>CM047004.1:21065019-22315019 GCA_025698465.1 Gossypium longicalyx
AAAATTAAATTAATTCATTATGCCCTTCTAAATCTACGGAAAAAAAAGAAGTTAAATATAGTCATGTCACTCCTACACTCACCCTAAATATAAACTAAAAACTATACCTTGATACCAACTGCATGTTGCTTGGATCAGTTAGAGGAGCAGTAGGGGAAATGCAATGTCATAGGAAGAAATCGAATATGAAGGGTGAGAGCTGATAAAAATCTAGTGAAACTTAAATTTTTTTTTTTTTGAATTTTTCTTTAAAAAAAAATAAATTTAAATCTGAATCGAATAAATTTTAAAAGATTTAAACCAAATAACAACTTTATTGAAGATATGACTAAACTCTTATTTTATCTTAATTAAAATATTAACAACATTCATTATCTAATTCAAACCTACTAAAAGTCTAAAAACAAGGTATAAAAACTCAACAACATCACAACTAATGAATAACAATAAATTTCGATTAAGGTTAGTTTTGTCATCAACTGAATCAATAAAATTTTAAATCTTTCATTGTTAATCGATTAATTTTGTTGAAGTTTTCACTCTTTAATTTTAATTATTTTTGTTAAACTCATTTGAACTCTAGACTGAATTTATGTATTTAAAGGTGAAAATGACTTTTAAAAATATTTTTCCAAATGATTTTTGACAAAATCTCAAAATTTGAGTGTTGAGTTTTTAAAAAATTTCAAGAAAAAGCAAGAAAAATGAGACAAGAAGAGAGTCCCCATGGGAGGTGCTGGCCGACTACAATATGATGATGGGAGCCGATTCCTTCTCTTCGTTTCCCTTTTAAAAATACTCAAAGTGGGCCAAAGGCTCAAACCCAAAAATTTCATGTTTAAAGTCTTAAAAATTGTGATCCACTTTCTTCTTTCAGTTATCCAATACCTCATTTAAGTAATATTTTCAAAATTTAATTCTTGACAAATGACCAAAATATTCGAGGATAAAATTACTATTTTACTTTTTTTGTGCCCGATTTCTTCACAAAAATTATTACCTATTAAATTCAAATATTATAATTCACATTTAACTCTTAATAAAAATCTTTGAATGGTAAAAACTAAACTCTTAGTCTCTTTCCGATAGGAAATTTATTATTTAATCATTAAACTTTTTAATCTTTTTAATTTGATATTAAAAGTTATTTTATAACACCCTAAATCCGGTCTAGACGTTATGGCCGAATCTGAAGATGTCACAAAGAAGGGTTTTGAAAACAGAGTTATTTCGATAAAGCTTTGTAACCTTTATTCGTTAAAAACTATTACTGAAAGCGTTATTTAAACAATTCATTTTCAAAACATAATTTATTGTAGAAGTCTTAGAAATCGTTATATTTAATAATCCCGTTCGTATTTTCAGAAAACTATTGTTTCAGTAAAAATCATGTTTTTAGCCAACCGTGTAAATAAAAAGTCAAGTAAAAAATTCAAATCCCAAAATAAAATCGAACAGTTTGAAGAGTCCATAAATTACAAAACTCTCAAAAAATAATCCTTAATTAAATAAATAAAAATCATAATCTTAAACAGTTACGAACTTGTGGTCACCGTGAGGCTCCGTCACACCGATCCGTCTAAGTTCGTGGATTACCTAAATAGAACAGACAAACATATGTGAGTTTTTGTAAACTTAGTGTGTAACCCAACGAAAATAGACATGCAATACATACATAAATCTCATATACAGTCAGATACAAAATTGGACTTATGTCCATTTCAAATACAGATAACAGAATTAGTTAAGCAGTATAGATATACAGAATCCTACCCCTATCCTCTACACACCATCTCTAACCATCCATCACACCATGTGGGGTTAAAAACACCCACCTATCCCTACACATTATATAGTGTCATTGCGACACATTACAGATAATATGCAGTCAAGCTGTCAGAATATAGGCGAAGTGTTGCCGTACAAATCAATTCCTCCACATATACAAAACCCACTTCAGTCACGGGTGTAGAAAAACAGATAGAGTAATATCATGCACAACATGTTCATATTCAGATAGTATATATTTACTTAAATAGAACATATATTCATATTGGAACCCTATACAAGGCAGACTATCAGAATATCAAATCACATAATTTAGGGTTTGGTTAGCCCTTACCGACCCTACGGTAGGCCTACAATTGATCGGAATGATTTATGTGACATTAGGGAAAATTTTAGAATTATAGGCCCACACGCCCAGATTGGCCTTACCTATCCCACATGGTATGATCCAAATTCCACATGCTTGTGTGGGCCCATATGCTTAAATTGGTCTTGCCCGTGTGGCCCACACAGCTAGGGGTGTGTATTCGATCGAGTCGAGTCAAATCGAGTCAGAAAATTTCGAGTTAGTCGAGTTGACGAATCCTATTTTAGCAACCGAACTCGATTTAAAATTTTTTCAAATCGAGTCGAATCGAGTAAAAAAATTTTGAGTCTAGTCGAGTCAAGTCGAGTTAATGAATCCTATTATTTATACTCAATATTGCGTTTACATGGACCGATTATTTAACTAATGAACAAAGTACAATATTATTTAACTACATAAACAATATAATTTACTAAATAATTACATGTAAAGAACTATTTTAGGCATGTAAAATAACTATATATAATGTTGCAAGATGATCATTGTGGCCATAATTTGAGTAAACTACATAAGCTATTACACCACACCCATAATTATATTTACATAGTGCATAATTATGCATCAAGAACTATCTTATATATTAGATAACAAAATGATATACCAAAAGCATGATATAGGGATACATGTCACTACTACACAAAATATGATATAACAAAATGAAACACCAAAAGTATGATATAGATGGTCATGGTGTGACGCTCCAACACTCGAATTCAACAAAATAAATTCAAGCTTCCTACACAACAAAACCCAAAGTTTAACCAATTGTTTTGACCAAACAAAGCAAATGCAAGGTTGAAGTTTTCGTAAGGATTGATAACATATCTATTCAAAAAAGTTAAAATCAAACTATCTTTAAGCTTCATCTTCTTCGAACACTATAGATAGTATCGACAATTCTGTAATAAAAATAAAAATGTATTCTTAAATTATGAAAATCTTTACTAGAAAAATTAAAAATAAACATTCAATTTTGTGAGTTGTAGTTAAGTATGTTACCATCTTCATGTTCCGATAACTTTGACAATTCTAATAAATATCAAAAGAGAAAAATGTTAGTTAAATTGTGAAAATATTTATAAAAATAACTAAAATAAGCAATTAACATTTTGGATTAAAGTTAGTCCCTTACCATCATCTATATTTTGAAGTTCCTCCACATACTCCTCAAGGTTGATAGGATCTTTCAACTTTCGAAGCCAATCTTGTGTGCAAACCAAAGCCTCAACCATAGAAGGAGTCAAAGGACTTCTAAAATTATCTAGAACAAGTCCACTCGTGCTAAAAGCATTTTCAGATGCAACGATTGAGATAGGAACGGATAACACATCTCGAGCCATTTGCGCAACAATTGGGAATCTTGGGCTATTAACTTTCCACCACAATAACAAATCAAATGAATCTGAATTATTTTCACAATCTTCTCCTAAATATCTATCCAACTTAAATTTACTTTCCAAGCCAACACATTGCTTTTTCTTAATATATTGTTGCATGACTAAGCCTATCTTCGATTTTACTTGATCTATTTCATTTTCATTTAAACTTGGAGCTCTATTAGGAAAATTACATTCAACTTCAACGTTTATGTGATGATTTCCCTTAATAATTGCAGAATATTCATCAAACAAATAATGCAATTCTCTATTGACCATCCTTATAATGTCATCTACAATAGTAGGAAAAAGCAAGTTGACTCCAAATGCAAGAAAATCAATTTTGCGCCGTGGGTTAAAGATAACTGCTAGATAAATAAGCAAGTTCATACTGCTAGATAAATAAGCAAGTTCATCACATTTGAATCACCCCAGTACTTTGTGTACTTTTCATTCATTTTGAAGCCATAGACATTATGTCTAAATACCCATAATGCTTCCATACATCGAGAAGACAATGCACATATGTGACTACTTCAAGAAAAGTATTAGAGGTGACATGTAATGATCTAAACACCTTCAATGTAAGTTCATGAAAAGGCTCAAGTACTTTCGTAACTCTTCGAACATTTTTCCAATCATCACATGTGGGGACTCCATATCCAGCACTAAGGTCTAGAAAAAAGTTATGACTATCATGAACATAAGCGTCAAACACACATTTATATTTTTCAGCCACATTTAACATCATATAAGTTGAATTCCATCTAGTAGGCACATCTAGACATAAATGAGCCTTAGTACCTACCATTTCTTCTTCTGCTCGATGGTTGAATTTAGATAAACTTAATGGTGATGCTCTAATATATCTCACAGCTCCTCTAACTCGATCCACAGATATAGAATCATCTTTAACCCCTTCTTGAACAATGAGATTAATAATGTGTGCCGCACATCTCATATGTATATATTTACCATTCACAACACAAGCTTTTCGATGAACCAATTTCTTTCTTAAATAATCAACAGCAACATTGTTAAAAGATGCGTTATCAACAATAATTGCAAAGACTTTCTCAATCCCCCAATCTTGAAGACATTTCTCAAAGGCTTGACCAATGCTCTCACCTCTATGAGCAGAAATTGGGCAAAAGTTTATAATTCTCTTTTGTAACTTCCACTCATCATCTATCCAATGAGCTGTTAGAACCATGTAGGATATCCTTTATAATGAAGTCCAAGTGTCTGTTGTAAAACAAATTCTACTCGTCTCTTTTTGAAAAGATTGCTTTAATGTATTCTTCATGGAATTAAACAAATCAGGACAACCTTTTTTAGTTGTCCAACGAGATGGAAGATGAAACCTTGGGCATGCTATAGAAATAAAGAACTTAAAACTCTCCCCTTCCACAAATTTAAAAGGCAATTCATCCACAATGATCATATGAATCAATGCATTTCTAATATCATATTGATTAAACACCTAAGTTGACAAATCTACATTTCTTGGCTAGATTTTGTAAATGCAAGTTCTGCTTGCTTAATATTAGAGGTATTACCTCAGGGTTTTCTTGAGCAAGTCTTCAAATGGTTATTTAGATTGGTGGTAGAAGCCCCGGTTTCCATTATGTAAGTGACATCGTAATAATTACACTTTGCACTATTCTCCCCATCTTCTGTTGAGTATTTGTTGAAATGTTGCCAACAAGGTGCCCTTGGTTTGGTCTTTCTTCGAGTATTTCCCTTCTTTGTTATGCGGACAAATTTAGTAGGAGAAGTAGGTGTAGCTTCTTGTAATGATTTTTTACTTTGGGACTTTTGGGATGATATTGAATCATTCATCTACAAAAATAAATATAATCAATTAAAATTACAAAATGGTCAAGGGCCATAATTCTATCAAAGTTTTATACTAATAGATATGTTCCACACAAGTATCCATCAACAATTCAAATTAAAGCCTTCAAAATTAACTTAAAACAAAAATAGTTAAGTAACTTACTTATAAAATATACTAATTTAACTTATCGAATATATTAACGAAACTTATAATTGAGTAAACGTAACAAAAGTTTTTAAAAAATGAGAATAAAAAGCCAAAATTTTAAAACTCTTATTTAAAGAGTTGTGGCCTACATAAATAATAATAAAAAGAAATAAAGTTTACAATAAATAATATAAAATAAATCAATAGTCAAAGATGAAAGAAGCCATAAGTCCATAACACTTATTTTGGGAGATTGGAGTGAGATTTCCAATCATTTCAACTAATATTTATAAATTATAATGAATAGAGATTAACAAATTGTTTTAGCCTGCAAATCATTCTCATCCACATGTTTAGGAATAGAATTTGAATGAACTAAAATTCCATCACGTTTGTGACATACTGTTTAAATAAATGTAATAAACATAACATTATTAGGCATCAACTAGTTAAAGGTCTGTAATTTCTTGTTTTGGCCAATATATACTTTGTTACAATATAACAAATTGGATTAAGTTGAAGACCTGAGTGGCAAGTTAGCATAAAGCATTTTTTTTCTTTCATGTTGGCACACTTAATGCACTGTGTCTTCGTCTATTTTTCAAAAATCCACTATTTGAAAAATTATGATTGTTTTTAGACTTGCGATTGTACTATTAAATAAAAACCATCCACATGCTCTTATGTGTTAACATGGGCAATTACAGTGAAACATCGATGATAAAAAGACCATATATCGTAAAACAGCTACTAGAACATCACATTGTAATGGTGGAAATCTTTACACATATTGCAGACTTTCAAATCAAACATTGCTAGTACTTGTTAACCAGGCATTCTAGAAAACTTGATAGTGTTAACAGATAATGGACCATAGCAATGATGTTGAAACGAAAGTGGCGTTGATTTATAGGAAAGGGAAAAAAAAACGACTAAGTTATGGTATATGTGGATCATACTTAGAGGTCTCCACCGTCATGGCTTGTTAACACCTTTTTGACAGCATTCCATCACAGTGAAGCATCTATTGGCTTTAAGCCTTTCCACCACTATCAATCTCTAGGAACAATAAATTGAATGTCTAATATCATGCCAAAAAGTGATATAGTTAAAGAGAAAGGGATTTTCATTTCTGAAAATTTTTATTGAAACATAAATATCAATCTCTAAACCAAAAAGAAAGAAATCACAATTTTCCCGAGGAAAAAAACCAACACTCAAAACAAAGCAAAAAATAAACTAAGAACTCTAGAAACGATATCCTTCCATTTTAATTCTGGAAGAAGATTCAAAAAGAGCACAATAATTATTTTTAGAATGTAAAGGTAAAAACTGAAAACATTCACTCACTCACTCGCACAAAGAAAAAAATACAGTTTCACCTTAAACAACTGATGGTGGTTGTGGCCTGTGGAACGGTGGTTGTGGCCTGTGGAATCGTGGTCGTAGCCTAGTGGGACAAAACAAGAAATCAAAAAAGAGTAAACAATTGGAAGAAGGGTTGTTAAGTGTGGGGAAGGAAATAAAATCTTTGAGTAAAGAAGAAAGGAAAAATAGGGGGCGGGGTGGGAATGTGGAACGACAGAAAGAAAATAAACTGTAGCCTGTAAGGTTGTTGAAAAAAATTAATTTAAAAAATAAAAATTATCAAAACGAAGTAGTTTTGTCATTTCTTATTCGGATATTCAGATAAATCGAATTGTGAAATTCATATCCGAGTTAAACAAAAAAATTTGAATTTTTTTCGAGTCGATTCGAATAACTCGAACTATTTAATTCCAAATTTGAATTTTTCGAATCGAGTCGGATTTTGCTCACCCCTACACACAGCCACAAACCACACCACCACACGGCTGTGTCTTGTGCACGACCATGCCCTCGTCAAACACACGGCTGTGTCTTGCACACGACCAACCACACGGCTAGGCACACGTCCGTGTGGCATCAATAGAATAGTTTTTCAGCTTTCGTCGAAGCTCGATTTTCTTTATTTTGGGAACACACCTGTTACTGTTTTGATGCGAAACCAATCCTGATACCACCAACACCTAAAAACCGAATCCCAAAGCCCTATTAGCAAAGGATTTACGAAATCAACAAAACTAAACGAAGCAACGTTCCACACTTACCAACGCAAAATGACTACACGCGAAAGTTAAACCGTTGAAGCGAAAACAACAGATTCACTGCCTTCACCTATATAACCATTCCCGGAATTCAGATTCCCTACAACTATTGTTACGCTACTACAACGAAAAATAATTGAGAGGCTTACAGAAACCACGCGAAGAACAGTGAGAGTGAACAAAAATTGAAAGGAACGGAAGAACAAGGATTAAGCCAAATAGAAGAGGAATAGAAGATGAAATTGACAGAAAAGTGGAGAGGAAGCAGAAACCGACGTCAAATTTTGGAAGAAGAGAAATATTAATTAAAATTTGAAAAAAATGAAAAATAAAATATATGCCCACATAATCCCCTATTTTTCTCCGACTAACTCACTAACTCATAACTTCTTTAGAATTTTAGCTCTACCGAAACTCTATCAGACAACCGAGAAAAAATTAACAACTATGCTTGCGCAAGGATTCAAACACAAGACCTCCAATACGCTAACTCCTTTACCACTCGAACTAGCAAACTCATTCTAAAATAGATTAACAGACAATTTTATATAAGCTCACTCAATAAGGGTAAGACTAAAATTAGAAGAATAACAAAATTAGGCAAAAAATTGAATTTTTTTCAGTCGATTCGAATAACTCGAACTATTTAATTCAAAATTTAAATTTTTCGAATTGAGTCTGATTTTGCTTACCCCTACACACAGCCACAAACCACACCACTACACGGCTGTGTCTTGTGCACGACCATGCCCTCGTCAAACACACGGATGTGTCTTGCATACGACCAACCACACGGCTAGGCACACGCCCGTGTGGCATCAATAAAATAGTTTTTCAGCTTTCGTCGAAGCTCGATTTTCTTCATTTTGGGAACACACCTGTTACTTTTTTGATGCAAAACCAATCCTGATACCACCAACACCTAAAAACAGAATCCCAAAGCCCTATTAACAAAGGATTTACGAAATCAACAAAACTAAACGAAGCAACGTTCCACACTTACCAATGCAAAATGACTACACGCGAAAGTTAAACCGTTGAAGCGAAAACCACAGATTCACTGCCTTCACCTATATAACCATTCCCAGAATTCAGATTCCCTACAACTATTGTTACGCTACTACAACGAAAAATAATTAAGAGGCTTACCGAAACCACGAAAAATTGAAAGGAACGAAAGAACAAGGATTAAGCCAAACAGAAGAGGAATAGAAGATGAAATTGACAGAAAAGTGGAGATGAAGCAGAAACCGACGTCAAATTTTAGAAGAAGAGAAATATTAATTAAAATTTGAAAAAAATGAAAAATAAAATATATGCCCATATAATCCCCTATTTTTCTCCGACTAACTCACTAACTCATAACTTCTTTAGAATTTTAGCTCTACCGAAACTCTATCAGACAACCGAGAAAAAAATTAACAACTATGCTTGCGCAGGGATTCAAACACAAGACCTCTAACACACTAACTTCTTTACCACTCGAACTAGCAAACTCATTCTAAAATAGATTAACAGACAATTTTACATAAGCTCACTCAATAAGGGTAAGACTAAAATTAGAAGAATAACAAAATTAGGCAAAAATTTGAATTTTTTTCGAGTCGATTCGAATAACTTGAACTATTTAATTCAAAATTTGAATTTTTCGAATCGAGTTGGATTTTGCTCACCCCCTACACACAGCCACAAACCACACCACCACACGGCTGTGTCTTGTGCACGACCATGCCTCGTCAAACACACGGCTGTGTCTTGCAGACGACCAACCACACGGCTAGGCAAATGCCCGTGTGGCATCAATAGAATAGTTTTTCAGCTTTCGTCGAAGCTCAATTTTCTTCATTTTGGGAACACACCTGTTACTGTTTTGATGCGAAACCAATCCTGATACCACCAACACCTAAAAACAGAATCCCAAAGCCCTATTAACAAAGGATTTACGAAATCAACAAAACTAAACGAAGCAACGTTCCACACTTACCAATGCAAAACGACTACACGCGAAAGTTAAACCGTTGAAGCAAAAACCACAGATTCACTGCCTTCACCTATATAACCATTCCCAGAATTCAGATTCCCTACAACTATTGTTACGCTACTACAACGAAAAATAATTGAGAGGCTTACCGAAACCACGCGAAGAACAGTGAGAGTGAACAAAAATTGAAAGGAACGGAAGAACAAGGATTAAGCCAAACAGAAGAGGAATAGAAGATGAAATTGACAGAAAAGTGGAGAGGAAGCAGAAATCGACGTCAAATTTTGGAAGAAGAGAAATATTAATTAAAATTTGAAAAAAATGAAAAATAAAATATATGCCCACATAATCCCCTATTTTTCTCCCACTAACTCACTAACTCATAACTTCTTTAGAATTTTAGCTCTACCGAAACTCTATCAGACAACCGAGAAAAAATTAACAACTATGCTTGCGCAGGGATTCAAACACAGGACCTCCAACACACTAACTCTTTTACCACTCGAACTCGCAAACTCATTCTAAAATAGATTAACAGACAATTTTATATAAGCTCACTCAATAAGGGTAAGACTAAAATTAGAAGAATAACAAAATTAGGCAAAAATGAGACTTGAACCCAAGACCTCACACACACACCTAGAACACTTAACTACTGAAGTAAATACACATTTTGTGTTAGATATTTACAGAAATAGGAAAAAATAAATCAGAGCGTTACAACTTTACCCCCTAAAATAAATTTTGGGCTCGAAATTTACCTAATCAACACAGATGAGGATATTGCTGATGTATCAAGTCTTAGGTTCCCATGTGGCTTCCTCAATGCCATGATTCTGCCATCGAACCTTTACTAACGGTATGAACTTCTTCATCAGAACCTTAATATCTCGATCCAAAATTTGAACTGACTCCTACTCAAAAGTCAAATCTGGTTTAACCTCGATCTCCTCAGTAGAGACAACTTGAGATGGATCAGACCGATACCGCCTCAATATCGAGACGTGAAACAGATCATGGATACATCCAAATCTGGAGGTAGCTCTAACTGGTAAGCGACCGGTCCCACACGCTTCAAAATCTGATACGGCCCAACGAACCTAGGGCTCAACTTGCCCTTATGACCGAATCTCAGAACTTTTTTCCACGGAAAACCCTTAAAAAATACTGAGTTACCCATAGAGTACTTAATATCTCTCATTTTCAGATTTGCATAAGACTTCTGTTTATCAAAAGCCGCCTTTGGAAGATCCCGAATCAATCTAACCTTATCTTCAGTCTCAGAAACCAACTCAGAACCCAAAATTCATCGCTCACCCAACTCAGTCCAACATAGCGGAGTATGACACCTATGACCATACAAAGCCTCGTAAGGTGCCATTTGGATGCTAGACTGGAAACTGTTGTTGTAGGCGAACTTAGCTAACGGTAGAAAATCCTCCCAACTACCTCATAAATCAATCACAGAACTCTGAAACATATCCTCCAGTATCTGAATCACCCTCTCAGATTGACCATCGATATGAGGATGACACGTAGTACTGAAGAACAATCTCAAACCTAGAGCCTCATGTAATTTCTTCCAGAATCGAGAAGTGAAGCGAGGATCCTTATCAGAAATTATCGAAATAGGAACCCTATGTAGTCTTACGATCTCAAAGATATAGAGCTTCGCTAACTTCTGCAAAGAGTAGTTCGTTCGAACCGGAATAAAATGAGTGGACTTAGTCAATCGATCCACGATGACTCAAACATAATCCTTCTTAGTAAGTGTCAAGGGCAACCCACTAACCAAGTCCATCGTCACTCGTTCCTATTTCCATAAGAAAATCTTAACAGGTTGTAGCAAATCTGACGGCAACTGGTGCTCAGCTTTAACTTGTTGGCACATTAGATAATGAGCAACAAAATTCGTAACCTCACGTTTCAAACTCGACCACCAGTACAGTTCACAGAGATCCCGATACATCTTATTACAGTCAGGATGCATAGCATAAGGGCTACTATGCGTTTCCTTCAGAATCGACTGTCTCAGATCAGAATTATTCGGTACACAAACCTGACCCCGAAAACACAAAACCCCATCTATATTCAATCCAAAATTCGAAGTGCTACCACTCTCAACCTGACAAATCGTTGAACCAAAGACTCATCCCCCAACTACTTATCATAAATTTGATCAATCCAAGTCGGCTTAACTTGTAACTTAGCTAAAGACCTCTATCCTCGAACAGACTAAGATGAGTGAACATCGCTCTCAAATCAGTCATTACTCTTTGAATAAGAGCATCGGCCACCATATTGGCCTTATCAGGGTGATACTCAATCGCACAATCATAATTTTTGAACAGCTCAATTCACCGATGCTGTATAAGATTCAACTCCTTTTGAATAAGGAGGTACTTGAGGCTTTTATGATCAGTGTAGATAATACACATCTCACCATATAGATAGTGCCTCTAGATTTCTAACGCAAAAATCGTAGCAGCTAGCTCGAGATCATGTGTCGGATAATTCCCCTCGTGTGACTTAAGCTAACGAGATGCATAAGCCATAACCTTACCATCTTGTATCAGTACACATCCTAAGCCAACGTGCGATGCATCACTATAGACCACAAACTCTTTATCAGATTCAAGCTGTATCAGAACAGGAGCCTGAGTCAAAATAGACTTGAGTTTCTCGAAGCTCAATTGTTGCGCATCAGTCCAGACAAAAAAATTTCTTTGCGTAGAAGCTTAGTCAAAGGAGCTGCAATAAGAGAGAATCCCTTGACAAACCACCGATAATATCCTACAAGACCCAGAAAACTGCGGATCTCAAATATATTCTTAGGCTGTTTCCAATCAAGCACAGCCTCAATCTTTTTAGGATAAACTTGAATCCCCTCAGTAGAAGCCATGTGCCCCAGAAAAGTTACCTCTCGCAACCAGAGCTCACACTTGCTCAACTTAGCGTAGAGGTATTTCTCTTGGAGTACTTGAAACACTACTCTAAGAAGCCCATCATACTCGTCCTCGGTCTTAGAGTACACTAGAATATCGTTGATGAAAACCATGACGAACTGATTTAGACATGGCTGAAACACTTGGTTCATCAAATCCATGAATGCAGCCAGAGCATTTATCAAACCAAAGGGAATAACTAGGAACTTGTAGTGCCCATAACTAGTCTTAAATGTAGTCTTATGAATATCAACTTCCTTAACCCTAAGTTGATGATACCTAGATCAGAGATCTATTTTCGAGAATATTGAAGCCCCTTGGAACTAATCAAATAAATCATCGATCCTTGAAAGTGGATAATTGTTCTTCATAGTTAGTTTATTCAACTGTCGGTAGTCGATGCACATCCTCATGGTGTCATCCTTATTCTTTACAAACAGAATCGGTGCCCCACATGGAGACACACTAGGACAAATGAAACCACGATCCAGAAGCTCTTGAAGTTGATCTTTAAACTTTGTAAGCTCCTTCGGTGCCACTCGGTAAGGAGTGATGGACACCAGAGCTATACCCAGTAAAAGCTTAATGCCGGACTTAACTTTTCGATTCACAGATAATCTCGGTAACTCCTCAGAAAAGACATCCGAAAATTCCCTTACTATTCTGATATCCCCAACAGAAGAATATCCAGAAACTGAAACATTGACGAAAGCCATAAATGCCTCACACATTTTCTGAACTAATTTCTCAGCTACAATAGCGGAGATCACATTAGACAGATAATCTCGATACTTACCGATCATAGCCATCTCCTTATCATCCTCAGTCCTTAGAACAACCCTCTTAGTCGCGCAATTCAAACTAACTCGATGCTCAACTAACCAGTCCATACTCAAAATTAAGTCGAACTCTCCAAAACGTAGCTCCGTCAGATTTTCCAGGAACACAGTTCCTTATACTTCCAATGATACATTTCTATAAAGTCTACTTAGTTGAACAGACTGCCCCAATAGGCTCAATACGATAATCTCACTAGAAGTGCACTCTACAAAAATCCCTAAGTTTTCAAAAACAGTACTAGCTACATAGGAATGTGTAGAACCTATGTCTATCAAAGCAATATAAGGTACATAAAAAATAAAGAATGTACCCATGATAACATCAGGAGCGTCTCTATCCTCTTAGTGTTGAACAACATAAACTAGTACTGGTTGCTTCGCCTCAATCTGACTAGCACCTCTGTCCGATGCTCTCTATCTTGGGCCTATACCGTTACCACTTTTAGCCGGTCCATAACCTCTGGGTGGCTATACAAAACCCGATCTTGAAGCTTGCATCTGATCTGCCCGCTGTGAGTACTCTCTAATACAGTGATCCAAAGATTCACACATCAAACAAGCCCCTAACCTCCTCCAACACTCACTCGGATGGCGTCTACTGCAATCACCACATGGCTGAATCTCTGTAGGGGTAACAAGAACCCGCACTCTAATCGGCTCATCAAGTCTGGCTCGTTTCTTAAGCCTCTGATCAGAACTAGAGGGCTTCGAATCTCTCTTATTCTTGCCTCTCTCACGATCCCTATTTTTGCGCTCCATGCGTTTAACCTTCTCGGTGATCTTCACGTTATCTACTAGAACTGCGAACTCTCGTTCCCTCTGCGGAGCAATCGGTACCCTCAGATTATCCCTCAAGATGTCCCCAAAATGGACGCATTTCTCATACTCAGATGCCACCATGCCTCGAACGTAGCCGCTCAACCTCAAAAACTCGACCTCATACTCGACCACAGATCTATCACCTTGCGTGAGATTCATGAACTCACGCTTACGAGCATCCACATAGCTCGCCTCCACATTCTTCTATTGGAAAGCAGTCTTAAAATAATCTTATTTTAGATGATTTGGCTAAGTACCCTCTTTAAACGACAACCACAACAAATACGCCTTGTCGCGAAGCAAAGAGACTGCACCCTTTAGTTTCTGCTCAGAAGTACAGTCTATATCATTCATAATCCTCCTGGTGGCTTCCAACCAATACTCGACCACAGTAGGGGCAACTCCAGTGACACCTCTAAATAGCTCTGCTCTATTAGACCGAAGTCTTTTAGTTACCGAGCCACAGTTTTCAGATCTAAAATAGGGTCTAACGACCCTCTCCAACACTCTCAGCATGGCTTGGGACAGTACGTCGTCCCCAGCTGAGCGGCTTTGAGACCCAGTCTCAATAGTAGGCGAAACTGGTGTCTCACTCGTATCTAAATTTGGCATACTACACAGAGAGGAAGACTCAGCTCGAGCGCCCTACGCCGATGAATACCACGACCGCGAATTTCACGAGCGCTCATCGTATATTTCACATTTTTATCTACATTATAAAATTTTATGTATCAGTTTCAATATTTATTAGCAGATATTTTATGCATTAATTATCAGAAGTTCAAAAGTGTTTCAGAGATTTTAATCTCTAACTAGCTCAGTATAGTTTTCAGAAAGTGCTAACTACAGTGCTTCCAGAGTATACTATCTAAGTTCAAAAATACTTACAAGATCGACGCTGGAGATTTGGTGTACCACATACTTTCTCAAAATTATCCAAATTATTTGAGAATCAGTTCTTTTTGAAATACAATTTTGGAACTCAAAATTTCACAGCCCCAGTTTTGTAACCTGGTTCTAATACCACTAAATGTAACACCCCAAACCTGACCTAGACGTTATGTCGAATCTGGAGATGTCACAAAGAAGGGTTTTGAAAGCAGAATTATTTCGATAAAGCTTTGTAACCTTTATTTGTTAAAAAGTATTACTGAAACCGTTATTTAAACAATTCATTTTCAAAACTTAATTTATAGCGAAAGTCTTAGAAATCGTTATATTTAATAATCCTGTTCGTATTTTTAGAAAACTATTATTTTAGTAAAAACCATGTTTTTAGCCAATCATCTCAAGTAAAAAGTCAAGTCAAAAATCCAAATCCCAAAATAAAATCAAATAGTCCGAAGATTCCAAAAATTACAAAACTCCCAGAAAATAATCTTTAATTAAATAAATAAAATCATAATCTTAAACAGTTATGAACTAGTAGTCACTGTGAGGCTCCGTCACATTGATCCGCCTAAGTCCGTGGATTACCTAAATAGAACAAACAAACAAATTTGAGTTTTCATAAACTCAGTGTGTAACCCAACGAAAATAGAAATGCAATACATATAGAAATATTATATACAGTCAGATACAGAATCAAAATTTTGTCCATTTTAGATACAGATCTATCCTCTACACACCATCTCCGACCATCCCATCACACCATGTGAGGTTAAAAACACCCATCTATTCCTACACAACATATAGTGTCGATACGACACATTACAGATAATATGCAGTCAAGCTGTTAGAATATAGGCGAAGTGTCGCCGTACATATCACTTCCTTTACATATACAAAACCCACCTTAGTCACAGATGCAGAATAACAAATACGATAATATCATGCATAACATGCTCATATTCAAATAATATATATTTACTTAAATATAATAGATTTACATATCGGTACCCTACACAAAGTAGACTATCAGAATATCAGATAACATAATTTAAGGTTTGGTTGGCCCTTATTGACCCTGCGGTAGACCCACAGTTGATCGGAACGAATCGTACAACCCTAGGAAAAATTTTAAAATTATGGGCCCACACACCTAAATTGGCCTTGCCCGTGTGGCCTACACGGCCTAATCCAAATCCCACATGCCCAGATTGGTCTTTCCCGTGTGGCCCACACAGCCACACCCACACCACCACATGGCCGTGTCTTGCGCATGACCATGCCCTCGTTAAACACATGGTCGTGTCTCGCACAAGGCTAACCAAATGACCAGGCACATGCTCGTGTGGTGTCGACAGAATGGATTTTTCGACTTTTATCGAAGCTCGATTTTCTGTGTTTTGGGAACACACTTGTTACTGTTTTGATACAAAATCAGCCCCGAGACCACTAACACCTAAAAACAGAATCTCAAAGCCCTATTAACAAACGATTTATGAAATCAACAAAACTAAACGGAGCAATGTTCCACAGCAAAATGACTACACGCTAAAGTTAAACCGTTGAAGCAAAAACCACAGATTCACCACCTTCACCTACACAACCATTCATAGAATTGAGATGCCCTACAACTATAATTACGCTATTACAATGAAAAAGAATTGAGAGGCTTACCGAAACTTTGTGAAGAACAGTAAGAGTGAATAAAAATTGAAAGGAACGGAAGAACAAAGATTAAGCCAAACAGATGAGGAACAAAAGATGAAATTGAAAAAAAAAGTGGAGAGGAAGCAGAAACCGACGTCAAATTTTGAAAAAAGAGAAAAATTAATTAAAATTTGAAAAAAATGAAAAATAAAATATATGCCCACGTAATCCCCTATTTTCTCCCACAAATCCACTAACTCATAACTCCCGTAGAATTTTAGCTCTACCAAAACTCTATCAAACGACCGAGCAAAAATTAACATCCATGCTTGAGCAGAGATTCAAACATATGACTTCCAACACACTAACTTCCTTACCACTCAAACCAGCAATCTCATCCTAAAATAGATTAACAGACAATTTTATATAAGCCCACTCAATAAGGGTAAGGCTAGGATCAGAAGAATAACAAAATTTGGCAAAAGGGAGACTTGAACCTAAGACCTTTTACACACACCGAGAACACTTAACTACTAAAGCAAATGCACATTTTGTATCAAATATTTACAAAAAGAAGAAAAAATAAATTAGGGCATTACAGATTTCCATCACAACAATACATATTTAAACTCATTCACACGTCAAATAATCAATGATAAATCAAATTTTTTCGTCAAATTTATACTTTAGTCCTCAAACATTTCAAAATTTGTAATTTAATCATTTTGCTACATTCTCAATTTTAAAATTCTTTTCATTGATTCCCATATCTAAAATCAACTTTACTTTCATAAGGATTCTTTATCTAATTGATTTTCTAATTTTTCTTGTAAATTCTCTATATCCGATGTTAGAATAATACTATGTGTCTTATCGAAACTTTTCATGTGTCACAAACATTACTTTTCATTTAGTTCTACAATCATCTATCTAACAAAGCTCGCAATTGTTGGTGTGATTAACAAGGAACAAATTAATGAACTAAGGCCAAAGACTAACCACTAAACTAACAATCTCAATTCTAACTTTCTACTCAAGTATAAAAGTAGTGATTACTTGGTGTAGTTAATGAATCCATAATTAAACTTAAAATTGTCGCTCTTAATAATATCGTCACTTTTATCAGTTTGATTAAAAAATTAATTAGGAAGAGTTGCACTAACAGAATATATAAAGAATGTCCATCCTTCATTATTTGGTGCGAAGGTAGAGAGCACAAATCAATTCCTTGAGGATCATTTCTTTCTATGCAAATAAGAAAAGCTTTAGTTATTTTTCGTGAGTAATCAACCAATTATTAGTAGGAAGAGTGAGTTCACTTTAAATGAATGAGATTAAGGTTACAACAGTTTTCGAATTGGTTGAACTTATATAAAAGCATGTACCATAACTCTTTTAATAGATTCATCTTTGGAATTTTTTATTGAATTGTGTAAATATTTTTTATATTTGTGTGTTTCTATTTGAAGTATATTGTTTAATATCATGTTACAACATTTTAATTTCATAATTATAATTTTATAAAATTAGTAAATAAATTTAATACGTTATGATTTAATGATATCACGTATTTTAAAAGAAAACAATATAAACTTAAAACAAACAAATTTTTATGTGAGAAAATCATAAAATGAACAAAGCAACCATATATGTATCTAAATATCCGCAATGTTGGATAAAAATGATGATAGTTGATGAGGCAGAAATATTCTGGCTTATCTCCATAGAGATTAGGCAAAGCTATAATGTTGAAAAGTGGCAGGAAACGAGACAATCTCTTACTTTTGTTTGAATAAATAATGCATAAATGAATGAAGTGGGATAAAGTGCCATATGATATTCTCACAGATGGAATGATGTTATCTTTATCTAAGAGATGAATGAGGTGAAAGGGGCGGAGCAGGGGTGGCAGGGATCCGAGACAAATTTTTTCTTTTTTCTTTTTTTATAATTTATAAAATTTTAAGTTAGAAATAATAAAATTATTTTTTGTTCTCGCAAAATAATAAAAATTGATTTAATTTTTTAAAAACTATAAAAATATAGATTATTAAAATAATAAAATTATATTTTTATTATTATAAAAATATACAATTTAATTTCAATCCTATTAAATTTTTTTTTTAATTAGAGTTTCAATAGAATATTCTATGCCTTCTTCCACAAGAGTTTGCTTTTAGTAGAGATAATAAAAGGAGTATAAAATCTTGTTAAAAGAAATGGGTAAATTAATTTTTATAGATTAAATCAAATAGCAAACCATTCTTTTCTATTAAAAAAATCAACCAATTGTACCTTTAAAAACTAACATAGCTAACAGAATAATCATAGTACCTCATGCTGATGTACAGTGACCAGTTTTTAACATTAGAAATTGATAAAATTTTTAATAGAAGGATCAGTTTGCTCTTTGATCTAGCATACGTGGATCGATTTGTCCATTTTTTAAGTAAAGGGGACTGAATGCAATCCGATTCTTGGTATAGAGGCCTCCATGATACTTTACCAAAATTAGATTTGAATTTTGGAAAGTCCAAGTCGAATTTTGTAATAATTAAAATTTAGAGTTTAAAATCTATATTAAAACTTGGAATTTTCCAAATATAAGATTAATTAAAAGATATGAAAACATTTTTTTTCTCTTTTCTTTCATACTGCCTTCCAAACTCAAATAATAAATAAATAATTTTAATTATAGTATATCATCAACGAAGGTCAAAGTTTTCAAAACTAGATCGGTAAGCGAATTAATCGGACCACTGTTTCTGATTCAACTGGTCCGACCCATTCCTGATCTAACCAGTTGATCCAGTCTCGTTCAAACAATCATATTCAAAATCTTCTTAAATAATTAAGATTTAAAAAAAATATTTTTAAGGCTTAGAATGAGTTGAAATCCAAATCTAAATTTAAATTATTCAGACAATGAATTTGAATTAATTTAAAATCTTGAATTTTAAATATTTTAATTAATTTAAAAATAAGTAAATGATAAAATTCAAAACTAAAAACTAAATTTAAATTCCAAATTCCAAACATTTATTGTATTTATGCATTTCGTTGTTTTAAGTTTATTCCTTAGTGTTACAAAGTGTTTCAACCATGTTAGCAACACCTCTCTCAGCCAAATATTTTAAGATGGAATAGAAAATTAAGAAAAATTAACAAATAACATCACTTAATAACAAATTTAGAATATTATAGACATTGAGCTTAAGTTATATTAATATTATTATTTCCAATGAATTTACTCTTCGACTGCCTATATATTGATTAATTCATTTGAAAGTGATGGTCTTCTTCTCATACTCAAAACTCACTCTTTTTTTATTTTTATTTTTATTACTTCCTCAAAGCATTGCTAAGATTGAAAATAAGGCCTTTTGGTAACCAGAAATTTTGTTCTTCATGTGGAAGAAGACACTTTCTTTTTGAAAAGTGATGTGAGATTCTCATCACCTTTTAGTCATCCTCTAATAATCTCTTATAATTCTTTTTCTATTCAATCATTACTTCTTGAAGGAATCTTTCAAGAAATCAGACGAGCTATTTTTGTTTTTAAATTTTTTTGATTTTTTCCTAATGGTTGATGTTCAGGTTTGTTCTTGTAATTTCAATAATGTCATTTTTAAGATTCGAATTTTATTTTTCTCTTAAAAAGTATAATATGTTTCACTATTACATCAAATATTTATTGGTATAAAATTAAAAAAATTAAAAATATATTTTTTGAATTTTCTAAAAGTTTTAATTATTTTTTAAACTTAAAACTAATTAACATTTAAAATAATTTTTTCTTGCTAAGCCAAAATAGTTAAATGCATGAAAAAACAAAACAAAAGCACCACATTCATCACCACAAGTACAGGTACCTACAACCTTACTACCAATACGCCTACAACATATCCTAACAGATCTTTGGCTTTGCAAAGGAATCAGCAATTACATACATCACCATATGGCCTGTCCACATTCAGACCTCCTAAAGCAGCCTACACAACCCTGCAAAGCTCCACAACTACCCCTTCTGGAGGACTCCATAAAATTTATAACTTATTTCCATTGATTTGACCTCCAATCATATTCATACACCATGCCATCTTTTAAATTCCCAACAAAGCTAAAAAAAAGAAAAAAAATCTGAATGCATTACAATTTAAGGAAGTTAGTAGTAATTAAAACTTTACTTATATTTGAAAATGAAATTACGGAAGTTGGAAGAGTTTTGAATGCAATGTTTGCGTGAAAGCCAAGTTACTCATACATGTGAGACAAACATAAACTTGTAATACAGGAAAGTTATCAACATGAGTACAGATTATAGAAGCCAAAGAAAAAACACAACTTAAACCTAGCTCCATATATATTCTTACACAAACCATAGCTTATTTTCAAGCAGCTAAAAGCTTCGGTGAAACAACATGCGTCTTATTAACTAGGCTAAGGAGTTGTACGTATCTACTGGCTAGCAAATACTAGTAGTATTTTTACAAAAATAAACAAAGAAGCTAAGTAATCTAGTGAATTCTAAGCCCTGTACTGTTTTTGTTTAGTCTTTATCATCCCACCGTAGTATCCACCTGCATCATTGCTGCTTATTGATACATATAGGATTTTGGGAAACCTGACAAACATACCATCTTTCGTGGTTTTGGGTGGTCTGGATTTGATGATAGAGGCCGGTACCAGGCTGTTGAATGACAGTGACAGCTTGAGGTCCATGATAAACGTATTGGTTAGCTGTATGTTTTGGATGATGATACTTATCCTGATTTCTTGGCAGATCAGAAGCTCGGCGGTGAGTCGTCTCGGCTAGCTGCCGGCCCCATAGCTCATCTATCAAGGGACACCCTGCTGAGGCAACTTTCCTAAGATTATCTATTGAACATGCCATTGTTTTTGTAGTACACAATAACAAGTAAAATTTTGTGTTGTCTTTTATTGCATGTATGGTTCTATATATATATATATATATATAGAGGGAGTTTGGGATAGGGGAAACTCTCTAACCTCAGTTTTCATAATCAAGAAAGAAAGATTAAAGGGAATTTCTATGGGGTAAAACAAAAGAAAAAGAGCCCCATTTATTCTTTCAACTTTATGTGATTCCAATTCTTGATTAAAATAAATTAATTATAATTTATTTTTATGAATAATTTTATTATATGTTTTAATTATATCTGTTTTTTATATAAAATTTAAAATTATTTATAATTTCTCTTTAATTCATAAATAGAAGGATATATTTCAGTATGCTCAAAGCCACTTTCTCTTACATTAGCAACAATGCCTATACTCAATTTACAACTATAGTAAAAATTAAAATGCTTAATTATTTGGAAATTAAATTTCTATTCATGCCAAACCAAAATTATCTCCTATTTTTAGCCATTTAACTGCCATGAACCCAAGCGGCAATATATATTTTGGGACTTCCCAATATGCTTATCCATGAGGAATTGGAGAACGAGAGGAAATTAAGGCGGTAACACAGAAAATAGTTTTTGAAAAATAATTTTTAAAAAATCGATTATATTTTTAGAAAAAATAATATCTTTTTGGTATTTAAATGATTTTGTATATGATATTTTTATTATTTAATAATTTTTTAAAAATTATTTTAAAAGATGTTTTTAGTGAAAAAATATAATATAAATATATATATTTCTTACAAAATATTATAGTAATATTTTTTTGACAATCAATATTTATTTTATAATAAAATAATATTTTATAATAATAAATGTCATATATAAATTTAATAATAAACAGTGTCTAATTAAAACTTAATTTAAATTATATATATGAGTGTGGATAGTGACACATTAGAGTTGGAAGGGAAAAATGAAGCAAAAAATAATTTAAATAAATACTCATATTGATTTAATTAAATTAATAATATTTTATACTATAAAGTATTTATTATTAGATATTTATAAATTTTAATATATATATTTATTATTAAAATAATATAAATATTTTTCAATAATATATTATTTTAGGACCACTGCACCCAACACTTGTTGATATTTTTTAAATAATTTATTAAAATATTATTTAAAATTATTATTTTAAAAATATAATATAAAAATAAATAGTAATATTAAATAATATATTAAAATAATATATTATATTATTAAATATATATAATTAAATATGTATGTTTAATAATATTGAACATTATAATATTTTATATTAATATTTTAATATTTTTAAAAATTAAAATAAAATTTAGTATTTATATAATAATATTAGGCTTAATTCAATTTAATTTTTATATGAAAATAAAATTACACATAAATGAGCTCTTTTTTGAGAAATAACTCATGCTTTTCAAAAGGATATGTTAAGTTATAGGAATAGAGGCTCATTTTCTATTTACCTGCAAGTCATTTTCAATTAACCAAATTGTTTTATATGAAACAAACACAGGAAAATGCAGAAAATATTTTCCGTGAAACAAACACACCTTAAAATTTACTAGAACATTCCTTGAATTAGTTGGGGTTTTAAGAATATTTAAATAAAATAATAATTATTTAAATTTTAAAATTGTACAGTATTGATATATATATATATATATATATATGAAAATTAATTTTGTGATCATATTATTTTATAGTAAACTAGTTCTTATGTCACTTGCATTGTACATGATTTTATGTGTTTATTTTTTAAATTTATTAAATAATATATTTCTATAGTTTTTAAATATATATATTTGCTAATTTTATGAGAATTGATCTAATTTATAATACAACTTTAATAACTTTGAAAAATAATTGAGAGAATAAAATAATATTTTAAAAGTATTGAAAATAAAAAACTGGTGAACAATCAAAAGTAAAATATTAAGTAATTTTTGTAAATTATAATGAAGGTTTAAGGCAAGTATTGATGGTTAAAGCATGACTTTATATGTATGCGATATTGGCATCAAACCTTGTTAGAAGTATTTATTTTCTAACTAGTAGATTTAGATCAAATATCTGAATATGAATACGCTAGTGTAGGAATATAGATTCGGATAATGGATATCTAAGGAGGTCATTCGTATCTACTCTAAATCTATAGTAGATAGTAATTTTAATATCAAAATTCGAATATTATCTGAATCTGTAATATTCGGATATGGAAAATTCAAATAAGATATCCATAAATAATCTAATTCGTAATCCGCATTTCCCTCCCGATATACAGGGGTGAAGGAAAGGGGGTCTGTGGGGGCCTTGGCCCCCTAAAATGGGAAAATGCTTCTTTAGCCCCCCAAAATTTATAAAATCTAAAGTTAATGTGGTAAAAAGATAATTTGCCCCCTAAAAAATGTTAGAATTTTAATTTTGTCCTTTTGAAAACCATAAAAATGTAAACCAATACAAGGTGAAATTGCATTTTAGCTTTTATAAAAATATATAACTTAATCTCGGCCCCCTTAAAATAAATTTTGGCTTCGTCCCTGCTTATATATTAGTGACAACTCCCATACTAACAAAAACATATTTGTCAAAATTGAACTATTTTCGAAAAATATCATTACCACATTGAGGCATAAATAACTAGTTTATCCATGGAAATTAGGTAGAGTTATAACGTTGACTGTAACTTTTACTTGAGTAAATAAATGGGTAAATACACTGTAGGTCACTTTAAAAGTCATTGCTATTTTGGTCTCTCTTATTTTTTTTTGTCAATTTAGTCTCTAATTAAGGTAATTACTCAAATTGGTCAATTTTGTTAAAAATTCCATTAATCCATCAATGGATCATTGACGTGGCATTTTTTTACTTTTGGCTAAAGCTAGGGACTTCCCTATAATTAGCCCAAAACACTTTTTTTTTGGTTTATTTGCAATATAAGAACTACCAATCTTCATCACCGGCCAACACCTCCCACTACTGCCTTGTACTAGCTTAAATCAGATGATGACCATCAAGCAACGGTAGGAGTGGATCTTTATTTTTAGGGGGGGAGGGGGTTGCTCATCAATTTAGGAACAAAACCTAAAGATAAAAGCTCCTATCGTTCTTAGAGACTCCTTTATAACGACCCGAATTCCAGTGGTGTTGAAAAATGTGGTTTTGGAACCCCATTTCCATAAATCAAGTTTGTAAATATTAAATAAGAATATTTATGGGTTTAATATAAAAATATATAGAAATTCAGTTGAATAACTTAGCTGAAAAAATAGTTAGGTAAAGCTCGGGGACTAAATTGTAAAAGTTCAATCGCTATTGAGTTTTAATTAAGAAAGGCTTGGGCACCTAGATAGTAATTATTCCAAGGATAAAAATGGTTAATAAACAAAATTTAGATAGTAGATAGTGATGATGTTGACTATTAAGTTAAAATTATAATTAAAATAACTAATTAAGAATAATTAAATATAAAACATGATTAACTAAACTAATTAACCGTAATCTAACTATATATAGCAAAATTAGTGGAAGAAAACATACCGTCCATTGAAGTAGAAAAAGAAAAGAAAGAAAACACCATTGTTAGCTAGCCTTCAACCAACTATTGCAAGTAAGTCCCTAAGCCATTTTTCTTTAATTTTTATGGAAATTGAATGATAGGAGCTTGATCTAACTAGCCCATGTATCAATATGTTCAATTGTTAAGTTTTTAGCAGGTTGTTATTGTTGAGAAATTGATGAATTAGACTTGAAATTGATATAAATTAAGCTTAGATCATGATAAGAACTAAATTGAAAAGCTAAATAAGCTTGATAGTTAACTTTGCAACAGTAGGGACTAAACTGAATAAATTAAAAATCTATCATGAAATTATGATATGAATAGAAAATATATGGTCCCTAATAAAATAGTGTGAAATCAAATTTTTATCCGATGCTAAATATCGAAAGATATGCATATCTAGAGTATAAAGACTAAATTGAATAAATTAAAAAATATGCTTGGCTTTGTATTTGAATGTGAGGTGGATGAAATTTGATATTGTTTATTTGTTCAATTATTATACATAGCTAAAGAAGATACTGGGCAGTTGAGAGAGAAAGGAAAAGCGAGAGTTGTCGATGAGTGACGCGAGAATTTTGTTTGTACTTTTATGACTCGAGATCATTTTATTTGTTTGCATATTCATGTTAATTACATGATTGAGTATCGAGGTTGTTGGGAAATGTACCCATATTGTAGTAAACATGTAACTATTTTTTTTGTATTTGAACAATAAATAAATAAATAAAGTTAAATTCACATTTCACTATTATATATTTTATGTTTCCATCTTTCATATTTTGCATACATAATAAAATTGTGACAAGAAAATATTAGCTCACTGATTGTTTATGTAACAGCCCGTTTTTGAGTCAAATAGGAATAGTGGTTTTGAGACCACAAATCCGAAGTCAAAATATTTATTTTATTATTTTACTAAAGTTAACAGCATGATAGAATTATTGTGTGAAAGTTTCGTAAAGAAATTTTACCGTTTAAATGCTTAATTCGGTAAAAAAGACTAAATTTCGTAACATGTAAAATGCATGTTCTGTTAGTTAAAGGTGATTAATTACTATGATTTAGTAAATCAAAGGTCCTTATATTGAAATTAGACCAGATTAAGGTTAGTGGACATTTATGTCCATGACTTATGTGTTATATTAAGGTTTTATTTAAGGTTAATTTAGTAATATGTTTAATAAGTTATATTAAATAAAACCAAAATCAATTTTTATTCATCTTCCTTCATCTTTGTTGCCGAAATTGAGAAATAAAATAAGCTATTCTTTAGGTTTTTATTCGGTCGCTTTGGAAGCAAGATTAAGGTGCGATTTTAGCTCGGTTTTTAATGATTTTTATGTTTTTAATATCTTTGCTTCGTATTCTAGCTAGCCCGTACATTAGATTTTGAAAATTTTAAAGATTTTTCATGTTGCCATTGTTGAATGTTTGAGTAATTGGATGTTTGATGATGGATTTTGAATATTTGTTAATAGTTAAACTAGTTTTGTAAAGTGATTTTTGAAAAAAAATGCAAAATAGGGATTAGATTGTGAAAATGTAAAATGTGGTGGTTAAAAGTGTGAAATAATGAAAGACATGGGCTGCTAAGAGTCCCTATGAAATTCGGCTAAGCATCGGTAGTACTAAAGTGCATGAATTTGCAATTTTATATGAAAAGGACTAAATTGTAAATAATATGAAAGTATAGGGGCAAATATGTATATTTGCCAAAATATGAATTATGAACTAAATTGAATAGATTGAATGCTGAATGTACTGAATTTGATAATATATGGATCAAGATAAGCCGAGATCGAGTTTAGATCGGGGAAAAGGGAAGCTTGACGAAAAACCAATAGTTTTTTATCCGAGCGATACGAGGTAAGTTCGTATAATTAGAATCAAACTTTTAGATACTTGTAATTATTTGAAATGAATGTATATAATTGAATAATTGATATACTTGAAATATGAATGCCTTATCAATATAATCTATTTGTTACTGATCCCCGTTTGAACCGTTTGAATTCGTAGGATATGAGTGATATGTCACTAGGGTTACCGTTTTGGTCAAGCTCCTGTATTTGTTGCGGACTCAACATAGCTTGTATGAGCTTACCGATATACCAGCTCGTAAGATCTTGCTGTTTTCAGCTCTTATGAGCTTACTGATTCAGCTCGTCAGAGCTTACTGTTTCAGCTCAATAGAGCTTACTGTCCATCAACTCAGGAGGAGCTTACTGATCATGGCTTAAAAGAGTGGAAATGATAATGAATTGACGGAATACTGATGTATATCACCCAAGTATCCTTTGAAGTTCTAATGGGTTCAACATACATAAATTCTCTTTATATGGATGAGTATTGTTACTAAATGAAATATTGATTACATGATTGAGAATGAAATGTTGAATACCATATATATTGAGTATTGAATTGTGATAATGGATGATTTCTTATATTAATATGACTAACCTATGGATGAATGATTGTGTTAGGCATTTGGAAATTGTATGGAGTTTACCTTAATTATTTGTATTGATTTGGTATAAATGGTAAGTTTAATTCTAAATTATACCGGCTTACTAAGCTATAAAGCTTACGCTGTTTCTTTTTCTATGTTTTATAGAGGTTCGTTAGCTCGCTCGTTTTGGACAAGTCGGAGTTTCACATCACACTATCCAATTGCCGATTGGTACTTTTGAATTTGTGGATATTTCTAAATATGGCATGTATAGGCTAGTTTAAATAGTGATAGTTATGGTTACTTGAGAATTATGTTTTTGGTATAATTTGTGTATAAGTTAAACCATGTGATTTGACTTATTTTGGTACTATGTTTTGGTTGTGTATAAGTGTTCAATTATGCTATGTTTTGGCAAGAAATAGATGAAATGAAAATGTGCAAATAATGTCTTGATATGTAGTTGACATATGAATGGATAATGCATGATGTTAATTAGGTATTTGAGTGCTAAGTTGTATTGGTATTTATGTGCATGAAATGTTATGCAATGGCTGCCTATTGGTTTATGAAATGTTGTCATTTATACTTGTGTTTGCTTATGAAAACAGGGTGGCAAAATGGCTTTGCAAATAGCCTATTTTTGTCCAAATGCAGGGACACGGGCGTGTGTCTCAGCCGTGTGTGACACACAGTCATGTTACACGACCGTGTGTCCCCTGATGTTGAAATTAAATTGAAGTCAGTATGCTCCACACGACCTCATACATGGGCGTGTGACCGGCCATGTGGTACAAGTCAGTATACCCCCTAAATGGCACACGACCTAGCATACGGGTGTGTGACTTGGCCATGTTGCGTAAGTCAGTATACCCTACAGGTTTGACACAGCCTAGCACACGAGCGTGTATGGTCACTTCGAAGGGTACACGAGCTAGACACATAGGCGTGTGGTTGGCCGTGTGACCCAAGTCAGTATACTCTCCAATTTTCACATGGCCTGGCACACGGGCGTGTCCTCGGCCGTGTGATATAAGTCAATATGTATGCACTATTTCCACACGGTCTAAGATACGGGCGTGTCTTTTAGCCATGTAAGGCACACGGCCTGTTCACACGAGCGTGTGACACTTGAAATGTTGAAATTTTTCTAAGTTTCCAAAATTTAAATATGTTATG
Source organism: Gossypium longicalyx (assembly GCA_025698465.1). Taxonomy (NCBI): domain Eukaryota; kingdom Viridiplantae; phylum Streptophyta; class Magnoliopsida; order Malvales; family Malvaceae; genus Gossypium; species Gossypium longicalyx. Next base: position 21,093,892 of record CM047004.1, read on the forward strand.
GATTTAGTCCCAAATCACTTCTAAAGCATGTTTAAGGCCTTGTAGGCCCTTAAAAAGGGACAATATGTTTGTACGAATGGAATTTGTATGAGATATGTAGATTGAATGATGTGTGTTGATCGGTAATGTAACACTCCTAACCCGTATCCGTTGTCGAAATAGAGTTATGAGACATTGCTAAACGAAAGCATAGTTCCAAACATTATCATATTAAATCAAATTATAATCACATAAATCTAACTACCATATTACATATGCGAATCATACATTCATTGCAATTCACGATTTAAAACACATTAATGCTTATGACTTAATCCAAAATCTAATCATAATTTATTATCATTCACCACATAGATTAAATGAAACATAATCCAAAGTATATATATAAGTATAACATTAAATCACTATACAGGCCATAGTTACATTATTAATTTCATTATTGAATATTAAGTCTGTTTATTAAAAGTCATGCGAGTGCAAAAATTCTACATTAGTTAAACAATGTCTTTACCAACTTTATTATTCATTTATGCGGCATTGATACATAAGCATATATAAACTTCGCATATTATGCATAATTACACAAATTAAGAACAAACATTCGGGTACATACAAAGAACCCATTCCGTTCCCTAGCTACTCGACTATTACAACTCATTTGCACATTTTCGTAATCTTACAATAATCAATGAATCAATAAAATCATGCATATACGCAAACTAACCATAATATAAACATATATATATATATATATAAGAAAAGACATATGAGAGCTCATCCACATGCCTTGACCGAATACTCAAACACATATATTCATTGATATTATCTGAATATCTTAGACTTTTAATCACATATTATCATTCTTGATTTAGCTCATATAGCATCATTATAAATACCCAATATAAGCATGCAAACATATTAAATATTCTAATAAGCGATCGTATATGTTCCATACAATATATCAAGGCCGAACCTGTAAGTGAAGTACATATATATTATGTGTATCTTACCTAAACAAGACCACATTTAACATAAAATACATACCATTTAATTGACCACAATTTTCCACAAAGCATATACGATATTTATCAACACTCGAACTTAGTGAATATTTAATCTAACAAATAAAAACCAAATAGGGACATAGCATCAACCATTTTTCAGCACATGCAATACTTAACACAAATATCATGCATAGATGACTCAAAATCGTAAGCTAAAGTGGACGATAATCAAACTTAACACAACTGAATTCTTTAAAAGATAATAGCTTAGCCATTTTCACATGGCTTTATACACAACCAAACATTCAGCATTTTCAAAACACACTTTAGCCTATACATGCCATAATTCGAATTTAACTTATAAAGGTACCTTAAGTAGTGGATAGTGTGATGAGCTTCGCAAACAATCCCCGAGCTTGTAACTTGTTATAAAACAGAAACAAATATACACACAATAACCTATTTTAGCTTAGTAAGCCATAAGCAAATAAACAATCTAATAATATAACTGACTCATATTAAATTTAACCGAATTATATTAGTATGAGTATGCTTAGTCTCAACCTACCAATTTCATTCATGATATTTCATATTTATACTGAATTCTTACCTTTGCCGAATGCCTATATGACCAACATAAGTAATTCATATTTCATTTACAAAGCCAAGATATCAATAATTAATCGAATACACATATACTCATAGATACCACTCAAGCATCATAATATATCATGTACACATTACCAAAATGGCCGAATACATATGGTTACATTAATAAACATATCATATATCATTTCAAAGACAATCATAGTACATATATATATCCTTATCAAATTCTATTACTATTATATGATTACTCATTCCATATTTACTTCATAAGTCATTTGTATCAAACATTATTTACTTACTTTAATTTGAATTGGTAACAAATTAATCCATACCTGGCACATAGCTCATTTTACACATTCAAACATAGCTTATTATTGCCCGATGAACCATTCGAAATCGGATAGGACACTCAGATAATCACATAAATCGTGCAATGCCAATGTCCTAGACGTGGTCTTACATGTAACCACATATCATTGCCACTGTCCCAGACAGGGTCTTACTCGTAAACACATATCAGAATCACATATCGATGCCATGGTCTTACTCGCACACATATATATGAATCATATGTCATGACATCTGTATCCTAGCTATTCCTAAGGTTCATACGGGGCTTTCGGACGTCGTACCTCGGTCGAAGCGAATACTTGAACATGGCTACCAAGCTTAATCACATTCGAAAAAAGCATGTATAAATTCATATCTTACAAACCAAAATGTATTTTTAGCATTTAACTACAATTAGGCATGTCTATTTGCTTATAAACTTACCTCGGACGTCGTAAAATGGGACGGGGCTGCTAGTTGACAACTTTCGTTTTTCCCCGGTCCAAATTCAATTTCTTTGGTTCTTGATCTAAACATATTCAAATTAAGCTCATTAAAACTTATTTTCATTCAATTTAGTCCAAAAACACATAAATGGGTAATTTACCATTTTACCCCTGACATTTACAATTTTTACAATTTAGTCCCTATTGCACAAAACACAAAATATGCAAAATTTCCCTATACCTATGTTGGGCCGAATTTTACCCACTCTCAAAAAAGTCCATATATTCAATTTATTCCACATTTTAGTCCCTCAAATTATTATTTTTGCAATTAAGTCCTAATTACTCAAAATCATCAAAAACTCCAATACAAAACATGTTAATCTAAAACATATCTTTCATTTTTCATCATCAAAAAACAAAAATCACAAGCTATCAACAATGGCACAACTCAAAATATTCATCAAAATAAAAAATTCAAGCATGGGTTTTGTAGTACTCGAAGCAATGATCTAAAAAACATAGAAATTATCAAAAACCGAACAAAAAACGAACCTTGATTGAGCTAAATAGATGACCGAACCCTAGATTGTTGTTCTTTTCTTTAGTTTCGGCAATTAGGAAATAAAAAATGATGAATATAGTTTTATTATTATGTTATAATATGTTATATTATAACATTTTATTTCATTTCCCATTTTAACCTTAATGAAATAATAATGGAATTTTATAACCCATGCCTAATACCGTCCATACAACATGATAATGGCATAATTACAACATAAATACTCCAACTTAGAAAATCATTAATAATTTGGCCCTTATACAAGTTACCACCAAATTTTTATTTTACGCGATTAAATACTTTTATTTAATCAGGCACTCAAATGATAAAATTAAATCACGAAAATTTCATAGATATAAATTCACACAAAATAAACACATAAAATAATTTTTAAATATTTTTATGACTCGAATTCGTGGTCTCGGAACCACCGTTCTTATTAGGGTCTAAATCGGGCTGTTACAGGTAATACCTCATAATCTTATTCCGGTGACGGATACGGGTTAGGGGTGTTACAGTCTAAATTCAAACTGATGATAAGTGGCACTATAAGAATGTCTACATTACAAGAAAGGCAACTTACTTTAGTAGATAATCTAAACAAGACCGTAATCTCGTAAAAGAATCAAAGTGAACGTTTGATTCAAATACTTAGAAGAATTATTATGTTGTCTACAATTCTAACTGGGGAGATGACTAGTCTTGGCTATTGGAGCAGTTGACTCCACGAGTAGAGACATAAATGTACTCATTAGAAGAATGATACATTGGACTGGACCCAAGTTGAATTAATTTTGAATCCATTTGTGAATTAATTCACTTGTGACATTCATGGTGTGATTTACCTAAATCCTGAGATAGTCATTGACCATGCGTATGTAACTCATGTGCTTTGATATAAGTGGAAGCTTATGCTCTAAAGATGATCGAACCCATAGCCGGTATGTTGGGTACATGAATTTTGTATGACATGGCTTTACTAGCAACAATGGAATTCATAGCTCGATTAAAGAGTTAACAATATCCTCTCATTGATATTGTGTGGTTTAATAAATATAAAACGTGGCCATGGGTGGCTTGTTCTAGAATGAGCAATTTATCATAGTCATTTGTTAATAGTGATCATATTAATCATTAAGAGGACACAATGGTGACAATGAGATAAAATATGATTCTATTAAGTGAACAAATTTAACTCAAAAGAATTAAGGATATAATATGAGGGTAACACACACATGACGAGGTCATTGGGCAAAGCAGTTGGATGAATTGTTTTCGTAAAGAGTATACAATAAGGAGTTTTCAATCATGGAGTCATGGTACTTCTTGTGGACTGACTCCATGATTATGTAAATTGCAAATTATCAGAATGATACTTCTAGACAGAATTGCAATTACTAGAGCCTAATTGTATATGTCTAATTGGTCCTTCAGCTAGTTTAATAAAAGCTCGATCAAACTGCATTGACTTTGGATTTAATTTAATTGAGTCAATTTATTCGATGTGGAATTAAATTAGGCAGTCGTGAGAATTGTTCAATTAGAGAATTTGATTAAAGAATTTTCTTAAAAAATTAATTTTGGAAAATCTTAGTGGTATTTGGAAAAATTAATTTTGATCAAATAAAATAAAATTAATAAAATTAATTAAAATTGATATGATATTTTTGAAAATTAATTTTCAAGTCAAACAAGCCCAATGGGTAATTGAAATTGAAAATTAGACCTGAGATCGAAAATTGGACACGGGAAACCCAAAAATTGGTTGAATCTGGCCTGTATGTGAAATTGAGCCGATAGTCCCACCGATGGCTAGACCGAATCGATTGGCTCGTCACTGGCCTGGATCGAATTGGCAATAGCTGAACCGGCTCGGGGTGTCGTGAGGGTGTCGCACCTGCAATGGCACCACCAAACTCGGCGTTGCTGGCGACAATGACATTTCGGTGGTTGGCTGGTGGTCCTTCAGCGATTGAAAAGTGGAAGAATCACACTCCTACTAGGACTCTATTGGATAATTTAATTTTAGATTAATTATTTAAAAATAATATCATTTTAATAGTTTTAATAGTAAATTTAATTTAATATTTATCTTGATAGTATTTTATTAATTTAATATTAAATTGATTATCTTAATATTAAATTAATAGAATATTTTCTATTAATTTAATAAATTTAATATTTATCTTGATAAGTATTATATTAGTTTAATGTTAAAGGGATTAAGTTTAATCATAGTTGAACTCTCTAAACTCTCCCTATACAAAGAGAACCATGGGTCATTATTTTTCATAGACTTGAATTCAAGAGAAAGTTGTAAAAGAAAATTCTCTGAAGAAATTGTTCCAAAGATTTCTAGAGATATTTTTATTATTTATAACTTAGCCCCAAAGTTTATAGAAATTATGAAATTACCCCATTGGTAACTTTGTGGAAAAAAAAATTTATTCGAAGTGAGCCCACACTTGGCAGACGTGAGTTTGAGGATAACGGAGAAGACTACTCGGTTAAAGCGTTCATCCTAGATGAATCAAAAGACACAATTTTGATTAAGTGTTTATTACTTCAGATAACACAACCAAGTTTTTATTTTAGAAAATTTTTTTAAAACCCTATTTTTCCCTTAAACATATTTTTTGCTACGTTTTCAAACCCATTTTTACAACATAGTGAGTACATAATGTTCCTATGAATTGATTTGTTGTGATTGAAATTGAATAGCGATATAGTGGGCTGAATTGAATAAAATAGAAAGTAGCATAATTCAATTGATACATGATATGTGATATGAAAATGGTTTGAACTATGCTATGTGGTATTGGTTTTATAGATGTGAATTGATAATGATGATATGCATATTGGTTATATAATGTAATCGGAACATTGATTACCCTATTAGCTGTTCAGATAGAGTCGGATATAGTTGGCATGCCATAGGGGCATATATAATGATTTGAAACCATTGTTGTCGAGCAACCTAGTGTGTTGGAATATACATAAGTTAATAGCCATCATTGTTGGGAACTCGGGGTGCTGGTAGTATTTATATGTTTTAGTAGTCATCGTTATCGGGCAACTCGAGGTGACAAAATATTAGATCCATGTATCTATTCAAATTCATGTTTGGTTAATAGGGTTATAAGAATATAAATTGGTTATATGATAATTGAAATGCTATGAAATTTAGAATTTTTATATATATATGCAAATTGTGGTTAAAGATAGCATGTGAAAAATCATGCGAGCTGGTTAAAAATGAGCTTTGGGCACCGAGTTGAATTGAACGAACCAACAGGGTTGAGAGTGATCGAAATGGTAAAATAAAATTGAGCACCAAATTCATAGATATATAATATATATGTAAATGTATATGAGTGATGGTATGAAATAGATAGAAATAGAAATAGAAATGTTATTGAAATGGCTAGATGGTTGAAATGATAAAGGTGTCATATGTTAAATGTGTAATGTATAGGTAATTATGATGCAAAAGAATGAAAGTTAATGAATGGAAATGGTTAGAATGCTGAATTAGTTGATTTGGTATGCATGTTCAATTGAATGATTGTTTTGATTAGGTACCATTTGGACCATTTGTAAACTGATTGTTAAGTCGCGATGTTGGGCCCTTAATGTCGCGACGAGATCAAACCAATGAGTTGTATCACGATGAAGAACTATCAAAGTCGCGACGCTGACCCAATAATTTGAAAAGTTTATAATTTGGTCCAATTTTGATATCGATTTGGCAAAAGAGCTTTCGTAAGCTCGTATAAGACACGAAAATGATTATATAATATATTTTAAAGGGCTAATTTGTAATGACCTAGTTTCCAATGTGTCGAATGGTTTCAAAACTCTATTTTCGTAAATTAAGTTTGTAAATTGAAATAAGAATTTTTACGGAGTTATTATGTAGATGAATTAAAATTTGGTTAAGTAATATTATGTAGATGAATTAAAATTTGGTTAAGTAATTTAGCTGAAAAATTGGTTAAGTAAGGCCCAGGGACTAAATTGTAAAATTTTAATCGCTATAGAGTTTTAATTAGGAAAAGACTTGAGGACATAGATAACAATTATCCAAATGACCAAAATGGATATTTAACCAATTATAAGTGGATGATAGCGGAGTGTGATTATTAAACACATTTAAAAAAAGTTAATAATTAATAATAAATTTATTAAATAAATAGTTGTAATTAATTAAGGTTATTTAACCATAAACTTTAGTATATATATTAAGTTAGCGGAGGATGATAACATCATCTTCCTCCCTTATCCTTACTGTCCACTTGTAAAGCTAAAATTCCAAGGTAACCAAGCCATTTTTCATGTAATTTTTATAAATTTATGATCATGAGAGCTTGATTTAGCTAGTCCATGTATCAAATTGTCCAATTTTTGAAGTTTTGATAAGTTTCCATTGTTGAGAATTGGATGAATTAGGTACGAAATTGATAGAAATTAAGCTTAGTTTATGAAAATGACTAAATTGTAAAGATTAATAAGCTTGATTGTAAGCTTGGTTACATTTTGAACCAAGTTGAATAAAATGCAAAACTTTTATGAATTTAAGCTAGGAATAAATTACAAAGGTCCCTAATAAATAAATGTGAAATCAGATCTTAATTCAAAGCTTTAGATCGAAAGTTATGCTTGTCCCAGGTTTAAGAACTAAATTGCATAAATTGCAAAATATGTTTGACTTTGTATTTGAATGTGATTTGGATGGAATTAGATTTTTTATTATTGTTGAATCATTGTTCATAGCTAAATATGATGCTTGTCCGTCGAGAGGGAAAAAAAGGCAAGAGCTGATGACAAGTGACGCGAGCTTTTAGTTTGTATTTCTATGATTCAAGATCAATTTAATTGTTGCATATTTGTGATATCTTGCATAATATGACATTGAGGTGATTTGAAAATGATTATTTGAATGAAATTGCTATGTTTGAGATTGAATATCGAGATAGTGGACTAAATTGAATAAAATAGATAATTCCTGAATTAATGGATATATGATATTTGGGGTGGAATTGAGTTGAAATATGCTATGTTATATGATGAATTGATGAATTTATAATGAATTGAGAATAATGTAATATGAATTGAACTATATCATGAAATTGGAAAATTGATAACCTATTAACTATTCAGGCACAGTTGGATATAGTTGGCATGCCATAGGATAGTTTGAGTACAAGTTACTTCAACTATATGTCAATGAGCACTAGGCACATTTTCCTTCAAATGTTCCAATGAGTGCTGGTGATCTGCCGTAATTCAATGTATCAGATTAAACTAGTTTTCGCATTTTAGGAGCTTGAACATAAGCATTTTAGTTAAGTTTTAATTACATTTTTGTAAGTTTAGTTAAAGGTAATAAAATGTGTAATTTGAGTCTTTTATTGACCTTAGGGGCCGAATGAGGCCTAAAGGTGAGCTAATATACTTTGTGAGCATATAGGAGACTATTAGAAGATGTGTTAACTCGATATTGGTTGCTATGTTGCAACACGGAGCATTAGATGTAGCAATATAGGGAGCATAATAAAAGAATTCCAAAGGCTACCTTCAAATTTGCGACATAGCCTGAGAATATTGCGACATATTCCTGAAGACACCTTGAAGATGAGCATACTGCACTCGATGTCGTGACATAGGGCTTGGTGTGTCGTGACATTGCCTCTGAATGAGAAATAATTATGAGCCACAATCAAATGTTAAGCACAAGGATGACAACTGACCTAAGGTTAAAGATGACGACCACCTTAAAGTCTATAAATAGGCTCATTTAACACATGTTATAGACACCTTTGATATTGTATCATTTTCTCTTTGGATTTAGTCTTTAGTTTTTCTCTTTTCTTCTGTTAAGATTTTATTTCCATTCTTGTTATTTACTTTTGTGGGGAAATTAGTTTGTGAAGTACTATCAAACTCTGTGAGGATTCTGTGCTTAAATTCTAATACAAATCAGACTTCTTCTAAACTTTATTCTCTTAAATTGTTCTTCATGTTTATTCTTTCTATCAAGTTTATATTATTTATTAGATCCATGAGGAACTAATCCTTTTATGGGGGATTAGTGAGTGGAGGTATGATTAATTAATTATTTTGTAGGGGTTTCTTAGCGGATCAACTGTTCAGGAAAGGAAGAACCTAAAACCCTCGGTGTGACAACCCTAGGAAGTCATTAAGGTAGGAATTAACCCAAATTTGGTATGGCCTATCCATGAACACCTTAACCCTGAACTAGTCTAGACTGTAAGGTCGAGAGATAAGTAGTTCTTACCGACTCAGTATTTCTGTAGAAGATCGGAAGATCCTGCGGAGGTATTGACTAGTTGATTGAACAAAAAAGAAAACCCGAGATGACGGTTGGTTTTGATTACTGAAGTGAGCTAATTACCCATACGCAGATTTGATATATATTTTATTATTTGATTTCTCAAGATTTATTTCTTTAATTTCTTTTATTATTATTATTAGTATAGATTACCGTAATCTTTCTGTTTATTCATCGTATTGTAATCCATTTAAAGTACTAATTAGATCTATTTATGTTTAGATTAGAATTAATTTAGTGTTTACCTCCCTTAGGTACGATCCTTGGAGTACTTATATTCTCCATTGTAACTATATTACAACCTGACCCGTATACTTGCAGATACCACTTTTTATATTTTTTGTTTAGGATTTCTACTCTAGATGTTGGTACTTCCGGAGGCGATCAGCTGGACACAAATTTTACTTTGATTATATGTATGAGTGTTAGGGGCAATCTATATACTTCGGACGTTCTGATGAGGCACTGGATGCCAACTTGGTGTGCTAGTTGGGATTTGTATATCCATTCGAGTCAGGTTAATAGGGGTATAAAATGTAAAATTTGGTAAATGATATATAAATTGGATTGATCATATGATTTAGTGATACATAAATGATTTAATATATATATCGATAGCATGTGAAAGATCAGGTGAACTGGATATACAAGCCCAAAGGGCCAATATGAAAACATGATGAATCAAATGATTCGATTCAGAAATGGTATGCTGATATGATTGTATGTTATGAATTGAATAAAAATGTAACACGAATGATACCAATATGTTAACATGGTATATTCTTTATATTGATTAATTGAAACATGTATAGATTGATTCATGTGGTACAATTGGGATTTTTAGTTTCATCTTTTATTTGACATGTTGATTGAGAATTAGTAAGAATGGTATATTAGTTGTGTGAAAATAGAATTGAATTGAAAGTGAGAAATTGAGTTACCTTACATTTTATTGGCTTGAATCATGGAAATACTATTGAGCATTATCGCTCAGCATACGATTTGTTTTTCTGTGCATAGGTCTAGGTACATCTTGAGGCCTCGAGAAGTGATTCTAGCATTCAGGAGGCGATCCCTGTCTCAACAATGTTCGTATACTCTTTTTGTGTGTGAAATGACAAGTACCTAGGTTGAGTCGATTTTTTCATATTATGTGATCATGTCATGTTAGAAATTAGATTGCTGAATTAGAAATGGTCAAATGGTTGGATTGTATGGATGAATTTGAAAATTAGATGCTTTATATGAGAATATGAACTACTTGTGATCATACTCAAATGTATATGTTCATTTGATAATGTTTTGAGTTTATATAAGTGTCAAACATGGAATTTATGAATATGAATTAAAAATGAATATGTGAATGGTGAAATATGTTGGAAATGTATACAGGATATGACATTTTGGTTGAAATTGAAATTGGTGTTGATAGAAACGAATTACTAGGTGATACGGGTTCATGCCATTTTGGCTGTTTTCAAAATAGAGAGTCACGTCGTGACCTAGTTTGAGAGTTGTGTTGTGATAAGGAACCTTTGATGTGGCGACGATAACTTGATATTTTGATTTCTTTATAATTTGGTCTTAATTCGACCTCGGGTTAGCAAAAGAGTTTTCATAAGCTCATATATCACCCGAAAATGATTATGTATCATATTATATTGGTGTATTACTCATATTTGGATGTTGAATGATTCTATATTAAAGGTAATTATTCATAGTTGCTTCGACAATGAATGTGGAATATTGTAGGAAGTATGTTTCTTTTATATTCCGCGCCCATTCATGTTTTAATTGATCCTAACTCTATGCATTCATATATTAAACTCTAGCTTCATGAAATCGAGAAATTTGAAATTTGAGATGTTAAAAGTAGTGACAGTTGTTTCAAGTCCTTTGGGAGAAACTGTGCTCGTTGATAAAGTATGCAAGCGATGTCCATTAGAAATCCAAAATAGATTGTTTCTAATTGAATTGTTGATGATGTCGTTTGGTGATTTTGATGTAATTTTTGGAGTAGACTGGTTAACCAAACATAGTGTGATTTTGGACTATCGTAAAAAGAAGTTTTCTGTCCAAATTCTGGAAGGTGAAATATCAAAGTCAAAGGAATCAGATCGAGTGGTTCTACTTGTATCATTTTATCAGTTCGAGCTAATAAGCTTTTGAATCAAGGCTACGAGGCATTTTTAGCCTATATTATTAACTCAAACTCAGATGAAAGCCAAATAAGCAAAATTTGGACAGTATGTCAGTTCTCGGATGTGTTTCCAGAGGAATTGTTAGGATTGCCTCATGATCATGAGGTTGAATTTGTAATTGAGGATTACCTAGGTACAACTCCTATGTCTATTGCTTCGTATCATATGGTGCCAATGGAGCTAAAAGAGCTAAAAGTTCAACTGTAAGATCTCCTAGACTGTGACTTTATACATTCTAGTATATCACCTTGGGGGGCTCCAATATTGTTCGTTAAAAAGAAAGATGGGTTGATGCAACTCTATATTGATTATGGGTAGTTGGATAAGTTGACAACCAAAAACATATATTTGTTTTCACATATCGATGATTTGTTCGATCAGTTGAAAGGTGCATCGGCCTTCTCTAGGATAGATCTGAGATCGAGATATTATCAACTGAAAGTGAAAGATAATGATGTGTCAAAAATAGCATTTTGTATGCAGTACGGTCATTATGAATTTCTAGTGATGCCATTGGGGCTGACAAATGCACCTAGAATGTTCACAGATCTTAGAAACCGCATATTCCAACCATATTTGGAATAGTTTTTTGTGGTTTTCATTGATGATATCCTGATATATTCGAAATAAGAGGAAAAGAATGTTAAGCACTTGATTATTGTGTAAAAATTGTTGGATGAAAAGAAATTGTATGAGAAGCTCAGCAAATGTGAATTTGGTTATCAGAAGTTGTATTTCTGGGGCATGTTATTTTGGTCGAGGGAATATGAGTTGATCCTAAAAAGATTTAAGCTATACTGCAATGGAAATCACCGAAAAATGTGTCAAAAATTTGTAGCTTCCTAAGCTTGACTTGTTATTACAAGAGGTTTGTAAATGGATTCTCCAAAATAGCTTTGCCCATGACGAAGCTCTTGCAAAAGAATAGGCCATTAGTGTGGAATGAGAAATGCCAAGAGAGTTTCAAAAAGTTGAAGACCAGCTGACTAAAGTGCTGATTTGGACCTTACCTAAATCAGGGAAGGAATATGTTTTGTTTAGTGATGCTTCATTGAACTGTTTAGGTTGTGTTTTGATACAGGATGATAAAGTAATTATGTATGTGTGCTGACAATTAAAACCATATAAACACAATTATCTGATGCATGATTTGGAGCTAGTCGTATTGTGTTTTCTTTAAATATCCGGAGGTACTATTTTATGGTGAAAAATGTCATATCTATACAGATCATAAAAGTCTCAAATGCCTCCTCTCTCAAAAGGAATTAAATCTGAGATAGTGTCACTGGATTGAGTTGCTAAAAGATTATAATTGCATAATTGATTACTATCTTGGAAAAGCAAATTTTGTGGTTGATTGAAACCCCCTAACCCGTATCCGTCGCCAAAATAGGGTTAGGGAGCATTACAGTAAAAATATAACTTAAAATCCATCATTTCCAAACATTTTATAAATCATAGTATAACTCATTCAACACATGCATATTGTCCCTTATTTGAGCCTTTGAGGCCTTATAAACACTTTAGAATCGATTCAGGACTAAATCGAAAATATATAAAATTTTAAAGAAAAAACAAAATTTTTCACACTGCAGGGGTCACATGGCTGTGTGACTCACATGACTGAGATACAAGCCTTTGTGGACATTTGAAGTAGGGACACATGACTTTGTACCAATCCATGTCCATGCCCGTGTAACTCTCTGACTTGGGTCACACAGCCAAGCCACACGCCCATGTGCTAGGCCATGTAACTCTCGAAATGGCCTCACATGCCCATGTGCTAGGCTGTGTGCTGGGCCGTGTAACTGCCTGACTTGCAACCCTTTGAAACTTATAAGGGACATATAGCCGTGTCGCATGGCTGTGTGTCACACACGACTGAGACACACACTCGTGTTTAAGGCCGTGTAGACAAGAAATATACCATTTTAAAGCCAATTCTCTCACCCACAACAAGCTCATTAATACAAGCCATTTGCACCTATATTCAAGCATTCAAAATGTACCTAAAACATGCATAATCATGCTAAATCAATATGATATTTTTCCATACAACCAATATGCCCAAAAGGCATCTCAATCACAACAACAAAATATGTTTACGCATTTGCATAATCTAGTGATTAACCAACCATACATTTATCATATAATTTCCTTACCAAAGTTACCACCATGACCACATGCCAAAATCATACTCAAACACACCAAAATGGTCACTAGAACATACATCAAATTGACCATTCCAAGATTAACCATAAAAACACCAAAATGACAAAATATCATCAATCATAAAACCATATTTACAAGCCAAACATAATAGCCACTTTATCAAGTACAAAACACCTATACATGCCATTATAATCATGACTCAAAAACATAAAAATCTACCGATATAGCCGATGGATAGTGTGATAGGTCTCCAACAAGCTTCCAGCCCGAACGAGCTTCCGTTTAACTATAAAACATAGAAAAAAACACAAAGTAAGCATATAACACTTAGTAAGTTCGTAAATCATAAACAATGCTTACCATTTCAATGCATAAGCTTAAAATAAACATGAAACAATCCAACATATCTTGGCATAAACAGAAGCACCATTAACAACACAAGTTAGTGATTAAACACATAACTTAGCAAAAATTCACCACATGGTAAAATAGCTTTCATGAATATAGCATATAAGCATTCATACTTTTCATGAGCATGGCTATACACACTTTGATCATCAACACCTCATACCTTTCTATACCTTCATGACATTGCCAATCGGAACACGTATCGTTCTTTCCTTTTATATGCCCTTTGAACCACTTAGAATAATATTAGATACATGGGAATCTCACACAATGTGTGCTAACATATGGTCGAAGCTATTTCTTTCCTTTTCCTTTACATAGATGCTCTCTCTCGAGCCATAAGTGGGTCTGCTCACACAAGTTATCGATCGGAACATAGCTACACGGTGCTATTCACACAAGTTGTGAAGTATCTACAACACATGTCGAAACTTAGCTACCAATAGGACATTCAGGACCAGCATCGAAACATGGTAACCCTAATGACATGTCATTTGTATCCTATATATTCCTAAGGTTCAAACGGGGCTCAATAGTTGTCGAAACATTGTTGGATTTTCCGTCGAGACATGATATGATAATATAACATAATAACATTTAAATCAAACACATTAAAAATGCTATTTAAATGTACGAACTTATCTCGATCACAAAAGAAGAAATATGATCAACTAGTCTAACGCTTTTTCTTTCCCTTGATCTAAATCCGCACGATGCTTATCTTGATCTAAATAATCAAATTTAATTTATTCAATAATCATTCTATTCAATTCAATCCAAAAATCATATTTTTATAAAATTACGCTTTCACCCCTAATGTTTTGATCTCTTTATAGTTTAGTCCTTAAGCTCATAAATTAAAATTCATGCAGTTTCATCCCTACCTAGGCTAGCCGAATTTCATATACAGCCATAACAACTTATACATTTCATTTTTCACAATTTCACCTTGCATTTTACAAAATTACAAATAAATCCCTAATTGACATTTTTAACCAAAATCACTATACAAAAGTTGTTTATAAATCAACAAGGATTCATTTTCTTCTATGAAAATTCACAAAAAACATGAATACATTCATGGAAAAACCCTAATCTTTTAAAAATTTTGAAATTAGTCCCTGGGCTAGATAGATTAAGCTATGACTCTAAATACATAGAAATCATTAAAAACGGGACAAAGTATCACTCACATGCAAGGATGAACTATGGCAGAACCTTGAAGCTTCATTAATGGATTTTCCTTAGGTTAATTTCAGTGGAAGAAGACAATAATAAAGATGATATCTTTGTTTTCTTTAATTTTATTAACCTTTATTTAATATTTTACTTATTTAACATTATTATTAACCTTTAAAAAACACATATATAATGTCTATAAAAGTCCACTCATAATATCAATGGTTTAATTACAACATAAACCCTCTAACCATTTAGTATCATAGCTATTAGATCCCTTTAGCTTATAGAACTCAAGTTTTGAACCTTTTGTAATTTAGTCCTTTTTACCAAATTAAGCATGCAAACGATAAAATTTTTTAACGAAATTTTTATATTATAATAATAACATGCTATAGACATTAAAATAATAATAAAATAAATATTTTTACATCGGATTTGTGGTCCCAAAATCACTATTTTGATTTCACTGAAAATAGCTGTTACATTGATGCTTTGAGTTGGAAGTCAACATTTGAATTGAAAGCAATGTTCACTTAGCTGAATATTTGCGATGATGGTAGCTTGTTAGTTGAATTTAAAATAAAGCTTGTGTTGATCGATCAAATAAAAGTGGCATAATTTGCATATACTAATCTGGCTAAGAATGTAAAGCTTGCTCAACGAGGCGATAATGAGAATTTTAACATTGATGCGAATAACTGTTTTCAATTCCACAACTGAATTTGTGTTTCTAATGATGTTAAAATGAAGAATTTGATTCTGCTTGAAGCTTACGATGGTTGTTTTACTATGCATCTTGGTGGTGCAAAAATGTATTATGACTTACAAGAATCGTATTGGTGGCCTGAAATGAAAAGAGAACTTGTTGAATATGTTGCTAAATTTGACCCTTTAATGGCTAAAAGCCAAACATCAAGTTCCCACTGGGTTTCTTCAACCTATCTCGATTCCTGAACGGAAAGAGGAATGGATTGCAATGGATTTCATAGTTGGTTTGCTGACTTCATTGAACAAAAGAAATGCTATTTGGATGATAGTGGAATGATTAACGAGGTTTGCTTATTTTCTAGTAGTAAGAACCAATTGGTCATTTCCAAAATTGGCTGAAGTATATATCCATGAGATAATAAGACTTCACGGTGTACCTCTGTCTATTATCTCTACTTAAAACCCTTGTTTCACCTCAAGATTCTATAAGCAATTACACGAATTGTTGGGTACGAGGTTGAATTTCAACACAACTTTCCATCCCTTGTATGATGGCATATCAAAATGTGTTATCCAAGTGCTAGAAGATATGCTTTTAGCTTGTCTCATTGAATTTGAATCTGGTTGGGAATGTTATTTGCCTTGAGCCAAATTTGTGTATAATAAATTTTATCAATCGAGTATTCAAATGGCTCCATACGAAGTATTATATGACCAACGGTGTAAAATGTCTTAATGTTGGCTAGAATTGAGTGAAAACGATGATCATGCCAGAATTGATTCAGGAAGTAGAAGATATGGTAAAGCTAATCAGAGGCAGATTGAAAGTAGCCTCAGATAGGTAAAAATCTTATGCTGATCTAAAATGGAAAAAATTGAATATGCTGTGGGTGATAAGGTATTCTTGAAAGTCTTTCCATGGAAAAAGATCTTGCGCTTTGGTCACAAAGGAAGGCTAAGTACCAAGTATATCAAGCCATATGATATCATTGAGAGAGTTGGACAGATTGCCTACTGTCTAACTCTACCATTGGAGTTGCAAAAATTCACAATGTGTTCCATATATATCTATGCTCTGACGATACCGATCTGATTATATAACACCCCTCACCCGTATTCAATCTCGGAATAGGGTTACGGAGCATTACCGAACTTACAACACATTTATACATACTTTTCACAAACACTTAAATCAATTCATACAATCATTATTCAATCTCAATAATTTCTCTCTAATACAAGCCTACGTGGCCTTAAACATATATTAGGAGTGGTTTAAGACTAAACCGATAACTTTTAAAACATTTATAACACTTAGAAATTTTTTCTCAAAATAGGGGACACATGCCCGTGTGTCCAGGCCGTGTGTCTCACATGGCCACCAGACATGCCCATGTCATAGGCCATTTGGACATTCGAAATGGAAGTACATGGACGTGTCCCATCTCATGTCCTACCCCGTGTAACTCTCTGACTTGGGTCACACGGCCAACACACATGCCCGTGTGGCTAACTCGTGTGCCCTAAAAATGGCCACATGTGTCCATATGCCAAGACATGTGCTAGGTCATGCCAAACCTGTAGGGTATACTGACTTATGCCACACGGTCAAATTTTAACACTAGGGGGACACACGGCCGTGTAACAAGATCGTGTGTCACACAAGGCTGAGACATACGCCCGTGTCTCTGGCCGTGTGGACAAAAATAGGCTATTTACCAAGCCAATTTGCCACCTAAAGTTTGTGTATACCTATACAATTCAAATGGTACTCACTCACAGCATAAATGGTCATCCAATTTAACCAAAATCAAGAGCAAAACATACCCTTTCAATTCCAACAACTAGCATGCTTGCTATCTCATGTTTTACTCATTCAAATCATACCAACTTTACATATTCAAATTATCTAATTAAACATTTTCCAAACATGCATCATCATATATCAATCCACAAGCACATAGCTTCTCAATTATCAACATTTGACGTCTATAATACCAACTATCAATAACATTTCATACCAACTTCAATCACTCAATATAAACCATATGCACACTTATATATACACAACCAAACTAGCCAAATTAGGCCAAGTTTCATGGCTATATGTACAAAACAAAACATAATCATTCATAAGCCATCTCAAATGGCAAAACTCACTATCAAGATACATATCAAAATGACCATAATCCTATACATGCCATATGACCAAACCATAAGCTCAAAAGTTCCAAAGAGATGGTTGGATAGTGTGATGTAGTTTCTTACGATCCCCGAATCCAAGCTAGCGTTGAAATCACTATAAAACATGGGAAAAATAAACAAAGTAAGCTTTATAGCTTAGTAAGCTCGTATGAAATAAACTCAACTAATCATAAATACACAATTAATCAACTTGAACTTATTAATTCCTAATTCATAAATACTAACAAACCTTCCACATGCTTAATCATATATTTATATGCAATTTTCATAACTTCTTCAATTTAAAGCTCGTATGATTCATGTACATACCTGAACTAATCCGTAACAAACTCATATTCAAATGAAAAATGTCAAATACTCGAATTATCGCACACTAAGTGCCAATACATAGCCAAAGCTATTTTAATCTCGCACGCTAAGTGCCATACATAGCCGAAGCTATCTCGAATCGCACACTAAGTGCCTTACATATCTGAATTGTTGTCAAATATGTCTGTAGTCTCGTATACACAATTTATGCAATATCAAAGCATTTAAAGCAGAATTATAATAATGCTTATTACATACGAAATTACCTCAAATATTAAAACGGTGAATAGAGTCGATTAGTCGATAACTTTATATGTTCCCTAATCCAAATTCGTATTTCTCCTTTCTTGATATAAATATATTCAAAATTGACTTATTCAATCATCTATTCATTCAATTTAGTCGAAAACACACTTCAAAACACATTTACACTTTTACCCCACATATTTCACATTTTTCACAATTTAGTCCTTATTTCATAAAATAAAAAATTAATGAAATTCACAATAAACGCATGCTAGCCAAATTACCATAATGCCCCTAGCAGCCCATATTTTTCATTTATTTCACATTTTAACCACTAGCTTTACACATTTCTCAATTAAATCCCTATTTTACATTTTCACTAAAAATCACTTAACAAAACTTGTATATTTCATAATAAATATTCATAATTTATCATTAAACATCAAAATACTCATATGTTCATCAATAGCAACACTCAAAATCTTTAACAATTTTTCAAATTAGTCCTTGGGCTAGCTAATACTAGTTGCAACGATCACAAAAACATAGAAATCATCAAAAATCGAGCAAAAACGGACTTACAATTGAGGATCAAAGTGACCAAAACTTTCAAGCCCTAAAATGGCTTTCCTCCATGCTTCATTCGGCCAAGAAGATGAATGAAAATAAACCTTTTTGTTTTGTTTTAATTAAATTAACTTAAATAACCAAATTACAATATTAACCTTTAATATTGTTAGAATTAAGTGACCCAAATTCTTATAGAATATGATGGAAAATAAAATAAAAGTAAAATCCATATAGAACTAGACTTCTTTTATTTTATTTTAGAATAAGGTTTTTTAAACTTTATTAAACTTCATCTATTTTATATTGATTAGGATAGGGTGTTTCAATCCTACTAGAATATGGCTTTACAAGCCTATAAATAGACATAGTCTATTCCTCTTGTATTGATACAAATTTTTCGACATAGTGAATTTTCTTCTCCTCTCGCTTTGTTTTTTCCCCGAAAGGGTTTCCACGTAAAATTTGTGTGTTCTTTATTTTATTTATTTTATTCTATTTTTTTCACAAATTGGTATCCGAGCTTACGGGTTATTCATCTCGATCACGGTAATGGCGTCTTTGAAATATGAAATTCCATTGTTGGATCGCAACACTAGATTTGCGTTGTGGCAAATTAAGATGCAAGCGATTCTTGCACGATGGATCTCGGAGGATGCCCCGCTAGGGATAGATAAGATGCCTTCGACATTAACAGATGAAGAGAAGAAGCGTAAGGATCGAAAGGCATTAACACAATTACATCCGCATTTGTCCAACGAAATTTTGCAGGATGTGATGAAAGAGAAAACTGCCACATTATATGGAAGAGGCTAGAACAAATATGTATGTCGAAAACTCTAACAAGCAAGTTGCATATGAAGCGGCGTCTTTATGCTCATCGTTTGGAGGAAGGTGCGTCAGACACGAACACTTAACAGATGTTTAAAGAAATTCTCTCAAACTTGGAGGCCATGGAGGTTCGGTGATGATAAGGAAGATCTAGGGTTGATTCTACTTTGTTCGTTGCCCCGTCTTATTCAACCTTTAGAGACACGATTTTATATAGCCGTGAGTCTCTCACGCTTGATGAGGTTTATGATTCTTTAACCTCGTATGATAAGATGAAGCATCTTGTGGTTAAACCCGACTCTCGGGGAGAGGGTCTCATTGTTCGTGGGAGACAAGATTGGAATGCATGATGATGATCGTGGTAGGACACGAGAACGGAATCCTCGTGGTAAATCTAAGGGTAGATCAAAGTCTTCAAACAGAGGTAAAACTTGTAACTTCGCAAGAAGAAAAAGGCACATTAAATCTGAGTGCTATAAGCTACAAAATAAGATTAAAAGGAGGTCTGCGAATCAAAAGGAAAACAACCGTAAAATTCCGTGAAGCTGATGTTGTAGAAGACTACAAATGATGGTGAACTTCTAGTCGCTCATCAATGATTCTAAAGTAAGCGAGGAGTGGATACTTGATTCAGCTGCACCTTCCATATGAGTCCCAATCGGGATTGGTTTACAACTTACGAAAACAAAGTTGTCTCAAGGTGTTGTTTTGATGGGAAATAATGCTTCGTGTAAAATCGCAGGTGTTGGAACAATTAAAGTTAAGATGTTTGATGGAGTTGTCGAACACTTAGTGACGTGCGGCATGTTCCGAATTCAAAAGAAATTTAATTTCGTTGAGTACTCTTGATTCAAAAGTGCAGATATACAAATTGAAAGTGGGGTTTTAAAGATTTCCAAAGGGTCCTTTGTTGTGATGAAAGGACAGAGAAAAGATTGCCAAGTTATATGTTTTGCGGTGGTTCTCTTCATTCGTGATGCAAATTGCCGCTTCCTCGTCCTTGTCGATGATGATATTACTAAACTTTGGCATATGCGCCTAGGGCATATGAGTGAGAATGGCATGGCGAAATTGAGCAAAAGAGGACTTCTTAATGGGCAAGGAATTTGCAAACCCAATTTACTGTGAGCACCGTGTTTTTGGAAAATGAGAAGAGAGTTCGATTCACTAGAGGAATCCATAACACGAAGGAACATTGGAGTATATTCATTCGACTGTGGGGGCCATCTAGAGTGCCTTCCAGGAGGTGGAGCTAATTATATGCTAACCTTTATTGATGATTTTTCTAGAAAAGTTTGGGCGTTCTTTCGAGCGAGCGAAAAAGTGATGTGTTTTCCGCATTTAAGTCTTGGAAAATTATGATTGAAAAACAGACGGAAAAACAGATAAAATACCTCCGCACAGACAATGGCTTAGAGTTCTGTTCTGATGAGTTTAATAGATTGTGCAAGTCAGAAGGAATCATGAGACACTTGACAGTTCGTCATACTCCACAACAAAACGGTGTTGCAGAACGAATGAATAGAACGATCATGGAGAAGGTTCGATGTATGTTGTCAAATGCCAACTTACCGGAGTCATTTTGGGCGTAAGCGGCGTCTCTCGCATGTTTTTGATCAACCGATCTCCATCCGTTGCCATTGAGAAAAAGACTCCACAAGAGGTATGGTCTGGTAATCCTGCTAATTATTCTGATTTAAAGATCTTTGGGTGTCCTGCATATGCTCATGTTGATAATGGAAAATTGGAACCGAGATCCATTAAATGTGTTTTTCTTGGTTATAAAGTCTGTGTAAAAGGGTATAAGTTATGGTGTCCTCAAAATAGAAAAGTTGTGATTAGTAGAGATGTTGTTTTTGATGAAACTGCTATGCTACCTAACTTATCTCTTAATGACTCTTCCAATAAAGAAAATCAAAAACAAGTAGAGCATCAGTTAATACAGAGTCAACTCCTCAAGCCAAGTACAAAAATTGAGAATAGAGTTGCTTCTTCACCACAATACTCTATCGCCAAAAATGTAACTAGAAGAGAAATTAAACCTCTAAAGAAATATCTTTGAGGCTGATCTAGTTGCTTATGCTTTGAATATGGCTGAAGATATAGATGCGAATCAAGAACCATCTAATTATTCTCGAGGCGATTACATGTGAAGGCTCGAGAAAAGTGGATGTTTGCTATGCAAGAAGAGATGGAATCACTCCACAAAAAGCAGAACATGGGACCTTGTGAAACGTCCCCAAGGTAAAAAAGTCATTCGTTGTAAATGGGTATTTAAAAGGAAAGAAGGGACTCCAGGAGTTGAAGAACCCGGATATAAAGTAAGGCTTGTTGCAAAGGGTTACAGATCAAATTCCAGAGTGGACTTCACGAGATGTGTTCTCCCGGTTTGTTAAGCATAGTTCGATTCGAGCTTTGCTTGGTATTGTGGCCATGCATGATTTGGAGCTTGAGCGATTAGATGTAAAACGCATTTTTGCATGGAGAACTTGATGAGGATATTTACATGCAACAACTGAAGGTTTTACAGATTTGAAAAAGAGAACTATGTTTGCTTGCTTTGAAAAGTCCCTTTACAAAGTGTGAAACAAATACCAAGACAATGGTACAAGAGGTTTGATTCCTTTATGACTTCTTATGATTTCAAAAGAAGTAGTTTTGACAGATTGTGTTTACTTTAAGAAAAATAGTGATGGTTCTTTTGTGTATCTACTTCTTTATGTTGATGACATGTTGATAGCAAAGAAAAAGATAAAGAAGAGATAAGAAAGGTCAAAGCCCAACTAAGTAAAGAATTTGAGATGAAAGATTTAGGACCAGCAAAGAAGATACTTGGTATGGAGATTCTCGAGATAGAAAATCAAGTAAATTGTACCTAAGTCGGAAGGGTACATTGAGAAAGTTCTTTGTAGGTTCAATATGCAGAGTGCTAAGCCATTAGTAGTCCTTTAGCAGCCCATTTCGGACTTTCATCGGTTTTGTCTCCACAATCGGATGATGAGATTGAGTACATGTCACATGTTCCATACTCTAGTGCGATGGGATCTCTCATGTATGCTATGGTTTGTTCACGTCCGGTTTATCATATGCGATCGGTGTAGTTAGCGAGATACATGGCAAATCCCTGTAAAGAACATTGGAAAGCGATTCGATGGATTTTAAGATACTTACGAGGCACTACGATGTTTGCTTACAGTTTGGAAGAACTAAAGATGGAGTCATAGGGTATGTTGATGCTGATTTTGCTGGAGACCTTGATAGAAGAAGATCTCTCACAGGTTACGTCTTTACAATCGGAGGTTGTGCAATTAGTTGGAAAGCCACTTTGCAAACTACGATCGCTTTGTCTACCACCAAGCTGAGTACATGGCGATTCATCGAGGCTTGCAAAGAAGCTATTTGGTTGAAGGGACTATTTAGTGAACTCAATGAAGACCTTCAAATCAGCACGATATTTTTGTGACAATCAGTGCTATATTTCTTACAAAAGATTAAATGTTTCATGAGAGAACAAAACACATTGATGTTCGGTATCATTTTGTTCGTGATATTATTGCTCGTGGTGATATTGTTGTGAGCAAAATTAGTACTCATGAAAATCCTGCAGATATGATGACTAAGTCACTTCCTAAAACCAAGTTTGAGCATTGCTTAGACTTGGTTGGTGTTCATTGTTGAAGTTAAACCCTTAAGGGGTTTTATGGAAGAGGTGGAGAACTTGTTTATTGAAAGTTCGCGATGAAGAACTTGTTCATTGAGAATTTGTGTCAAGGTGGAGATTGTTAGAATTAAGTGACCCAAATTCTTATAGAATATGATGGAAAATAAAATAAAAGTAAAATCCATATAGAACTAGACTTCTTTTATTTTATTTTAGAATAAGGTTTTTTAAACTTTATTAAACTTCATCTATTTTATATTGATTAGGATAGGGTGTTTCAATCCTACTAGAATATGGCTTTACAAGCCTATAAATAGACATAGTCTATTCCTCTTGTATTGATACAAATTTTTCGACATAGTGAATTTTCTTCTCCTCTGCCCCTGGTTTTTTCCCGAAAGGGTTTCCACGTAAAATTTGTGTGTTCTTTATTTTATTTATTTTATTCTATTTTTTTTTCACAAATATAAACCATTAAAATTCATAACTAATGCCCATAATTGTCCACTCACTATTATAATGATCTATTTACAACATAAGGACCTTAACTTTAATAAACCATAGCTATTAGACACCTTTAGCTATTAGAACTTAAGTTTTATGCTTTACGCGATTTAGTCCTTTTTATCAAATTAACTATTCAGACAATAAAATTTCTTCCCGAAACTTTCACACATACATACTATCATGCTGAAAACATTTAAAATAATATTAAAATAATTTTTCAACCTCGGATTTGTGGTCCCAAAACCACTATTCTGATTGGACTAAAAACGGGCTGTTACAGATACTTATCATATTATACCGGTGGAAATAATTAAACTTCAACCTGATCTATCATATAAAGAAGAGTCGGTAGAGATCTTAGCTCGAGAAGTGAAAGAGTAAAGAAATAAGCGCGTGCCATTGGTCAAAGTCCTATGGCACAGTCATAACACAGGAGAAGCCACATGGGAACCAAAAGAGACAAGGAGAGCTCAATATTTCCACCTCTTTCCTGGTAAATTTTGGGGATGAAATTTCTTGAGATGGGAGAATTGTGGTGACCCGAGTTCCAGTGGTGTCAGAAAATACAGTTTCGAAACTCTATTTCCATAAACAGAGTCCATAAATATAAAATAAGAATATTTACAGAGTTAGTATAAAAACATATTGAAACTTAGTTAAGTAATTTAGTCGAAAAAGTAGTTAAGTAAAGCTCAGGGACTAAATTGTAAAAATCCAATCGCTATTCAGTTTTAATTAAGAAATGACTTCTAGACCTAGATTGTAATTATTCCAAGATCTAAAATGATTAATATACCAAATTTCAATAATATATAGTGGATGGTGATGATGTTGTCCATTAATTTGAAATAATTATAATTAAAACAACTAATTAAGATCAATTACATATGAAACATGATTAATTAAACTAATTAACCTTAATATAACTATATTTAGCAAAATTAATGGAAGATGACAATCTTCTTCCTAAAACATACCGTCCTTTGAGGAAGAAAACAAAGAAAGAAAATGCCATTATTAGCTAGCATTCGACCACTTATTGCAAGTAAGTCCTTAAGTAATTTTTCTTTGATTTTGATGAAAATTGAATAATGGGAGCACGATCTAGCTAAACCATGTATCAATTTGTCCAATTGTTAAGTGTTTAGGAAGTTTCCATTATTGAGAAAATGTAACATCGCTCACCCAATCCAATCGCCGAACCCTAGTTTTAGGATGCTACTACAGTTATCAAAACATTCACATGCAAATTGTAACATTTAATTCAATTTAAATCATCAAGTTGTTTTAAATACATGCATAATAGAAGTTATGAACCAAATAGAGACTAAATCAAGCATACAAACATAGTTTAATAGATTTGAGCATGATTAAGGACCAGTCAAAAAATTTTCAAAACTTGAAACTAGGTATAGATACAAAAGGAACAAGTATTGATATTTTATCAAAGGTTTTGATACCAAAAATCAACATCGATATCGTTTTGGCATTCTGCCATTTTCAAAACACTGTTCATTTGGTCAAGTATTGATACGTTGGTCCTTGGTATCAATACTTTTACCCAAATGGTCAAAATCACAAGTTTAAAAGTTCATTTCATGCCGAAATCTATATCTTAGCTCATGGATACATATAAGTACAGAATTAACATGCAAAGAACTCATTCAATCCATTACGAACATACAATCAATATGCCATATTTGACACCAACATAACCATCAATATAAATTCACAATCCATACCAAAACACTTAACCATTTTACCTCCCTATTAACACAATTCGAACTTGGACGGATACACAGATCCAACCAACACACCAATTTGGCACCCAGTGCTTGACGGATAAATTCGTAATAATGAATTGCACCCTGCGCTGGCCAATAAAATCGAAAAATAAATGTGCCCAACACTGGTTGGTATAAACGAAAAATGGGGTGCCCAGCTCTCCCCGACTGTAGTCGTAAAACCCTAAACTTTTTCTATCCTTTGGCATGCTAATTATATTTGACTCTGCCCGAACAGTTAAAAGGGTATTCATTACTCAATTTATCATCAATCAACATCTCAATTCACATATATTTTCATCATTAAATCATTCTTCCATACTCGTGACAACATCAATCATATCTATATTCATTCAATTACACACACACACACACACACACACACACACACACACACACACACACACACACACACACACACACACACACACACACATATACATATACATTTTTCATATATATTCAATTTAGTCATTATCACTATCAACCAGTCTAAATCAAATCAAGTTAGCTTATTTTATCAAATCATCACTTTATCACATAACATATCCTATTTCAGCCTAATTCAAACTCTATTCCTTAATTTATCGAGTTATACTATCTTCAGTTCTATTCAATTTAATCTTCTATCTCACCTTTTTATTCTAAAATGTAAATAATCAGAATTTGAATTAAACATATTTACAATTATAATTTTAAATGCATAAAAATTTATCACACATAAATCATTTTAACTTACCTGGTCAAGACAACAAACAAACGATGCTATAAAGACTAATAATAACTTTTGCCATTTCCCCAATTATCTTCAATTTGGTCAAATTTTTGATCTATTTAAAAATTTGATTCAATTTATCAATTCCAAAAATCTTAAATAATCCTATTATAAGTATATATCAGTTTAATTTTATTATTCAAATGCCCCTAAACTTTTTCATTTTATTCAATTTAGTCCCTGAAATCGAACTTATCATATCTTCTGAATGTGAACTCAAAATTTTAATTCCACATAAATTATGTTCATATACAACCTTATATTATCACAATTCATACAAATTTTATACCAATTTTAAGATATTCACAATTTAGTCCCTAAACTTAAAATTAACGAAATTTACATAACAAATTAATCCTATTTCATTTCTAAGTTTCAAAATCTACCAAAAACGTTCAAAAAATTCAAATAAAATCAATGGAAACTTTTTAAATCTGACAGTTTTAAGAATAGAGGTACGTGTTAGTTGGACCTAGTTGCAACAATCTCAAAAACATAAAACTTACGAAAAATAACTTAGAAATAGACTCACATGCTCTTGGCCGAACCTTGAGAGTTTTAATAATGGCTTCTCATCCTTTGGTTTTCTATTCTCGGTGGTGAAACTCAAAAATGAGGAAGATGGCCATTATGTTTATGTTTTAACATTATTATTATTTTAACTTTAAATTTACATATAAAATAATGTTTTAACATTATTATTATTTTAACTTTAAATTTACATATAAAATATAACAAAACTAAGTACAAGTCGTCCCACTATAATTAAAAATGGCATAATTGCTATATTAAACATTAAAGATTTACTAGATAAGCAATTTAACTAATAAAAATTAATAGTGAGTAACTATTATGATTTTTATGATTTAGTCCTTGTACCTTAATTAGCCATCCAATAACTAAAATTTTTAGGCCAAACTTCAATTCACCTATATAAAAGCTCTACAAAAAATTAATAAAAATATTTATAGGCTCGATTTACAGAAACGAGGTCCCAATACCTCATTTTCTAAAACCACTTAACTTTCAGTGCGCACCACTTGTACCTTGACTAGCTGACCAATTAATAAAATCTACTAAATCATGATTCAATATTATACTATATTTAACTCATAAATATTAATTAAATATATCTTTGAACTTTCTTGTTAGAATTGTGGTCCCAAAACCATAGTTTTCAACACCACTGAAAAATGGGCTGTTATAGAAATTGATGAATTAGGCTTGAAATTGATAAAAATTAAGCTTAGATCATGATAAGAACTATATTGTAAAGCTAAATAAACTTGATAGTTAACTTTGTAAGATTAAGGACTAAATTAAATAAATTGAAAAATTTTCATGAAATTATGATATGAATAGAAAGTAAGTGGTCCTTAATGAAAGAATGTAAAATCAAATTTTTATCCGATGCTAAATATTGAAAAATATGCATATCCCAATTATAGGGACTAAAGTGAACAAAATGAAAAGTATGCTTGGCTTTATTTTTTAATATGAGTTGGATGAAAATTGATATTGTTTATTAGTTGAATTATCGTACATACCTAAAGACTATGCCAGACCATCGAGAGGAAAAGGAAAAGTGAGAGTCATCGGCTATTGACGTGATGATTCAATTTGTACTTTTATGACTCGAGATAATTTGTTTGCATATTTATGTTAGTTGCATGATTGAATATCGAGGTGAGTGTATAATGGTCGTATAAATTGATTTGTTTTGATTGATATTGAATACCAAGATAATGGACTAAATTGAATAAAATAGCAAATAACATGATTCAATTTATACATGATATGTGGTATGAAAATGGTTTGAACTATGCAATGTGGTATTGGTTTTATAGATGTGAATTGATAATGGTGATATGCAACTTGGTTATATAGTGTAATCGAAACATTGATTACCCTATTAGTTGGTTGGATAGGGTCAGAGATAGTGGGCTAAATTGAATAAAATAAAAAATAACATGATTCAATTGATACATGATATGTGGTATTAAAATGGTTTGAACTATGCATTGTGGTATTAGTTTTATAGATGTGAACTGATAATGATGAAGTGAAAGTTGGTTATATAATGTAATCGAAACATTGATTTCCCTATTAGCTATTCGGATAGGGTTGAATATAGTTGGCATGCCATAGGGTTGGGTATAATGATTTGAAACCATTATTGTCGGGCAACCTGTGGTGGTAGAATGTATATATGCTAATAGCCATCATTCTCGAGAAACCTAGGATGAAAGAATAATCAGATTGTGAAAACCATCGTTTCTGAGCAACCCAGGGTGATAAAGTATCAGACCCATGTATCCATTCTAAATTCGTGTCTGGTTAATAAGGTTATATGAATATGAATTAGTTATATGATAATTGAAATGCTATCAAATTTGGAATTGATATATATATATGCATTATGGTTAAAGATAGCATGTGAAAAACCGTGCGGATTGTTTAAAAATAAACCTTGAGGGCCGAGTTGAATATGAACAAGTCAGCTGGCTTAAATGTAACACCTCTCACCCGGTTCGGTCACCAGACATGAGCTATAGGATGCTAAAATCGTTAGTGGAACAAATCACATACAATTCCATCTTTAACAATCAATTATATAATAAAAATAGTTCATAATCCATGCAATATATGATTGACAAACAAATTCGAGTCTTAATCAAGCTTACATAAGCTCTTAAGTTAACTTGAGTACAAATACAGACTAAATTGAAACTTTTCAAATGGTAGGGAAAATTTTAAAATAGGGTCACATGACCGTGTGAGATTGGATTCATATGGCCGTGAATCCAGACTGTGTAACTCAATGAAATTGTGTGGACCTAAATGCAAAAATTCATCCAAAGTCACATAGGTGTGTGGCCACTCTGTGTGACAATAAAAAATTGTGTGATACAAATGCTTCCTAAATACCAATGTGCACATGGCCATGTCACTTACCCATGTATAACACACGGTTGTGTGTGAAAAAAAATATTCTTTTTAATGATAGCTTCAAAACTAACTTTTATAGGTACCTAAACATACATTATGTCCACTTATAAATCTATACCAAACATCTAAAAAATAAACCCAAAACGTACCATTTCCTTCTTCTAAATAATATAACTCATTTGACACCTCAAATATAATGGAAACAATATGAAGCATTACAATTCATTTAAACATTTTATATCTTACCAAATCACCTATAATGCATACTTCCTAGTTAACTTATGGTCATTCAAACTTAACATACATCTCAATTCATTTATGCCAAACAAGTTCAGCTTACCATTTTGCCAACATGTTTTACATGCAATTCTTTATGCCATAAATCACACCATAGCTCAAGAAACACATTCATTATTGGCTATTATATTCATTCAATTTCACATCACAAAATTTTCAATTTCACACCTTTCAACTATACTATCAACATCTTCATATCAAAATAACAATTATACTTATTTAACCTATATACATGCCAGATAACTAAGTCTAGAACAATTAAAAAGTCTACCAAGATAACAACTAGATAGTGTGAGCTTAGGGATAATTTGATCACCAAGTTTCACAAAAGACAACTACAGAAACAAAAAAAAAATGAAACAAAGTAATCATTAAGTATGCTTAGCAAGTCCATAAGAACTAAAACAATAAACTCACCTTAAATCACAATTAACATAACGAACTAGCTAACTATACAACTTTCCTGTTACCACATTTTACAAATACAAGGTGAGTATATCACATTCAATCATCATTTCTACTATAAACCATGTACTTCAATTCAATCTCGTTTGATCAATATCGTCGAATTCTTATATATTATAGTTACATTATTCAATCATTATATAACATATCAATTCAGTTCGGTGTCATTAAATCATAATTATTGATTATATCTCATTTGCATCATTCTAACAACATATAACATTTCCAATTAAACACATATAATCATTCTGTCATTTTCATATTTCAATAATTGATTAGCTTAATGAACTATAATGAACAAATATGGATACATGGGTAACTATACGACACCAGTAGGTACTGCAGTGCTTTAACAATAGGTTCTGAAATGTAGAGCAGTGGGCATGTGACACTTGATTATCTTTATTGGCTCAAAATCTAAGGAAAATTAGGATTAAATTGAAAAGATTAACAAATTTTTGGACTTCACTGGGAAATTCAAAAATTTTAGTGGTCGAATTGTGATTAGTTGGATCTCAATTCTGGTTTGGTTAAGATGGAACCGACTGGTTCCATAGTGGGAGATAAAATGATTAGGGATGAATGGTAGAGATGGTTAGTGAAGATCGTGCTAAAAGTGTATATATATAGGTGTGCATGGAGATAGAATTTTCTCAATTTTGTTTACAAAATTATCTCTCCATAGCATCATTTTCTTCAGTCACTCTGAAAAAGAAGATGATATAGCTAAAGGAAGCTCTGTATATCATAGCAGTCATATGAATTGAAGTTTGGTAGTAGTGAAATTGATGAACTGGTAAGCTTCCTTACCTCTCTGTACTTGTAGATTGAAGAAAGAAGTAGAGTAAGAAATTTTAAAAGCTTCTGAATAATTATGAATTCTAAGTTTTAATGTTTGAATGCCTTTGAGTTAACCGATAAATGGTTCTCATGCTTAACTGCCAGTACAAAGAAGGCTCTGATGCTTGGACAAGCTAAGTTGACGAGGATAAAGGAATCCAAGTAAGTCTCTATACCTTACCTTCTGAATGATAGATGATGTCATGTGTCTTGCTTGTGTCTTGTTAATTATGTATGGAGCTGCCTAAGTTTATGGTGTATGTAACGCCCTAAATTTTTTGTTTTTGATTCTGTGGTGTTTTGACACAAATATATGTCTGCTTCAGTGGTTAAGTGTTTTGGGTGTATGTGGGAGGTTCCAAGTTCAAGTCATACCTTTGGAAAATTATGAAATTTTTCTAAGTTAAGCCTCACTCATGTTCAGTAAGCTTTTTATTTAATTGTTTACAAAATCATATCAGAATGAGCCAGCTGGTCTAGTGGTTAAGTGGAGTGTTGGTGTGTTGGAGGGATTATGTTCGATTCTCTGCAATGGTAAGGAGTAGTATTTTTGCTTAAAGCTCGACTAGAGCTGTGCAGAACTGGGATTCTGAGTGATGGATGTATAGTGGGAGTTGAGAGAGAAAATCAATGGGTTGAGATAAGGTAGGTGGTGGGATTAGAGTAAAATAGTTTCCCCAAAATTCTCTCTGCAGAAAGAAATTGATGATCTTCTTCCCCACTTTTTTTTTTCATTTTTTCTTCTTCTTTCTTTCTCTTCTTTCGTTTTTGTTTTGTTTTCCCTACTATCGTTGTTTCGCGTCTCATTCTTCGACACTTTTTCGTGTGTAATCGGTAAGTGTGGTCAGTACCGTTTTTTATTTTGGGTTATGATAGTGGTTAATGGGATTTATTTTATGTTTGGAAAAGGTTAAAGGGTTGAAGTTATTCGATCGGTGCTATGGTGGTGAAGAGACTTTGTTGTTCGATCTAAGGTAATGGTTTTTCGTTCGATAGATGAATACCTTATTTTGGGTTTAGTTCAATTCGATTGTTTAAGTGATTAATGGAGTGAAATATTGATCAATTTAAGGTTGGGGATTTCTTGGATTCGCTTTTACATCGAATATAATACAGGTGTGTGCTCAATTATGTAGAAAATAGGGTTTCGACAAAATCTAAAAACCCCACTGTCGACGCCACACGGGCATGTGGTTACTCGTATGGTAGTATGTGTGCCTTAACACGGGCGTGTGTTCGACGAGGCTAGGCCATTCATGCATGACAAGGCCGTGTGATGGCCAGACAGACAGTGTGGGCCACACAAGCGTGTGGATCCACACGGGTAAACCACACGGGTATATGAGATTTTGGGTCAAGCCATGTGATCCACATGGCCAAGGTAAATTTGGGCCGTTTGGGCCACACGGGCGTGTGGGCCCACACGGACAAGCCACATGGGCATGTGAGCCCATTTTCACTGAATTGATTGCCAAGGTTGCACGGGTCACCCAAGTCGACTGTGGACCTGCTGTAGGGTCGGTAAGCATCACTTAGACCCCTAATCGTGTGAACTGACTATTTGATTTATATATATTGAGCAAGACGATAGTATGTATGTATACTTAACTGGTTATAGGTACTGATATCACGAGATAGAATGTCATGATTTGTATGTTGCATTGCATGGGGTTTGGTTGATTATATTTGGAGGAATTGTATTGAAAGGCTTTTAAGCCAAATATACTGGTAGCTCAGCTGCAAATTACTGTTTTGTACAGCATTCGGTACTACCTGGAGTGTTGGATGAGTGAGTTGATTTAATCCCCACATGGAGTGTAGGGTTGGACAGAGATGGTGTGTAGAGGCTGGTTGGGTAGGACTTTGTTACTGAATACTACAGGACTGCTACTGATACTGTGATGGACTAAGGCCCTATTGCATATTTGATACTGTACTGAGATGGGCTAAGGCCCAAACTGTTACTGATACTGAATGAGGCTTAGGCCCAAAACTCTATTTGATTGTGCATTGTGTCTACTATTATTTGTTTTTTGTGAGATTACACACTGAGTTTACGTAAACTCACCCCTCTCTATTTAATGTGCACAGGTAATCCCCAAACCTAGCCGAATAGGTGCAGCGGAGGACTCGACGGTGACCACAGTTTTTGGACTTTACATTTTTTTAATTTATGTTTTATGGTTTTATTATTATTGGGATGTATTTTGAAGACTCTTGGGAATTTTGCTTAAATTTGGTTTATTTATTTATTTTTTTGAAATTATAACTGCTAGTCGTAGGAAGATCGGTTTTCAAAAAACTAACGTATTTTCTACACTCACGATTACTTAAACTACTTTGTTTTAAAAGCTTTCGCAGAGAGAAATATTTTAAAGAAAATTTTTTAAATAAGTAAAATGATTTCCTTTAGAACTAATAAGAGATAAAGAAAATTATTAAACGAAAAAGGTTTTATAACATCAACATAGTTTTCAAACACCCTATCATGTGACATTGCTAGATTTGGCCATAACGTCTAGGCCGGGTTTGAGGTGTTACATTTAGTGGCATCAGAGCCAGGTTACAAAACTCGGCTGTGGATTATAGGTTTTAAATTTGGTCTTCGAAGAATTGGTTTTCAAATGATTTGAAATGTTTCTACTGAGTATGTGGTACACCGAGTCTCCGGCGCTGATCCTGTAAGTATTCTGAAACTGATATATGCTTTAATTGAAAATGCTATGCTATTTTGAAACTACTATAGGTAGTATACTGTGAAAATACTCTAGTTAGTATATACTGAAAACTGTAGTTAAACTGAAACTATAGTAAACTGCTAGAGATTGCGCCGTATGAAAACAAACTCTAAACTACTGAAACTGTTTCCATAAAACATCTGCTAGTAACTATTGAACCGCAACTGATTCATAAAACTTTTAATATAGATAAACGTGACTAGAAAATGAGTGCATGAGGTACTCGCTGACGGGGTACTAGAGGCCGAGGTAGAGGTCGTAGAGGGGCTTGATCTGAGTCCTCTTTACCAAGTAGTATGCCAAATCTCTCGCTAGTGTCGCCTGTCTAAGACTGGGTCACAAGACTGTGCGGCTAGGGACGACGCACTGTCCCAAGCCATGCTAAGGATTTTAGAGAGGGTCGCTGGGCCCAATACTAGATTTGAGGGCTGAGGGTCAGTTACGGAACGACTCCGGTCCAATAGAGCTGAGCTCTTTAGGGGTGTTACTGAAGTTTCCCCTAATGTGGCTGAGTACTGGATTGAGGTCACGGAGAGGATCATGGATAACCTGGATTACATCCTGAGCAAAACTTAAATGGTACAGTCTCGTTGCTACGTGATGAGGCTTATCAGTGGTGGCTTATTGTTAAGGAGGGAACTCAACTCGAACGTCTAACCTAGGAGTTCTTTAAGACTGCCTTCCAAGGGAAATATGTGGGGGTGATCTATGTGGATGCCCGTGGGAGGGAGTTCCTGAACCTTACTCAGGGAGATCGATCTGTGGTTAAGTATGAGGCCAAATTCCTGTGACTGAGCCGCTACGCACGAGGTGTCGATTGAGTATGAGCGATGTGTCCACTTCAAGGATGACCTTAAGGATAATTTGAGAGTCCTGATAGCTACGCAGAGAGAGCGTGATTTTTTTTACTGGTTGAGAAGGCGAAGATCGCCAAGAAGGTTAAGCGTGCTAAACACCAAAACTGTGATAGAGAGAGGTAAGAACAAGATGGATTCAAAGCCGTCGAGTACTGTGCAGAGGCATAAGAAAAAGGCCAGAGTTGATGGGCCGGTTAGAGCTGGCCCCTTTGTTGCTACAACTAGACAGCAGTCATTTGTTGATTGTGGTAGACGCCATCAGGGTGAGTGTTGGAGGAGGACTGGGGTATCTGAGGTGTGGATCATTGGATCACTGTATTAGGGAGTGTCTATTGAGGGCTGATTAGATGCAAGCTCAGGGTACTAGTAATGTTCAGCCATAGAGGGTAGCACAGTAGCCACCGAGAGGCCATGGTTAGGCTAGGGATGGTAATGGTATGGGATACAAATAGAGAGCACCGAGCAAAGGTGCCGGATAGACTGAGGCAAGACAGCTAGCTCTAGTATACGTTGCACGTCACCAAGAAGACAGAGATGCTCTAGATGTTATTATAGGTATGTTCCTTATTTATGATGTACCTTATACTGCATTGATAGATATAGGATCCACTCACTTCTATATAGCCTGTTCTGTGTCTGAAAACTTAAGGATTTTGGTTGAGAGCATTACGAGAGAGGTTACCATACTGAATCAGTTGGGGCAATCTATGAAGGTTAACAAGTTGTTTAGAAACGTCTCTTTAGAGGTTCAAGGGGCAATCTTTCCGGCTGACCTGATAGAGCTTTCATTTGGGGAGTTTGACTTAATTCTGCGGATGGACTGGTTGGTCAAGCACCGTGTCAGCTTGGACTGTGCGACTAAGAGGGTTGTATTGAGGATTGAGGAGGATAATGAGGTAGTCTTGGTTGGGGAATACCGAAATTATTTATCTAATGTGATTTCTGCACTGGTGGCAGAGAGGTTGGTTCGTAAGGGATGTGAGGCGTACTTGGACTATGTAAGTGTCTCAAATTCTGAGGATTCTACAGTTAATGATATCAAAACGGTAAAGGATTTTTTAGACGTCTTTCCTGAGGAGCTACTAGGTTTACCTCCGGATCGTGAAGTGGAGTTTGGGATAAAGCTCTTTCCTGGTGCAGCTCTGGTGTCCATCGCTCCCTTTAAAATAGCACCGAGGGAGCTTACAGAGCTTAAGGCTCAGATTCAGGAGTTTTTAGACTGTGGGTTCATCCGATCTAGTGTGTCTTCGTGGGGAGCACTGCTACTGTTTGTTAAGAAGAAGAATGGATCCATGAGGATGTGCATTGACTACCGTTAGCTGAATAAGTTGACCATTAAGAGCAAGTATCCACTTTTGAAGATCGATGATTTGTTTGACCAGTTCCGAAGGGCGTCTGTGTTTTCCAAGATTGTTCTACGTTCTGGATATCATCAGCTGAGGGTTAAGGAAGCTGATGTATTTAAGACGGCATTTAAGACTTGTTATGGACACTGCGAGTTTCTAGTGATGCCATTTGGACTGACTAATACACCAGTAGCTTTCATGGATTTGATGAACTGAGTATTTCAGCCTTATCTGGATCGGTTTGTTGTGGTGTTTATCGATGACGTACTGGTTTATTCAAGGACTGATGATGAGAATCATGAGCACCTTAGGGTTGTTTTTCAGACCTTAAGGGAGAAGCAGCTCTATGCTAAGTTTAGCAAATGCGAGTTCTAGTTACAAGAGGTAACATTTCTGAGTCATATGGTTTCTGCTGAGGGATTCGTGCTGACCCTCAAAAGATTGAGGCTGTGTCGGACTGGAAGCAGCCTAGGAATGTGTTTGAGATCTGCAGTTTTCTAGGACTGGCGGGTTATTATTGGCGGTTTACAGAAGACTTTTCTTTGATTGCAGCACCCTTAACTAAGCTGCTACGTAAGGGTGTAATGTTTGACGGGATTGATGCGTAGCAAGAGAGCTTCAAGAAGATCAAGACTGTACTAAGGCTCTTGTTCTGATACAACCTGAATCTAGAAAAGAGTTCACAGTTTATAGTGATGCATCACATGTCGGTTTGGGATGTGTATTGATGCAGGATGGTAAGTTGGTAGCATATGTGTCTCGTTAGCTTAAGACACATGAGGGGAACTATCTGACGTACGATTTGGAGTTGGTCGCTGTAGTCTTTGTATTGAAAATCTGGTGGCACTACCTGTATGGTAAGAAGTGTGTCATCTATACTGATCACAAGAGCCTCAAGTACCTCCTTACTCAGAAGGAGCTGAATCTTAGGCAGCGTAGATGGGATGAGTTGCTTAAGAATTACGACTGTACCATTGAGTACCATCTAGGCAAGGCTAATGTGGTGGCTAATGCTTTGAGCCGTAGGGTTATGACTGATCTGAGAGTGATGTTCGCTCAACTTAGCTTGTTCGACGATGGGAGTTTGTTGGTTGAGCTGCAAGTCAAACTGACTTGGATTGAGCATATTAGGGATAAAGAGTTAGAGGATGAGTCTTTGGGTTGAGAGTGGTGGCATTACGGATTTTGGGCTGAATTCTGAGGGTGTGTTGTGTTTTCGTGGACAAATTTGTGTACCAAACGATACTGATCTAAGGCAGTTTATTTTGAGGGAGGCATATAGTAGCTCTTATGCTATGTATCCTAACAGAAATAAGATGTACCGAGATCTTTGGGAACTGTACTAGTGGCCAGGATTGAAATGAGAGGTTACTGATTTTGTGGCACTGTGTCTGACATGCTAGCAGGTTAAGGCTGAGCATCAGTTACCTTCGAGTTTGGTGCAGCCGGTTAAGATTCCGTTATGGAAATGGGAACGAGTAACGATGGATTTCATCAGTGGGTTGCCTTTAACACCCACTAAGAAGGACTCAGTGTGGGTCATCGTGGATCGATTGACCAAGTCTGCATACTTCATCCCAGTTAGGACAGATTATTCATTGCAAAAGCTGGCGAAGCTTTATATTTCTGAGATAGTGAGACTGCATGGGGTACCAGTTTCGATCATCTTTGATAGGGAACCTCATTTCACATCTTAGTTTTAGAGAAAGTTGCATGAGGTTTTGGGTTCAAGGTTGAACTTCAGTACTACATTCCATCCTTAGATCGATGGTTAGTCTAAGAGGGTGATTCAGATACTAGAGGATATATTGAGAAGTTGTGTTATTAATTTCCGAGGCAGTTGGGAGGATTATCTGCCGCTAGTGGAGTTTGTTTATAATAACAGCTTCAGTCTAGCATTCAGATGGCACCTTACGAGGCACTAGATGGTTGTAAGTGTTGTAGTCTCTTGTGTTGGACTGAGTTGGGCAAGCATCGAGTTTTGGGTCCTGAGTTGGTTTTCGAGACTGATGATAAGGTTCGACTGATTAGGGATTGTCTAAAGGCGGCTTCTGATAGATAGAAATCTTATGCGGATCTGAAGAGATGCGAGATTGAGTATTCTGTGGGAGACTTCGTATTTCTTAAGCTCTCGCCATGGAAAAAGACTCTGAGGTTCGGTCATAAAGGCAAGCTAACCCCTAGGTTTATTGGGTCGCACCGGATTCTGAAGCAAGTGGGACCGGTCGCTTATCAATTGGAGTTACCTCTAAAACTAGACCGTATTCATGATGTATTCTAGGTCTCGATGTTGAGGCACTACCGCTCTGATCCTACTCATATTGTCCCTATTTAGGAGATCGAGGTTAGGTCAAACTTGACCTTTGAGGAGAAGCCGATTCAGATTTTGGATCACGACGTTAAGGCTTTGAGAAGGAAATCCATTCCACTAGTAAAGGTCCTGTGGAGGAATCATAGCACTGAGGAGGCCACGTGGGAACCTGATGATTCGATGCGTCAGCAGTATCCTCATTTATTCTAATCAGGTAAATTTCGAGGACGAAATTATCTTTTAGGGGGTAGAGTTGTAACGCTCTAAAATTTTTGTTTTTGATTCTGTGGTGTTTTAACACAAATATCTGTCTGCTTCAGTGGATAAGTGTTCTGGTGTATGTAGGAGTTTCCAAGTTCAAGCCATGCCTTTGAAAAATTTTGAAATGTTTCAAAGTTAAGCCTCACTCGTGTTCAGTAAGCTTTTTATCTAATTGTTTGCAAAACCATATCAGAATGGGCCTGCTGGTCTAGTGGTTAAGTGGAGTGTTGGTTTGTTGGAGGGTTTGTGTTCGATTCTCTGTGATGGCAAGGAGTAGTTTTTTTTGTCTTAAAGTTCGTCCAGAGTTGTGCTGAATTGGGATTCTGAGTGATGGGTGTGTAGTGGGAGTTGAGAGAGAAGATTAAGGGATTGAGATAAGGTAAGTGGTGGGATTTGAATAAAACAATTTCCCAAAAATTCTCTTTGCAGAAAAAAAAACTGATCATCTTCTCCTCCACTTCTTTCTATAGATGAATACCTCATTTCAATTTTAGTTCAATTCGATTGTTTAAGTGATTAATGGAGTGAAATATTGATCAATTTTAGGTTGGGGATTGTTTGGAGTTGCTTTTACGTTGAAAACGATACAAGTGAGTATTCGATTACGCAGAAAAGTGGTTTTGGCAAAAGTCAAAAACCCCATTGTCGACGCCACACATATGTGTGGTTGCCAATATGGTAGGACGTGTGCCCTAACACGGGCGTGTATTCAACGAGGCCAGGCCGTTCGTGTATGACAGTGCCGTGTGATGGCTAGGTAGGCCATGTGTAACACATGGGCTAGATTGATTTGGGCCGTATGGGCCACACGGGAGTGTGTGTCCATATGGGTAAACCACACGGGCATGTGGGATATTGGGCCAAGCCGCGTGATGCATATGGCTTAGGCAAAATTTAGGCCGTGTGGGCCACACGATCGTGTGGGCGCACACGGGTAGGCCACTTGGGCGTGCAAGCCCATTTTCACTGAATTGATTGCTAAGGTTGCACAGGTCACCCAAGTCGACTGTAAACCTACTGTAGGGTCGGTAAGCATCACTTAGACCCCTAATCGTGTGAACTAATTGTTTGATTTTTATATATTGAGCATGATCATAGTATGCATGTATACTGAACTAGTTATATGTATTGATATCATGAGATAGCATGTCATGATTTGTATGTTGCATTGCATGGGGTTGGGTTGATTATATTTGGAGAAAGTGCATTGAAAGGCTCTTAAGCCTAATATACTGGTAGCTCAGCTGCAAATTACTATTTTGTGCCGCATTCGGTACTACCTGGAGTGTAGGGATGGGTGGGTTAATTTAATCCCCACATGGAGTGCAAGGTTAGACGGAGATGGTGTGTAGAGGCTAGTTGGGTAGGACTTTGTTACTGAATACTGTATGATTGCTACTGATACTGTGATGGGCTAAGGCTCTACTGCATATTTGATATTGTACTGAGATGGGCGAAGGTCCAAACCGTTCTTGAGCATCTTTGGAAGGGCTTAAGCCCAAAATCGCTTCATCGATCGTACTCGTGTGTCTACTATCGTTTGTTTTCTATGGGATTACACACTGAGTTTACGTAAACTCACCCCTCTCTGTTTAACGTGCACAGGTAATCCCCAGACCTAGACGGATCAGTGCAGCGAAGGACTCAACGGTGACTACAGTTTTTGGACTTTACGTTTTTTTTAATTTATGTTTTATGGTTTTATTATTATTGGGATGTAATTTGAGGACTTTTGGGACTTTTGCTTAAATTTGGTTTATTTTTGTTTTTGAAATTATAACTGATAGTTGTAGGAAGTTTGATTTTCAAAAAACTAATGTATTTTCTAAACTCATGATTACTTAAACTATTTTGTTTTAAAAGCTTCCGCAATGAGAAACATTTTAAAGCAAATGTTTTAAATAAGTAAAACGATTTTCTTTAGAACTAATAAGAGATAAAGAAAATTATTAAACAGAAAAGGTTTTATCACATCAACATAGTTTTCAAACACCCTATCATGTGACATTGCCCGATTCGGCCATAATGTCTAGGTCGGGTTTGGGGTGTTACAGTGTATATGTGCTTGAAGAAAGGGTAGGTTGTGTTTGTGAACAATACTGTGTGAGCTCTTGCTAGTCATTTGTTGGTTATTTTGTGGTAGATAGTTGATTATAGGTAAACTGGCGTAATGTATGTATAATGATAAAATTGTATGATATGATTGGGTAATTATGCATAGTGCAAAGGGAAATTATTGATGGGTTAGATGGAATTAGGATTTGGGAAATAGTGTTTCTGTATACTGTCATATAATATTGCTAGGCAAAAACCGTGATGAGCTAAGCTTCGAGCCTTGTGGAGGGGACACTACGGTGTTCGAGCATCAAGGTTAAAAGTGATGAAATGGAGGAATGTGAAGATGGCTAGGGAAATGAAATTCTATTAAGATTTCACCATATGGTGTTGCTGGGTGCAAACCGTGATGTGCAAAACTTTAGGCCTTGCAGAGGAGACACTGCGGTGTTCAAGCATCAAAGTTAAATGTTAAGTAAAATGATATCGACTAGTCCTTCGTAGCGACATTGTGTTGATGATTATTAAGTTCCATAGAGCAACACTACGATCATGGTCAGCAAGCTCAATAGGGCGACACCGCGACGACAGTAAGGTCCTGCGGGGCGACACCTCAAAGAGGTTTAAGGTGTAAGATCGTAGCTTAACTTTGGAGACCAATGGAGTCCTCCAGGACATTAAACATGAGGAATAATGTGTAAGACCATGGCTTGGCCATGGAAACATAGAGGGTTTGCCAGGACACTAAACATTGGGTTGCCTACCGAGACAATAAACATGGGAAAGTCCACCAAGATGTAAAATATGGGGTTTCTTGTGTTAAGTCCGCAAAAAGGTGTACCTAGAGACACGCCAAGGTATAAAGTAGGGTTCACTATGTGACGAGTGTGATAAGTCACAAGAATGAATGAACTTGGTGCATTTGGGGAACATAGACCATCGAGATAATGAGAGAATTTGCCAAAGGCAATGATGGGTGGAGCCAATGAAGTGTCATAACCTAGTTAGGGTGAAAGGAGGAAGAGACTCCTTAGATAAGGAGGTAAACATAACGTACATAAAAAAGAGTCCGCTAGGAAAGCCGCGAACCCTATATTGTTTAAGCAGATATATAATAGGCTATAATAAGAGCAGTTTGAAATTGTAAGTCAGCAAGCGGTAGCCGAAAGATTGGGTAGACCAATAAGAGTCTTTATGAGATGAAATTCCAACTGAAGGCTAAATGCTCAATAAAGTTCACTAGAAAATAGTGAAAAGTGAAGGCCTATCAGGACCATGAAACAAGGTAAAAGTCTTGTCGATTTACTAAGGGTGGAAACCAAAATAGTACATCGGTACCACATGTCTATTGGAGCATCTTAAAGGAATGGGCCGAAAAGGCAGGTATTATGGTATGTATTGTGGGCACTAGTTCTCCAAGTTAGTGACGATATCATTTTTGGTAAAGACCACAGTTATGATAATTACTTGGGTAGTCTCCAAGCGTCGCTAGCCAAAAATAATGAATACGAGTATCTTGGATGTAAAATAATAAGAGATGGGGAGGGAATGAGACCCATAAGGGGACATGGTCGGGATCAAACTAGGGTTTAAGTCTTCCAATAAATTGCTTAGAGTGTATAATGCATGGACCTTGCCAGTTTATTTCACGTAATCTCATATGAAATCTAGGAAGTTTAATTCTAAACCAGAAATCTCAATTTCTTAAAATTTATGAAATATTACATGCATTTATGTATAGATGTCACTAAGTTCTCCTGAACTTATAAAATTGCAGCTTCAATGCATGTTAGATAAAGATTCAGAAAAAAAAATAAAGAGGGACCAAGCCAGACTCTTTCGGAGTTACATGGCCCGTGGTAGCTGTTCATGTATATAGAGAGGAACCCATAGAGGCCATGTCTCAGGGTTAAAGTTGAATAAGTCTAAACAAGTCGAATTGTGAATTAGAAATAACTGTTAAATTATTAAAAGTGTCAAATTGGAAGAAATTGGAACTAATATGTTGTATCTATAGATTTCAGGGAGTAATTTGAAGGCCTAAGTTGTCTATGGATGTTTTTAGATTAGAATAGACATGTGTTAAGTTATTCAAATTGTTGTCATATCCGATACTTGGACTTGGCGGTCGGGTTGAAAAAAGGGTGTTACAAGGCACCGAAGAACAAATCAGTAGGCTCTGAAGTGTAAAGTAGTAGGCATCGAAGTGCGAATCCTGTACAAGTGCACAAGTAATCCTATTGGTGTGTTGATCATATCCTAATCATTTATTAAGTTCAAACGGGCATTTATACAAAATTCAGAATATTTACATTGCCGAAAACTTTACATGAATCAGAACATATATCGTAACCATGTCATATCATTCAACATTCCACATGTACTATAGTCATCAAGTATGCAAAACTTTACAATTAAGTCCTTAATCCATTTCTCACCTTTCGTACTAAATTGTAAACATCTTAAAATACAATCAAATGTTATAAATTTAACATTAAACCACAAGCATAATATATATATGAACATAACTACACC
Organism: Gossypium longicalyx; assembly: GCA_025698465.1. Classification (NCBI taxonomy): domain Eukaryota; kingdom Viridiplantae; phylum Streptophyta; class Magnoliopsida; order Malvales; family Malvaceae; genus Gossypium; species Gossypium longicalyx. The sequence goes on from CM047004.1 coordinate 21,137,408, forward strand.
ATATGAACTTACTAGGTGCAGCAGAAAAATAGAAGTGTTGCGGATTAATATGCGATTTTCCCTTTTCTTTGGTTATCTATCGGTTGGTTCAAATCTTGATCTATATGGTAATTCATTTGAAATTATCAGTGCCAATTACCTCAAAACATCTTATTATATGCATATAACAACTTAATTTCATTTTACACAATTTACCTAAAGTTACATATTTTATTTAATTTAGTCCCCAAAATCGAAACTATCATATCTTTCACATTTAAGCCTCGTTTTTCAATCTGATTTCAATTTCATCCTTCTATAACCCACTAGAAACTATAATTACAAAAATTTCATATCAAATTTAACATTTTTACATTTTAGTCCCTAAACTCAATACTAACAAATTTCTCTTTACAATTTAGTCCACAATCAAATCTAAGCTTACAAACAAGCTGTTTAACGTCAAAAACATAAAAAAACCATCAATATAAATATTTAAAAACTTTAAGAATTTCAAAAACAGAGGTACAATTGAGCTAAATTGAGTTATAATGATATCAAAAACATAAAAATTACGAAAAACGGACTTAAGAGGGCTCACCATGCAAGTACGATTATTCAAGGGAGTTTTAAGCTTTTTCCTTCTCTTAACAATGGTGAAGAATCAATGGAAGATGGAAAATAGAAAGATAATGGCTTTTGGTTTATGTTTTATTATATTTTTAACTTTTATTTTAACACATAAATCATTAAGTAGTATGCACTAAATGTCCCACTAACTTTAAAATGGTCAACTTTCCACATAAAACCTCAATCATGTACCTTTTTAGCATTTGAACTAATAAAAATCAACAATGATTAACTTTTACGATTTAGACCTTGTACCTTAACTAATCATCCAATCACTAAAATTTATCAGACCAAAATTCAATATAACACTATGTTTAACTTGTAAGACTCACTCGTCGGAATTGTGATCTTGAAACTACTGTTTCCAACACCACTGAAAAACGAGCTGTTTTATCAAAAGTGATAGAAATGGTAAAATAAAATTGAGCACCAAATTGATATATATATATATATATATATGTAAATGTATAAGGATGAGGGTATGACATAGGTAGAAATAGAAATGTTATTGAAATGGCTAGATGGTTGAAATGATGAAGTGTCACATGTTAAATGTGTAATGTATAGGTAATTATGATGCAAAAGGATGAGATTTAGCAAATGGAAATGGTTAGAATGTTGAATTGGTTGATTTGGTATACATGTTCAATTAAATGATTGTTTTGATTAGGTACCACTTGGACCATTTACAAATTGATGGTCATGTAGCGGCGTCTTGCCCTTAAAGTCACGGTGAGATCAGGTCAATAAGTTGCGTTGTGACGAGCAATCCCCAAAGTCGTGATTCCAACAGGATAATTTGCAAACTTTATAGTTTGGTCTTATTTTGATCTCGAGTTGGAAAAAGAGATTTCATAAGCTCATATAAGACTCGAAAATGATTGTATAATATATTTTAAAGGGCTAATATATATGATCATATATTACTGGTTGTATTGAATTGTATTTATTCGTAGTTGCTCAGGCAATGAATGTGACATCCTATAGCTCGGACCTGGCTACTAGGCCGAGCATGGGGTGTTACATCTTCACCTTTTCATTTTTATTCTGGCTGCTACATGTACAAGGAACTCGTAAGTTTATATCAGCAAAATTATGATGAATATGGTAAAGATCCATACAACAAATTGGGGGGATGAACCAAGATTAAATGAAAAGCTGAATTATACTAACTGAAAATTCATGTGTTATATGCACGTAGAACTCAACAACAATGCCCACTGACATAACAAGATTAACAACAGAGATTGCATTGAGTTGAATTTTGAGATTTGGCATTACACCCTGAAGAGTTTTAACTTTGTAAGAGTATATATAAGGAAATAGAAAATAAAGGTAAAATCATTTTAGGTGGAAGAGATGGGGGCGGCGGAGTGAGGTGAGATAGAGATAGAGTCGGTGGTTGGTGTTGGGCGATAATGATGATTGGTGGTTCTTATGTTGCAAATAAACCCAAAAAGAGTGTTTTGGACGAGAGAGGTACCTAACTTTAGTCAAATGTAAAATAAAAAGCCACATCAACAATCTTTTAGTGGGTTAATGAAATTTTTAATGATAGTGACCGATTTGAGTAATTATCTTAATCAAAATGACTAAATTAATAAAAAATTTAAAGTAACAAAAAAAATGATACTATTTTAAAGTGACCCACGATGTAATTTACCCTAAATAAATTAATAATCTCTCTCACATAAAATGAAAATAAAGTTCAAATACGAATTTATGGCAGAAATTCTCTTATATACATGCTTTCAATTTCGTGCGGAATATTAAAAGGAGGTCCAAGGATTCCATTGAAAATTTCTCACGTATTTCTTTGCTCTTGATGGGTACGCAGCATAATTTAGAATCTTTAGAATTAGCATTCATGTGGAGTTCAATAATACATATTCCTTTTTTTGTAACCCAAAAAGCAAAAATTCTTATGAAGCTGAGATTCGATGTTTCTGATAAGTCTCATCCGTGTTTCAATCGACTCCTGTTCTATGCCTTCTTCCACCACAGTTTGTTTTCTATTAGATGAGTTCTTATTTTAATACTAAGATTATGACTTGGTATTATGGAATAGGAAAGGTAAATTATATGATTTATAATTAAATTAAAATTAAAATTTATGTTTTTCATTCAACTATTAAATATTATAATTTGATCACTCACATTATTATTTTGTAGCACTTTAATTATTTGTCCATTAGCTAAAGCCTTTAATAGAATGGTGATATGATACATTAACTCAACAGTTAATATATAATTTGATCTCTGAATTAGTTAAAATATCACTTTGATACTTTTACAATTTTTTAATTATAATTATAAAAAATCTAAAATATCAGAATTTTTTTTAAAAAATGAAACTTCATCATTTTTTTTAAATGAAGTATTTTTAAAAATATAATAATAAAAATTTTAAAAAATTCGGAAAAAATTCTAAAAATGCCTATATATAATTTCTTAAAAAACTTCTAAATTTTTGAAAAATATTTTCTTCACTTTTCTTATTTCATGCTTATCATTCATTTATTACACAACATTTATAAAAGGTGGTAGATGATGATGATAACGATTATAATATATTAGTATTATTACTGAAAAATCATAGCAACTATTTTTTTTAAGTTGTGATAATATTACAGGTAATCATAACCCACATTTCAAAGATAAATATTGATATGCATTCTTTAAATTCCCAAAATTTTAAAATCTTAATATATAAATATATATAAAGCAATTCTCAACTTTTGGATAAGTACAAGTCCCATTCTTGTAAATATAATAATAATGAGCACTGTAGATGTGCTACCTTCTAACATTGACAACTGTAATTTTTTTTTTTTCATTTGGTGAAGCGGCAGGAGATGAAGATTGTAAGAGATGAAGATATACTTTAAGGGATAAAACAAAAGAAAGCAAAAAAAATTAAGAGGTAAGAAAAAAAAAAAAAAAAAAGGAACGGGCGAGAATGGCATAAAAGAATTTAAGGGTTAAAGCAACATTTAAACCCTAAATTTGTTAATTTTTTAAAATTTGGTCCCTAACTTTTTTGGCCATATTAGTGTTGGAATTTGAATTTTTTTTTCCTAATTTGGTCTATGAACTTGGATTTCATTAAGGTGTGATTATTGTTAGTACAAATTTCCGGTGAGAAAAATCTCGAACACATGAACAAAACTCGAACAGGAAATGAAGAAATATGACAAGGCTCCAAGGCGTGTATCATGCCACTATCTTTAAAGTTCTATTTGCCCTCACCTATATTCGGTGTGCAAAAGAGTTTCAAGCTAATGAACCTCGAGAATATAATGAAGCCGGTGACTATTTGCATTTTGCACTGACGAGAATAGTCTACTAAGCACTGAGCAATCTATAACAAGAAAATCAATTTCTATAAAAAAAAAGTTTGCAGTAACTATTTATAGAACAATCTAATAATCTTAGAAGATGGAGGAAAGATAGAAAGAATTTTTGGAATTTGTAGAAAGAATTTTTGGAATTTGTTGGTATGATTTCCAAATGAAATCTCATTCCTACTTATAGAAATTTTCATGTCTCTTCATAGGGACATCTTTCTATAGGTGTCTTTTATAAATAATAACATCTTTAAAAAGACCCATAATTATTCATCTAATATTATAACTATTCAAGTAATATTGTTTGAATAGTTATAATTTTTTGTAAAAAATCAAGTGATATAACTCTTGAACAATAACCAAAAGATTTAACTTTTGATTAATTACACCCTTTCATTTATAGTTATTGGAACACTATAAATATTGAAAAATGTTCCAACAATGATGTGGCACTTTAAGATTTTGTTACTTTATCACTTAAAAATTAAAAAAAATTATATAAAATCTAAAAAATACAAAAAAATATTAAAACATTTTTGGGTGATAATGTGACATAATTTCAGAGTGTCATGTTATTATACCTTAACAGAATCCAAATTCATGAACCAAAATAAAAAAAAAAAAGTTGCCAAGTTCAAGGACTAAATATGGTTTTATCCACAAAGAAAAATGTGGAAATAAGAGAGGGGGTAAGAAATTGGTGAAAAGCGAAAGAAATGGAAGTAATTTATCGATCTTTAAAAAAATCAAGTAGATGGTCGAACCAATCAAACCATAAATTTTTAGTTTAATTGGTTCAACCATTACAAAATTTAAAATTCATAAAAATTTAAAAAAATAAAATAAAAGCAAATATAAATAAATAAAAATGAAAATATAAACCTTCATTTAATATATTATAAAAATAAAATTAAATATTTAAACTAATTTAAATTCAATTCAGAAGGTTTTAACATGGTTTTACTCACTTTAACCTGATTTACGCCGATTCAATCTTCCTTCGATTTTTATCGTATTAGTTGAACAATTGATTCCCAATTCAACTGGTCGATTCTCTTCAATTCCAACAACCATTTAATTCATATATTGATATGTTTTATGTATATTTTAATATGTTTATATATTATATTTTTATTTATGCTACATTTTAATTATTTTTTCATGTCAATCATTATGTAAGTTTATTTATTTATTTATTAATTATTCTTATTTCAAATTTAAATGATATATTTAAAGAAATTAATCTGTACTAGAAATTTTGTCGCGCGTGTATGTGTATAGAAACCACAAATTTAGAAGACAAATGCGAATAATAAAATTGAAATGTATGAAAGTATTAGAATAAAACTTTATTTGAGTGGTAAATTAAATATTTTAACAATGCAATTGGTTTGGATTCAATGTTAAGATATATTTTTAAGAAATAAGAGTTTTTGTTTTGGTAGTTCCTATTCTTTTGTAGATTGTTTCCTAATTTTTAGTTATCCAATTGTCTACCTATTGGGAGAAGTTTGTTTTTAATGTTTTTGAAATTGTAAGGCTGCTATTTGATGAATAAAACATATAGTTCAACTTCCTCTCCTCTGAGTCTATTTTCTTATTAAAATCTTTTATTCTGATTTATCAAAAACTCTCAGTTAATAGTGGTATCAGAGTTAAGTTATCAAAAACAAAAAGGCAACAAATTTTCGTAGTCCATGGCATCTGAAAATTTCATGCAACCAACAATACCTTGTTTCGATGGTCATTATGATCACTGGAGCATATTGATCTGCCATAATATGTTGTGGAAAATTAGGGTCTTTTCGGCACATAACGAGCTTATTTTCTAGTGTTTCTATATGATTTTATTACATTTTTTTATTTTATTACATTATGTTTAATTTATGAATAATAATCATTTTTACACAAATTTTAGCCATTTGGTGACCTAATGGGCCTAGGGATGATTTAACAGCTTCATTAGTATGTAGAATACTATTTTTTAGGCTTAGAAGATGAAGGACGATTGCAGTGTCGTGACATCAAGGAGTGGTGTTTTAACACCATGCTTCGAAGCCATAATATTTACACTTGAAAGGAAGTGTCGTGACACCGGTCCTGTGGTGTCGAGACATCGAACAATGATCAAGAAGTTCAATTAAGGGTGTTTTCTCTACACATTGTAATTTAATTAGTTTGCAGGGCTACTAATCAACCTTAATTAGGTCAGATCATGAACTTTATAAATAAACATGTTAAGCCTCATTTTGGGAGGTTGTGAATTTTTGTTAAGGCTTGGCCAAGTGAGCCACTTAGTTTTAGGGCTTTTATTTATGTTTTTATTTTCATTCAATTTAGTCTTAAAATAATTTTTGTTCTTGTCTAACTTGGAGTCGATTTTGACCCAAGCTTTCAATTAAATAGTTTTTATTTATTTCTTTTCAGTTTCCAATCGCAATCAGAATTATCTTTGTAATTGTTAAAGGAAATTCGAATTTCATGTGCAAATCGACATTGAAACAAATTTATTTTCTTATTTATTTTAATATTTTTTATGTTGAATATAAATTTAAGGATTACTGCATTTAGATACATGAGTACGTAATTTCCTTAAGGTGATTAACGAACTGATGTGTGACTAATTAATGGATGAATTAAGGTTTAAGTTTGAGTTAATTGGTTTAAATTATGTGCAACTAAACCCTAGGAAGTGACGACTTTAGGAAGGGTGCCCCTTTATATACATCATACAATTACTACGCCATTTGCGTGGACTTGGCGATGTCTAGCTTGGTCCTTCCAGGACCCTTGAGTCAAACCTTGATCCTGTAAACAAAGTAGTACAATCGTGAGTTCAGATGGACTTAGTGAGATTCTGTACAGCAATACTCATAGAAAACTCTTAATACGATGGGTAACTAAGAATTAATGCATAGAGATAAAACTCCCTGAATGATTTAGGAGATTCCGCATGTTCGAAATGGTGTTCTCGACGCCTTCACGTGTTCTAAACTAATCGTTTGGCGAGCATGTCTACTAGTGTAGCCATAATCATATTTTTCCAGAAACCCATTTTTTTCTAGGACTTGACGCTTTCTGGCTTGAGTTCAGACTTCCAATTTTTCCTTCTTAGTTTGACTCATCATAAGGTAACCATATATGTGAATACCCACTTTCGGCAACTTCTATTGATGGACTATTAGATTTCTCGCCATGACTATAGGTTTCTTACCTTGATCTCCTCACTCCACATTGAGCTTAGTATAAATCTGCTAATCATTCCCAGTAATAAATTTCTTATAACATAACCTGTGCCTGAATCCCTCTTTAAAGGAAGACCCGCCATCATTGGTGGCCTTGGATAAGAGATTTGGTTGTTGGATAAACACCCTTCTCTCTTGGTAGACTCATAACTGCAAAATAGTCCCATAAGACTCCCCTATTTCAAACCATTCTACCAAGATGCTCCCAATAATATAGTTTTCCCGCGGACCATCTCTTCTTTAAATTGTCTTTGGAAAAATTCTATATTGTTATTCCAAGTGGACTATCCCGTGCTAGAAATTCCTGACAGACATCTTCTTTCTTTATAAATCCTGGCAAACTTTACCGAACATTCAGCTTTGTGCTGATATTCCCTTCAACGTGGTCCTTTAGCGGACTATCCACTTTTCTGACTACCTTTTTATCGATTATCAATTAGGATTTCAAATATGATACTCCATTCCATAAATGCTTAGCCAATGATGGTTCAACATCAACTCTGGCGGACTTTTAATAGCGGATTCCTATTTACAATTAATTACCTTAAAGAAAATAACCCTTTCCTTCACATATATCGCATGTAAAACGCTTCTACCAGTTCCTTTTATTTTTGTATTTTGGTGGACCTTCTATTTAGTACACTTACCCATATTTTTAGATAAATCATGATTATCTTGTCAAACTACTCGTCACGCGAGTCATACAGTAGCCCCCCTTTTTATACCCTAGCAGGCTTTTTTGTTCACCAGCCTAGTGGACTCTATTTCACAATAAAGCTGGATAACGCCATGTCTAACCATAGAATTTTGATTTCGAAGAATCAGTGAGGTGTCACCCCTAAGGACCTATATACCATTTATACGGTGTTGTCCCGAAAGACCTATAAACAATTTACACAGTGTCGCCCTGAAGAACTAGTTTGATAACTATCATTACAATGTCGCTCTATAGAGTCAATAGACCAACGTCATGGTGTCTCCCTGTAGAGCCAGTACATAAGCATTTCACGATGTCACCAAACTCTCTTGTATCCCCTTATCAATCCACCCATTCCTCCATTCCGTCAATTTTTCCTATCTTCATCTACCACTTTAAGTTAACTCCCTCTATACTTCACATTTTAAAAATATACATTTCATGCATAACATTCCAAATATTATCACAATAAGGAGTATGCCACACTTCGATACATCCATATGCAGTTATATCAAATAGAATATACCTGTAGATTTTCATGAATTATACAACCTTAAATACGCATGTCATGCTAATTCACCATATTTATGTACTACCACCATAGGTTTCAAACAGGGCTCAAAGTAGATGTAGACACAAATCACACAAGAAACACTCATCCATTCATCATCCAAGAGTAGTGTACAGAAACTCACCTAAAATCCTTTATCCTCGCCAGCTTATCTCATCCAACACCAGAGCCTCCTTGTCCTGGCAGCTAAGCATGGCAACCCATACACCAATTAAAACAAGGGAAATTAACTTAGAAACCTAGAACCCAATGTCATGCAATAGTTTTATCAACGATTTCTTAAATCTTACTTCTCATTTCCTTAAATTCACGACTACAGACAAGGAGATTTAGAAGCTTATCAAGTCATCAGATTCTCTACTTTCTAGACTCAATCCTCACTATCACTGTCCCATGCAAAGCTGTCTTTAACTTTCTCTTCTTCAAAGCAATTGAAGAAGATGGTGCAAATGTGAAAATATAAACGGAACTAGGAGGAATTTTCCTTTGTTGATTAAGGCTTCTTACCCAAATATATATAACTCCTCTTGCACAACCATCAACCTAATTAAGTCATCCAACATCAATGATTGTGTCTCTCACTATGGAACCAACAAATTTTATCTTAACCAAACAAGAATTGAAACTCAACAAATTGCCAATCAGCCACTAGTATTTCTAAAAATCTTCAGAAGATCCCACCAACTTACCATTTTATTCAATTAACTCCTCTCCTTTCTTAATGTTTGGGTTTAAACTTAAATTGGATGTGTTACATGTATTGGTCGATTAGTTATTTAGTTAGAGCCCGAGAGGTAATAACTTGTTAATTAATAACTAACTTGATAAAACCTGAGTTCTAAAGTTAATTAGGAACATCAAAGTGTGTTAATCTTCTATCTGCTTAATTCGATTTAATTTTGATTATTATTTTTTTGCTGTTAATTTTAGTTAATTTATGTTATTTAGATTCATTACCTTTAATTTGGTTGTTTGTAATATGATTTTTGATTAGTACTATTTAACACTGTTAGTGTAGAAAATTAATTTAAGTTTAATTCAACCTCCTTTGAGTACGATCTTCGGAATACTTCCCATAGTGTTTCATTATAACATTCTTCTACATTATAATTTGACCCACATACTTGCGAACATCGTTGTTTTATTTCTTATCTGTTTAGCTGCAGTGTTTCTAATCTGGACTTTGCATGTCTAGCGATAGTCACATGTGAATGGAGAATTTTTTGAGATCAAAAGAGTATTGGAAAGTTATCTCAGATGGAGTGCTAGAGTCAACAACAACAATGTCAGACACAAAAATAGATGGGATGACGTTGAAGGATCTTAAGGGTAAAAGCTACTTGTTTCGGGCCATTGAACGTTTAATCTTGGAGACAATTCTTTGGAAAGATACCTCCAAGCACATTTGGGACTCCAAGAAGAAGAAATATTGAGGATCAAATAGGATCAAGAGGTAACAACTACAAGCTATATGATTTGAAGTCGAAACATTATGGATGAAGACTAGAGAATTAGTTTTTTTATTTTTCTCAACAATGGAAATAATTGACAAAATGCGAATCCATGGTGAAAATATTAAGGATGTGACTGTGATTGAGAAAATTTTACGATCAATGACCCCACAATTTAATTATGTGGTATGTTTTATTGAGTAATCAAAGGATTTTGATACTCTTTCTCTTGATGAGTTGCATGGCTCTGTATTAGTTCTTGAGAAGAAAATATTTCAATAGAACAAGGAGGAGCAAACACTGAAAGCTTGTACAAATTATTTGTCTTCTCCTAGTCGAGAAAAAGGTCGAGGTGCTAGAGGAAGAGGTTGAAGAAATAGAGATGGTGGCAGACATCACCAACACAATATGAATGATCAAGATTCATCTCAAGGTAGAGGCAAAGAATATGATCAGTTCACCAAATTGAAAATTGTGTGTTATAGATGCCACAAGCTTGGGCATTTTCAAGCTAAATGTTGAACCAAGTTGTCTCAAGATAAGGAGAAGACTTCAAAATCAAATTTTTCTGCATAAAAAGAAGAAGAAACATTGTTGATGGTAGTTCATAAAAATGCGGACAAGACTAAAACAGAAGTTTGGTATGTAGACACAAGTTGCAATAACCATATGAATGGTTGTAAATCCATTTTTTCTCATTTAAATGGAAATTTTCATAATGCTGTCAGTTTTGGGGGATAAATCTACTATGAAGGTCTTGAGAATTGGAGATATTAAAATCAAGACTAAAAATGGATTTATAGAAACAATCTCTAATGTCTTCCATGTTCCTAATTTGGAAAGCAATTTGCTTAGTGTTGGCTAGTTGTAGGAGAAAGGTTATGTTATAATCATTTGGGATGGAGCTTTCGAAATATATGATCCTTCAAAAGGTACAGTAGTCATTGTTAAAATGATCTTGAATAGGCTATTGCCATTAAAGATAAAAAGTGTTAAGACCTATTTGCAAGACAAAGTAGATGATCCATAATAGTTATGAAACTTTTGATTTGGTCATCTAAATTTTGATGGACTAAAAACACTCCAACGAAAGAATATGGTGACATGACTTCCTCAAATTACTATTCTAGCTAATCTAATATACAAGGAATGTGTTGTTAGCAAACAATGCTAGTCTTAATTTTCACAAGTCATGGAGAGCAAAGAAAGTGCTAGAGCTAATTCACTTTGACATTTGTGGACCAATTAATCCAACATCAAATGGAAGAAAACAATATCTAATCAATTTTATTGACAATTATAGTAAAAAAAACATGGGTGTTCTTATTGCAGGATAAATCAGAAGCCCTCATGGCATTTAAAAGCTTCAAAGCTCAAGTTGAAAATGAAGCAGGGAGTTTTATTAAGACATTGCAAATTGATTGTGGATGAGAGTATTGCTCAAAAGAATTTAAGGCATTTTGCACTGAATAAGCCATTCGAAGAGAACTCACCGCTACATACACACCATAGCAAAATGATGTGTCAGAACGAAAAAATTAAACCATTCTTAACATGGTTAGAAGCCTGTTGAAAAAAGGTAAAATTCCAAAGACTTTTTGGCCATAAGTTGTAAAGTAGAGGTTTCATGTTTTGAATAGAAGTCCCATCATTTTTTGTTCAAAACATAATGTTGGAGGAAGTATGGAGTGGCAAAAAACCAGTTGTAGGTCACTTCAAAATTTGTGGAAATGGGAAATGGGAGCGAGTAACGATGGACTTCGTTAGTGGGTTGCCTTTAACATCCACTAAGAAAGATTCTATTTGGGTCATCATGGACCGATTGACCAAGTCTGCACATTTCATTCCGGTTAGGATGGACTTCTCCTTACAAAAACTAGCTAAGCTCTACATTTTTGAGATAGTGAGGTTGCATGGGGTTCCTATTTCAATCATTTCTGATAGGGATCCTCGTTTTACTTCTCGGTTTTAGCAGAAACTTCATGAGGCTTTGGGTTCTCGTCTTGACTTTAGTACTGCTTTTCATCCTCAGATAGATAGTCAGTCAGAGAGGGTGATTCAGATATTGGAGCATATGTTGAGGGGTTGTGTCATAGATTTCTGAGGTAGTTGGGAGGAGTACTTGCCGTTGGCAGAGTTCGCTTACAATAATAACTAATAGTCTAGTATTCAGATGGCACCGTATGAGGTACTTTATGGTTGTAAGTGTCGCACTCTTTTGTGCTGGACTGAGTTAGGTGAACAACGAATTCTGGGTCCAGAGTTAGTGTTAGAGACTGATGATAAGGTCCACTTGATTCGTGATCGACTGAAAGCAGCTTCCGATAGACAGAAGTCCTATACAGATTTAAAAAAGAAGGACATCGAGTATTCTGTGGGAGACATGGTTTTTCTTAAGGTCTCGGCATGGAAGAAGGTTCTGAGGTTCGATCGTAAGGGTAGGCTGAGTCCTCAGTTTATTGGGCCGTACCGGATTCTGAAGCCAGTAGGGCCAGTCGAATATCAATTAGAGCTACCTACGGAGTTAGAGCGCATACATGATATGTTCCATATCTTGATGTTGAGACGCTACCGTTATGATCCTAGGCACATTGTGCCCATGGAGGAGATTGAGGTTTGACCAGATCTGACGTTCGAGGAGCAGCTAGTTCAGATTTTGTATCGCGATGTCAAGGTTTTGCATAGGAAATCTATTCCTTTGGTGAAGGTGCTGTGGTAGAATCATAGCACGGAAGAAGCTACTTGGGAGCCAGAGGATTTGAGGCGTTAGCAGTATCCTCACCTTTTCTGATTAGGTAAAAATTCGAGGACGAATTTTTTTAAAGGGGTAGAGTTGTAACACCCCAAATTTTTGTAAATTCGGCTTTTCGTGATTTTTGAGCATGGAAATATCTAAACAACTGGGTCTGTGTTATTTTTGGCTTTAAACGTGTTGGTTTAAGTGGTTTTGTACGCTAGGGTGTGTTTGGGAGGTCCTAAGTTTAAGCTTTAACTTCAGCTAAATTTTGGGTTTTTATTGGAATAAAGCCTGACTTTAGGTCAGTCGGCTTATAAGGAATTGTTGGTAAAAACCTAATAGAATGAGTTTGTTGGTCTAGTGGTTATGTGGCAAGGGATTATGCTTAGGGTCTGGAGTTCAATTCTCTGCAGTAGCGTTGGGATTATTTTTGCTGCAAGTTTTGGCTAAGAGTTGGGCTTTATCAGAAATCTGAGTTGGGGTTTAGGGAAAATTAGGGCTTATTCCCTTCTTTTTAACAAAAATTTTTCTCTACCGTTTATTTTTCCCAATTTTCCCTTGCTGCCAAAAATTCCCTTCTCTTTTTCCTCTTTCCCTTCACTTTTCTTCTTTTTTTGATAAGCTTAGGCGTATTGCTAGTGGTTTTGTCGTTCCGGTAAGTATTGCTTTAAATAAGTTACATGATTTCCTTTAGAGATTTTCTAAGAGGGATTTTGGTTACTGTTTAGGGAATATCCAAGGCTGTAGATCAATAATCGAGTTTTAAACAACAAGGAAACACCGTTCTTCGTTGAAGGTAAGTAAATCTTTTATTTCGGGATTAGCCTATTCTTAATAATCTGACTTAAGAGACTGAGTTGGGCTCGGTATTGTCGATTTTAGGCTTTGGAGTGCTCGTGGTTGGATTAGCAGTGAAAGTAGACCAGGTGTGTACTTCGATCGCGTAGAAAATAAGTTTTGGCGAAAGCCAAAATGCAGTCTGTCGGCGCCATACGGGCGTGTGGTCTGCCCGTGTGGTAGCCTGCGTCGCGAGACACGGGCGTGTGACTGACGAACCAGGCCGTGCGCGCACTATATGGGCGCGACGGACACGGGCGTGTGAGCTGGTGAGGCCGTGTGCGAGGCACGAGCTTGACCATTAGGGCCGTGTAGGCCACACGGGTGTGTGGGTCACTCGAGTGAATCACACGGGCGTGTGGTATTCTGGGCTAGACCGTGTGATCCACTCGAGCAAAGCCAATTTGGACCCTGTGGGCCATACGGACGTGTGGTCCCACTCGGGCGTGTGGGCCCACACGGGCAGAGCACACGGGTGTGTGAGCCTAATTTTGTTAAAATGTTCTATAAGGTTGCACGGGTCGCCTGAGTCGACTGTGACCTGACTGCAGGGGCAGTAAGCGTTACCTAGTCCCTATACTCTAATTGGTTACTGAAAAGTATGTTAATATGAGCATGTGTATCTGTCTGATTCTGTATATCCACTCTGACATGATGTTGAGATGATCTGTTATCTGCATAATAGCATGCCATGATATTTATGATACATTGCATTGGGTTAGGATTGTTGTGAAGAGAAGGAAGTCTGAGAGGCGTTTAGCCTGTTATCTGGTAGTGATGCTGTATGTACATATATAACTACTATTTACTGTTTTATGGTACCAGTTGGTGTGTAGGGTTGGGTAGGTCGATTCTATCCCCACATGGTATGTTAGGTTGGACGGAGATGGTGTGTAGGGTTGGTGGGCATGTTTTCTGATAACTGGTCTGTTATGCATGTGATATCTGTATGACTAAAGCTAAAATATCTGTATTCTGTTATCTATTTGTATGCATGCTGTTTGTGGGGATGTACACACTGAGTTTGCGAAAACTCATCCCTTTGTTTATTTTGTCTATTAGGTAATCCTCAGCAGTAGATGGATCGGTGCGATGAGGGGCTCGATGGTGACCACTGGTAGACGTTTAATGGTTTTATGAGTAACACTTATTTTACTTGTTTTACTTTAAAAGTTGTTTTTGTGATTGATTATGTATTCGGACTCGAACTGTTTTTGGGCTTATCTTGGGATTTTAAGTTGCTAAGTTTGTTGATTTTTAAACGGCGACACTATAAATACATTTTAAAAACTTAACTTATGAGTTCGTATAATTGTTTTCCAAACGACGTTTAAGCTTCCGCATTAATGAAATATTTTCACCTAATATTTGGAGTAGAGATTTCACGACTTAAGTAAAGATAACAAATTGGATGATTTTAACTTGCTAAGGCTTTTCTAAAGAGCACTCACATGTGACGCCGCCAGATTCGGCCATAGCGTCTAGGCCGGGTTTGAAAGTATTACATAAAGATTGCAAAAAATCCAGTTCTTCATGAGAGAAGTAAACATATAGATGTTAGATACCATTTTATACGCAATTTGTTTAATGATGGTGTAATCAATTTAGTGTTTTGTTACAGTGTATGTCCAGTAGCTGACATCCTAACAAAGCCATTGAAGGAAGTTTTGTTTGAAAAACTTAGAAGGAAGTTGCAATTGATGATTAAATGATTTTATTTTCGATACTATTCAGTTTAAAAAGAGGGCGTTGAGATATTTTTCTAAAGAAATCATCAGATGACACAGGGCCGTGTCGCCAGGCCTTGTGTCTTACACAGTCGAGTCATACGCCCGTGTCTCAGGCCGTGTAGACCCAAAATGAACTTTAAACAAAAATTTTACCAATTCAAGCTTACTTAGACACTAAGTAATCCATTTATCAGCTAAAATACCTATTCAAAATGACATTAAACAAACTAAAAACATGCTAAATCAACCATCCTAAGTTCCTAACCAATATACCCTCATTGATACCACAAACATATACAATTTTACAACAAAAAGAACTATCATTCAAAGTATGTTAAATCACACAATCTAACATTCAACCAATATGCCAGACATAGGCACCTCAATCATAACATTCCAATCATACTTACCATGAACTTGCACTTAAACATCATACCTCATTCACATATATCATATAAGTTGACTATTTGCACTTAAGATCATATTTTAACATTTTACGTATCAAAACAATAGTAATGACATACAAGACTATTACATGTCGTATAATCCAAAATGAATGTTCTAAAAACTACCAAAAATGAGTGGATAGTCTGATTGGAGTGCCGATCCGACTGTCCAACCTTCAAAGTATCTATAAGAATAGAAAATAACACAAGCAAGCTCATTGAAGCTTAGTAAGTTCAACGTACTAAAACGATAAATCTTATCATAGTAAGTACAACAAATCATTCTATAATAATACAACCATATATGTTCCTTGTCATTCACAATCTGAACTAAGTGAATTGCAAAGTTCAATTCAAAGTTCAAATACATGTCATAACTATCAAAATCACTAAACAAGTTACATTACAGAGATTTACAATCTGATGAATGATTTTGGAATATGAGTACATCGATATTCCAACTGAAACACACCAGATGCTCATAAGAGCTAATCCATCCAAAACACACAAGATGCTCATACAAGCCAGTCCACCTGATAACACACCAATGGCTCTAAAGAGCTAGTCCAACTAAGAACACACAAAAACAAATAGAATAACATGAGAGTTCGCAAAAAATGTTGAACCTTAGTCTACTAGGGAAACATATATATATCACTCCACAACAATCTCCACTTCAATCCCCCATAACACACCATATCTTGATTGTACTCTATCCCGCATTCAATTCGATCCAAGTATTGAATTCTAACAACTTTTCTTAAATAACTTTACATCATTTATAATCAAATATATCTATTATATCAAATTATTTCATCAAACATTTCATATATATATGTTAAATTATAAATTGTACGAACTTACTTGGATTGAATTGTAGTAGTTGTAGAAGCTTAGGGACTAATTTGTAATTTTTCTTTTTCTACGTATATCAACAGGGTCTTGATCTAAAATGTAAAATTTCTCAATTATTAGCTTACATCTCACCTTTCAATACACTTTACATTTTATACCCTTTTATTTTTTAAATTTACACAATTACCCCTAACTTTTGTAACTTTTGCAATTTAGTCCCTTAACCTAAAAATAATCAAATTAACCATTTTTCTCAAATACATATTTTAGCTGAATACACTAGGCCCTAAAATAGTCCCTACTAAACATCAAATTCACTATCAAACCTTGAAATTTTGACATTTTCATAATTTAATCCTTAAATCAAGTTCTAACAAAAAAATCACTTTACAAAATCACCAAATAACACAATCAAAGCTTAAAATACATAATTATCATAAAAAGAATTCAAACTTCATCAATGGAAACTTTTAAAATTTTTAACAGATTCAAAAACGAAGGTACGGACTAGTTGGACCTAGTTGCAAGAATCTCAAAAACATAAAAATTATAAGAAACAGACTCAAAACGGACTTACATGCAAGAGAAAAAAATGGTCGAACCTCGAAGCTAGGTTTCCATGGTATTTTTGGCAAGATGAAGTGAAAATGAAGAATAAAATACCTTTTACATAATTTAATTTTGTTTTAATTTTAATAAATTTACCATTTTGCCATTAAAACATGTCTTATTTTATAATTTTAATACATAATGTCATCCAATCTCAATAATAAGAACTATTTACTACATTAGTCCTTTCTAATTTAATAATTAAGCTGTTTAATCACTTAAATGCTATAATTACTATATTTTGCCTTTTTTTTCAATTTAGTTCTTTTTCTTTAATTAGCTATCTAAATGATAAAATTTCTTTAGTAAATTTTAATATGAAACTAATGACTCCATAAATAATCTATAATTAATATTTACGAGTCGACACGGTGGAAGTTTGTGGTCCCGAAACCACTATTCTGTTACCACTGAAAATTAGTTTTTACATTTCACGAGGTTTTGGGTTCAAGATTAGACTTCAGTACTACGTTCCATCCTCATACCGATGGTCAATCTAAGATATTGATTCGGATGCTAGAGGATATGCTTCAGATTTGTGTGATTGATTTTTGAGGTAGTTGAGAGGAGTTTCTGACATTGGTCGAGTTAGTATATAATAACAGTTTCTAATCTAGAATTCAAATGGCACCTTACAAGGCTCTGTATGGTCGTAAGTGTCGTTCTCCATTATGTTGGACTAAGTTGGATGAACGATGGGTTTTGGGTCCTAAGTTGGTTTTTGATAAAGTTAGGCTAATTCGGGATCGTCTTAAGGCGATTTCTGATAAACAGAAGTCATATTCAAATCTAAAAAGGAGGGATATCGGATATTCTTGGGTGATTATACTTTTTTAAGGTATCTCTGTGGAAGAAGGTCATTCAGTTTGGACGTAAGGATAAGCTGAGCTCTAGGTTCATAGGATCTTACCGGATTCTACAACGTGCAGGACCAATTGCTTATCAATTAAAGCTACCTTTAAAGTTGGACCGAATTCACAATGTGTCCTATGTCTCTATATTAAGGCAGTATCGATCTGACCCATCTCATATTGTTTTTGTTAAGGAGATTGAGGTAAATCCGATTTGACATTTGAGGAGAAATTGGTTCAAATTCTAGATCAAGATGTTAAGGTCTTGAGAAGGAAGTTTATTCCTTTGATACAGGTTCTGTGGAAAAATCATGGTACTAAGGAAGCTACTTGGGAACCTGAGGACTTGATTCAACAGTAATATCTGCATCTATTCGAGTCTGGTAAATTTCGAGGCCAAAATTTCTTTTAGGGGGAGAGTTGTAATGCCCCAAAGTCTTAAACTTTTGATTTGTTGAATTTTGTCATTAGTCAGTACTTGTTTCAGTGGTTGTGTGTTTTTGGTGTGGGTTAAAAGTCGCTGGTTCGAATCTCTAGGTATGCAAAACAATTATATTTTTGCTTCTTTATGGGTGTGCCAGTTAAGTAATTGAGGTTGGGTGGAATTTCGATGCTGAGATGTGGGGAGTGGTTAGTAGTGGGATAGTGTTTGGATTTTTTATCCTTACAAATACTCATTAGATTTCCTATGATTTTTTTCACGTTTCTTTTCTTTTTCCAAACGTTCCTATACCCATGTTTTGTATTTTGTTTTTTGGTTGCTACCCACACATATTGCTTCTTGATTTTCTTCTCTTTTTGGTTTTTATTTTTTTATTTTTACCATCCATTCCTTTGTCTATTCTTGCGCCATTCTTGTTAGCTAAATTCCTCAAATACTTTTCTTTACAATTTCCAATTGACCTTGAGTTCTGTTGCTTTGATTTGGTAGGTATTATTCTTTAGAAGTGAACTTTATTTATCTCTTTTTAATTCTTTTGTTGAATTGTTTGTTACGCATTTTTAGGGGTTTGGATTTCATGGTTGTAGTGGAAGAATTCATAATGTTTGCTATTTAATTGATCCGAATCATTTAGGTGAAGATCGCGAAACAATTGGGGATCCTCCAACAATTTAATTTTTATTGTATTGACGCTGTTTAGAGGTAAGGTTCAATTATGTTTTTGGATGGTTTGATTTAGTTTGTTCGTTCTGTTATTAGGAGAAAAATCAAGGATTTTTCTTTCAAATCATCATTTTTGTTACTGAATTGGTGTATTAATTGTGCGTTTAGGTTCTGGTAGGCTCATGGGTGTTATTGCATCAAAATTGAAGTAGGTGTGTAACGAGAAATCCAAAAAACAACAAATAGTGAAAGTCAGATTTGGGCATTATCGACACTACATCACCATGTGCTCGACCGTGTGAGTCACACGGTCTGGTCTATTTAGGCCGTTTGGGCCACATGAGTTGGTCATTTAGGTCGTGTGGGCCATACGAGCATGCGGGGCCTAAAATTTTGAATTTTTCTCTCTAGTAGTAAACATAGTTTTGATCGATTGAAGACCATCTGTGGGGCTGATAGGTGATCAAATAGACTATAAAATATGAAATCCGGTCATCTATTAGTATAAATTCTGATATTTTTTATTATATTTGAGACGCCATATGATAAGTAAACCTTATAATAGGCTATGAGTACCCCAAAGAATGCTATGTTTGCTTTGTATCTGTTATGTTATGCATGTATAACTGTAACATGTCTGATTTATATTCTGATCTGTATTTGTGTTTGGGATGGGTTATGCTATGTTGATGAAGTATTTTTGTGAATGACGATAACTCGCCTATTACATTAGAAGCTCTGTTGCAAATATTCTGAAAAATATCATACTGACACTAAGCGGTGTATAGGGTTGGATGGGTGTTTTATACCCTATATAATGTATTAGGATGGTCAAAGATGATGTATAGTGGATGGGGTAGGAGTAAATGTCTATATCTGTACTGCTATTATATGATTTTGATTCTACTAAATCAGTTTGATATAAATTAATTGTTTAAGTTATTTATTACGCACTGAGTTTCGAAAACTCATATTATGTTTAACTGATATTTTCAGGTAATCCTTAGACTTAGGCGGGTCGGTATCTCAAGAGCTCGGTTACAATAAATTTATTTCATTTAATTCGTATAAATTTGGATTTAATCATGTTATAATATTTGAACTATTTAGACTATTTTGATTTTTGGATTTGATTTTCTATTTTTGCATGATACTATTAAAAACGTTTTATCGAAAATGTCAATTTCGTGCAAAACAACTGATTTCAAGAAAATAAACTTGGTTATTCCAAAACATAACGATCTAAGAATTTCTACTGCAAAGTATTTGTTTTTAGAAAACGAAAGCAAAATTCGTTTTCAACTAAATAATAAAGTTAGATGTGTTTGCTACTAAACCAAAGTTTTTTTTAAGTAATAAAATTTTACAACACTTTCCAAAATTTACGAAAATTGGAATTTCAATTGTTTTACGTAACATTTCCAGATTTGACCATAATGTCTAGGCTGAGTTACATCACATGTGTTTTATTTAAAATATTTATTTTTAATATTTTACTATACCTTTATAGGACATTTGCCAATCTTTTAACCTTATTTGTAGAATTTAATAATATACTAAATATTTTCCTATAATTAAATAATTAAAAAAATACACTTGGTATCATTTGAGATTTTTTTTTTTTTTTTACTTCGGAGTGAATAATATTAGAGATTTTGAGCTTAATTTTTATTTTTCATTATTTCGAATGGTTTTACTCTTAATAGTACTATATTGGCATCCTCTACTCGGAATAATATCCAAATTATCATATAAAACATTATGACTGCCCATTTGGACATGATAAGATGTTGTGAGCAACAAACACAAATACCCAACAAGCAAAATCCTTGCTGGTTAGTTAATTGATTTAAAAGTAATGTGTTTTTTGCAAGTATGATTTGACTCAAAGTCATTGTTAAGATTGAAAAAGAGGGGGGGGGGGGTGCGGTTTCCATTGTTTAGTGAGTAGGAATTTGTTCTTGAAGAAGGCACTTACTATTTCTAAAAGTAATGTTGAAAGTGATATTCTCAACGCCTTTTGTTCATCCTCTAATAGGCCCTTTCAATCTCTTCAGTTACTTTCTTCCTATAGTCATTACCAATTCATTCAATGGAACCTAGAAGAAATTAATTTGATCCAATTAATTTATGTATAGTCATCCTTAATAACAACATGAGTTTGAATTTAGCATTTCTCTTATCCCCAAGTTGCAATATATATATATATATATATATATATATATATATATATATATCTAGGAAAGAAATGAAGCCGACTAAACTTTGAGGGTGTTTGATATTTCAATATTTATTTATTTTAATTAGGTTTGATAATTATATTAATTTTTTACTTAATATGAAATTTTTAATAAAAAAAGTGTTGAATATGATTAGTATATAATGTTGAAAATATTAAGTTGATTTTAATTTTTAAAATTTTATTTTTAAAATAAATTATTTTTTCATTTCTTTTAAAATTAAAATATTCAAATTATTATTTTAAATTTATCCAAAATTATTAAAAATAAAATAAATAATACCGTATTAATAATATTAAAATTATGAAATAATTAATTTTCAAAAATCAAGATTTACTATTATGAAATAAAATAATTATATTTGATGTTTTATTTTTACTAATATATCAAACAATTTTTTAATATAAATATAAATTCAACGTTATACAATTTAGTACTTAAATCTTTCCATTTATCAAACTTTATCTTGAAGTTATTGCTTTTATCAAGTTAGTGGTTATTAAAAAATTGAAGTTTATTGGAAAATGAAATTATGGAATTCGAAAGAGTTTAGATTCCAACTTTGTGTGCTAGTAATACATGAGTGTTACTAACCAGGCTGAGGAGCTCTACATCTACTATCTAGCAAATACTATTACTTTTGCATAAATCCACAAAGCCCCATGCTGTTTTTGTTTAGTTTTACCATATTATCATTAAGTAGCCTCCCACCATAGTAACCAACTGCATCATTGCTGCTTATTGATGCATATAGGATCTTGGGAAACTTGACAAACAAACCATCTTTCATGGTTTTGGTTGTTCTGGATTTGATGATAGCTGCCGGTAACTGGCTGTTGAACAACTGTGACAGCTTGAGGTCCATGATAAAGATAGTGGTGTGGTACCAGCTTCGGATGATGATGATAATGATCCTGATTTCTCGGTAGAGGATCTTGCCGGTGAGTCTTCTCAGCTAGCTGCCGGCCGTATAGCTCATCCATCAAGGGAAACCCTTCTGTCGGAACTTTCTTAAGATGATCTATTGAACCTGCCATTGTTTTTGTAGTAAGTTTGTGTTGTTTTTTTTTTGGCTTAGAGGGCTAGGGGACTATATATACAGGAAGTTCAGGATAGGGAAACCCTCTAACCTCACTTTTCAAGGGTTGATTTCCTAATAAAAAAAGAAAGGTGAAAGGGAATTTCTTAAGGGTAAAACAAAGGGAATGAGGGACAAGTGGAGTGGGCTTGCTATTTATTCTTTAAACTTTCTGAGATTCCAATTCTTTATTAACAGGAATTGTATTGTATATTAAGTTTCTATTTATTAGTGCCTAATACTGAGGTCTTTCTTAGTCATTAAAGTGCCATGAGCCCAATTGGCAAAAAGAATAGATTTGTGGGACTTCCCTATACTGTATATACTTATCAATGGGAAATCGGAGAACAAAGGGAGAAAAGTAAAATTAATGTTGCTTTCAAATGATTATTAGTATTTGAAAAACTAGCCTTTCTAAACACTTTATCTCTCTAATTCTAGCTAGTCTCTTTGTGATTAAACACTGTACTTTTATAGAATCATAAGTGTTTAATTCATACACCATGTCTATACAAAATAAAATTTAAAAAAGAGTAAATCAAGCTTCCTGATATCTTCTTTCTTCAAAACAGCAACAGGAATTTTAAACTAAAATAGAAAATATTAATTTTATTCTAAAATTTTATTGTGATTTTTAGTAGATTCTAACAATACTCCTCATTTGACTTAAGAGATGCAAATTCCAAATCTTTCTCATGGAAACTTGAATATTTTTCTAGGAATAGCTTTAATTAGAATATCTGCATTCTGACTTTTTGCAATGTAGTAGACTAATTGAAGTTCTTTTTCCTTTTACACTTCTCTCAGAAAATATAAATTAATTTTGAAGCGTTTTATTTTTCAATATGCAATGAAAATTGCAGCTTGGTTGTCCACAAACACATGAGTACTTATTTTTTTGCTTCATACCCAAATCTATCAACAACTTTTTGAGCCATAAGGCTTGATTGCAGCTGCAACATCATCAATAACTACTTCTACCTTTTCGTTTGTTTCGATAATTGGATGGAGACGGAGGGCTTCAATGATTTGGTCTCTAGCAGTCTTGCCAACTCTTCGGCCATTGGGGTGTTAGGTGTCAAACGCTAAATTGAAGCTAGTTAATAAGGTAATCTAGGATTGGCAGCAAAAAAAATCGTATTGACTTCTCTTCTGCCATTCCTAAACTTGAGGAGGAAATTCACGTAAAACACTCAGGTCCACGAAATCACAAAATTAAAATTTAATTACGTCTCTTAAAACTTTAAAATAATAAAAATAGAGGAAGAATTTAAAAAACCAAATAGAATATTCAATATTTGGTTTGATGCACTTAATATTTACTGCATAAATCTTTATATAGACCTAAAGTTTCATTATCTTCGTTTGTCTAAGCAATCTATGATATGAGTTTTTATATAAATTCACAATCCTTTTTTTTTTATTCCTAAATAATATGGGATTCATTCCCCACTGACATAAAACTTAAGACTAAACTTAGTACCTAAAAACTACTCAACAAAGTTAAACTTTTTATAATATAAACATTGACAAAATATATTTTTCAATAAGTTGGTATTGGTATTCAACATTCCCCCTCAACACCAACTTTCACCATGCCAAACTAAAGACAAGCTTAACTAAAAACTACTTAACCAAAGTTAAACTTTTTACAATATAAACATCGACAAAATATATTTTTCAATAAGTTGGTGTTGATATTCAACACTCCCCCCAAACACCAACTTTCACTGCGCCAAACTAACAACAAGCTTCTGAGCTTGTTGTCACGCAAGCCTTTTGTAAACAAGTTTGCAGTCAACTACACAGCTTCCTTTGTACTCTGACAAATTGTGCAACTTCTTCTCATTACTTGTCATGTGATTTGAGCAGCCTGAATCAACAATCCAATCATTTTCATAATCAATTTGATTGGACGTTACAGCTAGAAGAGCCATCTCCTCTTCCGCATCAAACAGTGTCTTAACATCTCATTCTTATTCATTGTTTGTTGTAGCAGCATTACTTTCCACGGAATTTTTCTTTGACTAGTAGTTGTGCACCTTGTAACTTTTTTTTACCGCAATTGTAGTAGCTCCCTCTGAACTTTCTGTCATTGACATGGGACTTCGCAGTTCCCCCTGCACGAGAACTCCCTTCATCTCATAAAATCTTTGCCTTATCTTCGTTTCTTTTTTATCCACCTTGCTGCTTGGAATTCCAGCAGCTCTTGTTGGCACAGAACGCTTGCTCCTCCCCTTTCAGTAGAGCTCCTCCCATATTCTTTGCTAACGCTTCTTGGCCAACAAACAAATTCTAAAACTCAACGAGTGATGGCTGGGTTTGCAATCCTTGTACTGCAAGAACAAAGCCTCTAAACTCTGGTATCAAACCATGGATAATTATCCTCTTCCCTTTCCCCTCTTCCTTTCCCCCAAAGTCGACGACCCCCTTCCATCTTTCTCTTTACCCTTTTCTCCCCCTTCGAACAAATCGCAACCCTCCCCTCACCCCTCACAACCCCGCATCCCTCCCTTCTCTCCCATCGCAGTCACACCCTGTACAACACCCACCATCGTCAGACTCTTAACGCCAGCTCCACTGCTTACTTGTCGCTCACAATTGACGTTTGCTTCTCCCCACTGTTGGTTCCCCTACCAGTTTCCCCTTATGTTTATTTCTTTCTTTTATTAATTTATTATTGTTTTATTATTTTTACTTTTAGTTTTCTTTTTTCTTTTTCTTTTTATTATCATTTTTATTTTTATTTTAACTTCAGTTTTTTTCTGCTTATTGTGTTTAATTTGATTTATTTTATTGTTATTTTTCTATTTACTATCATTATTCTTATTTTTTTATTCTTATTATTCTTATTCTTTTCATTAGTATTTGATTTAGTTTCTTTTGATTTATTTTCATTTTGTGCTTGCCTTATTCTTCGTGTGTTGGTATACTTGTTTAGTAAATTTAGTAACTAGTTTTTGCATGATTAGGTATTAGTACATATTGTTTTAGGAGTCGATTTTCTATTTAGATAGCTTGGATTTTGATGTTCTTCATGAGAGGATTGTTAGTGACGGATTTTACTATGCATATTGATTCGTCGGCCCTTCTGTTTGCTTAATTGGTGATGCTTATTTTATTACTTCTCTAGTATTGAGCTATTTGATTTTTTAGGCACACCATGACGAACACTAGAGGGAAATCCAAGGTTGTCGTCCCGACTTCAAAAAAGCGAAAGACTCCAGGTGCGACCTCATCATTGGGCCCTTCTGCTGATGCACGCCATCCATGTCTCCGATTCTTACAAGGTCCCCAGGAGAACCTCTATCAACATCTCCAACAGCAGCCACTAGGATTAAGCATATGTATTGATTGGGCAGCCTTGGAGTAGATTTAGTTAGCTAATAGAATGCGAGCCCTCATTTGCTACAACTTCTTAGGACCATTTCTTTTCCATCGTCTAGCCGACCTATTCGGAGCTTACCCTCTAGTTTTGTTCGACATTCATCCTTCAGCATGTAATGTCGAGCCACGATGTGCCATACACTATCTCTTTCAGACTCAGGGGTATGACGAGTCATTTGAGTGTCCCAGACTTCGGAGTTGCCTTAGGACTCTATACTGAGGAGTTCATGAGTGTTGAGGGGTTCCTCACTTAATATCAGCACATCCATTATTCATCGTCTCTATGCTAAACAGAGCTTACAGCTAGTACGACACCTTATGACCTGAGTTGGCTGAAGGCGACTTCACTTCCTCCGGCTTTGTACTATATTCATGCCATATTAACTCACACGTTGATCGGTCGGAGGGAGAGTACTGGGGTCATTGGTATATTCAATGCTTACTTCCTGTGGAACATGACGACGGGGCGTACTTTCGATCTTGCCTACTTTATCGCCCTAGCTTACCGCTATCAAACAGAATGTAATAGGAAGAGTCCTATCTGCTTAGGCCTTACGTGACTCACCTCGCACGACATTTTGGCAACCTCAACACTCCTGAACAGTTCTCCTTCTTTGCACTAGTTGGATAGATAACCCCCCTAGAGGTTATCGAGTAAGAGTCATATGAGGATGATTGAGCGACTATGAGGCATGAATCCTCCTCGATACTGAATATCTCATTCTGACCCTCAGGATGAGCATAAAGACTTCATTGATGATGTCCCATTCCACCACCAGGATCCACCTCATCATCCACCTCCGATTCACCTTACCACTACATCTGTTGCCACTTTAGCGAACCTTTCTAAGCGGTTCACTTGTTTCGAGCGGCACTATTTTGAACAGTTTGACAGTATAGATGTGAAATCATTTTAGCAATCTAGCTACAATATCAGAGTGCACAAACCAGTTCAGACATTCAACAGAATAATTTCACCGGTTCACATCAAACAGACAACAGTTCAAGTACTACAATTATGATAACATAATAGAAATACTTACAGGTTCAGTGTTAGATGCTCGATCATTTGCTAAAGTTTCAGTTCCAGATTACTACAGATGCTAAAATATTATCTAACTACTTTTTATCACACATTATGAGCCCTAACGCAGTCCGAGTGTTGACAACCTAGCTCTGATATCACTAAGTGTAACACCCTAAACCCGGCCTAGACATCTAGACCAAGTTCTGAGAGTTACATAATCAATACTAAAAACACGACAATTATAACCCAGTCAAAATAAATCATTCATCACATAACATCTATCACAACAATTAACTAAGCACATAATCTTCATAAATACCATAACATCATAGCATACTAAAATTCCTAGTAGTAATATTTAAAAGAAATATAAAAGTTTGACCGAGCTCCCGCAACACCGACCCATTCAAGTCTGTGAACCACCTACAATTCAATCAGAAAATAATGAGTTGTGAACTCAGTGCATAAGAGAGGTTTATTCATGTGTAATACAATTGAAAGAGCATTCTTAAATTCCTGAGATTTGATTAAGCAACAGAAGTCATTCTAGTTCAAATACAAAACAGTTCAATTACAGAAGCAAAAACAGTCTTAGTTTTATTTACAGAATAGATCAGTTTCATATACAAGTTTTCTCTACCCCCAACCTCTACACACCATCTTCAGCCATCCCAACACACCATTAGGGCGTTCGATGCCTATCCAACCCTACACACCATAGAGTGTTTGTCTGACATGTTCACAGAGTCGTAGCTTAGTTGCTAAGCCAGTATGCGTCAAAGTGCCAGATTCAAAGTTACCTGCACTGTGGTTTATCCACTAGTTTGGATCAGATGACTTCATTCTTTATAGAATCCCAACCCATACATATGTAGTATACAATATCTACTTTATAAAGTACAGTCTAGTATCAGATATAGCTATCACGGTACATATATGTAGTTATGCCATACATATGTCAATCATAGAGCATCAAAGAGCCCTCATACAATCAAACTCAGATCATTCAAACATCGAGGAAATTAAAATCAATGTCAGCCACACACGGTCTCAGAAACTCAAGATTCAAACTCGATTTATATGCCATACGGCCTGGACACAAACTCGTGTCCTTTCTCGTGTGGTTCCAAAACATAAACAGTGAGTTACACGGCCTATACACACGCCCGTGTCCGTGCCCATGTGCCTCACACGGCCTGAGCACACACCTAAGTCCTTGGCTGTGTCGTTCTAAGTCACAAACAGAGAATTACACGGCCTGGACACACAACCATGTCCTTGCCCATATGAACCCTGCACTAATATGGCCACACACAGCTTGGACACACGCCCATGTGCCTTGCCCGTGTGGCCCCAAATCGAGGAACAGTGAGTTACACAGTCAACCACACGGTCTAACACATGGCCATGTGGCTTAAACGACCTAGACACACACTCGTGTGCTTGGCCGTGTGGCATCGATAGCCACCATTTTTGGCGACCAAAACTCGCAAAAATTAAGGTTTTCGGCACGCACCTAAAGAAATTTCAAACTAACAACAACGAAAAGGATCCTCAAAGCCTAAAACAACCATTCAGATACACAATTTAGCCATTTAACCAACAGAATTTACCGATTACACACATAATGCCTATGCCAAAAGTTTCGACATGAAACCTTCAACAAACCCAAACTCACTGAAATTTCAGTGGCAATCATGAAAATTGTCATGTTGCTATTCGTTACTGCCAATATTCCTGCCTATTAAACAAACAAATGATTATTTATCAGAAATTCCCATATCTCACAGAATACCCAATTCAAAACACATTACAGAAATGAAAGAAAACCATAAAAATGCACAAATGGACAATTACTTACTTGATAGCCTTCCGACCAACGACTAACAGCAAAACTCAGTTAATCATGTATTCCTCATGACCACGATTAGCAAGAATTAAAGAAACGAAAAAGAACAAAAGGAAAAAAAAAGTAACAAAGAAAGAAAAAAACTAAAAAAAAAAAAACAAAAGACTAACGTTAATTAACTTTTTAACTTCCAAGCAGATTTCTAGCATTTGGCAAAAATTTCTTATCAACTTCTTAAGGATTCGAACACGGGACTAAACAGAATACATATGATTAACCAATGAACCAGCAGGCTCATTCTTGACACAAACTTACACTGAATTCAACTTAAATATGCCATTCCAATATAACAGTTAACTTAAATTAAAATAACAAAATTCTTAAGGATGCGACTCGAACTCCTGACCTCAATCACATAAGTAGAGCACAGAACCACAAATGCAGAGATTTAATTAAACAAAATCTAACAGTCAAACCTTAAAATTTTGAGGCGTTACAATTAGAGTGAAATATTTTCAATTTTGGATTTTTATTGATGTTGTTTTGGATTAATTTGTAGATATTTGTGCATTGGTTGATTTAAAATTTAAGACATGAGAGAGTCAAGCATGATAAGTTATTTTTTAGAAATAAAAAAATTTAGGTTTTTTTTCTAAATTGAAGTATTATCTTGAAGTTTTAAATTTGCAAGTTTGACACCGAAACCATGATTTTTTGTGAGATTTTTTGTCTATAGCGCATTCATTTTTCATGCTCATTCTATTATTGGTTATGAGTGTGTCAATTTGATTTGTTATTCTAAAACTTGCTTTGATTATGCATGCCGAGACCACACCATTGATTTGATATACTGATATGATAGAGGCACTTAGGTTTAACCCACTTAACCTGTAAAAAGCTACCTTTTTAATTAACCCTTAGTGAACCCGATTGAACCTAATACATCTTTTCTTGATTAACCCATTAATGTTAACCCATGACCCATTTATTCGTTGTGACTTTTTCCCGTTTTATTGACTCCTTTTTTATTGAGATTTGACTTGGTTAGTTGCTTAACTACGTTTCTTTGTTTAAATTGCTAAATTTTCTTTTTTGATTCTTATTAAAAAAATCGAAAAAGTATTGATTAAACTTTTTTGTTGATTGAGCTTGAATAGTTAATTTCATATTTTATTGAGAAGCTTGGTTTTATTTCTTGAATAAGTATTGATTGATGTGCTTTCTTTCAATTCAACATTTGTTTATTTTTTCTAGTTTGATAATTTATCAACTCGATCTCGATTATAACCAACTTTTCTGGCCTTTTTCCACACCCTTAACCTAAGCCTCATTACAACTTCTTAAAGACCTCTTGATTGGTATGTCATATCATTTTATAGTGGTGGAGATTTTATTTTCAAACAAGCTTATGGTAATGACATTTCTTATTCAACTGTTGAGTTTATATCTCTTGAACCTTAAACACTTTGAGTGCTTTGAGTGAATATTTAGTGAGGATGTCAATTCTTGTTGATTTTGAATTAAACGTAACTATTTAAATAAAGGGAGACACCTATGTTTTCATACTTTAAAATTTTTAGCTTGGATTGTTTGAATCTTTTGTGCCCTATTAGTTGAATTGTCAATGCATGATTGTTTGCAAATTATTTTGAAACATTATTGATGAGAATTACAAGTTGAGAAATATTAATTTTAATCTGAGTTGAGAATTTTTCTTGAGGACAAGAAAATGCTTAACTGTAGGGATATTTGATAAGTGATAAAAGTAGCATATATTAGTTTCATTCTTAGTGCATTTTTTGGATGATTGTTTACGTAGATTGCTGAATGTAACAACCCGATTTAGACTCTAATTGGAATAGTGGTTTTGGGACCACAAATTTGAGTCAAAAAATATTTTAATACTATTTTCTGTGTTTTCAGCATGATATGTGATATGTGTGAAAATTTCGTGTGAAAATTTTATCGTTTGTGTGCTCGATTTTATAAAAAAGACCAAATCGCGTAAAATGAAAAAGTTGCATTCTATATGATAAAGGTGTCTATTTGTCATGGCTTATTAAATAGGAGGTCCTTATGCTGTAATTAGACCATGGTTAGTGGAATTTCACATAAATGACCAACCATTAAATGTTTTATTAATGTTTTAATTAAGGTTAAAATGGGTATTTAGTTATTAAATGATATATTATCATAAAACAAAAAGGAAAGTTCATATTATAATCTTTCCCTTGGCTGAATATCAAAGAAAGAAGAATACACTTTCATGTTTTTAGGGTTGGGTCATTGTTAAGCTCGATTTAAGGTATGATTTTGATCCATTTTTAATGATTTTTATATTTTTGAGATCGTTGCTTTGAGTACTAGCTAGCCCGTACCCTAATTTCTGAAGTTGTTGATGATTTTAAAAGTTGAAATTGATGAATTCATGTGTTTTTGGATGTTTGATGATGAAATATGAAAGCTTGGTGTTGAATATACATATTTTGTAAAGTGATTTTGAGTAAAAATGCATATTAGGGATTAAATTGTGAAAAGTGAAAATAGAGGGGTTGAAATGTGAAAAAAATGAAAAATGTTGGCTGCTAAGGGCACTATGGTAATTCGGCCAAGCATGGGTTAAATTGAAATTTGTGGATTTTGTGTATTTGTGAAATAGGGACTAAATTGAATAGATGTGAAAGTTTAGGGGCTAAAGTGCAAAAAATGCCCAAATGTATATTTTTGGATGAAATTGAATGAATAGGTGATTAAATGGGTTAATTTTGAATACATATAGATCAAGAAAGGAGGAACTCAGACTTAGATCGAGGCAAGAACAAAGTACTCAATTAATCGGCTAGTTTCGTTGTTTTTACGACCGAGGTAAGTTCGTAAGTGTTAATTTTATTATAAATGAATGTTATATGCTTTGATATTGCATAAATTGTGTTTATGAGATTGTGGATAATGTTTGAATTGTGAATACGATTATACGGAAGAGTTTAACAATGAAATCGACAAGCTAAACCTCTTGGTAAAACTTTAAGTATAGTACTGATGATAATGTAATGGCATTAAGTTAATACATTGGCTTCGGTCCATGTTATCAGCACTTTGGGTATGAATAATACCTTGATTTGGCTACGGGCCATGATATAGGTATTTTGAGAGGATTTACCTTGATTAGATTACGGGCCATGGTATAGGTACTTATCGATTGTGATTTGTGAGTGTCCGATTTATATCCCTAATGGTTCAATGGATAAAAGAATGACTTGTTTGAGAAAGAGATTAGTATGAGGTGGTATAGGTATGTACGGAACCTATTTGAATAGTACGTTGAGAAAGATCAATGAGATGTTAATGAATCATGTTTTTAGACATGATAGGAAGGTTTGTGTTAATGAGATGTTGTTTTGGTAATGTGTATATGATTGAATTATATTTAATTGATGAATTGAATTGCTCAACTACGAACTTGCTAATATATGAAGCTTACTTGTGTTATTTGTCTATGTTTTTTTTAGATAGTGAAAGGTAGCTTGGGCTCGGGGATCGTCAGGAGCATCGTCACACTATCGATCAATTGTTGGTACTTTTGAAGCTTGTATATATATGGTATATGACATGTATAGGCTAGCATCTTTTTGGTATATTTTGAGCTAAAATGTTAGCCATGTGATTTCGCTTGTTAATGATTTAAATGTTAGTATGTTTTTAGCCACTTAAGTTGGCGTAAGTTATGTGCTTGATAAGTGATATATGTGATGCATATAATGCCTCTATATATGTTGGCTTGTTTTAGTATGTTTGCCATAGTTATGGATATAGTTAAATGGATGTTGAATTGGTTAGTTAATAATGTTTGAGAAATGTTAGGTTGTGATGATTTTGGCATAATGATTTGGTATATTTTGAATGTGGAATTGAGTAGTTTAAATGGTTGATGATAGATGATATGTTATGTATGTGAATTTGGTATGTTTTGGGTTGCTTACAAGTATATGGAAATATGCTAAATTGGTTACTATTTGTGCATGAGAGTTAGGTGGCAAATTGGCTTTGCAAATAGCCTATTTTTGTCCACATGGGCAGAGACACGGGCGTGTGTCTCAGCCGTGTGTGACGCATAGTCATGTTACACGATCGTGTGTCCCCTAGGGTAGTCCTACAATTTAAAGTCAGTCTCGAGCATGGCCTTAACACGTGGGCATTGGTTAGCCATGTGACCCAAGTCAGTTTCGACCATGGCCAAGGCACACGGGTGTGCCTTGCGGCCGTGTGGATAAGTCAATATGTATGGCTTGTTTTTCCACGGCCTAGACACATGGGCATGTCTTATGCCGTGTGAGGCACACGGCCTGTTCACATAGGCGTGAGACCTTTGTAACTTAGAAAATTTGTTAAGTTTCAAGAGAATTTTGTATGTATTCGGTTTAGTCCTGACCTCATCTCAAAGCATGTTTAAGGTCTCGTAGACTTATGAAAGGGACTTTTTGATGATGTATGATTATAATGCTATAGTGTGTGTATGATGATTGTGATTTGATCATAAAATGTTCCAATATGTCTGGTAATATCTCTTAACCCTAATTAGGTGACGGATAAGGGTTAGGGGTGTTATCTTTTATTGGTATTAGAGCTACGGTTTAGTAGATTCTGAGACTAACGTAGTTTATGTGAGTCTAGCTATACATGCCATATATACAAACTGCGAAAGTGTGATGATTCCTGACAGCTAAAATGTGTTTTTATATAGCGAATGGATCCCGAATGAGCCATAGTTGATGATGTGGAAAGCAATATGCCCGCTCCCACTAAAAGGGCAACGCCTGCCAATTCTAAGCCTATTTCTAGTAGTCAGGGGGGAGAGGCTAAGCAAGCCTTCTTCCAAATGATGACTGAGTGGTTCACAGAATTCGTATGAATGAGTCCGGCTGCTCAACAACCTCTACCCCCACCTGTTCCTCAACATGTTTCAGCTGTACTGCAAGTGATAGATCCAATCCGATTGAGTAAGCCATCTGTTGATCAAATTCAGAAACACGAGGCTGAAGAGTTTCGGGCTACAGTTTATGATGATACTGAGAGAGCTGAGTTCTGGCTCGAGAACACTATCAGAGTATTCGATGAATTATCCTGTACTCTAGAAGAATGTATCAAATGTGTGGTATCTTTACTTAGAGATAATGCTTATCATTGGTGGAAAACATTGGCATCGGTAGTTTCTAGTGAATGTATTACTTGAGAATTCTTTCAGATTGAGTTCCGAAAAAAGTAAATAAGCCAGAGATTTCTCGATCAGAAACTTAAAAAGTTTCTAGAGTTGAAACAGGGTCAAATGACTGTGACTGAGTATGAAAGAGAATTTTTACAATTAAGTAAATATGCTCGGGAATATGTTTCTACTAAAGAGATTATGTGTAAATGGTTCATTGATGGTTTGAATGAAAATATAAAGCTATTAGTTGGAATTCTGGAAATTAAAGAATTTGTTGTTTTAGTCGAAAGAGCTTGTAAAGCTGAAGATCTCAGTAAAAAGAGAAAAGTTGATTTTGAAGCAAGAGATTCGAGAAAGAGATTAACTAGTAAATCTTATTAATCTTCATCGAAGAAATTTCGAGACTCATTTAACTATTCCAATGCACCAGTGGAACATTCAATCAGGGATCGTGAAAAGTAACCTGTGAGATCTAAAGCTCAAGCTACATCTGTTGCCAGTGTTGGCAGTGTAAGAGATAACAAACCCGAATGCCAGGAGTGTGGGAGACGACATTTTGGAGAATGCTGGAACAAAAGAAATAAAGCATGTTACAAATGTGGATCGCTGGATCATTTTATGCGAGACTGTCCAGAGTTGATGGAAAAAGAGGATGTTTAGAAAACGAGGCTGAGTAATACTGTAAATAGGGGTAGGCCATCCAGAATCACGGGTAATGTGAGTAGTAGTCAGAGAGCAACTAAAGACTCTGTTGTGAGTGTAACACCCCTAACCCGTATCCATCGTCGAACTAGGGTTATGAGGCATTACCAGACATATCCAAACATTTTATGATCAATTTACAAACATCATCCACACATCATAGCATCATAGTCAAACATCAACACAGAGTCTCTTTCTTAGATCAACGAGACCTTAAACAAGCTTTAGGAAGGGGTCAGGACTAAACTGATCTCATACAAAATTTTTTGAAACTAAACAATTTTTCTAAGTTCCAAAGGTCACACGCCCGTGTGAACAGGCCGTGTGAGACACGCCGTATGTCTAGGCCGTGGCAAAACAGGCCATACATATTGACTTATCCACACGGTCACAAGACACGCCCGTGTGCTTTGGCTGTGGTCGAAACTGACTTGGGTCACACGACTAACCACACGCCCATGTGCTAAGGCCATGCTCGAGACTGACTTTGAATTGTAGGACTACCCCAAGGGACACACGGCCATGTAACATGATCATGTGTCGTACACGGCTGAGACACACACCCGTGTCTCTACTCATGTGGATAAAAATAGGCTATTTGCAAAGCCAATTTTGCCACCTTTAATGGTCATCCCTACAAGTCCAAAATCAAGCACAATTCATAACCAAAAGGCAACCAAAACCATACTCAAACATGCATAATTCAATCCATAATATCATCAATCAATTTCATACACAATTATCCAATCCAAAACATACCAAAATCACATACAAAACTCATTCATTCATACATGTCACTATCCCAATTTTCACATCCATTTTCATACTAAAATCATACCATTTCCATAACTTATTCACATAACTAACTTACCAAATTGACATTTCTCACTAGGCCAATTATACACATCCAAAACATATAATTTCTTAACACAACTTATATACCAACTTACACATCACATTCAAATATTTCTAGCCTATACATGCCATACTTCAATATTCACATTTTCAAAAGGTACCAAAATGGAGTTCGATAATTTTGTGATGATCTTTGATGATCCCCGAGCTCCCGGTAGCTTCGATATCTATAAAAAATTAAAAAACACAAAGTAAGCTTTCAAAAGCTTAGTAAGTCATATACAAATAAACTTATCACATAACACAATTTTAAACCATTTCATTCATGTAGCTCATGGCGAAATACAATCATATATCCATATGTCTCATGTAGCTCATTTGATCATAATTTACTTACATAAAACATATCTCATTCTCATGATAAATCATACATATATCATATGTCCACAAATGTACATAAACTTACCTTTCATTCTCAAACATGATATACATTTCAAAAGTACCTAAATTGGATACACATTCACATAATCATTTGTTTCTTGGAATGCCCGATGAACCTTACAGAATCAAATAGGATACTTGGATAGCTTGGAAAGCTCGTACAATGCCAACGTCCCAAATGTGGTCTTACATGTAATCAAATATCGATGCCACTGTCCCAGACAAGGTCTTACACTAAAACAAATACAATGCCAATATCCCAGACATGGTCTTACACATAAATATCAAATCGATGTCAACATCGTAGACGTGATCTTACACGAAAATACATATCAAAATCCTATGTCATGACATATGTAACCTAACTATTCCTATGGTTCGTACGGGGCTTTTTAGACGTCGTCACATTATCGAAACTTTCTCAGATTTCTCATATCCAACTTAAATAAACATTCATCATTATTCAATAACATATATGCAATAATAATTCAATTAAAAACACATTTATTTATATATCGACTTATCTCATACAAAAATGAACGGAAACAAACGGCCATTCAACTACTTTCGATTTTCCCCGCTTTAATTATGTTTTCTTTGGTTCTTGATCTAAACACATTCAAATTTAACTCTTTTATTCAAAAAATCATTCAATTCAATCCATATACACATATTTAGGGCATTTTACAAATTCACCCTCACATTTTTACATTTTAACAATTTAGCCCCTATTTCAAAAATACACAAAATTCACAAAATTCATTAAGACCCATGCTTAGCCGAACATTCATGTAGTTCATATAAGCCCATAAATTTCATTTATTTCACATTTTAGTCCCTCAAAATCTTATTTTTACAATTTAGCCCATAATAATCAAATTCATCAAAAATCCCAACACAAAATATATTTATAAATCATCAAGCTTCCATATTTCATTAATTAACATTACAAAGCTCACAAAATCAACAATGGAATATCACAAAATCATTAAAAAATTTTGAAATTTAGGCAGGGGCTTGATAGAATACAAAGCAACAATCACAAAAACATAAAAATCATCAAAAACTTAGCTCAAAGCATACCTCAATCAAGGTGAACAAGGGCCGAATATCAAAACCTAGCTTTGGCTTCTTCTTATTTTAATTTTTGGTGAAAGATATGATATTATGAGCTTATTTTTGTTTTGTTTTTATTTAATATATGATTAATATGCCAATTACCAAATTACCCTTTAATAAACCACTATAAAATCACTCAATGGATGTCCATTAATGTCCATTAACCTTATGAATGGCATAATAGCAACATAAGGACCTCCCATTTAAATAGGATATAAACACTTTTAACAAATAGCTAACCACTTTTGCATTTTATACGGTTAAGTCCTTTTTACAAATTAAGCATACAAACGGTAAAATTAAATCACGAAATTTTCACAGATATCAATTCACATAATATAAGCATGAAAAATAATATTAAAATATTTTTCTGACTCAGATTTATGGTCCCAAAACCATAGTTCCAATTAGGGTCTAAACCGAGTTATTACAGTGAGGTCCAAGACGAAAGCATCTGCTAGAGCCTACGCTATTCGTACTCACGAAAAAGCGTCATCACCAGATGTTATCACCGGTACTTTTACTCTCCATGATACTAAAGTTATTGCATTGATAGATCCAAGATCAACTCATTCATATATATATATGTGAATTTAGTATCCAGTAAGACTTTGCTTGTAGAGTCTACTGAATTTGTAATTAGGGTATCAAACCCCTTAAAGTGTGCAAGAACTATCCATTGATGATCCGAGATAATTGCTTTTCGGCTGATTTGATGTTGTTACCATTTAATGAGTTTGATATAATCCTGGGTACGGATTGGTTAACATTGCATGATGCTGTTGTGAATTACAAAAGAAAGACAATTGGTTTAAGATGTCAGAATAATGAGATTATTCAAATTGAGTCAGATGATTTGAATGGGTTGCCATCATTGATTTCGTCAATGTTAGCTTAGAAATATATGAGAAAGGATTGCGAAGCTTATTTAGCTTATGTGCTTGATACAAAAGTGACTGAAAAGAAGATTGAATCAGTGCCAGTTGTGTGTGAGTATCCAGATGTGTTTCCTGAAGAGTTACCGGGTTTACCACTGATACGAGAGGTTGAGTTTGGTATTGAATTAGTGCCGGGAACAACTCCGATATCAATAGCTCCGTACAAGATGACACCGACTGAATTAAAAAAGTTGAAAGCACAGTTGCAAGAGTTAACAGATAGAGGTTTTGCACGACCAAGTTATTCTCCCTGGGGTGTACTGGTTTTGTTTGTAAAAAATGAAGATGGAACTATGAGATTGTGCATTGATTATTAACAGCTCAATAAAGCGATGATCAAGAACAAATATCTACTACCGCGAATTGATGATTTGTTTGATCAGTTGAAAGGGGCTACAGTGTTTTCAAAGATAGATTTAAGGTCGGGTTATTATCAACTGTGGATTAAAGACTCCGATGTGTCAGAGACTGCATTTAGAACGAGGTATGGTCACTATGAATTTTTTGTTATGCCTTTTGAACTAACAAATGCACCTGCTACTTTTATGGATCTAATGAATCAGATCTTCAGACCATATTTGGATCGATTTGTAGTTGTGTTTATAGATGATATTTTGATATATTCAAGAGATGAAA
This sequence comes from Gossypium longicalyx, assembly GCA_025698465.1. NCBI lineage: Eukaryota > Viridiplantae > Streptophyta > Magnoliopsida > Malvales > Malvaceae > Gossypium > Gossypium longicalyx. Next base: position 21,175,973 of record CM047004.1, read on the forward strand.
CTGAGCATGCCGAGCATTTGAGAATTGTATTACAGACTCTACGAGATAAGCAGTTATATGCAAAGTTCAGTAAATGTGAATTCTAGTTGCGTGAGGTTGGTTTTCTGAGGCATATTGTGTCAGCATCAGGTATCCGAGTTGATCCAAGCAAGATTTCTACGATTATGGATTGGAAACCTCCGAGAAATGTATCTGAAGTCTGTAGTTTTCTAGGACTAGCTACTTATTATAGACGATTCGTGAAAGGCTTTTCAATGATAGCGACTCCTTTGACGAGATTACTACAGAAAGATGTAAAGTTTGAGAAATGTCAAAAAAATTTTGATCAGTTGAAAATTCTTTTGATTGAAGCTCCAGTGTTAGTACAGCCAGAATCGGGTAAATATTTTGTAATTTATAGCAATGCATCATTGAACGGTTTAGGTTGTGTTTTGATGCAGAAAGGTAAAGTCATAACTTATGCCTCGAGACAATTAAAGTCGCATGAGAAAAGCACATGATTTGGAATTAGCAGCTATTGTGTTTGCATTGAAGATTTGGCGCCACTATTTGTTCGGTGAGAAATGTCATATTTATTCTGATCACAAAAGCTTAAAATATTTGATGACTCAGAAGGATTTGAATTTGTGACAGCGAAGATGGTTAGAGTTGTTATAGGATTACGAGCTAGTAATTGACTACCATCCGGGGAAAGCCAATGTTGTTGCTGATGCTTTGAGTCATAAATCTTTGTTTGATTTACGTGCGATGAATACTCAAATGACTCTATCTGATGACTGCTCAATTGTAGCAGAGCTAAAAATGAGACCATTATTTATTTAACAGATTTGTAAAGCTCAGAAAGTCGATAATGAATTGTTACCAAAAAGGGCTCAATGTGATCCGAATCCTGATTCAGAGTTTCGAGTTGATGATGAAGACTGTTTAAGATTTAGAAACTGAATGTGTGTTCCGAGAAATTTAGAGTTGATTCGGATGATTTTGAACGAAGCACATAGTAGTAATTTTTCTGTTCACCCAGGAATTACGAAAATGTATAACGATCTGAAACAACTTTATTGGTGGCCTGGTATGGAGCACGATATCTCTGAATTTGTTTCAAAGTGTTTAATCTATCAACAAGTCAAAGCTGAGCATCAGGTACCGTCTTGGTTACTACAGCCGATTATGATTCCTAAGCGTAAATGGGATAGAATCATAATAGATTTTGTTTTGGGTTTGCCTCTGTCACCGAGTAAGAAAGATGCAGTCTAGGAAGTAGTTGATAGACTGACTAAATCTGCCTTATTCATTCCGGTACGCATGGATTATTCGCTTGATAAACTTGCTGAGTTGTATATCTCCGACGTTGTGAGATTGCACGGAGTACCTATTTCTATTGTTTCAGATAGAGATCCGATATTCATATTGCGGTTTTGGAAGAAGTCATAAGATGTATTAGGTACAAAGCTACATTTCACTACTATTTTTCATCCCCAAACAGATGGTCAATTCGAGCAGATTATTCAGATACTCAAGGAGATATTGAGATGTTGCATTCTTGAGTTCGAAGGTACATAGGAACGATACTTGCCACTGATTGAATTTGCATATAATAATAGCTTTCAATCAAGTATAAAAATGGCACCTTACGAGGCTTTGTACGGTTGCAAATGTCGAACACCTTTATATTGGACAAAACTCAGAGAGAATAAGATTTACGAGGTTGATTTGATTAAAGAGACTGAACAGAAAGTAAAAACAATCCGAAATAGTCTGAAAGCAGCTTCTGATTGTTAGAAATCTTATGCAGATTTGAAACGAAAAGATATTGAGTTTCAGATAAGAGACAAAGTGTTTTTGAAAGTCTCACCGTGGAAGAAAATACTCCGATTTGGTCGTAAAGGCAAATTGAGTCCTAGATTCATTAGGTCGTATGAGATTATTGAGCGTATCGGGCCAGTTGCTTACAGATTGTTATTGCCATCTGAACTAGAAAAGATTCATAATGTATTTCATGTGTCCATGTTTCGAGGTTATCGATCTGATCCTTCGCATGTGATCTCTCCGTTTGAGATTGAAATTAAGTCTGATATGACATATGAAGAGGAACCGATCCGAATTTTAGATCTCGAGGTTAAAGAATTGAGAAATAAGAAAATCTCTTTCATAAAAGTCTTATGGCATCGGCACAGGATCGAAGAAGCTACGTGGGAGCCCAAGGATGCTATGAGAGAACGTTACCCAAACCTATTCGCTGGTAAGATTTTTGGGGTCGAAAATCCCTATAGGGGGAGATGTAACAGCCCGATTTAGACCCTAATCGGAACAATGGTTTCAAGATGAAAATATTTTAATATTATTTTCTGTGTTTACAGCATGATATGTGATATGTGAGAAAATTTCGTGTGAAAATTTTATCGTTTGTGTGCTCGATTTTATAAAAAGGTCCAAATCATGTAAAATGCGATAGTTGCATTCTATATGATAAAAGTGTCTATTTGTCATGGCTTATTAAATGAGAGGTCCTTATGCTGTAATTAGACCATGGTTAGTGGAATTTGACATAAATAACCAACCATTAAATGTTTTATTAATGTTTTAATTAAGGTTAAAATGGGTATTTAGTTATTAAATGATATATTATCATAAAACAAAAAAGAAAGTTCATATTATCATCTTTCTCTTGGCCGAATATCAAAGAAAGAAGAAGACACTTTCATGTTTTTAGGGTTCGGTCATTGTTAAGCTCGATTTAGGGTATGATTTTGATCCGTTTTTAATGATTTTTATGTTTTTGTGATCGATCATTGCTTTGAGTATTAGCTAGCTCGTACCCTAATTTTTGAAATTGTTGATGATTTTGAAAGTTTCCATTGATGAATTCATGTGTTTTTGGATATTTGATGATGAAATATGAAAGCTTGGTGTTGAATATACATATTTTGTAAAGTGATTTTGAGTAAAAATGCATATTAGGGATTAAATTGTGAAAAGTGAAAATAGAGGGGTTAAAATGTGAAAAAAATGAAAAATGTGGGCTGCTAGGGGCACTATGGTAATTCGGCCAAGCATGGGTTAAATTGAATTTTGTGAATTTTGTGTATTTGTGAAATACGGGCTAAATTGAATAGATGTGAAAGCTTAGGGGCTAAAGTGCAAAAAAAGCCGAAATGTATATTTTTGGATGAAATTGAATGAATAGGTGATTAAATGGGTTAATTTTGAATACATATAGATCAAGAAAAGATGAACTCAGACTTAGAGCTAGGCAAGAACAAAGTACTCGATTAATCGGCTAGTTTCGTTGTTTCAACTTACGAAGTAAGTTCGTAAGTGTTAATTTCATTATAAATGAATGCTATATGCTTTGATATTGCATACAATGTGTTTATGAGATTGCGGATAATGTTTGAATTGTGAATACGATTATACAGAAGAGTTCAACGATGAAATCGACAAGCTAAACCTCTTGGTAAAACTTTAAGTATAGTGATGATGATAATGTAATGGCATTAAGTTAATGCATTGGCTTCGGGCCATGTTATCGGCACTTTGGGTGCGAATAATACCTTGATTTGGCTATAGGCCATGATATAGGTATTTTGAGAGGATTTACCTTGATTTGGCTATGGGCCATAGTATAGGTACTCCGGGATAAGTTACCTTGATTTGGCTACGAGCCATAGTATCAGTCCTTATCGATTGTGATTTGTGAGTGTCCGATTTATATCCCTAATGGTTCAATGGATAAAAGAATGACTTGTTTGAGAAAGAGATTAGTATGAGGTGGTACAGGTATGTACAGAACCTATTTGAGTAGTACGTTGAGAAAGATCAATGAGATGTTAATGAATCATGTTTTTAGACATGATAGGGAGGTTTGTGTTAATGAGATGTTGTTTTGGTAATGTGTATATGATTGAATTATATTTAATTGATGAATTGAATTGCTCAACTACGAACTTACTAATCGATAAAGCTTATTGTGTGTTATTTGTCTATGTTTTTTTAGATAGTCAAAGCTAGCTTGGACTCGGGGATCATCAAGAGCATCGTCACACTATCGATCAATTGTTGGTACTTTTGAAGCTTGTATATATATGGTATATGACATGTATAGGCTAGTGTCTTTTTGGTATATTTTGAGCTAAAATGTTAGCCATGTGATTTGGCTTGTTAATGATGTAAATGTTAGTATGTTTTTAGCCACTTAAGCTAGCATAAGTTATGTGCTTGATAAGTGATATATGTGATGCATATAATGCCTCTATATATGTTGGCTTGTTTTAGTATGTTTGCTGTAGTTATGAATATAGTTAAATGGATGTTGAATTGGTTAGTTAATAATGTTTGAGAAATGGTAAGTTGTGATGATTTTGGCATTATGATTTGGTATATTTTGAATATGGAATTGAGTAGTTTAAATGGTTGATGATAGATGATATGTTATGTGTGTGAATTTGGTATGTTTTGGGTTGCTTATAAGTATATGGAAATATGCTAAATTGGTTACTATTTGTGTATGAGAGTAGAATGGCAAATCAGATTTACAAATGACCTATTTTTGTCCCCACGGGCAGAGACACAGGCGTGTGTCTCAATCGTGTGTGACACACGGTCATGTTACATGATCGTGTGTCCCCTGGGGTAGTCATACAATTTAAAGATAGTCTCCAGCACGGGCTTAGCACACGGGCGTGTGGTTAGCTGTGTGACCCAAGTAAGTTTCGACCACGGCCAAGGCACACAGGTGTGTCTTGCGGCCATGTGGATAAGTCTGTATGTATGGCCTATTTTGCCACGGCCTAGACACACGGGCGTGTCTTATGTAGTGTGAGGCATACGACTTGTTCACACGGGCGTGTGACCTTTGTAACTTAGAAAATTTGTTAAGTTTCAAGAAAATTTTGTATGTGTTCGGTTTAGTCCCGACCTCATCTCAAATCATGTTTAAGGTCTCGTAGACCTATGAAAGGGACTTCTTGATGATGTATGATTATAATGCTATGATATGTGTATGATGATTGTGATTTGATCATAAAATGTTCTGATATGTCTGATAATATCTCTTAACCCTAATTCGGTGACGGATAAGGGTTAGGGGTGTTATAGTGAATTTATGCTTTTAATCCTTTGAATTCATGTTTCTATACTTAGGAGAGCATTGGGGAGGAAAAGAAGCGAAAAACAAGTGAAAAGTAGAAAAAAAGAGCAGATTTCAAGAGCTAAACGGGCTGGACACACGGTCATGTGCCAAACTATGTCGATTTTACAACTTGCATCCCAAACGCACAGAAAAAATCAAATTTTAGGCTTTCTGGGCATTCTAAAGTTTATAAATACCAAATAGAAGAAGATAATAGGGAGCCATTAGAGAATAGTGAAGAAAACAACTTGAAGAACACCATTGGAGCCAACTCTGAAGCATATTTCCATTAAGATTGAAGATCTCCTTTTAATTTCTTTTGAAGTTTTTATGAGTTTCTTTATTTCTTATGCTTATTTTGACTTTGCAATGTTTTTATTCACAAATATGAACTAATTCCCTAGATACCTAGGGAGGATGAAACCTATGATGAATTCTATTATTTGATTTCTGTTTTACGCAAGAAATACTTGATTCTTAGTTATGTGTGCTTATCTTTTGTTTTAATATTTCTAGGATATTAATTCATGTTTAATGTGCTTAAATCAGAGGAGAAAAAGTCCCTATTTAAGAGTAGATCTAGCATAATTGAGTGGAGTTGCATGCAATCCTAAAAATAGGACGTCAAAAATCTACCAGATTAGAGTCAAATGTAATAGGGGAATCCATAGATCGAGTTAATGCGACGATGAGGGTTTTAATTAGAAAGATATTTCAATTAATCAACCTAGAGTCAGTTGCTCTTACTTTCAAAAGAGATATTAGCATAACTTAGGGATTTCTACGGATCAAGATACCAAATGAATAAATCGTTTAATTCGAATTCATAATAATAGATAAAGTTTAGGTGGATTCTTTCCTGGGTATTGTTTCTCTCATTGGTTATTATTTGATTACTTTCCTGATTTCATTCTCCATTAAGTTCTTTAATTAAATTAATTTATTAATCTTTAGTTCAAAACAATCACTCCAAATTGTCAGATAAATAATAAGAAAACGATAAGTACTAGTACTTTTAGTCTTCGTGGATACGATATCTTTACTCACCGTAGTTGTACTATTTATCGATAGGTGCACTTGCCTTTGTCGTATTTTTAGTTAGTAATGTGAACACACATCATCTTTATTTCCCTTTTCGATGAAGTTGTAGTTAAAAGAATGTCTCTTTGGAACCTATATAGATGGGAAGAAAGGGAGTGGTGTTAGAAGTCTAGAGTTAGGTGGTTTGTTGATGGGATAAAAAAACTCATTTTTTTCCATGTTGTTGCTTCAGGGAGGAGAATAAGAAATTTGATTGTTAGGCTAAATGTTAGTGGTGAGACCTTTGAGTCCCCTATTGAAATTAAAGTGGTAGTGAAGTCCCATTTCCAGCAAATTTATAGCGAATCCCTGGCTGTCACTATTGGTAATTTAGGTTGTGAAATTAAGTTAATTAGCGGAGGTAAAAGGGAGTGTTCGGAGAAGGTGTCTCAGAGGAGGAAGTGTGGCAAGCCATTAGCTTACATAATAGTAATCAAGTGTCGAGACTGATGGAAAAAATAAGGTTTGAAAACGGTTTTCTTACATAGTAGAAAAATAAATTTTTTGAAAATTGACCCGATTTGTGATATTTATAAGAATAAACCCTAGATTAAAATTGTACTTGTGTTTTCAGATTGACGGGCCTTTTCGTTCTTGGCTTTCAACCAAATGATCTTCTCTGTTATTCTTGTATCATGAATTGCTTTGAGTGTAGGATCGAACAAATCAAATCAAGCATAGAAACTAGAAACAATTTTCTTTTCTTTTTAGGTGAAAATGAAAATTCTCTCTTCAAAATAAAAACCGGCAGAATTGTTATTAGGGAAACATATATTTAACATTTGAGAATAAATTCTCTCTATTTTTCGGCAAAGTAACAATATCTTTAAGTTGTGTAAATAGCCCTATCGGTGCCATCTATTTATAAGAAGAGAAGGTAAAACTCTTGTTGAATTATTGGAACAACGAAAATGTGCAAGTGTACACAATTGTTGTCAAGTAATAATGTGATAAGTATAGAGTATCATCTCCGTAGGGACTATATAAGCAATTATTTGTGAAAAAATTTCAAATTTAAACAAAATAGTGGTGAAAAATAATGTTGCTTAAAATGGGATGTAAACAAATAAGAGTGAATTAACTAATTTAATTAACTACAAATTATCTAAGTATGTAAAATAAAAATAAACACAGAAAAATATGCAAGTTTTGAAGAGTTACCACAATGGTATGCTTATGTCAAAATAATTTTCTTTCCTAACTTAGATTTATTTAAACCCTATTAAAAGATGTTACGAAAATTCCATGGCAAGTCAATCATTTTCTAACCTTCATGTAATGGGGTAAATATGTTAAACTTATTTAATTACTAAGTCTATCTAAAATATTTCTATGTTTAATAAACTTATAATCTCATAAATAAAACATTTTACAAGGCTATGTAAGGTAATAATAGTTTTGGTATTATTACAAATTATATCCCTAAATGATTAATCATACACCATACATGTATTTTATCAATTAATTAAAACATTGTTTAGATTAATTAATTAACTCAGTCATTTCTTTACATCCATAAATGCATAAGAAACATAGTCATGATTTTACTTGCATAAGTAAATCGATTGAAAGCACAAAACACCTTTAATAGAATTAAATAAATTAAACTATGGAAATCAAATCATTCTAACACCAACAGAATTAAGCAATTATGATCTTATTGAAAACAAAACACTTAGTTGCAATCATGTTCATGAAATTGAGCAAAAATAAAAGATTAAAGAAAGAAGAATCTCTAAGCCGATATTTGGTAGGTCTCCGAAGCACAACTTGTTTGCTATTCCTTCCTTGCGGAAACAACCAAGCCAAAAATCCCTCAATATGGCCGACTAGGGCTACTCTCAAACCTTGCAAACATTATTTCGAGAGGAAGTAATTTAGGGAATAGAAAAAGAGAAAAAAGAGAGGATAAATGGGAGAGGAAATGAAGAGAGAAAGATGAATGTGCCTTGATTTTCTTTCCCTATGTGGTCGGCCCTTGAATGAAGGAAGAAGAGTTGATGGCTTGCTATTTTTAGCTTCGGGTATGATAGAAAAAAGCTAGAAAAGAGAAGGGTTTGAATGATTATGTGAAAGAAACTTGGGGCTAAATTTTAATTTTTTAAAATTAGATTTAGATGGCTGATTTGGGCTGTATCATGGACGGTTTGAGCTTCTCTTATTAATGGATAATTTTAGGCTCCTTTCTCCTTAGTAGATTGTTCAATTTCCCTATCTAATTTCTGATTTGGGTTGAACATATTCATGATGTAATGCCCTGAATAATTTATTTTTGTTTCTGTAAATATCTAACACAACTGTGTATCTATTACAATAGTTAAGTGTTCTGGGTGTGTGTGAGAGGTTCCAAGTTCAAGCCTTACCTTTAGCAAATTATGTTATTTTTGGAATTAAGCCTTATCCTTGTTCAGTGGGCTTATATTTAATTGCCTGTAATTCCATACCAGAATGAGCCTGCTAGTTCGAGTGGTAAGGGAATTGGTGTGTTGGAGGTCCTGTGTTTGAATCTTTGTACGAGCGTGGCTATTATTATTTTTGCTCGATTGTCTGTTGGTATTTCGTTTGAACTGAAATTCTGAGTAGATGGTTTGGTAGTAGGGTTAGTGGGAGAAATTTGAGGATTTGGATTATCATTTTGCTTTTAATTATTTTATTTTATTTTTTATTTTCTTTTCTCTCTCTTCTAAATATCCCCAAATTTCCTATCATCAATTTCTTTCTCTCTGACGTTTTCCTTTTTCCCTCCTACATTGTTTTCACATCCAATTTTCGTTTCCCTCTTCTGTTGCTGTCGTTTTTCTTGATCAATTATTGCTTTTACGATTTGGATTCTTCAATCGGGTTGGTAAGTAAAGACTTGGCTTTTGGTTAATGTTAGATTTTGAGTTTTTGGCAATGTTATGATAATCGATATTTGCGAGTAATCAATGATTTTTGTTGCTTAGGTGAAGGTGGTGAAGCATCAATTTTCATGTCAACGACTTAGTTGAGGTTGGGGTAGTTTCTGGTGGGCGGTAAGTCGATTTTCGCTTTAGTGGATGACGTGTTAGACTTGTAAATTGGTTGCTAAAAAGGTGTAGGATACTCTATTTTTAGGTTTTGGGAGGCTCAGGAGTGGTTTTGCATCAAATCAATACCAGGTGTGCACCCGAAACACAGAAAAATGAGCATAGGTAAAAGCTAAAAAAACCTTATTGTCGACGCTACACGGGCGTATGGTCACTCATTTGGTAGGCCGTGTGTGAGAACACGGCCGTGTGGTGGCTCGAGTGTGGCTGTGTGGGCCACACGAGCTAGGCCAAGTTAGGCGTGTTGGCCTACATGGGCATGACACACGGGCGTGTGGATTTTGGCTAGGCCGTGTGGGCCACACGAGCAAGGCCAATATGGGCGTGTGGGCTCACACGGGAAAGCTACACGGACATGTGGGCCAATTTTACTAAATTTTCCCTAGGGTCACATAGGTCATTCCGTTCGACTATGGGCTTACTGTAAGGTCAGTAAGGGCTAATTAAACCCTAAAACTATGTAATCTGCTAGTCTAAAATACTGTACTGAGTGTGATTATGTTGTGTATGTCTGATTAATACGCTAGATGTATATATGATATCTGTATATATTTAAAAGCATGTTAAACATGTTTTATCTGTTAATTCTGTATACGTGCTCTGTATATGTTTTGGGGTTGGCTTTGTATTGGTTATGAGGAGGAAGTGATCTGTACGGCGTACATCGCCTTTATTCTGGCAGCATGGTTGCATACTATCTAATATGTGTCTTAACTACACAACGTGGTGTTAGGGATGGGTGGGTGTTTTTAACCCCACATGGTGTGATGGGATGGTTGGAGTTGGTGTGTAGAGGATAGGGGTAGGATTTTTGCTTATCTACTTCTGAATCTATCATTTGATTCCGTATCTGATTTTGACTATGCATATGGTTCTGTATGATATTATGCTTAATTCTGTTAGGTTATACATTGAGTTTATGTAAACTCACATTCGTCTGTCTATACTGTCAGGTAATCCACAGTCTTAGGCGGATCGGTCCAGCAGAGACTCAGCGGTGACCACTCTTCCGTAAAACTTCTTAAAGATTATTATTTATGGTTTTTATTTACAATTTTGGTTTTATTTGGAGAGTTTGTAAATTCTAGGACTCTCTGGACTTTATGATTTTCGACTGTTGGTTTTTGGTTTGTTAATAATTTGCATTCCATGATAAACTATTTTATGAAACCGATGATTTTTACACAAATCAAAGTTCTTTCGGAAAATATGAACCGGGTTTTTGAAGCTAATGGTTTTCGTAAGCTTCCACTGTAAAAAAAGTTTTAAGGCAAATTAATTAAGTAAATAACGTTTTGACAATGGATATAAGCAAATTGAGATTGAAAATTAAAAAGGCTTGGTCGTGATGATTACATTTCAAAACCCATTTTTTGTGATATCTCCGGATTCGGCCATAACGTCTAGGCCGAGTTGGGGTGTTACACATGACCCATTAATCCTTTATTTGAGGCATCCAAGGCTGATTATTAATCAGCTCTCCTCTATATGGCTTGTGTTTTAGGGATATTACAATATTTTAAGCTATAAAAAAGTTACTTCCAAAATTCCCCGGTACACCAAACTACTATAAATTGGAAAAATTTTGTAAATTTAGCATATAAATAGTTATAAATAGAGATTTGTCTTTAATTTTGTCCAACTTAGATATTCTGTAATAAAATTACAAGCATATGTTAAAAAGAACTCAAATTTTGCAAGAATTATCAGTCAGAAAGTGTTGAAAAAGTCTATATATTTTCAAGTTTCCAATTATAGAAGTTTATTTCAACTAGAAAAAACGAAATCCTAGTTCAACTAAGATGTAGGGGGTGGAAACCATAGTTAATAATACTAGGGTTTATCGTCCTGCCTTATTACATAAGGGGCTTTTGTGCCTCTTCCATATCAGGTCCAATTATAAGTACTTCTTGGACTTTTAACCCAATATTATATAATTTGATCCAACCCAATATTTTTTTTCTATTTCCCAAAAATAAACTTCAATATATTTCCAATTAAATAATTTTCTCAACCCAATTCTAATTCCGTTAAAATCATGACAACTTTACCCTAAAAGAACCTTTGAGAAAATATATTTAATATTTTCACATTCAACGACTCACTATGACCAAATGATTTATTTCTATTTTTGAACTTCATTTAATTCAAAAAATATAAATTCGTTTTTCATTTTCATTTTAGAGAAAACCACGTTCATTTCCAAATGATTTTATTTCTCCATTTTCATTTTCATTTTGGAGAAAATCATAATCATTTCCAAATGTTTTTTTTATTTCTCCATTTTATCATTCTATTCATTTATGTTCATTTGATTTAACATGTAATTCATTTATGGTTTTAGCGAGCTAGCAGGGGCTGATTGGACATATGCAATTGAGGCTTGGATGATTTATAATTAAGTTCCAGCTTTTTGCTTATTAATTATAAACTTATTAAGTCACGAAGTCATTCCACTATAGTATCATGACTAAGCTCTCCCCAACGACATACCATTAAAAAAGAAACTCGATTAATGCTCGTCCAATGACCTTGTCATAAGTGTGTTACCCTCATAAGATATTCTTAATCTCTTTGAAATAATATTTGTTCTCCTAATATAATCCTATTTTATCTCATGGTAACCATTACATCTTTCTTCATGAAAAGTCATTTTCTATCAAATAGTAATCAAGTCATTTATCACAAAGATGAATGACCTATGGCCACATTTACTTTTCATAAATCATGTAATGCCAATGAGAGTATATCATTTACCCATGTCTCGAGCTATGAATTCCGTTATTGTGAATGACGCTACATACTACAGAAGCCATACACCCAACGTACCGGCTTCTAGTTCCTTATCTATTAAAACTTAGGCTTTTACTTACATCAAAGTGTACGAATCACGCATACATGGTTCGTCATCCACCCAGGATTTAGGTATGTCACACTATGAACATCACAAGTGAATAAATTCATCACAGATTCAAGATTTATTCATCTTAGGTCCAATTCGATGTATTGTCAGTTCAGTCCGTCACATCTATGTCTTAATCTTCTGGGAGTCATCCATTCCGATTCCTAACACAAACCATATCCCCAATTTGACTTGATAGGCGACATATTAGTCTTTCAATCAATTTTCTCATTTTCGATTAGACTAAGGGCATGTTTAGGACAATCATACAAAGTATATTAATGTAATAAATGAATTTGTTTTATTAATCAATCAGTTCGAAAAATTACAAGTTTACAAATGAATATGCTATACTCTGGGCACCAGATCTAACAGGGACTAGATGGATTTAATTTAAGTATATTTAAAATATTTTGGAACTCTTACATGTGATATTATGAGTTTCATGCAAAACTTCATTGGAAATGGCTACCTGAGTGGAGAGTCTATATAAAATTCTTCCTAAGGTTCTTATGGAAAGATTGAAGTCGGTTATTGGGGATATTGTTGGGGATACTCAATTTGCGTCCATTGTGAGAAGAGAACTCTTGGACTACTCTCTCATAACAAATGAGGTTATTGATTTTGCAAAAAAAAAATAAATAAATAAGAAAAGAATAATAATATTAGTGGGGTTATTCTTAAAGTCGATGTCCAAAAAGCTTATGACTCAGTTGATTAAAGTTTCTTGGATTTTATTATGATGAGGATGAGATTCAGTGATAAATGGAGAAAAAAGATCAAAAGTTGTGTCTCATCTGCCTATATTTCGGTTCTTGTCAGTGAGTTCCTAATGGACAAGTTCTTTATTAAAAGGGGCTTATGGTGAGGTTATTTATTGTTGCTTTTATTGTTTAATCTTGTGGTTGAAGGGTTTAGCATCTTTGATTCATAAAGTTTTTCAAGTGAACTTAATTGAAGGGTTTCAAATTGGAAAAAATGGAGTTAGTGTCTTACACATGTAGTTTGTTGATGATATTATTTTATTTTGCTCGGTAGAGGAGCACCAAGTTTGTAATCCTAAGAGGATCCTAAGGTGTTTTTAGGTTGGTTCAGGGCTAAATGAACCTCCCAAAGAGTATTTTGTTTGGGACTAGAGTTGAGGAAGATGTTTTGATTTGGTGGGCTCTTTAGATTGGATGTGTTATAGGGGTGCTTCTATCAAAGTATTTGGGCTTGCCATTGGGCTCAAATCCTAAGTCGGGCTTCTTCTAGAATTCGATGCTTGAGAGAGCTTACGTGGAAAGTTAAGCTATTATTATCAGCAGGGAGATTGACCTCAGTAAATTATGTTATTGTTAGTCCGCCTATGATTTTCATGTTTCTATTGAAACTACTTATTTCAATTGAAAACAAGCTTACCAAGTATCTTAGGGATTTCTTTTAGAGCTATGATGTTGAAAAAAAGAAAATTCATTGGGTAAAATGGAAGGATCTTTGCATTCCTAAAGTATTCAAAACCTCTATATTAAAAATAAAGCTTTTCTCGACAAATGGTTATGGAGGCTTGGTACTAAGTATAATAACCTTTGGAATGAGGTGGTTTTGGCTAAATATACATCCTCCCTTATTCATTCTTTCCTCCTCTTGTATTGTTTGCCCCAAGTCTAATAATTGGGGGGAGAGGTTTCATGGTTAGGTGATTGTTTTAGCAACAATATATGTTTTAGTGTTGGGGATGGCAAGGGAATGAAATTTTGGGTTGACATTTAGGTGGGCATTACAACAAATTTGTTTATTAGTGGTGTCTAAATTATTGTCATTGAAAATTGTATTTATGTCACTATTAGTATTTCATGACATAAATTTTATTGTCATGACGTTCATTACGTTAGGTGTGACACTAAATGTTAATGGTGACTTTGTATTATTATGTGTCATGTTTTGTCAATAATATGGTGGCGATAACGTATAATGTCATTGTGCAATTAATTGAATGAAATGAGATTCAAGTTAAGTCAAATAAATTTATTTTAAGTTAAATTAAGAAAAAAATGATCAGGTCATATTTAAAGCTTGTTGATAATATGACTAAATTTCATGTTAGAACACATAAATTTAAGACCACATAATTTATATTTGAAAACTCTTTAAAGTAAAATAAGAAGGAAAAAAATCAAGATAATTATTACAATAAGTTTGATTTGGTAAATTACTTCTTGAAATTCTTAAATTTATTGTTTTGGAAATTTTCTTAAAATTTAACATTTTTATATAATTTTATAATTTTATATAATTTTATTTTACGAATTTTTTATAAAATTTTATAATTTTTAATAAATATTTTGATTTTTAAACTTATTTTATTTTTTTTAAATTTTTTTAGAGAGATCAATTTGTTCATTTTTTCTAAAATTGACAATTACTTAAAGGATTTTACATCAAATTTTTTTTTTTAGTTATTCGAGTTGTAAAAATTCAACTCAAATTTAACTTGAAAAATCAAATTGCTTTTTTTTAGTGACAAAAAAAATGAATTATTTATTCAAGTTGATTGAAAAAATCAAATAATTACTAAAAATATTAATTTTTTTCAAATCAAATTAAATTTTACTCATTTCAACTAATATGTCAAATTTTCTATCACTCCTCTTATAATTCAATGAAAATAAAATTTAATTACGAATTTATGGCAGAAATCTCCTGTATATATGCGTCCAAATTTGTTTGGAATAATATAGATGTCGAAGGATTCCATTTAAAATTTCCTTCACAAATTTCTTTTTTTTCTCTTTTTTCTTGATGGGTACAGCATCAAAGGTTGTGGTGAAAATTTTAAATTTAAGAAACTTTAAGCTAGCTAGAATCCTTAAAGTCCAAATCAAATTTGTGGAGGTAAATAATACATTTACTTAAAAAAATATTAAAATTTGAGGTTTAAAAAAAGCAATACAAATGTTGGGATATGAATCTCACACAAATGAAAGGTCAAAAAATAAAAATAAAAAATCACGTAAATACAATAAATAATATTCTTTGAATGCAATTATTAGAAATGTGATTTTTGAGTTTGATGGTCTCTCATATCGTGATTCTAATAAATTATGAATATTTATAATATGATTATTAGGAATGTGGTTTTTTGGAAAGTTAATTTACAATATTAGTATATATTAAAAAATATTTATTAAAATCTTTGAAAAGTTAAATTATTATATTTGATTCACTAAATACTTTTTTATGAATGTAATGATATTTTAGAAATTTATCTTTATTAAAAAATTAATATTAATATATTTAATATTTTACAATAAACTTTATTAGTAACACATCTTTGTTTTAATATTTAATAATATTTTAATCAATAAATTTTAAAATAATTACTTAAAATTTATCTTGCATGTATTTTTTTAAATAGGGTTAATTTTGATTTTAATAATCTTTTAACTTTTGGGAAAGTTTTGTAATTTTCCTATCTAAATTATATTGTGATATTTATGTGAAAGTAATTTTCAAATGAAAGTTAGATTTCGAAGAAAGTAAAAAATTTTAACATACCAAAATTTGAAATCAATTTTCTACTGATTTAATTTTCAAGAAAATTATTGCTTTCTATTATACCAAACTGTAACCGAAAACAATTAGATAATTTTCGGGATGGATTGATTAAATTGGGATTTTAGTAATATTTTCATGTTTTTAAAGTACCCTAAAAGCTAAAATTCTTATGAAGATAAAGCTACCTGAGATGGGGAGGTTTTTGATAAGTTGTAATTGACTATTCTATGCATTCTTCCATGTGTAGGGATAATAATGGAGGTTTAACTTTTTCTTTTTCTTTTCCAAGCAAATCCCAGATAATATCAATTAATAACAACTTTAGAATATTACAAAGTTAGGATTAATTTAACATTGAAGGACCTTTGAAAAGTGTTGTAGAAAAGATTTTTTTAAATGTTAATTTAAATATTTAGCATGGTTATTAAATTTGTTTTTATGAAAATAAAATATTTAATTTAAACATAATATTATAAAATAAAAAAAATTTGCATTTAAATAATACTTAAATTTATTAATTTTATGATGGTATATAAAATATATCAACTTAAATTTTAATAAAATATAATAATACTTTACTATAATTCATTATTAATATTTTGATATATAAAATATTTTTTAAATATTTTTTAAAAAATTAATATAAATTATTTGTAAAATTTAATTTAATATATATATATATATATATATAAATCATATTTTAGATATTAAAATTACTTTGTTGATAATAACTTTAAAAAAGGATAAGAAAAACTTACCTTTAATAATGTAAATGAGGACAACTAAATAATTTAATTAAAAAGTGATTATTCAAAAGTTGTCAATTGAGTTTTAATTTAATTGACATTAGTATTATTGTCAGTACAAAAGGAGGTGGATTCGAGTACACTAAAGTGTATTATCCTCTTATTTAAAGGTTGGAAATGAATTATTTGTAGTTCCAAATATTGTATAAAAAAACAAATATCAACAGAGAAATAAATAAATAAATAAAGTGATTATTCAAAAGTAACTGCTAAACATAGTTTTAGAGCTTTTTTTCCCTACTTATTTGGAAATGATAAGATGTGAACAAGAAGTTGTTGGGTGAAACGAAAATACCCAACAAGGGAAAAAAAATAACACACAAAAAAAAACAAGTAAAATCCTTGCTGATTTATTGATTTAAAATTAACGTCTTTTCTGATGGTGTACTTTTACTCCAAATCATTGTTAAGATTGAAAAATAAAAAAAGGGTTTTTCCACTGTTTGCTGGTTAGAAATAATTTGTTCTTCACTTTCCATTTGGATTGAGATTCTCAACACCTTTCTGTCATCCTCTAATAGTTCTCTCGGATTCTTTTCAATAAATTTCTTTTAGTAATCCTTACGAAATAAAATGAAACTCAGAAGCAATCGAACTTAATAGGTGAAAGAGTTTGATACAACGTTTGTGTGTAAGTAACGAAATTGAAAACCAAGTTACGAATACACGGGAGTGAAACATAAACTTGTAATAAAAGAAAGATATCAACATAAGTATATAGATTTCAGAAGCAAAACAAGATACATAATCTTACACAAAGCGTAGCTTATTTTCAAGCTGCTAAAAGCTCTGGTAAAACTCTAATGAAAAATACCTGCGTGTTACTAAACAGGCTACGGAGTTCTACATCTACTACTACATAAATCAACAAAGCCCTATAACATCATTAGGTAGCATCCCACCATAGTATCTAGCTGCATCATTGCTACTTATTGATGCATATAGGACCTTGGGAAACTTGACAAACATACCATTTTTCATGGTTTTGGTTGTTCTGGATTTGATGATAGCTGCCGGTAACTGGCTGTTGAACAACAGTGACAGCTTGAGGTCCATGATAAACATAGTGGTGTGGTACCAGCTTCTGATGATGATGATAATGGTCCTGATTTCTCGGTAGAGGAGCTTGCCGGTGAGTCTTCTCAGCTAGCTGCCGGCCGTATAGCTCATCCATCAAGGGAAACCCTTGTGTCGGAACTTTCTTAAGATGATCTATTGAACATGCCATTGTTTTTGTAGTATACAAGAACAAGTAGAAGTTTGTGTGTTTTTTTTTTTTTTTTTTTTGTCTTGCATGTATGGTTAGAGGGCTAGGGGACTATATATACAGGAATTTTAGGATAGGGAAGCCCTCTAACCTCACTTTTCAAGGGTTGATTTCCTAATAAAAAAAGAAAGATTAAAGGGAATTTCTTAAGGGTAAAACAAAGGGAAGGAGGGACGAATGGAGAGGGCTTGCTACTTATTCTTTCAACTTTCTGAGGTTCCAATTTTTCATTAACAGGAATTATAGTGAAATTAAAATGCTTAATCATTTGTATATTAAGTTTTTATTTATGCCTAACCAATGTTATCTCTGATTTTGGAACTTATTAGTGCCCAATACTGAGATCTCTCTTAGTCATTAAAGTGCCATGAGCACAATTGGCAAAAAGAAAAGATTTGTGGGACTTCCCTATATATTCGTATCTATGGGCAATCGGAGAACGAAAGGAGAATAGTAAAATTAATGTTGCTTTCAAATGATTATTGGCATTAGTTTAACTTATAATGAGATTATCATTTGAAAATCTAGCCTTTCTGAACACTTTATCTCTCTAATCCTAGCTAGTCGCTTTGGCATCTCATGCTTTGTGTTTTCTAAAGTTAAAAGGCTACTTCAACAAAATTGAGTTAATAATTAGAAGCTTCAAAATGGCTGGTTATTCACTCCTTTGGATGGATTTAAATTTAAGAAGTAAGATAAAAAAAATTTAAACGTTTTTTCATGGTATATATATCAAAAGTTAAAAGAATATCTGCATTCTGACTTTCTGCAATGTAGTAACTAGTTGTACATCTTTTTCCTTTTACACTTCTCTCAGAAAATATAATTTCATTTTGAAGCGTTTTATTTTAATTCAGAAAAACAGATCATTTGCAATGAAAATTGTAGCTTTGTTATCTACAAACACTTGAGTACTTACTTTTTGCTTCATACCCGAATCTATCAATAACTTTTTGAGCCATAAGGTTTGATTATGTTGGAAGGAGGTGGAAGAAAAAACCTTGGGAAGGAATTTGAAAATGAACTCACTCGTATTATATTTTTGTGCCTTTCACACTCTCTTACTATATTTCATTACATACAACTTTTTATATAGTAGTTTTAAGTGACTATTGGTTTCAATACATTCATGTATTCTAGTTAAGTACATTCATGTATGATTAGTTAATTCATCCACTTTAAATACATCCATTAAATAAATACATGTAAATAAATGAGAAAATATATTCTAGAATATTCAAATTATAATACCCTACACCTCTCTTTAATTTGAACTTTTATTTATTACGCTAGGTTTTCCATACATTCTTTGAAAATCTTCAACCTTGAGAGGTTTTGTAAAAATATTCATCATTTGATCTTGAGTCTTTACAAACTTAAGCTCCACTTCCTTCTTAGCAATATGCTCCCTGATAAAATGATATCTTGTGTCTATATGTTTGCTTCAATCGTAGAACATAGGATTTTTTGTGAGTGCTTGTGTAGACTTGTTATCAATGCAAATTTTGGTTGCTTTTTCTTATGGCAAGTGAAGTTCTTTAAACGATCTTCTAAGCCAAATAACATGACAAGTACAAGAAGTTGTTGCCACATATTCAACTTCACAAATTGAAAATGTCACAGTGGGTTGCTTGTTAGAACTCCAAGAGATGCAACAATCTCCCAAGAAAAGCACAGATCCAGTGGTGCTTTTTCTATCATCAATGTCATCGGCAAAATCACTATCACAAAATCCCATGAATTGAAAGTCATGAGAATATGCGTAGAATAACCTAAATTCAATTGTACCTTTATCTAAGGTTGCATTTGACGAAATGTTAAATTGAACAAGAATTTGTGTAATAAAAACTGAACTTGTTATTCTATTGTATAAACCTTTGTAAATATAGTTATTATGGTATAGATGAGTAGTTCATTGAAAGGAATTGAAAATTATATTATCTGTAACACCCTGATTTATTTAACTTTGTTTTTGTGAATTCTATCATAAAGTGTGTATCTATTTTAATGGCTAAGTGTTCTGATTGTGTGTTTCAGGTCTTGGGTTTAAGTCACACTTTTGGAAAATTCTGCTACTTTTGGTCTTAACTTTATCTGTCGTGAATTGACTTATGTTATATTTTCAGTCAACTAATATTAGAATGAGCTTGTTGGTTCAAGTGGTAAGGTGTGAACTTTCCCTAAGGTCTCGTGTTTAAACCCCCATGTAAGCGAGTGATGTTATTTTTGCTTCTATGAGTGTGTGCCAGTTGAGTAGTAAAAGTTGGATGGAGTTTGAATTCTGAGGTAGTTGGATGAGTGTAGTGGATCGATTTTGGTGGGTTGTTGGTTAGTGGGGGAAGTTGGGATATGATGTTATTTTTATTCTGTTTATTTTATTTTATTTTTGTTTTCCCCAAAATCTTTTCCCCCTTTCTGACGTTCTTTACCCTGTAAAATTTTCTTTCTTTCTTCTTTTGATTCTATTTGCAAATCATCTGTTCAATCGTTGCAACTTGGATTTTTTGGGTTTTTCATTTGGCTTGGTAAGTAAACCTTTGTTTATCTTTAGTGTTTAGAATTGTGGGATGTTAGTGATGTTAATTTGTAGCCATTAATTTGTGGGTTCTGCGTCTAGGAGAAGGTTGTGAAGCAGATTTGTGTGTGATTGTGTTCATCGGCGGTAAGTTCGTGTGCATTATTCGGTTTAGTTGTGTTGAATTCGTAAATTTATTGGTAAAATAGTCGTTGGAATGCTATTTCTTAGGTTTCAGAGGTCTCGAGATTTCTTTCACATAAAAAACGAACCAGCTGTGTAACGAAAACGCGAGAAAATGATGATCGGCGAAAGCCAAAAATCTGGCTTGTTAACTCCACACGGGCATATGCCCGACCGTGTGGTAAGTTGTGTGTCATGTGACAAGTGTGTGTGTATGTAGTCATGTGGATCACACGACCTAATTTGATTTTGGGCATGTGGACCATAGGCTAGGCCTTGTGGGCTACAGGGCCAAAGCCATTTTGGATGTGTGGGCCACACGGGTATGTGGGCCCAAATTTTAAAATGTCTCCTTATGGTCACATGCATCGTTCCAATCGACTGTGGGCTTTCCATAGGGTTGGTATGAGTAATACAAACCCTTAAGCTTGAGACATGTCATTCTGTTAGACTGAAAATAGTTTAAGTAGTATTTATATGAGATTTATGAAATATAGTATTATGATCTGTTCTATCACGCTTATGCGTGTATAATGTCTGTTATGTATAAGCATGCATATTATCTGTTATTCTGTTTATCTGTATCTGTGTCTAGGGTGGGTTATGTTTATGTGGAGGAAGTAATCTGTGAGGTGATATTTCGCTAATATGCTGGCAGCATGGCTGTGATTTATTCTAATAAGTGTCATTTGAACACTGTGTGGTGTGTAGGGCAAGGTAGGTGTTTTATACCCCACGTGGTGTGTTGGGATAGTCGGAGTTGGTGTGTAGAGGATGGGGGTAGGACTATGCATATCTGATTCTGTACGATTCTATTGATAATCTGATTTTGTAAAGAAATTATATTTTCATCTGTTCTGCTATGCGATAAAGTCTGAATTTATGTTTCCATAGAGTTACACACCGAGTTTTCTTAAAAACCCACTCTTTGTTTGTCTGATCAATTTAGGTAATCCTTAGGCTTAGGAGGGTCGGTGCGATGGAGGTCAGTGGTGACCACACGTTCGTAAACTTAGTTTTCATAAAATGTTTATTTAAATTTCTAGTTTAATTTGAGAATTTTGTAATTTTGGGACTCTCTGGATTGTTTGGTTTTAATTTTGGATTTGGATTTCCTTTTGAATTTTCCTGCAATGTTTGACAAAATGGTTTACAAAAATAACTGTTTTATACGAACAATCATTTTTGAGAAAATAAACTCAGTTTTCAAAAATATAATAACATGTTTTTAAATAAGTGGACTATTCAAATAACAAAGCATATGAGGTTTTTAACATGATAAGGTTGGATTCTTAACCCTACTTTGTAACATTCCAGATTCGGCCATAACGTCTAGATTAGGGTTGAGGTGTTACATTTAATAGTATCAGAGCCAGATTGCAAAACTCAGGCTATGAAATTTTGGGTTCAAAATTTTAATTGTAATGGTTTTTTTAGTAAAGTTTATTTTTGAAGTAAGTATGTGGTATACCAAGTCTCCGGCGCCGATCCTATAAGTATTCCTAACTTAGAAATACTGTAATTAGAATACTCTCAACTGTCTAAAATTGTATATAGTCAGTTAGAGATTGAAAACTCTAAACTTTTTGAACTTTCTGAACTATTTTTGATAAATGGTTTGAAGCATAAAATATTACTAATAAATACTGAAACTAATTTATAAAATTTCGTAATGTAGATAAAACTTTGAACACGATGAGTGCACATGAAACGCATGGCCATGGTACTCATGGGCGCGGCGGACGCCGTAGAGGGACTCAAGCTGAGTCTTCCTCAATGGGTTTGGATACGAGCAAGACACCGACTACACCTACTACTGAGACTGGGTCTCAAAGCTGCTCGACTAGGGACGAAACACTGTCCCAAGCTATGCTGATAGTGTTAGAGAGGGTCGCTGGACCCTATTCTAGTTTTGGGGGCTGTGGGTCAGTAACTGAATGACTCTAGTCTAATGGTACTGAGTTGTTTAAGGGCATCACTGGAACTGCCTTGACTGTAGCCGAATACTGGTTGGAGGCTACAGAAAGAATAATGAATGTTATTGACTACACTCTTGAGCAAAAACTAAAGGGTGCAGTATCTCCGCTTCGCGACGAGGCATACCAATAGTGGTTATCGGTTAAGGAGGGTACCCAGCCGGATCAGGTTAATTGGGAATATTTCAAGACTGCCTTTCAAAGAAAAATATGTGGGGGCAAGCTATATGGATGCTCTTAAACGTGAGTTCATGAATCTCACTCAATGAGATAGGACAGTGGCCGAGTATGAGGCTAAATTTCAAAGATTGAGTCGCTACGCTCTAAAGATGGTGGAATCTGAATATGAGAAATGTGTTTGCTTTGAAGATGGTCTAGTAGACAGTTTGTAACAACTCGATTTAGGGCTTAGTCAAAACAGTGGTTCCGGGACCACGAATCTGACATAGAGAAACTTGTTTTTATTACATTTTTATGATCTATAGTTTTACGGAATAATTTTTTGAAAATCTCGTTAAAAAATTTTGACGTTTGAGCACTTAATTTAGCAAAAAGGACTAAATTGTAAAAAGTGCAAAAGTTGAGTTCTATATGCTAGAGGTGTCTAATTGTTATGAAATTTTAAATTAAAGGCCCTTAGATGGTAATTATACCATTTTACTTTAAGTTGGACAAAAATAGACATGAAGTAAGAATTTTAGTGTTTTGAGAAAAGGGCAATTTGGTCATTTGGTAATTAAATAAATTAAAAACCAAAAATCAAGCCAAAATTTAGTCTATCTTCTTCATGCTTGGCCGAAATTTTCAAGGGAGAAATAGCTAGGGTTTTTCACTTTTCAAGCTCGATTGTAAGTCTGTTCTTGCCCCGTTTTTAATGCTCTTGACATTTTTGAAGTCGTTATCACCTGATCTATCTATTTCTACCATCAATTTGAGAGATAATTGAGGTCTAGGGTTTGAACCATGTTAGATATTTGTGTATTTTGACGTCTAATGGTAGATTATGCAAGTTTAATGTTAGATAAACAACTTTTGCTAGGTAATTTTTTATGAAAATGTCAAAAAGACCTATTTATAAAAAGATTTCAAAATGTGTGTAAAAATGTGATTAAATGTAAAATGTGAGCTGTTATAAGCATGAAAGAGGTTCGGCTAGGCTTGGGTCTTGATGAAATTGAATAGATTTCATTTTACGAGCCTAGGGACTAAAATGTAAGTATGTCAAAGTTAAGGGGCAAAAATATAATTTTGCCATAATATAAGTTTTGGACTGAATTGAGTAAAGTGATTAATAAATGAGTTAAATTTGATTAATAAATGAGTTAAATTTGCTATTAAAGACCAAGAGAAATAAGGTTCAAACATGGATCGAGGGAAAAACAAAGTATTTGACGATTAGGTCCATTTCCTACTATTTTTGTATCGAGGTAAGTTATTATGTAAATAATATATTGCTTTAATTATATTTGAAATGCTTTACTATTGTATGAATTATGATCGACCATTGTGTGTGTTCGAGAAAGTTACTATAAGCATGAAATCCTGATTAAACCTCAGGAATAGATAGGATACAAATGTCATGACATTAGAGTTACCGAAGCTATGTGTAAGACCATATCTGGGATATGACATCATTATGAGACTTCAAGTAAGACCATATTTGGGATATGGCATTGATATGAGATTTCGTGTAAGACCATAGATGGGCTATTGGCATCAATATTAGATCCCTTGTAAGACCATACTAGGATATAGCATTGGTGTAGTACCACATGTGCGAGATACCCAAGTATCCTTTAGTATTCCAAGTGGTTCAACAAGAAATGCAACGAGAATTGTCAAAGTTGTGAAAGAATATGGTATATTGTAAATGGGTACAAGTATGTATATAATACTCATGCTTAATGAGCTCGATATGTAATGAATACCTTAGTAAGGTTTTGATTGAGTAAGTTTGACTATGGGATTTATAATAACATTTATGTTAATTTACTTCATGTTAATTGTATGTTAAATGCAAGTTTATAATACTTATTATTTGCAGTGGAACTTACTAAGCTATATAGCTTACTCATTTTCTTTTCCTTTGTCTTATAGTGTCACCAAGCCAGCTCGGGGATCAGAGATTGTCGGAGATCCAGTCACACTATCAACTTAATATTTTGGGTACCAATGATTTCAATATTTTGAGTTATGACATGTATAAGGACTTGGTTATTTTGTTATGTATCATAATTGATATGGCCTAATGTGTTGGCCTATATTGGTTGATAATTCATTTTGTAAATGGTCATATGAAATTGGCTAATATTGGTTTAAGTATTTATGCAGTGATAAGGTTTTCATGGATGTGGAAGTTTGCATGATTGAAGTTGATAAGTATGTAATTTTTGTATGTGGTAAACGGTAGCATGTGAATGATGTGTGGATGTCTTGATTATGGCTGAATTGGTTGATTGTAATTGCTTGGATTGGTGTTATGTTTTTTTGTGTAGGTGTATGCATATAAGGGTGACAAAATGGCTTGGTAAATAGCCTTGTTTTTGTCCATACGGGTAGACACACGGGCGTGCGTCTAGGTCGTATGTGACACACGGCTTGCCCCATGGGCGTGTGTTCTGGCCATGTGTCCCCTGCACTTTAATTGTTGCAAAACAGAATGCTCAGAATTGAGCACACAGGCAGGCCACACAGCCTCAGGCACGGGCGTGTGAAGTCTGTACCTATTTTATAAAAAATCATAAATTTTAAATCGACCACACATCCTAGCACACAGGCATGTGACTTGGCCGTGTGACTTTAATTTGTTCTTGAATGACAAACAGAGAGTTACATGGGTTAGGGACATGGGCGTGTGTGACCACACGACCTGCCCACACGGCGTGTCCTATGCCACATGGGCGTATGGCTCCTAAAACATGAAAAATTTTCTAACTGTTATGAAAATTTTTAAAGTTCTCAATTTAGTCCCGAGCTATTTCCAATGCATGTTTTGAACCTTGTATGATCGTTTTAGGGACGATTTGAATGTATATGAGAAGTTTTAAATTTGGATGGAAATTTACGTCCCGGTTTTGTGTGATTACTTGTGTATAAGTTTGGTAATGCCTCATACCCTGTTCCAGCGTCGAGTACAGGTAAGAGTTATTACATTAGTGGTATCAGAGCTATGATTTAGTTGATTCTTGGACTAACGTAGTGTGTGTAAGAGTTTAGCTATACATTCCATACTGTGATAGTGTGATGACTCCTAACAATTTTAAATTGTGTTTTCATATAGTAAATGGATCCCAATCGGGTTGAGGCTGATGGCGTTGAAAGTAATGCACTGGATTCCACTCAAGGGGCAGCGCCATTTGATAGTAGACCCCTAACGATTAGTCAAGGAGAAGGAGGTAGGGAAGCCTTTCTCCACATGATGAATGAGTGGTATACGAAATTTGTTTGAACAAATCTGAATGCTCAACCTCCTCTACCCCCACCTATTCCTTGACCAGTTCCCGTAGCCCCACAAGGTATGCAATTTGTAAGAATGAATAAGCCCCTAGTTGATAAGATCCGAAAGCATGGGGCTGAGGATTTCAAGGCTAATGTGGATGATGATCCCGAGAGAGCTGAGTTTTAACTCGAAAACTCCATTAGGGTATTTGATGAGTTGTCCTGCACACCGGATGAGTGTTTAAAGTGTGCCATCTCACTTCTGAGAGATTCTGTATATCACTGGTTGAATACACTGGTATCGGTGGTACCAAGAGAGAGGGTTACATGAGAATTCTTTCAAAAGGGGTTCCGAAAGAAATATATTAGTCAGCGATTTATCGATCAGAAATGTAAGGAATTTCTTGAGCTGAAACAGAGTCATATGTCAGTGACCGAATATGAGCGAGAATTTGTTAAGCTTAGTAAATACACTCGAGAGTATGTTTCCACCGAGGCTATTATGTGCAAGAGGTTTGAGGATGGATTGAATGAGGATATTCATGTGTTAGTTGGGATCTTAGAACTGAAGGAATTTATGGTATTGGTCGAGTGAGCCTGTAAGATCGAAAAGTTGATTAAATAAAAGAGGAAAGTTGAATATGAAGCTAAAGATTTGAGGAAAAGACCAATGAGTAAGTCATTTCTATCTCATTCAAAGAAATCTAAAGAAATGTATTCCCATTCGAATGTATTAGCTGGGTATTCCCACAAAGATCGCGAGAAACAACACTCGAGTTTTAAATCTCAAGCCACCTCAATGGCAAGTATGGGTAATGTGAGGCCGAACAGACCTAAATGTCAGCATTATGGAAGAAGACATCCCAGCGAGTGTAGAATGAATGATCGGACTTGTTTCAAGTGTGGCTCTCAAGAGCATTTTATCCAAGATTTCCCTAAAATGGCTGAGAAAGAAAAATTTCAGAGTGCGAGGTCGAGGAATACTGGAAATTGAGCTAGTAGTAAAGGTGTGATAAAAGATACCGTTGTGAGATCCAAAGCTCGAGCACCTACTATAGCCTATGCCGTCCTTGCTTGCGAAGAAGCGACATCTCCCAATGTTATCATTGGAACTTTTTCTCTCTATAATACTAATGTAGTTGCATTGATTGATCCTGGATCGACCCATTTTTATGTTTGTGTGAAATTGGTAACTAGTAAGAGCTTGCCTGTTCAGTTTACTGAGTTTGTGATTAAAGTGTCAAACCTTTTAGGCAAACATGTATTAGTTGATAAAGTTTGCAAGAATTGTCCCTTGATGATTCAAGGTCACTGTTTTCTGACTGATTTAATGTTGTTGCCATTTGATGAATTCAATGTTATTTTGGGTATGGATTGGGTGACACTGCATGATGCCATAGTGAACTGTAAAAGAAAGATTATTAAACTGAAATGTGAAAATGGTGAAACTCTTCGGATTGATTCAGATGAGTTAGGTGAGTTACCTGTTGTGATTTCTTCAATGTTTGGTTGTGAAGCTTATCTTGCTTATGTATTGAATACAAAAGTGTCAGAATTGAAAATTGAGTCAGTGCTGATAGTTTATGAATATCCGAATGTGTTTCCAGAAGAATTGCCTGGGTTACCACCAGTTAGAAAAGTCGAGTTTGGTATTGATTTAGTACCAGAAACCTCGCTGATATCTATTTCTCCATATAGGATGACCTTGACTAAATTGAGAGAATTGAAAGCTCAATTGCAAGAGTTGACAAATAAGGGTTTTGCAAGAACGAGTTTTTCTCCTTGGGGTGCTCCTGTATTATTTGTAAAGAAGAAATACGGGTCTATGAGACTCTGTATCGATTATCGTCAGCTCAATAAGGTGACCATAAAGAACATGTATCCTTTACCGAGAATTGATAACTTGTTTGATCAGTTGAAATGAGCAATGGTATTCTCGAAGATTGATTTAAGATCTAGCTACTATCAGTTGAGAATTAAAGAGGTGGATGTGCTGAAAACTGCTTTCAAGACAAGGTATGGGCACTATGAATTCATTGTTATGCCTTTTGGATTAACAAATGCACCTGCTGTTTCTATAGACTTGATGAATCATATCTTTAGACCGTATTTGGACAAATTTATGGTTGTGTTTATCGACGACATTCTGATTTATTCTCGAGACAAGTCCGAGCATGCTGAGCACTTGAGAAAGGTATTGCAGACTTTGAGAGATAAGCAGTTGTTTGCTAAATTCAGTAAAAGTGAGTTTTGGCTCCGAGAAGTCAGATTTTTGAGACATATTGTTTCAGGCGATGGTATTCAAGTTGATCCAAGTAAGATCTCGGCAATTGTTGATTGGAAACCACTGAGAAATGTATCTGAAGTTAGAAGCTTTCTGGGCTTAGCAGGATATTACTGACATTTTGTCAAAGGATTTTCGATGATTGCTACTCCTATGACCAAGCTGTTGCAAAAAGATGTAAGTTTGAATGGTCCAAAAAATGTTAGCAAAGATTCGAGAAGTTGAAAGCATTATTGACTGAGGCACCGATTTTAGTGCAACCTGAGCCGGGAAAAGAGTTAGTGAGTTATAGTGACGCGTTACTGAATGGATTGGAATGTGTGTTGATGCAAGAAGGAAAGGTGATAGCTTATGCCTCGAGACAGTTGAAACTGTATGAGAAGAATTATCCGATGCATGATTTAGAATTAGCCGCCATTGTGTTCGCTTTACAAATTTAGAGACATCATTTGTACGGTGAGAAATGCCATATCTTTACTGATCATAAGAGTTTAAAATACTTGATGACTCAGAAAGATTTGAACTTGCGGTGCAACACCCCTAACCTGTATCCGTCGCCGGACTAGGGTAACAAGGCATTACGGAACATAAGTACAATTTCAAACATTCTCATGTTAACACAGTTCATATTCATATATATATACACACAGATATATCATTAAATCAACTAATTAAACTATTCAATGATTAAAACAAAATTTACACATAATGTACTATTTTAAACTAAACAAAAACCACATTAATCTTTTACTTATTCGACTGCCCAAATTTACCTATACAAACTTATTGATTTCGGTTAATTAACAAGCCACATAATTAAGCATATTTTTATTTTATAACCAAAACATATGTTCAAAGAATATTATATACATATATATCTAGAAGTCATGCATTTATATATATATCATTGCCACGCCATGTACAAAAGCATACCAAAATTATACATTAATAGAACCCACAAAACCATATACACATAATCACTCAATTTGATCAACTTATATTCGATATTTGTAAATTATAACATGTACAATCAATTTTTTTATAATTGTAATTAAAGTACTAACATATACATTATACAACTTTCATTTAACATTAAAGAGGTCATTTATTATTGTTTCACTTACAAACCATATTAAATAAAACAATCTAAATAAGTAATCATTATTTAACTTCATTAACCATACTTATTTATTTAACCATTAAAACACTTTCTGTACACATACATTTACCATGCAAACCATACCAACAAAATCAATTCATATTCGAACATACAAAGTACATCATTAACATTTTTAATCCATTAATAATCAAAACCAAGTTTCATTCATTAAAACATAACCTAACCTATTTATCCATATCACTTCTGATTACAAGCACATAACATAACTTATAATCAACCATGGCATACGGCATAATAATCAAAATAGACTTAAACTATAATTTAACCAACACCAAACTCAAGCATAGCAATTAAGCCATTTTCGCATGGCTCCCATTTAACACAGACCAAAATACAATATTCCAAAACATAATCTAGCCTATACATGCCATAAGTTTGAAAATTCGCTTATTAAAATACCGAAGACAGTCGATAGTGTGATAGACTTGGCTGACGATCCCCGAGCTCGTAACTCGAATCCAAAATCTATAAAATAGAAACACACATATCCACAGAGTAAACTTTTATAGCTTAGTAAGTCATAAGCAAATATCAACTCAATAATATATTCAACTTCTTAAAAATCTAAAATAAACTAATTATACTATATCAATGTCATATTTAGTTTCAACTGAATCAATCCATAACCACACATGTTTAACATAAATAACACCTTGGCCGAATACTTATAAGGTTAACATTTTACAATTTTTCATTCAACTTTCAAAGCCAAGTATCATTATATATTCGAATATACTTCCACACATTTACATAAGTTCACAAAACAAAATTTCACTTCCTATACCAACATCACTCATTTGGCCGAATATACAAGATCAAATATAACATCACATATGTACATACTTGTGTGGCCGAATATACAAGTTCAAATATAACATCACATAAGCACATACCTATATGGCCGATTATACAAGATCATTTAGCTCAATTTACCTGCTTAATTCCCACATCAACGTGAAATCTTATAGGCATAAGCTTGAAAATAAAACACTGGCATAAAACCTGCTAGGCATAAGCTTGAATTACACACCGACACAAGGCCTGCTAGACTCAAAGTCTGATTTTATTCACCGGCAATAAGCCTGCTAGGCATAAAGCTAGATCAAATTCATCAGCACAAGGTTAGCTAGGCTCAAAACCCAAATATCACTATTATAAAGCTGTCTCATACACAATTCATATAACAAAAACTCCAGATATTCCATATAGATCATACGGACTTTCAAATGATATAACTCAGTCGAATTAAACTCAAATACAATATTTCTATGCTTAAACACATTCGGCTAGCTCTTTTGTGAATCTATAGATTCCAAAACAGCATATTAAACTAAGTTACATTTAAGATAAATGATGTTTAATTGCTTAAAGACTTACTTCAGATATCGACGAACGATGTAAATCGACTATTCGATTATTTTTGCTTTTCCCCGATCCAAGTCTGATTTCTTTTGGTCTTGATCTATACAATTTCAAATTAATCTCATTCAAACACAATTTCATTCAATTTAATCCAACAACGCATAAACGGGAAAATTACCATTTTACCCCTGATATTTCATATTTTTACAAATTAGTCCTAATTGCATAAAACACAAAACAAGCAAAATTTTCTCATACTATACATAGGTCGAATACTCCTCATACCCAAACAAGTCCTCACATTTCATTTATTTTGCATTTTAGTCCTTCAATTTATTATTTTTGCAATTTAGTCCTAATTACTCAAAATCTTCAAAAACTCCAATACAAAACATGTTAATCTAAAACATATTTTTGATATTTCATAATCAAACATTAGAAAACACAAATATTCATCAATGACATAACTCAAAATATGCATCAAAATAAAAAATTTAAGCATGGGTCGGATAGTACTCGAAGCAACGATCTCAAAAACATAAAAATTATCACAAATCGAACAAAAACTAACCTTGAATCAAGCTTCCAAAGTGTCGAATGCTTGAAACTTTCTAAATCTTTATTTTCTTTAAGTTTCGGTCAATAATGAACTAAAATGCATGGCTATATTATGATTGTTTTATTTAATTTCATTATAATATGCTAATTACTATTTTAACCTAAAATTCAATTAGAAAACCTTATAAAACATGTCTACAACCGTCCACTCATATAACCAATGGCCTATTTATAACATAAGTACTTCCATTTAAAAAGACAACATCAATTCAGCCCTTATACATTAAACTATCAAATTTTCATTTTACGCGATTAAGCCCTTTTATTTAATTAAGCACACAAACAATCAAATTTTCATACGAAACTTTCACACATGAAAATTCACATATAATAAACACGAAAAATAATATTTAAATATTTTTTTATTTGAATTCGTGGTCTCGAAACCACCGTTCTAATTAGGATCTAAATCGAGTTGTTACATGCGGCAAC
Organism: Gossypium longicalyx; assembly: GCA_025698465.1. Taxonomy (NCBI): domain Eukaryota; kingdom Viridiplantae; phylum Streptophyta; class Magnoliopsida; order Malvales; family Malvaceae; genus Gossypium; species Gossypium longicalyx. The sequence goes on from CM047004.1 coordinate 21,207,749, forward strand.
GGAGATGGCTCGAGTTAATGAAAGATTATGAGCTAGTAATTGATTACCACCTAGATAAGGCAAATGTAGTAGCCGATGCGTTGAGTAGAAAGACTTTGTTTGCTTTGAGAGTGATGAATACATGGTTGACTTTGTCCGATAATGGTTCGATTCTAGTTGAGTTGAGAGCTAGATCGTTATTTCTTCAACAAATTTGTGAAGCTCAGAAATGTGACAGTGATTTTGCAAGCCAAAAGAGTTCTTTGTGAATCGAGTAATGATTCAGATTTTCATATCAGATCCGATGATTGTTTAATGTTCCGAGGAAAAAATTTTATACCGAAAAATGATGAACTTATTTAGAAAATTCTTCATAAAGCACATAATGGTTGTTTATCTGTGCATCCGGGTAGTATGAAAATGTATAATGATTTGAAGAAATTGTATTGGTGGTCAGGTATGAAACGAGATATTTCAGAGTTTGTTTCGAAGTGTTTAATTTGTTAACAAGTAAAAGCCGAGCATCAAGTGCCTTCGGGTTTACTTTAGCCAGTGATGGTACCTGAGTGGAAATGGTATAGGATTACTATGGATTTCGTAACTGGATTGCCTTTGACTCTGAAAAAGAAGGATGTCGTCTAGGTTGTTGTTGATAGATTAATGAAATCGGCTCATTTTATTCCGGTAAATACTGACTACTCACTTGATAAGTTAGCCGAATTGTACATTTCTGAGATTGTGAGATTGCACGGGGTGCCTATGTCTATTATTTCGGATAGAGATCCGAGGTTCACTTCAAGATTTTGGAAGAAGTTACAAGAGGTGTAACACCACTAACCTGTATCTATCACCGGATTAGGGTTACGAGGCATTACCAAACATAAGCACAGTTCATCACAATCACTTATTACAAATCATGCACAAAATTATATCGACTTCTTTGTAATAATTTTGTACCCAATTAGCAACAAATCACTCATCCATATAAGTCAAGTCTGCATATACAAAGCACATGACCAATATAAATCGAACATACATTATTAATCATATTACAAAAATAATCCATGTTATAAAATTTAACCATTTCAATATCAATATCTTTTGTCAAATTAAAATTTCAATTCAATTAATATGTATCAAACCTTACCACATGTGTCTTATAAAATATTCATACATGAGACATTTTTAAACATTACCAATTAATCAAATATAATCATGTGCATTACTAATTCAAGTGCAATCCACTATAATATCTTTAATCATTTTCGAACATCAAAGACATTTCATAGCATTCCTAATCCGAATGTTCAAAAACCAATCTAAACCAAATATGCCTAACCATTTTAACTCATTACAAGACTATGTGCATAAGACCATATTAATTTAAACCATATAGTTATCAAGTTATAATATTCACACATTTGCATTACTTAACCAAACAAAAACCAACATGATTTTTACCACTTATAAAACATATACTAATCATGCTTTAGAAATTAAACATATCAATAATATTTATTTAATCATTTTACCGATCTCACTAACATAAAACATATCATATCGCATATACTTTATATTTCTATGAGCCGAACATATTAACTAAATAAAATGGCATTTGAAATATTAAAATAATCATTAATCATAATTCAATTTCATGTACTCAACTTATAACAATACATTCATTAATAAGCTTTCCCACATGCCTATATTAGCCTAAGTTGAACTATACCTCATTGTTAACTAAGCAAAATTTTACAAATACATACAAGCACATCTAAATGACCGAATTTCACTTACAACATAACCAATTCATACATTTGTAACACCCCTAACCCGTATCCGTTACCGAATTAGGATTATGAGGCATTACTGTATAAAACACAGTTCAACACAATCATTCCTCACCTCTCATACACCAAAGAATTAATAAATATTTAAAACTTATCAAATTCAAATATCCACAATTCATTTATTATAAATTCAAATACATGAGTCATAATTCCAATTCAGAAATAATCATACCTTACTGAACATGTATTGCAAATAAGCACATTTCAAAAATTCCAACTAATTCAGTTCTAACATATATTAAAACCCAAATGATCATGTACCATAATTACTAAATTCAAACCAAACTTGTATATATCAAAAACATGTTCCCATATTTAATACTTCCAATATTCAATTCCCTATATCCATCACATTAATGCCATTTTCATAATTAAATCATATTCCATCATATATCATTACACTTCATACTTCGAATATATGCCAATTTCTATCTCATTAATTGTATATCAAACATATCATTTAATAACTTTTGCACAAGCTCATAATAAAACCAATTGAATCATATTACATAAATTATTATGCAATCCATATGAAACTTAAATACATTATAACATGGCCGAACATACTAATGATGCATATATACAAGCTTCCAATTCATCCTAAAACTAAAAGACATACTTAACACTTGAACACAAATAACACTCCAATGTGCATCTAATTCATATCTATATTAATATACCTAAACTTCATATTTTATCCTATTAACTAATCTTTATTTCAATCTCACCACTATCAATATCATAAGCATATCAAATTGAATTAAATATCATATTCGGATTTACAACCACACATGAATGTATACTTATATTGATATTAGAAACAACTTGACATTTTTAACTATCCATTAAAACTAACCCAAAACATACTTAATCATTACCATCATTTACCATTTGAATCCATACCAAAACAATCATGAAACATATTCATTACTTACCACTTAGCAAATCAAACTTTCATTAAGTTAATATACCATCATCCATCACTCTAATTATACCACATTTCATATTTCCAAAATGAGCTAACTATTAGACCGATTACCAAAACCAAACTCATCAAACATTTTAATTAAGAACATGTAAAACCAAACTTAAGCATAATAAGCAAGCCATTTTTGCATGGCTTTAAATACATACTCATTCAAAATAATTAACTCCAAGATTAGCCTATACATGCCACATAAACGAGTTTCAAAACATTATTTACTGAAATGATAACCGGATAGTCTGATGTCGTCTCCATCGACTTCCAACCCGAGCAGATCTCAGAAAATCTATAAACATAGGAAAAACACACAGAATAAGCTTTGAGAGCTTAGTAAGCTATAAGAAAATAAATAACTCAATGACAATAACAATTCAATTACCAAACCAATTTATACTATCATAATCACGTTTAACTTCAAACTTATAATTTCATATAATACATATACCTCCATTTTGCCAAATATCCATACAAATAATATATCATTCAAATTCCCAAAGCTACAATATCAATTGTCGAAACCAATTTTTTGAAAACAGGAATCGACTATGTTTGAAAATGGAAATTAAAACGGAAGTCGCCACCGATCTTTAATAGGTGTGATCGGATCACCTTTGTTTTAATAAAACAATTTTAGTTTACTAAAGCGGTGTTTTTAGTCTACGAAACTCGAGAGAATAAGTTCGGGAGTCGGTTACGTGCGAGGAAGGATTAGCACCCCCGGCACGCCCAAAAATTGGTACCGAATTGATTAGTTAGCGTCTTTATGTCGAAAGTTGAAAATCGGGAGTGATTTTAAAACACGATCCTTTTTATTAACGTCGATTTTACAAGAAGAACGCTTGAATTGGTTCAAAATAATTGTTAAAGATTTCCTTATCTCGAGATATCGGAATATCACATCCCGTAAGTTAGGACACAATACCGTGAATTCCCGAGTGCAAGGTCATCTCTACTTTTAATTGGAGTTCCGTATATTTAAAAATTCAAAAGGATATTTGGCTATTTAGAACCAACGAGAAAATCGAAACCCCGTAAGTTAGGGCACAATTTCTCGGGGTTCCAAAACACGAAACATTGCCTTATTTCGAAATTTTTGTTCTTGAATAGTAGCGAAATCGATATTTAAATGTGTTATTTGTTTGGATTAAAATAAAACAATTTATTGGATAAGTGCAACAAGGCTTGATTCATGAGGCGATAATATGAAATAAAAATAGTAATGAGCATGAGACAAATATACATGGACACAACATTATACGAATGAATAACAATAATGCAAAAATGCGAAATAAATGAATTAACATACACAATGGCAATAATCACACAACATACATTATTTAAATACTAATCATTAATAATTAAATAATCAAAATAAAAAATAGCATAAAGTTAGTTAAAATAAATAAGATGCAAAAAGGAACGAAATTAAAAGGATGATAAATGAGTTTTAAGTAAATAAATAAATAATATGCAAAAAGAATTGTTAAAGAAAGATCAACCATATACAAAACAATTTTTAAAGGATTATAATAATATTAAAATAAACAATATATGTGGACACGAAAGTGTGAAACAAATAATATAAAGAATTTTAAGGTAAATAATAATAAAACATTCCAAAATAAATAAATAGGGTTCTAAAATAAGGTAAATATATATAACGATTTAAAGCAAGTAATGAAAATAATAATTCATAAAAGCAAATTAAAAATAGTTTATAAAGCAAATTTAGAGTAAATAATATAAAATAACTTAAGATAATTGATATATGACTTCAATTTAAAATAGAATAATATATATATTGACCTTAAGTAAATAGTTTTTTTTCTTAAAATAAAAAAAATAAAATTAAACTAACATATGAAAGCTTAAAATAAATAATATGTGGAAAAAGAGCTTTAAAATAAATAATCTATAAATTCGGTCTTAACAAAAGTAATATAAAAAGAGTTTCGAATAAATAAAATATATGGAGAATAAGGATAAATAATGCTTAAGTGGTTTAAAGTAAATAGTGTATAAGAATAATTCGAAACGAATAAATAAATAAAAATATCAAATAAATAATATAAATAAACTTGAAACAGTTTGAAATAAACTATATATGAAAACTTCGAATAATTAACATATAAAATAATTTTAACTACATAATATATAAATTTAAAATATATAATATGTGAAACTTTAAAATAAATGGTATATACATAAAATCATAAAATAAATAATATACAAGATAATTTAAAGTAATATATAATAAAACAGTTTAAAGTAGCTAATTTAGAAAATATACCCGTAACCTAAAATAATATACAATAACAATTTGAAAAGAATACCATAAATCAATTTTAAATAAATGGTTCCTAAAATAATTTTAAGAGAACTAATATATATATATATATATATATAAAGATCTAAAATAATATATATATATAATTGTATGACAGAACACATGTTTTTCTAAAGAATAAATAAGCAAAATATGCCAAATAGTTTGACATTAGAAGGTTTATGACCAAATTAAAAATAAGATAAAATTAAAGGGACAAATTTAAAAAAGAGAGAGGACCCAAATGGAACGCATGCAAGGAAAGAGGGACTTATTAGGAGAATATCCCCGCCCTTATGCGCTTTATATCATGCAGGACCAAAATGCGAATAGCATAAAATCCATGGGGCCAAATTAAGGCGCAAAATTAAGAACCAAAGGGGGATATTGAAAACAAGTAGAAAAAATGAAGGATCCGTAGTGCAAATGACCCACTTTAGCCTTGAAAACAATGCTGCCGTTTCACTTTGCTATTAAAACCATTCTTTTTTTTCCAGCACTCTCTTTTAAAAAAGCAGAGAGTTTTCTTTGTTCTCTTCCCCTCTCTCTCTTTGTCTCCGGCCAAAATGGGCCACAACTGTCCGTTGCACCACCGTACCACCACCGAACCCGGTGGCCTGTGATGCGCAAAAAGGGACCTTTAGCCCCCTTTTGAATAGATCCGAGGATGAACCCCTCCATGCCTGCAAAAATCGAAAGAAAAAGGCCCACTTTCACCCCTTTTCGTGCCCGATTCCGACCGTGGAGAGAAACTTCCGACGACGGGCCACGAGGTAACTCAGGTGAGCCTTTCTTTTTTCTTTTATTCTTTATGCCCACTTTTGTTTAATGGATTTGTGAGTACAGATAAAAAAGAAATTAAAAACGAAATGCAAACAAAGAAAATAAATTCGAATATCAACCTTTTGTGTTTTTTTTGTTTTTGATTACTGGTGTTCGTAAAAAAAAAACAAAGGAAACGAAAATGGCTTTTATAGCTGAATACACATGCTTGTTCTTATTCTATTTTGTCTGTTTCTTCCTTGTTTTTTTGCTTTGTTGTTTTGCTATATTTTTGTCCTTTTGTTCGTTGTTTTCTTTCGTTTGTGTGTTGGACTTGTTGTTGCAGGTGACACGAGCGGTCAGACGCGTGCGAGGAGGCTGACGGTGGTGGTGTGCGTGGTGGCCATTGGTGAGGAGTGCGGCGGCTGAAACTGAAGCTAGGTTTTTTTGCTGCTGAAAATTTTAAGCAAGTGGGCTATTATTTGGGCTTTGTAATTGGGCCTGGGTTTGGGGTAGTTTAGTAATTGGGTTGTTTGTAAATGGACTATTCATTGGACTTTTATTATTTTATTTGGGTTCTTTGACTTGGGCCAAAAATTGGCCATTACATCAATAATTAACCGATTATACATAAACTCATATAAATATATTCATGGATCATTTCATAATTATTCTTACTTCATATCATTAAGGCCGTACATAATCATTTATATAAGTTTGCACATAAGTCACAATATGATATCACTAAACTTAACCTTTGGACGAATGTACTGTATCTATTATCAAGGTAACATTCAATTTCAAAACCATAGTACTATTATATAATCGAATATATACACACCCATAAACGTATATTCCTGAATCAAACTTTAATATCTCATACTTATCATGTAGTCGAATATACATATGTCTATACCAAAATATCATACACTATTAAAATCATATTATCTATGCATAAAGCCAAATCTTTAAACACTTGTTTATATTTACTCTTGTATTAAACCTTAATACCATATAATTACACTTAACTTATGGCCGAATATATGAGATCACAAATATACACATAATGAAGAATCATTTCATTAATATTCAAATTATTTATTCATAAGTCGAATACACATACTAATCTTACATATATTTTTCATTTCCATCATACATAATTTAACACAAATATTCAAGTACTTACTTGCCTTATCTCACATAGATAACAAGATAAATCATACCTGACCTTTTAGCTTGTTTTACTTTCTCAAACACAACTTATCCTTGCCCGATGAACCATTCATATTTGAATAAGATCCTTGGATAATCACTTGTATCATACAATGCCAACTTCCCAGACGTGGTCTTATATCATACAATGCCAACATCCCAGACGTGGTCTTACATGTTATCTCATATTGATGCCACTGTCCCAGACAGGGTCTTACTCGAATCAAATACGATGCCGATGTCCCAGACATGGTCTTACACGTAACCACATAGATCGATGCCAAAGTCCCAGACATGGTCTTACATGAAAACAAATATATCGATGCCAACGTCTCATACGTGGTCTTACTCGGAAAAATATATCAGAATCCTATGGTTCAAACAGGGCTTTCAGACGTCATAACTTAATCGAATCGAGCTTGTACATATAAATTCTAGATATATTCAAATTTAGCCTTCATTTATATAGTTTTACACAATTCAATTCAGCATATAAATCCAATATTTATTCAAAGTTAACAACATTTATTTGCTTATAAACTTACCTCAGACAACAGTAATCGGGACGGGACGACTAGTCGAAACCTTTGGTTTTTCCCCGGTCCAAATTCAATTTCTACATTTCTTGGTCTAATTCAATACAAATTCAACTTATTTAATCATATATTCAATCAAATTCATCCAAAAACACATAAATGGGAAAATTATAATTTTTCCCCTGACATTTCATATTTTTCGCAATTTAGTCCCTATTTCAAAACAGCACAAAATACTCAAAATTTCACTATGGCCATATTAGGCCGAATTTCATTTATTTCACATTTTGTCCCCTCAATTCACAAATTTCTCAATTTAGTCATTAATAAGCATTTTATCAAAAATCACTTAATAAAACATGATAATCTAACATTAAATATTTATTTTTCATCATCAAACAACAAAAACAACAAGCTCTCATCAATGGCAAATCACAAAATACACAACCAATTCAAAAATTCAAGCATGGGCTAGCTAGTACTCAAAGCAACGATCTCAAAAACGTAAAAATTATCAAAAACTGAGTAAAAACGAACCTTGAATCAAGCTTGGAAGGTGGCCGAATATTTGAAAGCTTCAAAACCGATCTTCTTTCTCAAGTTTCAATCATAAAAAGAAAATATATGCACTTGGTTTTATTTTATGTTTATTATAACATATAATATTATTTGTTTTACTAAATTAACCTTTATAAAATAATAATAAAACTATATAATACATGTCCAAAATCGTCCATACTATAGCCATTTGGTCTAGTTTCATTTTAAAACCTCCATATTAAAAGAACAACAACAATTTATCCCTTTTTACAAATAACCATCAAATTTTCATTTTACACGATTAGTCCTTTTAATAAAATCAAGCAACAAACAATAAAATTTTCACACAAAAATTTCACACATATCAATTCACATATTTTAAGCATGAAATATAATATTAAAATATTTTTCTGACTCGGATTCATGGTCCCGAAACCACTGTTCCAACTAGGGTCTAAACCGGGCTGTTACAACTCTCCCCCTTAGGGATTTTCGTCCCCGAAAATCTTACCAGAAAGTAGATTAAAGATTTGCTTCCTCATAGTACATTTCAAATTCACATACAACTTCAGACTTCATATCTCTTTAATCACACAATTAATATTCTGATCTTTTTTTTTGCTTTACGTTATATCAAACTGAACTGTATTGAAATACCTTCATTTCTGCTTTATTTCTTTGATAACATTAATCCCACAGATCATTACCTCATAAAACTCAATTCTCGCTGAGTTCAATAACTGCAACCTTACGATACTTTATACCATGTCATTTCATTTTCCATCATTTTTTTTCACATGGTAGCTTATCAAACAACAATTGTCATTCTTAATTACTTTCAAACTCTAAATCACAGTGACAAATAAATATTTAAAAATTTTCAGAACAACCTCGTACTCACAGCTTACCGAAGTTTCTCTCAGAGTTACTATATGCAAACTGACAGTCTCTGTACAGATAATTCAGCTGATTAGTCAAAAGAGAAATCCATGCGTACGGAAAGACTTATTCAGACAGTTATCGATAATTTAGATAACATCTATTTTTTTCAAAGATAAAGATAATCCCGATACAGAATTGTTCAACACTCTATTTCACCATTACTCAGATATCAAGGCATGCTGAAGTAGTCCTGAGGACACTCAATACTTAACTTTAACCTGTTGATAGCTCAAACATTTAAATGCGAGGTCAAAAATATTATGTTTTATACTTATTTATCAATACTACTTTCTCATATTATCAAGCACCTTGTTACTTTTGTATGAGCAGTCCAACTGACACTGTGAATCTCTTGCAACAATGGGTATACAATCTCAGAGCTTTTTGATATACACACTCTATCCCGATGCAACAAACAATTATCAACTCCAGATCTGAAGTTCTGATTCAGTTATCAATTTATGCCGAAATCCTTTTTAACTTATAATTTGATAACACATTTCTAAGCTTCACGAATTCACTTAGTAAGTATCAATTTAACGTCTAATCCAGCTAAAATTTAATCATCTTTTGATAAAATCATTTACGTATTCATTGTTCATAAAGCACACAAAAGTTTCTCATTCAGATCATTCGAAACTATAATTATTTCCCTCAGATAAGAATATTTACTTACAGATTCGAAAGTTGTTTGACGATTCGAGCTAGCTTTGATGTGCCAAGCTTAGATCTCACTCTGCAATGTCGAACATTTTAAACTCTTGTAATCATCAAATATGTCGCATAACTCTTTTTACGCAGCTTGGACTGTATAGAATCACAAGATATATCTATGTACTCCATTACCAGAACACATTTCAAACCGTTCATTGATGCATGACTGAAATTCATAAACTTTTTCTTCAACTAGTCTGAATCGGAGCTGATGTATCAGTTAACAATTTCTTCGTGCAAAAAAACTTCAACAATCAAACTAACTTTGATTTACAACAACATTTCTCAGATAGAATTGTTCCAATAGATATAACTCTGCATCAAGTCTTCAAGAATATGAATTCTTTTTCCAGATTATTTCTCAATTCACACCTATGCATTCAAAGTTTATTTCCAGTCCAATGGGTAGATTCAAACACATATAACCCAATTAAATTTTCAATCAAATAATTCAAATCAGACTAAACCACTGAATCAGTCTTTTCAAAGAAATCTTTATACAGACATATCATTATACAAAAGCTACAGTCATTAAATAGAAATCATAATGTCATAATAAGACTAACGTCTTACCCATAACAATAGATAATATCTCGACTGTTAATAAAGTATCTGAACCCAGAAGAAAATCAAATATGATTTGAACAACAATCAATGCAGAAGCACAACTTTTATAACTCTAATAACAGTACTGCAGTACTTCCCAAATTTTCAGAATAGAAACTATGATTATAATAGATATAGCCATTTCCGTCAAATAGTTATCCCATATAGATAATCATATAGAATCATAAGAAAACTAGAATACCAAAATTTCAACGTATGAAGCCACACAGGATTTCTGAAAATTATAACCCATATATAATGATAACAATTTTGATGATATCCCAGAAATTTTCCAGAAAGAACGACGTCACTCATAAATACTGAAATCCACGATAGCAGAAGCAATATAATTTTCACGTATATTCAACAAAACAATAGCCAATAGAAATAAAATATTAGCATCATACAGAGTTTTACTGTCGATTTTCATATCCACATAAGAAAATAAATACCAGAGAAAAATAGGGCAATGTTGAACATAACCTCAAACAGATCAACGATGCTTCCATCTATTGATATATTTAGCTAATATTCTCATACGATAAGAATTCCTTCTGAAATTAAATAGTTACATATACTTCTGAGAATAAATGTACACATAGAATGCCTAGAAGAAATCATAGTAACTGCCTGATTATAACCATTGTACTCAGACATCAATACAATTCAATCATTATTTCAACTGTCTAATTCTGCTATCAGAAATTTTCACATTATCCCTTCATTGACAGAAGTCAATTCAGAAAAGCTTTTAGCTAATATTTTCCTTAGATAACATACCTGAATAGGTCATTTGATCGGAGATAACTTCTTCTTTAACAGTGACGTCATATAACCTGAATAATCTTCAGAACTATCCAATGTTTTTTTAATACTGTCTTCATTTGCTGATTCATTCACTTTTTTGACCACATTATTAATCTTCCGAACACAGACTTCTATAATTCCACACTCGTAGGCTTATTCAACCCAATTCTTATAGATTTCATTATAACATTTTATGGATAAGGGGGTGAGGGTAATAAAGCCTCAAATTTAACTTACATATAAATGCACATAACACATACTATCACAACTAACTAGTTCATTACTAATTTCACATTCTCAAATCATTTAATAATCATTTGCTTTTAATCACTTTCGTTCGTAACACATAGTTCATATTCCATCTCAAATCACTGATTCACGATCAAAGCATTTCATATAATAATCATATTCCAAATATCATAACTCATATACTCATATAATTATAACATTTATCTATATCAAAACGTCATACTCTTTAATCCATACCTTTATGAGTTTCAACTCATAATCAACACATTTCCGTTCAAACTTTTGAGTACACATTTCGTACTATCAGAATTAGCTCGGTTGGAAAACTTATCTGTCTCATCAAAATAATTTTCGTCAGAGTCGGGAGATATCACACTATTACAGGTTAAATGTGGCATGTATAGCTAGACTCACATATGCTATGGTAGTCACGGAACCGACTAAACTATAGCTCTGATACCAATCAAATGTAACACCTCTAACCCGTATCCGTTATCGAATTAGGGTTATGAGGCATTATTGTATAAAACACAGTTCAGCACAATCATTCCTCACCTCTCATACACTAAAGAATTAATAAACATTTAAAACTTATCAAATTCAAATATCAATTATTCATTTATTATAAATTCGAATACATGAGTCATAATTCCAATTCAGAAATAATCATACATTACTGAACATGTATCGCAAATAACCACATTTCAAAAATTCCAACTAATTCAGTTCTAACATATATTAAAACCCAACTAATCATGTACCATAATTACTAAATTCGAACCAAACTTGTATATATCAAAAACATGTTCACATATTTAATACTTCCAATATTCAATTCCCTATATCCATCACATTAATACCATTTTCATAATTAAATCATATTCCATCATATAACATTACACTTCATACTTCGAATATATGCCAATTTCTATCTCATTAATTGTATATCAAACATATCATTTAATAACTTCTGCACAAGCTCATAATAAAACCAATTGAATCATATTACATAAATTATTATACAATCACATATGAAACTTAAATACATTATAACATGGCCGAACATACTAATGATGCATATATACAAGTTTGCAATTCATCCTAAAAATAAAAGCCATACTTAACACTTGAACACAAATAACACTCCATTGTACATCTAATTCATATCTATATTAATATACCTAAACTTCATATTTTATCCTATTAACTAATCTTTATTTCGATCTCACCACTATCAATATCATAAGCATATCAAATTGAATTAAATATCATATTCGGATTTACAACCACACATGAATGTATACCTATATTGATATTAGTAACAACTTGACATTTTTAACTATCCATTAAAACTAACCCAAAACATACTTAATCATTACCATCATTTACCATTTGAATCCATACCAAAACAATCATGAAACATATTCATTACTTACCACTTAGCAACCGAACCTGTTAAGTTAATATACCATCATCCATCACTCTAATTATACCACATTTCATATTTCCAAAATGAGCTAACTATTAGACCGATTACCAAAACCAAACTCATCAAACATTTTAATTAAGAACATGTAAAACCAAACTTAAGCATAATAAGCAAGCCATTTTTGCATGGCTTTAAATACATACTCATTCAAAATAATTAACTCCAAGATTAGCCTATACATGCCACATAAACGAGTTTCAAAACATTATTTACTGAAATGATAACCGGATAGTCTGATGTCGTCTCCATCGACTTCCAACCCGAGCAGATCTCAGAAAATCTATAAACATAGGAAAAACACACAGAATAAGCTTTGAGAGCTTAGTAAGCTATAAGAAAATAAATAACTCAATGAAATAACAATTCAATTACCAAATCAATTTATACTATCATAATCACGTTTAACTTCAAACTTATAATTTCATATAATACATATAACTCCATTTTGCCAAATATCCGTACAACTAATAATAATATATCATTCAAATTCCCAAAGCCATAATATCAATAATTAATCGATTATACATAAACTCATATACATATATTCATAGATCATTTCATAATTATTCTTACTTCATATCATTAAGGCCGTACATAATCATTTATATAAGTTTGCACATAAGACACAATATGATATCACTATACTTAACCTTTGGACGAATGTACTGTATCTATTATCAAGGTAACATTCAATTACAAAACCATAGTACTATTATATAATTGAATATATACACACCCATAAACATATATTCCTGAATCAAACTTTAATATCTCATACTTATACTTATCATGTAGCTGAATATATATATATGTCTACCAAAATATCATACACTATTAAAATCATATTAGCTATGCATAAAGCCGAATCTTTAAACACTTGTTTACATATACTCATGTATTAAACATTAATACCACATAGTTACACTTAAATTATGGTCGAATATACATGATCACAAATATACACATAATGAAAAATCATTTCATTAATATTCAAATTATTTATTCATGAGGCCGAATACACATACTAATCTTACATATATTTTTCATTTCTATCATACATAATTTAACACAAATATTCAAGTAATTGCTTGCCTTATCTCACATAGATAACAAGATAAATCATACCTGGCCTTTTAGCTCGTTTTACTTTCTCAAACACAACTTATCCTTTCCCGATGAACCATTCAAATTTGAATAAGATCCTTGGATAATCACATATATCATATAATGCCAACGTCCCAGACGTGGTCTTACATGTTATCTCATATAGATGCCACTGTCCCAGACATGGTCTTACTCATATCAAATACGATACCGATGTCCCAAACATGGTCTTACATGTAACCACATAGATTGATGCCAACGTCCCAAACATGGTCTTACACGAAAAAAATATATCGATGCCAACGTCTCAAACGTGGTCTTACTCGAAAACACATATCAGAATCCTATGGTTCAAACAGGGCTTTCAGACGTCGTAACTTAATCGAATCGCTTGTACATATAACTTCTAAATATATTCAAATTTAGCTTTCATTTATATATTTTTCCACAATTCAATTCAGCATATTAATCCAATATTTATTCAAAGTTAACAACATTTATTTGCTTATAAACTTACCTCGGACAACAGTAATCGGGACAGGACGACTAGTCGAAACCTTTGGTTTTTCCCCGGTCCAAATTCGATTTCTACATTTCTTGATCTAATTCAATACAAATTCAACTTATTTAGTCATATATTCAATCAAATTCATCCAAAAACACATAAATAGGCTAATTTAAATTTTTGCCCCTGATATTTCACATTTTTCGCAATTTAGTCCCTATTTCAAAACAACGCAAAATACTCAAAATTTCTTTATGCCCAAGTTAGGTCGAATTTACCTTAGGTCCCTAGCAACCCGTTAATTTCATTTATTTCACATTTTGACCCCTCAATTTACAAATTTCTCAGTATAGTCCTTAATAAGCATTTTTTTTATCAAAAATCACTTAATAAAACATGATAATCTAACATTAAATATTTATTTTTCATCATCAAACAACAAAAAAAAGGCTCTCATCAATGGAAAATCACAAAATACACAACCTATTCAAAAATTCAAGCATGGGTAAGCTAGTACTAGAAGCAACGATCTCAAAAACGTAAAAATTATCAAAAGCCGAGTAAAAGCGAACCTTGAATCAAGCTTGAAAGGTGGCCGAATATTTGAAAGCTTCAAAACCCATCTTCTTTCTCAAGTTTTGGTCATAAAAAGAAAATATATGCACTTGGTTTTATTTTATGTTTATTATAACATATAATATTATTTGTTTTACTAAATTAACCTTTATAAAAGAATAATAAAACTATATAATACATGTCCAAAACCGTCCATACTATAGCCATTTGGTCTAATTTCATTTTAAAACCTCCCTATTAAAAGAACAACAACAATTTATCCCTTTTTATAAATAACCATCAAATTTTTATTTTACGCGATTAAGTCCTTTTAATAAAATCAAGCACACAAACGATAAAATTTTTACACGAAAATTTCACACATATCAATTCACATATTTTAAGCATGAAATATAATATTAAAATATTTTTTGGCTCGAATTTGTGGTCCCAAAACCACTGTTCCGACTAGGGTCTAAACCAGGCTGTTACAACATTGCTCATTTAACTAACATTAATAATTTTTCATGTAATTTAACCAAATCAAAACATGTCAATTCCATATGCTATGAATCATGCCAAAATTTAATATACACAACTAAATCAATTTATATATATATTCGGTCATTTATTATGACTTCCATATAACAGTTAAAACATATCCATTCTTGCCATTGTAAACCGAACATAAATAGTCAAATATCATAGCCGAACATAAAATAACATATATATAACAATTTGACCTTTACATCCCAAATCACCAAAATTCATGACATAGGCACATATGTATTCTTTTATCTATCATCAACCAAATATAACAGCTCATCACTGCCATTTCCCAAACTAATAAATAAACAAATTACAGTTAAAATGTAAATCAATAGTAAACCATACCCAAAAATTCACTTGAGCCGAATTATAACAACCACAATTGCATATCATACCAATTAACAATCTTACCAACATGAGCTAATTATAAACCATACTTATCATTACTTCATACCAAATCATATATCAAGCACACTATGAACATATTTCATGAAACATGATTCCCAACATGAATTTATTTCATGAAACATGATTCCCAACATGAACTTATACCATGACCGAAAATGCATAAACCTAAGCATCATTACTAGCCATTTTCGTATGGCTCTACATATATACAGCTTCAAAATCGACAACAATAATCTGTAGCCTATACATACCATATGTTCAAATATCAAGCTTTAAAAATACCGAAATAGCAATCGATAGTGTAACGGATTTCCTTGACGATCCCCGAGCTCGTAACTAGCTTTCAAAATCTATAAAGCAACGAAGGAACACACACAGTAAGCTTAAATAGCTTAGTAAGTCATAAGCAAATAAATTATTATATGAACATTAATATGATTATTTCAAGTAGGCCGAATACTCCCAATCCCGAACACATGTATTTATAATCACATTTAAACAATTAATTCACATTACCATATTATACAACAACACTTACCTTTATTTCCAAACTTCATATAACTCAAACATACTTGAATCATTTAATTCGAACTCACATTCGGTTTTACCGTATCATTGCCTGTTGAACAGTTAGGAATCAAATAGGATACTCGGATAATTCGAAAAGCTGGTACAATGCCAATGTCCCAGATATGGTCTTACATGTAATCAAATATCGATGCCACTATCCCAAACAGGGTCTTACACAAAATCATATACGATGCTTATGTCCTAGACATGGTCTTACACGTAAATCTCAAGTCGATACCAACGTCTCAGACGTGGTCTTACACGAAATCATATATCAAAATCCTATGTCATGACATATATATCCTAACTATTCCTAAGGTTCGTACAGGGATTTTGGAGGTCGTAATTCGATCGATTCAAGCTCGTAATTAATTCTCCCATGCTTATATCAAATTTGGCATATACACAAATATATTTAATAATTCAATTCGGCACTTATAATTCATATACATTCAAAATTAACGACATTTATTTACTTATGAACTTACCTCGGACAAAGACGAACGGACCGGAGTGACTATTCAACAACTTTAGATTTCCCCTGGTCCAAATTCGATTTTCTCTTTTATTGATCTAAATTAATACAAATTTGACTTATTTAGTCATATATTCATTCAAATTCATTCAAAAACACATAAATGGAAAAATTACACTTTTGCCCCTAACATTTCACATTTTTCACAATTTAGTCATTATTTCACAAAATACAAAATAGTCAAAATTTCACCACACCCATGCTTGGCCAAATTTCACTAAGGTCCCTAGTAGCCCATTTCTTTCATTTGTTTCACATTTTGACCCCTCAATTTACAAAATTTACAATTTAATCCTAAATAGACATTTTTACTAAAAATCACTTAATTAAACTTGACAATCTAACAACATATATTTATTTTTCATCATAAAACACAAAAATTATCAAGATATAAACAACGAAAAATCTCAAATTCATCATCAAATTCAAAAATTCAAGGATGGGCTAATTAGTATTCAAAGCAACGATCTCAAAAACGTAAAAATTATCAAAAACCGAGCTAAACACATACCTTAATCAAGCTTAGACAAGGCTGAACCCTAGGAACTCTTTTTCTTTTCTTTTTCTTTTAAGTTTCGGCAATGGTGATGAAAAACATGAACAAGTGATGTTTCGTTTTATTTTTATTATCATTATTAACATAATTACCAAACTATCCTTAATGAAATAATATAAAAACTTAATAATGGTTGTCCACTACCGTCCATACTATCATTTAATGGCCTAATTTCATTTTAAGGCCTCCACATTAAAAAAAACATAGCTATATAGCACTTTAACAAATAGCAAGCCACTTTTACAATTTACGCGATTAAGTCCATTTATAAAATTAAACAACCAATCGGTAAAATTAATTCACGAAAATTTCACACATGCATTCTAACATACTGTAAACACATAAAATATAATAAAAATATTTTTATAACTTAGATTCGTGGTCTTGAAACCACTGTTCCAAATAAGGTCTAAACCGGGCTGTTACAACTCTCCCCCTTAGGGATTTTTGTCCCCGAAAATCTTACTAGTGAATAGGTTTGGGTAGCGTTCTCTCATAGCATCCTCGGGCTCCCACGTAGCTTCTTCAATCCTATGTCGATGCCATAAGACTTTTACTAAAGAGATTTTCTTATTTTTCAATTTTTTAACCTCGCGATCTAAAATTCGAATCGGTTCTTCTTTATATGTCATATCGGATCGAATCTCAATCTCAGACGGGGAAATCACATGCGATAGATCGGATCGATATCGTCGAAGCATTGAAACATGGAATACGTTATGGATCTTTTCTAACTCAGGTTGCAATAACAGTCTATAAGCAACCGGCCCGATACGCTCAATAATCTCATATGGCCAAATGAATCGCAGACTTAATTTGCCTTTACGACTGAATCGGAGTATTTTATTCCACGGAGATACTTTTAGAAACACTTTATCCCCGATCTGAAACTCAATATCTTTTCGTTTCAAGTCTGCGTACGATTTCTGATGATCTAACGCTATTTTTAGAGTTTCACGAATCAGTTTTACTTTCTGTTTAGTCTCTTTGATCAAATCGACCCCGTATATCTTATTCTCACTGAACTCAGACAAATATAAAGGTGTTTGACATTTGTGACTTTACAAAGCCTCATAAGGAGCCATTTTGATAATCAATTGAAAGCTATTATTATGCACAAATTGAATCACTGGCAAGTATCGTTCCCACGTACCTTCAAACTCAAAAATACAACATCTCAACATATCCTCGAGTATCTAAATAATCTACTCAGATTGACCATCCGTCTATGGGTGAAAAGCAGTACTAAAGTGTAGTTTCGCACCTAATGCATCTTGCAATTTCTTCCAAAACTGCGATGTGAACCTTAGATCTCTATCCGAAACAATAGAAATAGGTACTCCATGCAATCTCACAATCTGAGAAATGTACAACTCAGCAGGCTTATACAGTGAATAATCTATGCGAACCGGAATGAAATGAGCCAGTTTAGTCAATCGATCAACAACAACCTAGATTGCATCTTTCTTACTCGGTGACAGAGGCAAACCCAATACAAAATCTGTTGTGATTCTGTTCCATTTTCGCTCAGGAATCATAATCAGTTGAAGTAACCCAGACGGAACATGATGCTAAGCTTTAACTTGCTGAAAAATTAAGCATTTCGAAACAAATTTTGAGAGATCTCGTTTCATACCATGCCACTAATAAAGCTGTTTCAGATCATTATACATTTTAGTATTACTCGAATGAATAGATAATCGACTGCTATGAGCTTCATTTAAAATCATCTGAATCAACTCTGAATTTCTCAAAACACATATTCGGCCTCTGAATCTCAAACAACCTTTAACATCAACCCAAAATTCTAAATCAATATTCAAATCACATTGAGCCCGTTTTGCTAACAATTCATTATCGACTTTCTGAGCTTCGCAAATGTACTGCATAAATAACTGTCTCACTTTCAACTCAGCTACAATTGAGCCATCATCAGATAGAGCCATATGCGTATTCATCATACGCAGAGGAAACAGAGATTTTCGACTTAGAGTATCAGCAACAACATTGGTTTTTCCTGGATGTAGTCAATTACAAGCTCATAATCTTTTAACAACTCTAACCATCTTCGTTGTCGTAGATTTATATCTTTTTGAGTCATCAAATATTTTAAGCTTTTGTGATCAGAATAGACATGACATTTCTCACCGAACAGATATGGCGCCAAATCTTCAACGTAAACACAATAGCTGCCAATTCTAGGTCATGTGTCGGATAATTCTTTTCATACGGTTTTAACTATCTTAAGGCATAAGCTATGACTTTGCCTTCCTGCATCAAAACAAAACCTAAACCATTCAACGATGCATCATTATAGATCACAAATTCTTTACCTGATTCTGGCTGAACTAACATCGGAGTTTCAGTCAACAAAGCTTTCAACTGATCAAAACTGTTCTGACACATTTCTGACCACTCGAATTTAACATCTTTCTGAAGTAGTCTCGTCATCAGAGTTGCAATCATAGAGAAACCTTTTACAAACCATCTATAATAACCAGCAAGTCTCAAAAAGCTTCAGACTTTGAAAACATTTCTCGGAAGCTTCCAGTCTAGTATTGCTGAAATCTTGCTTGGATCAACCCGAATGCCCAATGCTGATACAACATGTTCCAAGAAATAAAATTCACGCAACTAGAACTCACATTTACTGAACTTCGCATACAACTGTTTATCTCGCAAAGTCTGTAATACAATTCTCAGATGTTCGGCGTGCTCAGATTTATCACGGGAATAGATCAAAATGTCATCTTATTCAAAAGTAGTTTTCAGCACATCGGAGTCTTTAACTCACAGCTGATAGTAACCTGATCTCAAATATATCTTTGAAAACACTGTAGCCCCTTTCAACTGATCGAACAAGTCATCAATTCATGGCAAAGGATATTTATTCTTTATAGTTACCTTATTGAGCTGTCGGTAGTTGATAAAGATTTTCATAGTTCCGTCTTTCTTTTTCATAAACAAAACCAGTTCACCTCAAGGAGAAAAACTCGGTTGCGCGAAGCCTCTATTAGTCAATTCTTGCAACTGAGCTTTCAACTCTTTTAATTTAATCGGTGCCATTCTTTACGGAGCTATTGAAATTGGAGTTGTCCCTGGTACTAACTCAATGCCAAACTCTACTTCTCAGATCAGTGGCAAGCCTGGTAATTCTTCAGCAAACACATCCGGATATTCGCATACTACTGATACTGATTCAATCTTCTTTTTAGTCACTTTAGAATCGAGTACATAGGCAAAATAAGCTTCACAACCCTTTCCCACATATTTCTGAGCTAACATCGAAGAAATCATTGTCGGTAAACCATTCAGATCATTAGACTCAATCTGAATTATTTCATTCTGACATCGCAAATCAATAGTCTTTCGTTTGCAGTTCACAATAGCATCATGCAACGTTAGACAATCCATACATAGAATTATATCAAATTCATCGAATGGCAACAACATCAAATAGGCCGGAAAACATGAATCTTGAATCATCAACAGACAATTCTTACATACTTTATCAACCAAAACACACCAGCCTAAGGGGTTCGATACCCTAATCACAAACTCAGTAGACTCTACAGGCAAAGTCTTACTGGATACAAAAGTTTCACATACATAAGAGTGAATCGATCCAGGATCAATCAATGCAATAACACTGGTATCATAGAGAGTGAAAGTACCGGTAATCATATCTGGAGATGAAGCTTCTTCACGAGTGTGGATAGCATAAGCTCTGGCAGGTGCGCGAGCCTCAGATCTAACAACCCTATCTTTAGTTCCCTTCTGGCGGGCACTCACATTACCCGTGTTTCTAGATGGTCTACCTCGAGCTAGCATTTTACTCGGTCTTGTATTCTGCACTGTGTTTTGCTCAACTAACTCGGGGCATTCACAAATGAAATGATCCATCGATCCACATTTAAAACAAGCCCGATCATTCAATCTACAATTGTCGGGATGTCGTTTACTGCAATGTTTGCACTCAGGTTGGTTTGATCGGACGTTACCAACACTAGCTACTGAGGTAGCTCTCTGGCTCACAGGTGGTCTATCTCGATCCTGTCTAGAATAACTTGCATCTCAAAATTTCTTTGATGTCGACTGAAATGTTTTACCCGACGATCTTTTTCGTGAATCTCTAGCTTTAAAGTTAGCTTTTCTTTTCTCTTTCCCTAGCTCTTCAGCTTTGCATGCTCGCTCGACTAGTACAACAAACTCTTTTCTTTCAAGTATTCTGACTAATAGCTTAATGTCTTCATTCAACCCGTTTTCAAATCTTTTACACATTATTGCTTCGGTCGATACACATTCCTGGGCATATTTGCTGAGTCTCACAAATTCTCATTCATATTCTGTAACTGCCATGCAACCCTATTTTAACTCAAGGAGATCAATGAATCTCTAACTAATGTATTATTTACGAATTCAGTCTGAAAGAACTCCCAGGTAACTCATTCTTTCGGAACCACTCATACTAGTGTATTCCACCAATGATACGCAGAATCTTGAAGCAAATATACTTATAATTACCAAACTATCCTTAATGAAATAATATAAAAACTTAATAATGGTTGTCCACTTCCGTCCATACTATCATTTAATGGCCTAATTTCATTTTAAGGCCTCCACATTAAAAAAAGACATAGCTATAGCACTTTAACAAATAGCAAGCCACTTTTACAATTTACGTGATTAAGTCCATTTATAAAATTAAACAACCAATTGGTAAAATTAATTCATGAAAATATCACACATGCATTCTAACATACTGTAAACACATAAAATATAATTAAAATATTTTTATGACTCGAATTCGTGGTCCCAAAACCACTGTTCCGACTAGGGTCTAAACTGGGTTGTTACAAGAGGCTTTGGGTACAAAGTTGAACTTTAGTACCGCATTTCATCCGCAAACCGATGGCTAGTTTGAAAGAACGATTCAGGTACTCAAAGATATGCTCCGATGTTGTGTTCTGGAGTTCGAGGGTAGTTGGGAAAAATATCTACCATTGGTCGAATTTGCTTATAATAACTATTTTTAGTCGAGTATAAAGATGGCATCTTATGAGACATTATATGGCCACAAGTGTCGAACACCCTTGTATTCGGCCGAGCTTAATGAGAAACAGATTCACAGGTTGACTTGGTTAGGGAAATCGAAGAAAAAGTAAAGGTAATCCGTGATTGCTTAAAAGTAGCTTCAGATCAACAAAAGTCATATGCAGATTTGAAAGGAAAAGAGATTGAATATCAGGTCAATGATAAAGTATTTTTGAAAGTATCTCTATGGAAGAAGATTCTAAGATTTGGTCGTAAAGGCAAGTTAAGTCCACGTTTCATTGGGCCGCACGAAGTCGTTGAAAGAGTAAGGCCAGTAGCATATCGGTTAGCTTTACCGACAGAGTTGGAAAGGATCCATAATGTGTTTATTGTGTCGATGTTGTGACAATATCGTTCTGATCCTTCACTTGTGATTTCTCCAACAGAGATTGAGATTTGACTGGATATGACGTATGGTGAAGAACCAATCAAGATCTTAGCTCGGAAAGTTAAACAGTTGAGAAATAAAAGTATAGCCTTAGTGAAAGTTATATGGAAACGACATGGGGTCGAAGAGGCTACGTAGGAACCCGATGAGGCTATGAGAAAACAGTACCCAAACCTATTTTCTAGTAAAATTTTTGGGGACGAAAATCCCTAAAGGGGGAGAATTATAACAACCCAATATAAGGTCTAGTCGAAATAGTAGTTTCGGGACCACGAATCTAACATTGAAAAAATTGTTTTTATTACATTTTTATGGTCAACAGTTTGAAGGAATGATTTCATGAAAATCTCGTTCGAAAATTTTGACATTTGAGCACTCAATTTAGCAAAAAGGACTAAATTGTAAAAAGTACAAAAGTTGAGTTCTATATGCTAGAGGTGTTTAATTGTTATGAAATTTTAAGTTAAAGGTCCTTAGATGGTAATTAGACCAATTTATTTTAATTTGGACAAAAATAGACATAAGGTAAGAGAATTTTAGTGTTTTGAGAAAATGGCATTTTGGTCATTTGGTAATTAAATGAATTAAAAACCAAAAATCAAGCCAAAATTTAGTCCATCTTCTTCATGCTTGGCCGAAATTTGCAAGGGAGACATAGCTAGGGTTTTCCCACTTTTCAAGCTCGATTGTAAGTCCGTTCTTGCCCCGTTTTTAATGCTCTTTACATTTTTGAAGTCGTTATCACCCGATATATCTATTTCTACCATCAATTTGAGAGATAATTGAGGTATAGGGTTATACCCATGTTAGATATTTGTGTATTTTAATGTCTAATGGTAGATTATGCAAGTTTAATGTTAGATAAAGAACTTTTGCTAGGTTATTTTTAATGAAAATGTCAAAAGGGCCTATTTGTAAAAAGATTTCAAAATGCATATAAAAGTGTGATTAAATTGAAAATGTGAGCTGTTATAAGCATGAAAGAGGTTCAGCTAGGCTTGGGTCTTGATGAAATTGAATAAATTTCATTTTATGAGCCTAGGGACTAAAATGTATATATGTCAAAGTTTAAGGGCAAAAATGCAATTTTGCCATAACATAAGTTTTGGACTGAATTGAGTAATTTGACTAATAAATGAGTTAAATTTGTTATGATAGATCAAGAGAAACAAGATTCGGACCTAGATTGGGGGAAAAATAAAGTATTTGACGATTAGGTCTGTTTCCTACTATTTTTGTACCGAGGTAAGTTCTTATGTAAATAATGCATTGGTTTAATTATATTTTAAATGCTTTAATTTTGAATGAATTATGATCGACCATTGTGCGTGTTCGACAAAGTTACGAAAGCATGAAATCCTGATTGAACCTCAGGAATAGATAGGATACAAATGTCATGACATTAGGGTTACCAAGGCTATGTGTAAGACCATATCTGGGATATGGCATCATTATGAGACTTCAAGTAAGACCATATCTGAGATATGGCATCAATATGAGATTTCATGTAAGACCATAGTTGGGCTATTGGCATCGATACAAGATCCCATGTAAGACCATATCTGGGATATGGCATTGGTGTAGTACCACGTGTGCGAGATACTCGAGTATCCTTTAGTATTCCAACTGGTTCAAGAGGAAATGCAATGAGAATTATCAAATTTGTGAAAGAATATGGTATTTTGTAAACGGGTATAGGTATGTACATAAGACTCATGCTTAATGAGCTCGATATGTAATGAATCCCTCAGTAAGGTTGTGATTAAGTAAGTTTGACTACGGGATTTATAATGACATTTATGTTAATTTACTTCATGTTAATTTTATCTTAAATGCAAGTTTATAATGTTTATTATTTGCATGGGAACTTACTAAGCTATATAGCTTACTCCCTTTTTTTTCCTTTGTTTTATAGTGTCACCAATCCAGCTCGGGGATCAAAGATTGTTGGAGATCCAGTCACACTATCAACTTAATATTTTGGGTACCAATGATTTCAATATTTTGAGTTATGGCATGTATAGGGACTTGTTTATTTTGTTATGTGTCATAATTGATTTGGCCTAATGTGTTGGCCTATATTAGTTGATAATTCATTTTGTAAATGGTCATATGAAATTGGCTAATATTGGTTTAAGTATTTATGCAATGATGAGGTTTTCATGGATGTGGAAGTTTGCATGATTGAATTTGATAAGTATGTGATGTTTTTATGTAGTAAATGGTAACATGTGAATGATGTGTGGATGTCTTGATTGTGGCTAAATTGGTTGATTGTAATTGCTTGGATTGGTGTTATGTTTTATTGTGTAGGTGTATGCATATAAGGGTGACAAAATGGCTTGGTAAATAACCTTGTTTTTGTCCACACGGGTAGACACACGGCGTGTGTCTAGGCCATGTGTGACACACGACTTGTCCCATGGGCGTGTGTTCTGGCCGTGTGTCCCTTGCACCTTAATTGTTGCAAAATAGAATGCTCAGAATTGAGCACACGGGCAGAGACACAAGCATGTGTCTCAGCCGTGTGGATGACACAGCCTCAGGTACGGGCGTGTGTCCTGGGCGTGTGAAGTCTACACCTATTTTATGAAAAATCATAAATTTTAAATCGACCACACGGCCTAGCACACCGGCATGTGACTTGGCTGTGTGACTTCAATTTGTTCTTGAGTGATAACCAAAGAGTTACACGGGTTAGGGACACGGGCATGTGTGACCACACGGCCTGCCCACACGGGTGTGTCCCAAGCCACATGGGCGTGTGGCTCTTAAAATATGAAAAATTTTCTAAGTGTTGTGAAATTTTCTAAAGTTCTCGGTTTAGTCCCGAACCGCTTCCAATACATGTTTTGGACCTCGTATGTTTGTTTTAGGGACAATATGAATGTATATGAAAACTTTTAAATTTGGATAGAAATTTACGCCTCGATTTTGTGTGATTGCCTGTGTATAAGTCTGGTAATGCCTCGTACCCTATTTTGGCGTCAAATACGGGTAAGGGGTGTTTCACAGTTTAAGAGTTCTTATAGCTCTGCAGAGGGAGCGAGAGTTCGCTATTTGGTGGACAAGGCGAAGATAATCGAAAAGGTTAAGCGTGTTGAGTGCTAGAATAGATACCGAGAGCAGGGCAAGAATAAGAGGGATTCAGAGCCCTCTAATTCAATTTAGAGGCCTAAGAAATAGGACAGACCTGAGGGGTCTTCTAGGGTTGGAGTTCCAGTTGCTCCTGTTGTGGTTCAGCCGTGCGGTAATTGTGGTAGACGTCATCCGGGTGAGTTCTAAAGGAGGTTGGGGGCATGTTTGCGATGTGGGTCATTAAAGCATCATATTAGAGATTTCCCACAACGTTCTGATCAGACGCAAGCTCTAGCTTCGGTATCTTTCAGCCTCAGAGGGTAGTTTAGTAGCCACCTAGGGGCCATGGTTCGGCCAGGGGTAGTAATGGTATGGGTAGGGGACAGAGAGCACCAGGCAGAGGTGCAAATTAGATTGAGGCGAAGCAGCCCACGCTAGTATATGCTATTCGACACCTTGAGGACAGAGACGCTTCTAATGTAATTACGGGTACGTTCATTATTTTTCCTGTTCCTTATAGTGAACTGATAGATAGGGTCAACACACTCCCACATAGCTAGTTCTATCTCTAAAAATTTGGGAATTACTTTTGAGAGTACTTCTGGTGAGATTTTTGTATTGAGTGCGCTGGGTCAATCTATTCGGGCAAATAGACTGTATAGGAATGTACCGCTAGAAGTACAAGGGGTTGTGTTTTTGGAAAATCTAATAGAGCTACCGTTCGAAGAATTTTATTTGATTCTGAGTATGGATTGGCTTGTAGAGCACCGAGTCAGTTTGGATTGTGCAACAAAGAGGGTAGTTCTAAGATCTAAGTGTGATGTGGAAGTAGTTGTGATCAGCGAGCGTCGGGAGTACTTATCAAATATAGTCTCTGCTCCTGTAGCTAAAAAATTGGTTCAAAAAGGGTGTAAAGCGTATCTGGCCTAGGTAAGTGCTTCGGTTTTTGTGGACTCTTTTGTTGAGAACATCAGAACAGTGAGGGAATTTTTAGACGTTTTCTCTGAGGAATTACCGGGTTTACCTCTGAATCGAAAAGTTGAGTTCAGTATTGAGCTTCTACCGAGTACAGCTCCGGTGTCTATTGCTCCTTATTGTATAGAGCTAAAGGCTCAGCTTCAAAAGCTTTTGGATCATGGATTTATCCATCTTAGTGTGTCTCCGTAGGGGGCACCAGTTTTATTCATAAAGAAAAAGGATGGTACCATGAGGATGTGCATCGACTACCACAGTTGAATAAGCTAATTGTGAGCAATAAGTACCCACTTCTGAGGATTAACAACCTGTTTGATCAGTTTCATGGGGCTTCGATATTTTCTAAGATAAATCTCCGTTCTAGGTATCATCAGCTTAAGGTTAAGGAAGTTGATGTTCATAAGATAGCTTTTAGGACTCGTTATGGGCACTATGAGTTCCTAGTCATACCCTTTGGTTTGATGAATGCCCCAGCTGCATTCATGGATCTGAAAAATCAGGTTTTCCAACAGTATTAGGATTAGTTCGTCGTATTTTTCATTGACAATATTCTGGTGTACTCTAAGACCGATGATGATCATGATGAGCATCTTAGAATAGCTCTTCAGATACTTTAAGAGAAACAGCTCTACGCAAAGTTGAGTAAGTGTGAATTCTGGTTGAGAGAAGTAACTTTTCTCAAGCATGTGGTTTCTGCTAAGGGGATCCGAGTTGATCCTAGAAAGATTGAGGCAGTACTTGATTGGGAATAGCCTAAGAATGTTTCGGAGATCCGTAGTTTTCTAAGTAACACCCCTAACCTATATCCATCGCCGGAGTGGGGTTACGAGACATTACCAAACATAATACAATTCAGAACAAACTTTCATTACAAAGTTAATCATCTAATAAAATTTTTAAATCAAACTAACATACTTCGATTCTATAATTCATATAATTTCTTAGGTTATATTTAATCAGTATAAGCAAAGAATCATGAAAATCGAATGTTAAATTCATAACCAAATATATGTCATTTCACATACCAATCATATATATAAACTATAACATTTATGACACTCAAATAATTTAACCAAAACATTCAAATAATGTGCCATTTAAAATCGATACAAAAATCATATTCATCTTTTATCTATTCGGCTAACAAAATTTACTTGTACATAATCATTGATTTTCAAATAACTATCGAATCCTTATAGTCATACATATCGTTATTTTAAAATATAATCATATACCAATATACCACATATAAATGGCATACATTTTACTAATTAATGCATTACATATTATAACTCAAAACACAAGCATCATTTACTCTATAACCGAAACTCCACCATATATATATAATTATATACCTTGAGAAAATAAATAGGTCATACCAATACATTATGAGCAAAAATATATATATGTGCAAGTGTCGAATCACCAAGTTAATTATAACCATCTCATATATTTTCATCATATATCCGAGTACATAAATACATTATAATAACTTCCAAATCAATTCATCGTTACAAATTATACTTCACAAGAGTAAAACATTAACCAAATATAAACATATATCCAATACGTAAATCTTATTTACCATGTAATGAACATATCAAAATAAACTCTTTCTATATTTGAATATAACCTAATATCCTTTAATACCAAATCATGAATAACACATTAGCCAAATATGACAACCAAATTCACAGGTATATTTTATTTATACATGAACCATAGCCAAATCATTTTAACTAAACATTATAAACTTATAGACCAAAGTACATACTTGCCAAAATATACTTATCCCATGTTAAATACTAAGTCATCAAGTAATCTAATAATCAAGCTGAACCATGTAACCTAATATAACACAAATATATACTATGGCCAATTCAACCAAATCACATCCAAAATCACCAACCAACTTCAAAGCACAAAACTCATATCACAAATACCATTCATCCATGGCACATAGCATTATAACCAAAATGAACTTAAACCATAATCAAACATAACCGAATTCAAGCATAGAAGTTAAGCCATTTTCGCATGGCTTAAATTATACAAAAACTCAAATCCAACATTTCAAATTATAATCTAGCCTATACATGCCATAAGTTTGAAAATTAAACTTATAAAATATCGAAGACAATCGATAGTGTGATAGACTTTGACGATGATCCTCGAGCTCGTAACTTGACTCCAAAATCTATAAAACAATGTAAACAAACACATACAGTAAGCTATCATAGCTTAGTAAGTCATAAGCAAATAAATAATTCAATGTTAACATCAACTCTACTTAACCAAACTAATTTATGCTATCATATTCACATTTATTTTCAAGATCATAATTTCACATAACATATACTTCCATATACAATTTCACTTTGGTCGAATATAAATAATCTTATATACACATATTGAAGAATCATTTCATAAATATTCACATTATATATTTAAAGGTCGAATACACTTTCCATATTCACATACATTTTTCATTTGCATCATACATGATTTGTAGCAAATATTAAGTAACTTACTTACCTTATTTCAAGTAGGTAATAAGCTAACTCATACCTGTCATTTTAGCTCGTTTTACACATTCGATCACAACTTAACATTGCCCGATGAACCATTCAAAATTGGATAGGACACTCGGATAATCACATATATCGTACAATGCAGATCTAAAAAGGAAGGACATTGAGTACTCTGTGGGTGATTTCATCTTCCTTAAGGTGTCTCCATGGAAGAAGGTTATGTGGTTTGGACGTAAGAGCAAGTTGAGCCCTAGGTTTATTAGGTCGTATCAAATTCTAAAACATGTGGGACCTGTTGCTTATCAGTTGGAGTTACCTCCAAAGCTAGACCGTATCCATGACATGTTTCATGTCTCTATGTTGAGGAGGTATCAGTTTGACCCATCTCATGTTTTTTCTGTTGAAGGGATTGAGGTTAGACCAGATTTGACATTTAAGGAGGAACTAGATCAGGTTCTAGACCGAAATGTAAAAATTTTGAGGAAGAAGTCTATTCCGTTAGTTAAGATTCTATGGCGGAATCATGGCACTGAGGAAGCCACGTTGGAACCTAATGACTCTATTCATCAACAGTATCCGCATATATTTGAATTAAGTAAATTTCATGTAACACCTCTCACCTGTATTCAACGACGGAATAGGGTTACGGAGCATTACCAGACTCATTATATAATTAAACATTTCATTTAGCATACATTTTCTCAATTCAACCATTCATCATTCAATTTCAATCAATTTGTCCCTAATATGAGCCTATGAGGCCCTAAACATGCTTTGGGAGTGGTTCGAGACTAAATTGATAACTTATAAATTTTTTTACAAAACTCAAAAAATTTTCCTCAAAACAAGGGGTACACGCCCATGTGGCCAGGCTGTGTGTCTCACACGGCCACTAGACATGCCCGTGTCACAGGCCATGTCCCAGCCTGTGTCCAACCCCGTGTAACTCTCTGACTTGGGTTATACGGCCAACACACACGCCCGTGTGCCCTAAAAATGGCCACACACGCTTGTATGCTAGGTCGTGCCAAACCTGTAGGGTATATTGACTTATGCCACACGGCCAGGTCACACGCCCGTGTGTGAGGCCGTGTGGAGCATCTGACTTAATTTCGATTTCAACACCAGGGGACACATGACCTTGTAACATAACCGTGTGCCACACACGACTGAGACACATGCCCGTGTCTCTGCCCATGTGGACAAAAATAGGCTATTTACCAAGCCAATTTGCCACCCAAATGTGCATATACCTATACAACCAAAATGGCACCAAATCAAAGCTTAATTGAACATCTCATTTAGCCATAATCAAGGCTAATTCATACCATTTCCAATACTAAAAAACAACATGCTTATAAACTCATATTTTACTCATTCAGAATATACCAAATACCAATTACTTTAACATCAATATAACTAAACTCAAATATGCATTATTTGGTCTAATTTCAATAGCATACCAATTCACAAATCATCACCTATTGACATGCAATTTACCTATTCACAACAAGCATAATGAATCCAACTTCAATCACACAATATAGGTCATTTACCAAATCAAAACAAAAGTCATTTGCACACTTATATACATCATCAAATTCACCATCCTAAGCCAACTCATATGGTTATATATACAAACCAAAACATGTACATTTACAAGCCAATTCATTTGGCCAAAATCATTACCAAAACATAACCAAAATGACCGAAGTCCCTATACATGCCATATAATTAAAATACCAAGTTCATAGGTACCAAAAGATATGTGGATAATGTGATGCAATCTCCGACAGTCCTTGACTACGAGCTAGCTTTGATAACACTATAAAACACAGGAAAAATAAACAATGTAAGCTATAAAGCTTAGTAAGCTCATATGAAATAAACTCTATGCAATAACATAAACATAAATCAATAATTTGAATACATCAATATAGCTTTCCTTAACTATCAAACCTTTCAAATGCTCATTCACAAAACTATATACTTCTATTCTCATTTCTTCGATTCAGCACTAAAATAGTTTATACACATACCTGTATTATCTCGTACCAACCTCATATACATTCTCATATTTCATTTACCCGTTGAACCATTCGAAATAGAAGTCAGATACTCAAAGGTCTCATACGATAAGTACCTATACCATAGCCCGAAGCAAAATTAAGGTAACTTATTTGAAATACTGATATCATGGCCTGAAGCCAAATCAGTTTATCTTACACCCAAAGTGCTATATCATGGCCTGAAGCCAACTCCAAGTATCCCTAATGACATGTCACTAGCATCCTAAACTATTCCTAAGGTTCAACTGGGCTTCCCACTGTCGAATCATCGTCGAATCATTTCCAAACTTGTCTGAAGTAACATAATCACAATTTATGCTATATCAAAGCATATAGAATACCTTTGAAGTGAAATTATAACATACGAACTTACCTCGATTCAAAAACGATAAAATTATCGATTAATCGAGTACTTTATCTTTTCCCCGATCTAAGTCTGTATTTCTCCTTTCTTGATCTAAATATATTTAAAATTAACTCATTTAATCATCTATTCATTCAATTTAGTCCAAAACACACTTTAAGACACATTTACACTTTTGCCCTTCATATTTCACATTTTTCACAATTTAGTCCTTATTTCATAAAATCACAAATTAATGAAATTAACAATAGACCCATGCTAGCCAAATTACTATTATGCTCCTATCAGCCCATATCTTTCATTTATTTCACATTTTAACTACTAACTTTACACATTTCTCAATTTAATCCCTATTTTACACTTTCACCAAAAATCACTTAACAAAACTTGTTTAACTATCAACAACCATTCAAAATCTTTCATCAATCATAAAAAAATCATACATATTCATCAATGGTAGCTTTTAAAATCTTTAACATTTTTGCAAAATAGTCCCTAAGCTAGCTAGTACTAGTTGCAATGATATCAAAAACATAAAAATCATTAAAAACGGGATGAAAATCGTACCTTAATAGACAATGAAAGCTTGGCTAATTGAAAAGCCCTAACAATGGCTTCCATGCTTGTAAAATTTGGCTAAGGCTGAAGAGAATGAAATAGATTTTTGTTTTGTTTTATTTAATTAACCTTATTTGACAAATTACCAAATTATCCTTAATAATAAAACATTTATATCATTCATTTCATGTACATTAATGTCCACTTCCCTTAATAATCGTCCATTTACAACATAAGGACCTTAAATTTAAGGTTCTATAGCTATTAGATGCTTTTAGCTAATAGAACTCCACTTTTACACTTTATGTGATTTAGTCCTTTTTACCGAATTAACCAACCAAACGATAAAATTTCTTCACGAAATTTTCAAAAAATCATATATTCATGATATAGACATTAAAAAATAATAATATAAATATTTCAACATCAAATTTATGGTCCTGAAACCACTGTTCCGATTTGACTAAAAATGGGCTGTTACATTTCGAGGCCAAAATTTCTTTTAGGGGATAGAGTTGTAACGCCCTAATTTATCTAACTTAGTTTTTGTGAATTCTATCATAAAGTATGTATCTCTTTCAGTGGCTAAGTGTTCTGATTGTGTGTTTGAGGTTTTGGGTTTAAGTCACACTTTTGGAAAATTCTGCTACTTTTGGTCCTAGCTTTATCTGTCGTGGGTTGAATTATGTTAAATTTTTGGTCAACTCATATCAAAGTATACGAGGTTTATACGAACAATCATTTTTGAGAAAATAAATTCGGTTTTCAAAAATATAATAACATGTTTTTGAATAAGTGGACTTTTCAAATAACAAAGTATACAAGGTTTTTAACATGATAACGTTGGATTCTAAACCCTACTTCGTAACATTTCAGATGACCATAATGTCTAGGTCGGGTTTGGGGTGTTATATTATCATAGAATAAATTATACGATTTCATGATTTTTTTTTTGTGGTTATGATATTTGACACATGAGCATATATGCTTACCTATGCTTACATTGCCTTGTAATGTTAGGTGCTTTGTTTAGCTAGATTTTGTGCTTAGTTCACTTGGCATTTAACATGTTCACCTATAACCAAGGTAAGTATAGTAAATTATATTTGAACTTACCAAGCATTTAATGTTTACCTAGCATTGTTTCTTTACGTGTAAATCCTTAGCTATTGGATTTTTTAAGCTTGTTTGGGGCAGATGCCACACTATTCATAAGACAAAAAAAGTGCTTATTTTGTATCAAGTGTTGTGGCATGTACGTAAGATGTGCTTTATAAGTAAACGTGAATTGAATAGTTGAATACAAAATTAAAAAATAAAAAGGAAGAACCACCTAATAAAATATAAAAAAGACTTAAATGATATTTTACAAATTATAACATTTTTACTCTCATCTCAATTTTCTTCAAATTGGATATTACAAAAATAAAGTAAAAAAATTCTCGACTCCTTTTACTTTTCATCTTTTACAAAAAAAAAAAATCCAATTTGAGTTGAATTTTCTCTCTTTTTACTCTAATCCAAAAGGCATAATAAGATAGGGTGAACATTCAGTCGAGTCGTCAAATCGAGTAAAAAAATTTAAATTAATCGAGTTGACAAATCCTATTTTTGTAACTGAACTCAATTTGAAATCTCTTTGAATCGAGTCAAAAAATTTTGAGTCAAGTAGAGTCGAGTTAATGAATCCTATTATTTATACTCAATGTTGCGCTTATATGGACCGATTATTTAACTAGTAGACTAAGTACAAGATTATTTAACTATATAAACAATAGAATGATCTTTCCTTTTAACTTAATGGGTAAACATTTATCAAAACGACGTAGTTTTGCCTTTTGGTTTAATGGTGTTGATTTTTAGAAGTTAGTAAACATTTATCAAAACAAAATAATTTTACCTTTTTTTATTCGGATTTTCAAATAACTCAAATTGTGTAATTTATATTCAAGTTAAACTAAAAATTTTAATTTTTTATTCGAGTTGATCCAAATAACTCGATTAACTCGAACTATTTAATTCAAAATTTAATTTTTTTTATCGAGTTTTTTGAATTAAAACGGACTTGCCCTATAATAAGGTGTTACTTTCGAGAGATTTATTTATATGATAACGTTTCAAGACACTATTATTATTTTACATAAGTTTACAAGTGTTAATATGTAGGACCACTGTGGAAAATATTCCTTTTCTATCAAAACCATTAGAAATTAATAAATCACATTTTATTTTGTGAGATGCTGGTTCGTTATGGTAAATAATAATAATAGAGGTCTTTTTTGATGAAGTTATGAAAACTAACTCCATTAACAAAATCATGACCACTTCAGGCTTAGGTATTCCAAACAAGATTTATTCTCTTCTTCGATAATTTAATCTTTTAACAATAATGTTAAATAGCTTTAAAAAACAATAACGCTAAATAAATTATATTATATTAAATAAAATTACCACGTCAAACAATTAATTAAATTAAAAACAAGTTAGATTGAAACATGAAATTTTAATCCAAGTCCGATCTAAATTGACTCAGATGAATCATTCAATCGATATATAAATTTATTTGAGATATAATAATAACACAACATTAAAAATTAATTAAAATATGAGACGAAAAATATTAACATAGTCAAACATGTCATATTTACTTAAAACAAATTATTATGCAAAGTTTTTAGAGCTAAAAAGATCTATTTGCAAAGAGTTTCAGTAAGTTTATTTCCTGAGAAAAAAACAAATCATCAAACATGTCAAACATTCGTAAATTTCTTTGCTACCAAAAAAAAATATTTGCAATGAATTTTAATAAAGCAACATATTCAAAGTTAAATAATCAATGGACCCTTAATCCAAATTGTTGAAGAAACTATATTCTACTAATAATTAAAGTCCTTTACTTTGGATATTAGTAGGAAATTTTAATTTAAAAAAAAATCACTTCAACAATAAAATTGTTTTTGTGTAAATATTTCGATAGATTATAATTAAATAATTAATTTTAAATTTTAAGTACAATTAACAAGATATTCTCAAAACAAAAATAAAATAAAAAAAGTGATTAACAAGATATTGATTTTCGGGTTTTCGTATGCAATTCATTTCTAAACTTAATTTTTTATTTGATTAGTAAAAATAATTTTATAAATACCCAATTACACTTAATAAAAAAATTAATAACAAATTCCATATTGATTATTAAGAAATGATTATTTTTCTTTTGCATAATCATTTTTTTATCCTTTTAACTCTAAAAAAAAAGTTATTTTAACTTTTCATTTATCTTTTTTTATCTTTTTTAACCTTTAAACTTGTATTTTTTTTGTCAAATCACCTCAAAATAAATGAAGTTGTTAACTTTTTTAACTTTACTGACGTAGTATATGCGTGGATCGCCATGTAGATATCTCGTTAGCATTAATTAATTTTTTTAATTTTAAAAATAAAAAATAATTAAAATTATAAAAAATATTTTTACTTTTTAAAATTTAACAAATTAATTAAATGTTGACATGTGATTCACGTAGTAATCCACATGTATGTCACATCAACAAAGATAACAATTATAGAGATATCAATGCTTATCTAAACATCAAATTCAAGACTAGTATTTAAGAGTGAGAATTTTATGGATTTGAGTGAAAGAATTTTAAGCTAATTGAGTCAATGTGTCTTGTTTTATCATTTTAATTTGATTAAGAAAATTTTTAAATTGGATCCAATGGAATGAAGTTCAAGATAAATAAATCCATTTTCAGTTCAATTTAAAAAAAAAAAATTGAGCAAGTCATATTTGGGAACTGAAATTTGAATTTAGATTGGATTTCAAAATTTTAGTTTTGAAATTTATAATTTATAAATTCATTATTTTAAAATTTTATATTTGAGAATTAAAATATTTGAAATTTAAGTTTTTGAATTAATCCAAATCTATTGTTTGGATAATTCAAATTTAGATTTGGATTTGAATTAATTCTAAGTCTTAAAAAACATTTTTAAAATTTAATTATTTAGGAGGATTTTGAACATGGTTGTTTGAATTGAGCTAGACCGGTTGATCCAGGAATTAGTACGAACCAGTTGAATGGGACAAAAAATCAATTAAACCGGTTGAATTGCAATTTATTTTTATTTTTTAATATTTTATGAAATTTTAGTTATTTATTTAATCAAACCGATTGGTCCAATGACCTAATCAACTCGATTATCAATTCGGTTTTAAAAACCCTAATTTTGAATGAAAAAATTAAGGTTTTTTAGGATAGAACTTATCACTTTTGTACATTCTTTCAAAGTTTTTTTTTTCTTAATTATGCCTTCACCAACATACGTAACTTTTTTTTTATATATATTTTTATAAATTTTTGGGTTGAAATATTAAAAATATTTATAAACTTTATAGCATTATTTATATAAGTCATTATTACTTCATTTACACTTGAATTGTATTGTATAATTTGATTTGTAACTAAATAAATGGACTTAAGTATAAATTATAAATTAAAATTTAGGAGTTATAAATTCAAATTATAACAATTATTTTATAAATAAAATTTTTTAAATTAAATTAAATGCATGAAGCTTCGTTAATGATATATTATAAATAAAATTAACTATTTATTCTTTAAATTTTCAAATTCAAATTTAAATTTTTGACTCAAATCATGGTTTCAAACAAATAAGGAGAAGTAAACAAGATAATTTAGTATAATAAGTTTGATTTGATAAATTACTTGTTTAAGACTTTAAATTTATCATTTGGGATTTTTTTTTAAAAATTAATATTTTTATATACTTTTATAAAATTTTTTGAAATTATTTATAAAATTTTGGAATTTTTAATTAAACGTTTTCATTTTTTTTCAGCTTATTTTGATTTTTATAATTTTTTTAAAGAGATTAATTTATTCATTTTTGAAATCGATAAGGACCTAAAAGATTTTACACCAATTTTTTATTTGAGTTATTCGAGTTGTAAAAATTCAACTCAAATCTAACTTAAAAAATTGAATTACATTTTTTCTTCTTGACAAAAAATGAATTTCAAGTTGATCGGGAAGATCGAATAATCAATTTGATTAACTCAAAATAATTGATAAAAGAAATCAAATTTTTTAAAAAAAAAATCAAATTAGATTAAGTTTTAATCGTCTTTACTAGTGTTAATTTAAAGCTTAAACCCAAAATCTTCATCACTCTACCCATAATTCAATTGACACTTATATAATGATATTATGCAAAAGATGAATGAAAATAAAATAAAATAATGAATTTATGGCAGAAATCTCCTGTGTATATGCTTCCAATTTCGTTTGGAATAATAGAGAGGTCCAAGGATTCCATTTAAAAATTCTTTCACATATTTACTTTTTCTCCTTTTTCTTGATGGACCAGCAACAAAGGTTGTGGTGAAAATTTTAGATTTGAGAAACTTTAAAGTAGCTAGAATCTTTAAAGTTGAAAGCAATGGTCAGCGGAATGTAATTCTTTGGAATATTATTATTGGAAAAGTTATTTTATAATATTTAGTATATATTAAAAAATATTGATTAAAATTTCTAAAAAATTAGATTTTGACATAATTTACGATTTTGCCTTTAGTAAATAAAAATAATATTATGTATTTAAT
The DNA here is from genome assembly GCA_025698465.1 of Gossypium longicalyx. Lineage (NCBI taxonomy): Eukaryota > Viridiplantae > Streptophyta > Magnoliopsida > Malvales > Malvaceae > Gossypium > Gossypium longicalyx. The sequence goes on from CM047004.1 coordinate 21,246,211, forward strand.
ATTTTACAATAAACTTTATTAATAACAAATCTTTGAATTAAATATTTAATAATTGATAATTTTTAAAATTATTGTTTTAGTTTATAATTTTAATTGAAAATAAAATTATTTTAAATTTATATTATATGTATTTTTTAAATAGGGTTAATTTAATCTTTAATATCTTTTTAACTTTTCAACATTTACTCTTTCATCTTTTATCATGAGAATCATATTATTATACTTATGAGAAAGTAACCTAATGGAAAATTAAATTTCAAAGAAAATAAATTCTTTTTAGGATAAACTATAAAAGTAGTTACTTTTATTTGTCTCAAATTATATTTTAATCACTTATGTTTGAAATGTTACGTTTTAGTCACTTACGTTATCATTTGTTACGAAGTGGTCACTCTACCGTTAAACTATGTTATCTCCTTAATGACAGTCGTATGTGGCAGTCCAAATGGGTTTTAAATACCAACTTGAATATCTTTAAAAATCTGAGGCAAACAAAAGATGTAATATTTTCATGCTTAGGCAAAATTTCTAATGAGGATAAAGCAGTTTTAGATAAGTAGGAGAAGAGTATCAATTGACTGTTCTATGAGAGTTTGCTTTCAATTTTAATAAAGAAAACCATTTCGATTTAAAGTTGGTTAATTTCACAATCTATTTTTTCGGCTTCTATTACTTTTAGATTTGAGATTTTTCTTTTATGATGTCTCACTTTCAAAATGCAATAGTAATATCCCCTCAATCTTTCCTAATACTTTAACATTCCTCATTAAAAATAGATTTCTTTTCCACTCTCCAATATATTGTTCCCTATTCAGATTTTTTATTTTTTATTTTTCCTTTTTCCCATTTTTCTTCTTCTTTTTCTAACAAATCCCAAATAATATCAATTAATAGCAACTTTAGAATATTGCAAAACTTAGGATTAATTTACCTATTTTTAAAAATGATCATGAAAATTTTAATTTAAATATTTAATATTATTATCAAAAGTACTTTTTAAGAAAATAAAATATTCATTTCCAACATGATATTGTAAAGTAAAAAATTACGCATTTAAATAATATTTAAATAGATTAGTTTTATAATATATAAATATAACAACTCAATTTTTAATAAAAAATATAACAACACTTTATTGTAATTCATTATTAATATTCTAATAGATTAAATATAGATTTTAAATATTTTTAAATAATTTTAAATATCAAAATTACTTTACTGGTCATAAATTAAAAAAAAAAGAAAAAACTAAAAGAAACTTACCTTTAGTGATATAAATGAGGATAAAATTTTTTTTTATACTTTTCATGCCCGATATACATGAGGACAATTAATGAATAGTTTAGTTTATATTCAAAAGTCAATAATTAAAAATTTAGCTTTCAAAAGATAAAAGCAGTTTTAATTTTAAAAATTATAAACAAAAAACATAGTTTTAGAGCTAATATTTTTCCCATTATTTCGAAAGATTTTAGTCTTGGAGTCCTATATAGTCGTAAAAATGGGACCCTGGTTGGCATCCTCTGCAAGGAATACTATCCTTCACATTGTCATCTTGTAAAACATGAGACTACTTATTTGGACATGATAAGATGTTGTGAACAAGTTTGGTGAAACAAAAATACCCAACAAGGCAAACAAAACAAACAAGTAAAATCCTTGCTGGTTTATTGATTTAAATGTAATGTCTTTTCTGATAGTATAATTTTACTCCCAAGTCATTGTTAAGATTGAAAAATTAAAAAAGGGTTTTTCCACTGTTTGCTGATTAGAAATTTGTTCTTCACTTTCCATTTGGATTAGTTCAGTTGAAAGTAAGATTCTCAACACCTTTTTGTCTTCCTCTAATAGTTCTCTTAGATTCTTTTCAATAGTAATCATTACCAAATGAAAATGAAACTCAGAAGCAATCGAACTTAGTTTCTTCTATTAATTAATTCAGTGAGCCTTAATAGGTGACATAGTTTCGATACAACGTTTGTGTGTAAGTAACGAAATTGAAAACCAAGTTACGAATACATGGGAGTGAAACATAAACTTGTAATAAAAGAAAGATATCAAAATAAGTATATATATTTCAGCAGCAAAACAAGATACATAATCTTACACAAGCGTAGCTTATTTTCAAGCTGCTAAAAGCTCTGGTGAAACACTAACGAAAAATACATGCGTGTTACTAACCAGGCTACGGAGTTCTACATCTACTATCTACCAAATACTATTACATAAATCAACAGAACCCTATAACATCATTAAGTAGCATCCCACCTTAGTATCCAGCAGCATCCTTGCTGCTTATTGATGCATATAGGACCTTGGGAGACTTGACAAACATACCATCTTTCATGGTTTTGGTTGTTCTGGATTTGATGATAGCTGCCAGTAACTGGCTGTTGAACAACAGTGACAGCTTGAGGTCCATGATAAACATAGTGGTGTGGTACCAACTTCTGCTGATGATGATAATGATACTGATTTCTCGGTAGGGGAGCTCGCCGGTGAGTCTTCTCGGCTAGCTGCCGGGCATATTGCTCATCTATCAAGGGAAACCCTTCTGAGGCAACTTTGTTAAGATGATCTATTGAACATGCCATTCTTTTTGTAGTACACAAGAACAAGTAGAAGTTTGTGGGTTTTTTTTTTTTTTTTTTTTTTTTTTTGCTTGCATGTATGGTTAGAGGGCTAGGGAACTATATATACAGGAAGTTTAGGATAGGGGAAACCCTCTAACCTCACTTTTGAAGGCTCCATTTCATAATCAAAAAAGAAAGATATAAGGGAATTTCTCAGGGATAAAACTAAGGAAAAAGTGCTGCAGAAGTGGGCTTCCCAATTTATTCTTTCAGGTTTCTGTGATTCCATTTCTTGATTAGCGTGAACTATAGTGAAATTAAATGCTTAATCATTTGGAAATTAAGTTTTTATTTATGCCTATTCGTCTAATTTGAAATATTGTAGTGTCCATTACTGAGATCTTTCTTAGTCATAAAGTGGCATGGCCCAAGTGACAGAAAAAATAGATGTGTGGGACTTCCCTATATGTAGTTATCCATGGGAAATTGGACATCTCTATTTTACATTATAGGAGTTTGTTGAAATCTAAATTTTGTTCATTATATTATTTTTAAATTTGCGATTCAATAAAGAAGAGTTTTATGGGAGTCTTAGTTTGAAAAGAAATTTTAGCAAATACACTACTTTATTTCTATGGTTGTGACTGAAAAAGGCAATGGCAAACGTTTTCTTAAGACTGTAACACTAAGAAGGTACGATTCAAGGAGGGGAATGGAGGTGCAATTATAGATATGGTGGTGGATTTAGTTTTAGTACCAACCCAGTTTTGGAGGAATAAGTTATTGGGAAAATGTGTCCTTGGATCTGGTGCGATGGTTGGTGGGGTTGGATTGGGAGATGATGAGGAGTTTGATTTTTTGGAAGGAAATTTTAAGAAATCAATAGTCGATGGGGTTTCATCGATAGCTTTTTTTTGACCGAATCCAACAAATCTTGATCAAAGACATGACGACAACAATGGTAATCAAACTGTTAGGACGGAGCATAGGGTATATTGGTCTCCACAATCTAGTTTGCAGTTTATGGCAACCGTTCAGGCCGTTTCAACTCATGGATATTGAAAATGCACTACAAGAAAACAGACTTTTAGCGGCCTTTTTTTAGCCTTTAGCGGCGCTTTTAAGTGCCGCAAAAACTATTAGCGGCGTTTTCTCAAGCGCCGCAAAAAATGCCGCTAAAGGTAACTCCGCAAAATTTAGCGGCGTTTGTGGGAGAATACTTTTAGCGGCGCTTTTTTCAAAAACGCCGCTAATTTTGACAGATTTGAAATGTACATTTTTCATGCATTAAATCCAACGAAAAACAACAAATATAGCATGAAATCCAACCAAAAACAACAAATGTAGCACAAAAAATACAATAAAAAACATTAAATCTAAATGATACTTCAAATTCAACGAAAGATCTATGATGTAAATTAATAAATTAAGTATAACTCAAAACATTCTTACAATAATGTTAAATGTGACAATGTTAAAAACGTTCTTACAATGAGAAAACTAATGTCTAAGATGGCGGCTTTTGCATCACTTTGAAACATCTACATCATTTGTTTGTGAGTCAGTAGCCGGAGCTCATCGTACTTTTCTCGCTCTCTTCATCGCCATCATCGCTGTTGCCTCTGCCTCTCTCGTTGTTGTCGCTGCCTCCCTCGCTGCTACCGCTGCCTCCGCTCTAAGTTGTTACTAGAGTTCTTCATATTTTCTTTGAACCTCGGTAAGCATCTGAGCTATCTGGTCTCTTAACCTCTGAACTTCAGCTTGAGCTTGACTCCCGGAAGGCATGTATTGCTGGGAGCCGGATCCAAAATATTGGGTCGGGGTAACACTAGATCCTTGAAATCGAACCCGACCGTACCTTTCAGGACCCAAAACTTCAGTGATAATTTTGTTGTCAATGTTCTCAAGATTAACAAACTATCAGTCGAAGCAATTGTTTCGTACTCCGCCTTCTTCTCCTTTAGTTTCTCCTAATAAATCAAATAAAGAGTTAGAAACGAAATATATAATAAAAAGGAATGCAACATAACTTAACATTATTTAAAACTACTAACGACGAATTAAACCATTATAATTAAACATTATAAATATTTATAATAAATCAAATTTTATTAAGTAAATATACCATAATTTCTCCAGCTTCGGATGTCATAGGAGATCCATCTTTCTTTCTATGCGTAATCTCAAAAAGCTGAAGGCGACCAACTTTTTGACCTGACGAGACTTCCTACAATATAGTAGTAAAAATATTATTTAATAGTAGAAAGTCATTAATATTTGACAGAATTAATAAATTCATAATACCTCGGCCTCAGCTACAGAAGCAAAACTTCTAGACCTTGCCATGTCGTGAATTTTTGTTTTTGCCTGCTGCTGATAATGCTCTAGAATAACGTATTTTTATGTATTAATCATGTGTTTATTCTGAGCTTGATCCTACTAATTTGAGCTATTTATGTCTTTTTATCTTTTAGGGACTGATTTGGAGGCAAAAGCAAAATTAAGGGACAAAAGTGCAAATTTGGAGACACAATGGGCTAACATGCGACACAGAAAAAGATTGTGCCAAAAGTGCAAGCATGGAAGACACAAGGACTAAAAACGCAAAAAGAAGAGATTTTATTTTATAAGACTCCATTTTATTTATATTAGGATAATTAATATTAAGATAATTATTAGGATTATTTAATTTTAGGATTTTATTTTAATTATCTTTAATTATCTTTAATTAAACGTATTTATCTTTTTAGAATTTAAGTCAAATTAGACTATCTACCTAGCACTATAAATAGGGGGTGAAGTGACTCTATTTGGTGTTCATCTTTTTCTGTGAACACTTTCCCCCTGAAAGTCTAAGCTTTGGTTTCTTCATATTTTCTTTTAATAAAATTACTTTTTCCATTTTTATATTTATTTTCTTTTCCACTATTATCATGAGCCACTAAAACCTATCTAGCCGAAAGTTGTCAATATTCCCCAAAAAGGGTTCTTGAGGCTTAGAATCCGTGATTTAGCCTTCTCGCCAAGTATTCATCGTTTCTCACACTACGGGCCGACGCCTCGCCCCATGGCCCTTAAGAAGTAAGCTTTTCAGCATATGCAAAGGCGGCGCTTTGTATGTTTTGGAAGGATTACACACTCGATTCGTTAACTTATCATGCGTCGAGAGGTTGGCAAGCCAAAGAGACAAAATGGCGTGGGATTCGCCATTGAGAAGTGTTGATCTAGCATAGATTATCAAGCTGAGTCGTTTCCTAAAAATCGTAAGTCTAATCTTTTGGAGCTGGTGGTCATAGGCGTCCTCTTCCACTATAACTGGCTTACTTAAGTTGAGAAGGGTTATTCAAAAGCCGAGGATTGAACCCAATGCGAAATGAGACAACTGGAGGCTGGAGTCTACCAATAAGAATTTTTTTTCCTTTAACTCTCTTTATTATTTTTATATATTCTCCCTCTCAATTTCCGTCATTTATTTAATTTTGCAATTTCAATTTAATTTAAATTCTATTTTTATTTTTCCAAATCGAAATTCTTAATTCTGTTTTTTTTTATTTTTTCAGGAACGCAAGTTTCTTGGCCAAGAATTTTTCCAAGATTTCAAGAAACGAGTATTCGTACAATCCGGTCCTTGAGGATTTAACCCTACTTCCCCTTTACTATTATTTTTATTATTTTACAAGGAATAGGATATTTTTAGTGTTTTCAATGACACATCAAATTTTGGCGCCGTTGCCGGGGATCGATAACGTACTAATCTTGTTTTTTTGTTTCTTATGACCAGATCTGCTCCAAGAACTCTTGCGTTTGATTCAGAAATTAAAAAGACTGCGAGAGCTAATCGTAAGAAAACAAAGCTAAGAAAAAAGCAGTCAGCGGTGGTTGAGACTCAAAGTAATCCACCGCTAGAAATTAGAATCGACGACGAAGTAGAGTCTAGGGTTAACGAAAACCCTACTCAAACCTTTGAAGGCGAAAAAGTAGAAGTCGATTTCTCAGAAGAAATGTTTAACACTAGGGTTAGCGAAAACCTTAATTTAGCACATTAACCTATGGCTCAGACAATTCGACAACTGGCCGAAGCGCCGACAGAACAACCGCCACTATGCATCATGTATCCTACTATGGAAACTAATTTTGAATTAAAGTCAGGCTTGATCCAACTACTGCCAACTTTTCGGGGGTTACAAAATGAAAACCCCCACAAGCATTTGAAAGAATTCCATATGGTTTGCCTTAGTATGAAACCTCAGGGGGTAACTGAGGATCAAATTAAACTGCGCGCTTTTCCTTTTTCCTTCGCAGATTCTGCTAGGGAATGGTTATTTTATTTACCTCATGGATCTGTAATGACTTGGGCTGATCTGTCTCATTTATTTCTCAATAGGTTTTTCAGCGTCGCGTGCAGCCGAGTTAAGAAGAGAAATTGTAGGCATAAGGCAAAAAGACGCAGAGACTCTGTATGACTATTGGGAGAGATTTAAAAAGTTGTGTGCAAGTTGCCTACAACACGGTATAACAGAACAATCTTTGCTCCAGTACTTTTATGAAGGCCTGAAACCCATGGAGATGAATATGGTAGACGCCGCTAGTGGAGGAGCATTGGTCAACATGACTCCCCAACAAGTAAGAAACTTGATCTCCACAATAGCGGTAAATTTTCAGTAATTTCGAGCTAATCCTAAACCTCCTAGAAGGGTTCACCAGCTAAGTAATTCTACTTTTGAGGATAGACTTGACAGACTTACTAATATTGTGAATTCTCTTATTGTAGAAAAAGCAAAACCAGCCCGAGTATATGGAATATGTGCTACACTTGAACATACGACTGATGCGTGCACTAGTCTGTGTGACAATACTATGACCCATTTAGATGCTGTGGGAAATTTTCCTGGGCCACCACAAAGGCGATACGACCCTTACGCCAATACCTACAACCCAGGATGGAGGGACCACCCTAACTTTAGTTATGGGGCTAATCCACGATATAACCAGCCATACCAAAATCGGGTTCCACAACAGCCACAAGATTCAAGTAATTCTCTGGAAACTTTGGTCAATAAATTAGTAGCTAATGTCCTTGATTTTCAACAGCAAACTCTTAATTTCCAAAAAGAAACGAAGACATCTATAAGAGAATTGACCACGCCAATTGAGAAATTGAGTTCCCAAGGGAAGCTGTCGTCACAAACAGAACCAAACCCGAGACAGAATGCAAATGTAGAAACGTTGCGAAGCAGAAAGGTGCTGGAACCAATTCCTGCCAAGAATCTTGGCCAAGAAATTGCCAGGAAACTCCTGAAAATGACGAACAGATCCGAGCGAAACCCCCACTGCCAAAAATTCAACCTCTATTTCCAGGACGACTAAACCAGTGTCGGAAAGGTAGGGAAGACAAAGAAATCTTAGAAATATTCAGAAATGTCGAGATCAACATACCACTGTTGTATGCCATCAAACATATTCCAAGGTATGCCAAATTCCTTAAAGAGCTTTGCACCAACAAACGAAAGTTAACAGGCAATGAAAAGGTAAGTGTTGGTGAAAATGCTTCCACAGTTCTACAGCGAAAAATGCTGGTTAAATGCAAAGATAGGGGTATGTTCGCTATTCCATGCAAAATTGGTCATTTAGGAATTAAAAAGGCTATGTGCGATTTATGGGCTTCCATAAATGTAATGCCTTATTCTATTTATGAATCACTTAACGCGGATTTTTTGACAAAGACAGGTGTTATTATTCAATTGGCGGACAAATCTATTGTGCATCCCGAAGGAGTCCTCGAGGACATCTTGGTAAAAGTTAATGAACTTATTTTCCCTACAGATTTCTACGTAATAAAGATGGAGGAGGACAACACTGCTAGATCTTCAGACCTCCTGTTGGGCCGACCCTTCCTTAGTACTGCTAGCACCAAGATCGATGTTCGAAGCGGCACTCTTACGATAGAATTTGATGGGGAGATCGTGAAATTTAATGTTTACGATGCCATTAGCCATCCAAGCAAAATCTTGAGCGTAAACCGTGTCAACATGATTGACTCATTAATAGACGAAACTTTTGAGTCAACTTATAAGGACAAATCTGAATATAGATCTGATGATTATGAATTTGTTAATACATTATTGTCCCCATCAGAAACTAAGCTTCTACCTTCTGTTATGTAGGCACCAGATCTGGAATTAAAACCACTTCTCGAGCATCTAAAATACACATTTCTAGATAATGATGGGACCATAGCCGATTTAAAAGGGATTAACCCCTTGAAAGGCACGCAAAGACGATTAAAGCCAAATATGGTCGATGTGTTAAAAAATGAGAATTTTCGAGCCCATACAGACGAAAGAATTCAGTTGGAACTGCTCCAATTCTAGTTGAGTCGTCAAGCTAGGGACGTTAAACAAGCGCTTATTGGGAGGCAACCCAATTTTTATTTTTATTTTTTATTTTTTATTTTTATTTTTATTTTTTATTTTATTTTTATTTATTTTATCTTATTATTTTATTATTTTCAGATATTAATAAAATTCTCTTCTTCTAGGTAAACCGAAATGAAGATAGGAAGAAAGGAGGAACGATAAATCTGTAGCCAAATAGCCCCTACTCGACACTTTTGGCCAGCAACTAGCGGATCTCATACGTGAATGACAGTAATTACACGGGGAGTTCTTCTACACCTTTTTCTCTTATTTTATTCCATATTGAGGACTCTGTGTTTTAAGTAGGGGGAGGTATTCCTCATTATTTCTGTCATTTTAGATACTGAATTTTTGTTGTTGCTGCTGATTTGGTTGTTGCTGCCCATATAATTTTTTTAAGAATATTTTGCTTCTTTTCATGCCCAAGAATTTGACCACGACTTGCCCACTGTTTGCCCCACAAGCATGATTCTTGCCTTCTGGAGAAGTTAAGATTTTTCCCATAGTTGATGCCATCTCCACTGTTTTATTTTTTTATTAGGCTAAAAATAATTGTGATTAATGGAGTTAACTCTATCTTACTTTTCGTAAAATTGATCAAGTTTAATATAAAGTGAACACTTAAAATGATCACATACTTAATTTATGTTCATGGCTCTAGGTGATTATTGAAACTTGTTCTTGACACTTAAATTGTTTTTCCTGAGTTCTCAAAATTTCAATTTCATTTAATTTTTAATAAATTTTTCCATGGTTATGAGTACAGCTTAGAACGTGGCTGACTGAGTAACCGGGGTAGGGTGCTTGGGTTGTCATTCTACTTCGCGTCAAAAGGTTGTGTGACGTGATAGTTAAAGCTCTGCTAACTGAAATTAATTCTTAAGAATGCGTCGGGCTGAGTAACCGGGGTGGGGTGCTTGGCTGTCATCACTCTTCGCATCAAAAGGTTCCACATGTTCTTAGGAAAAATAAAAATAAAAAGTATGTTGGGCTGAGTAACCGGGGTTTGGTGCTTGGCTGTCATCACTCTTAGCTTCAAAAGGTTCAACATACATACATACATAAATAAATAAATAAATAAATAAATAAATAAAAAGAAAAAATATATGTAAATAAATAAAATTTGGGACTAAAGGAAGAAACAAAGAGGGTGTCTTGGTAGGTTTAGTAATTCACCTAATTTTCATGAAATAATTCAAATCGATTTTAATTTCTGTGTGTATTGATTGGAAAATTTTTTCTATTTTACTTAAAGCAAGCTTAGGGTTCTCTTTATTTTTCATATGCATTTTTAACTAAGTCTTATGAAACTTTGGAGTGGTATTAGGATAATTAATATTAAGATAATTATTAGGATAATTAATATTAAGATAATTATTAGGATTATTTAATTTTAGGATTTTATTTTAATTATCTTTAATTATCTTTAATTAAACGTATTTATCTTTTTAGAATTTAAGTCAAATTAGACTATCTACCTAGCACTATAAATAGGGGGTGAAGTGACTCTATTTGGTGTTCATCTTTTTCTGTAAACACTCTCCCCTTGAAAGTCTAGGCTTTTGTTTCTTCATATTTTCTTTCAATAAAATTACTTTTTCCATTTTTATATTTATTTTCTTTTTCACCATTATCATGAGCCACTAAAACCTATCTAGCCGAAAGTTGTCAATATTCCTCAAAAAGGGTTCTTGAGGCCTAGAATCCGTACTTAGCCTTCTTGCCAAGTATTCATCGTTTCTCCACACTACGGGCTGACGCTCCATCCATGGCCCTTAAGAAGTAAGCTTTTCAACATATGCAAATGCGGCCGCTTTGTATGTTTTGGAAAGATTACACAGTCGGTTCGTTAACTTACTGCGTCAGAGGTTGGCAAGCCAAAGAGACAAAATGGTGTGGGATTCGCCATTGAGAAGTGTTGATGTAGCATAGATTACTAGCTAGAGTCAGGTTCCCTAAAAATCGTAAGTCTAATCTTTGGAGCTGGTGGTCGTAGGCGTCCTCTTCCACTATAACTAGCTTACTTGAGTTGAGAAGGGTTATTTAAAAGCCGAGGATTGAACCCAAGGCGGAATGAGACAACTGGAGGCTGGAGTCTACCAATAAGAATTTTTTTCCCTTTAACTCTCTTTATTATTTTTATATATTCTCCCTCTCAATTTCCTTCATTTATTTAATTTTGCAATTTCAATTTACTTTAAATTCTATTTTTATTTTTCCAAATCGAAATTCTTAATTCTGTTTTTTTTTATTTTTTCAAGAACGCAAGTTTCTTGGCCAAGAATTTTTCCAAGATTTCAAGAAACAAGCATTCGTACAATCCGGTCCCTGAGGATTCGACCCTACTTCCCCTTTATTGTTATTTTTATTATTTTACAGGGAATAAGATATTTTTGATGCTTTCAACGACACATCAGCTGCTTGTTCCAACTCGCTCACGGTCCTACATAATAAAATTATTATTACGTATAAACACTATATATAAGAGTTTGGAAATACGTAATACCTCTCCTTTCTTTGAATTCCAGAATCTAACCGCATCTTCCCATTGGTACCTCAGCATTCCCGGCGGGACATTTCTCAATTTTTCCTCGAGGCTTATGTCTTTATTAAAATATAGTTTTTTCAAAGTGCTTTTATTGTCTCTCCAATTTTTACCTAATGCCTTCTTGATATAGTCATCGAAGACCTCTAAAATAAATCTCTCCTAAAAAACACAAGTTCAGAATGTAAAAATAAATGAAAGTTAAACTAAAGTGTTATAAATTACTTTAACGTTTTGTTACCTTAATATTATCGAGAGCCTGATTTTTGTTGCTATCAGGCATGTGATGCCATGATTCGTAGTTGATGGGCAACATATTAGCATTTCGTGCTATAATGCCCAAATAGCCTGCTAAAAGTCGAGCTTCAGATCCAACAGGCTGACCATGACTGTTTCTACTTACTTTGACACGCTCGGCAGGATTTAATTCATATAAATCTTTAAGTAGCGTACGTCCTCGACCTCTTCGCGTCCCACCACTTTCAGCTGAAAAAAATATATTATTATTATATTAAAATTGAAAAATAAATCAATAATAAAAGTCAACACACATGTAAAATAAACTTAACATTACTTTGAAATTCTGCAGACTCGTCAAGTGTCTCCGGTACATTTGAAGATCCAACAACTGTCTGTTGTTCACTATTTTCTTCTTCTGAATTTGGAGTATTCTGGACAATACTTAAATCTTGTAATCTTCTTCTACACATTTTTCCAGCAATACACATAAAATGATTGAAATTTTAGTAATAAATTACAACAATAATAGTACATGTAAAATAGTTAAATTATATAACATGACCAAGATTAAAATTATAGTGTTACATATAATTAAAAAATCATAAAATCTTACTACATCATTATTCGTAAATATCTTCATCTACATCATGTCGAACCCATTGATGTTGTGTACTAGTACTAGGGATATTTTCATCTAAGTTTTGTTCTGGAAAAGACAATGTTTCTGATCTTTTGACGATGTCATCTCTACTTCCATTACCCATGTCAAACAAGTCTCTAGGGGTGTTCCGGAGTACAACATACCAACCCCCATCAGTTGGATCTTTCGAATAAAAAACTTGTTTCACTTGAGAAGAAAATACATATGGCTCGTTCATCAATTGTTGTCCAGTGTGAATCAAGCGAGTGAAATTAACCATTGTAAAACCAAATTGATCTTTTTTAATTCTGCGAGCAGTATTAACATCAGCCCAATCACACCGGAATAAGACAACTTTCCATCTACCATAGTAATCCAACTCAATAATGTCAGTAAGAAGTCCGTATTACTCCACATTACCCTCAACCGGATTACTATCCCTAGCACTAGCATAACTTGTTATTGAAGAATTAACAACAATTCCACAATTTTGAGTTCTCCTCATTCTCTCACGATATTTTGTATGAAATCTGTATCTATTGATGAGGAAGGCACTATATCTTTTTATTACTCTGTTCAGACCTTGGGAAAGCCATTTAACTTCGTCATTGACGTCCTTCCCACTCCAAACCTATTGAATCGAAAGTAAATTGAGAAATTATAAATGTATTATGTAAAAACATTCTTATTTGATTAACTAAATTTCGTGATTATATGTAACTTATTAACTTCAGTTACATACCGTTTGGCTTAACCATTCATGAAAAGATTCTGTGAATAACTTATTAATCTCTCGATGTTGTAATCTTCGAGAGCGTGCACGAGATCTCAAAATTTGTTTGTATTCACTATGTTAAAAACAAGTTTAATTGGTTAGAAAATAAAGAAATCAAAACGACGAATATGTGAGGAAATTTTAGAACTTACTTGCATAATGGTTCAATTGAGTGAAAAAGTACATATCGATGTGCTTCTATCCACGATATATCATCTAATTCTGCAATTTCAACTTTGCCGATTGGTTCTCCATAACTTTGGAATAAATAAGTTTCGGCCAAGTTATGATCATTGAGCCCAGCATTTCTACTTGGTCTATTCAATCGTGTTTCAACATCTTCTAAATATCTAGAACAGAAGGTCATGCACTCCTCTACCAAGTAGCCTTCAACAATTGATCCTTCTGGATAACGCTTATTGCGACAATAAGATTTCAATTTGCTTAGGAACCTAAACACGATATACAATATTTATCAAAAGTTGTAACTAAATGTATAGATGTGAATGAATGAATACTTGACAAATAAATTAGCACCTTTCTATAGGATACATCTATTGATAAAAAACCAGTCCACCAAGTATTGCTTCGTGAGGGAGATGGATTACCAAGTGCACTATAATAGTGAAGAAGGAAGGTGAAAAGATCTTCTCCAAATTGCATAAAGTCAAAGCGGCTCGATCCTGTACTTTCTCAAGTTCTTCAACATCCAAAACTTTGCCACAAATAGCTTTCATTATATTGGATAGTTCAATTATACAGGACGTTACATTTTTCGACATACAGCATTGTAAAGCAATTGAGAGTAAATCTTGCATCAAGATGTGGTAATCATGTGATTTTAATGAATATAATCTTCGATCTTTAAGACTCACACATCGAGATATATTTGACGCATACGCATCTGAGACCTTTATATCCTTCAACACCATACAGAACACTTCTTTCTCTTCCTTTGACATTGAAAAAATAGAAGGTGGCAACCGATATTTCCCATTCGGAAGTACTTGAGGATGAAGATCACGTCGAATTCTCATGTCAACTAAATTAAGTCGACTCTGAAGATTGTCTTTTAATTTTCCATCGACATTCAAAATTGTCCCAATTATGTTCTCGCAGACATTCTTCTCAATATGCATGACATCAAGATTGTGGCGTAAAATGTTGTGCTCCCAATAAGGTAACTAAAAAAAAAATACTCTTTTTTTTCCACAAGTCCACCTTATTAGGATTATCCTCTTCATCAGATTCATCCTCAGATTTATCCCTCGATCTTCTCTTTGTTTGCGTGTTAGGTGGTTGATTCATTTTACCATAACTAAAATTGATATCTTTTAACATAAACAAGATTTCAGATCCAATGGTCTGCTCAGGAGCTCCTTTGTACTCTTCAATACCGTCAAATAGAGTCTTCTAAAATCTAAATTTATGATTTCCATCTAACCACCGACTGGCCCATATAAGAGAACTTCTTCCCATTATACAACCACTTCGAACAAGTTTGCGTAACACAGCAAGGACAAGCATAACATTCTTTAGTACTCCAACCCGATAAATTAGCATAAGCCGAGAAATCATTAATTGTCCACAACAAAGCTGCACATAAATTAAAGTTCTCCTTTCTCAATACATCATATGTCTCAACACCCGACCATAACTGTTTTAACTCTTTAATAAGTGGCTGCAAATAGATGTCAATATCATTTCCGGGACCTTTCTCTCCAGGGATAATCATAGATAATATAAAAGAAGATTGCTTCATGCAAATCCATGGAGGCAAATTGTAAGGAACAAGCACTACAGGCCAAGTACTGTAAGAAGTACTCATGATTTTAAAAGGATTAAAGCCGTCAGCTGCTAGCCCAAGCCTCATATTTCGAGGATCGCTTGCAAAGCTTGGAAATTTACTGTCAAACGATTTCCAAGCTAAAGAATCAGCAGGATGCCTTAATAATCCATCATCGGTCCGTTCATCATTATGCCACCTCATAGAATCAACTGTTTTTGACGACATGAAAAGCCTTTGAAGTTTTGGTATTAGGGGAAAATATTGCAAAACCTTGACTGGCTTCTTTCTTAACTGTGCCCCACCTTCATTCGTATTCACATCTTCTGTATTCCTATCTATCCAATGAGACTTACCGCAAACATGACAGGACTGTTGGTTTTTCTGATCACCCCAGTACAACATGCAGTTATTTGGGCAACTATAAATTTTATCGTACCCAAGGCCCAAATCTTTTATTAGTCTCTTCATATCTTGACAAGACTAGGGGATTTTTGCAAACGGAAACATCTCTCCCAGAAACTCTAGCAACATTGTAAAAGAGTTTCCGGTCCACCCTTCCAAACATTTTAAGTGAAATAGACGAATGCAGAAGGACAATTTCAAATATTTTGATCCCTCGTAAATTTCTTCGTTCATTTCATTAAGTAAATTGTAAAACTTCGTCGCTTCTTCATTTGGCTCCTCATCAGGTGCACTTGTTCCCGTTTCGCAAAAGATATTTCCACCAATATTACAATCATCGGATGCAATAAAGTCAGGTGGAAACGATTGCTCACCATGACTATGCATATTAAATGTATCCTGCAACATACCTTCCATGTCATCTTGTCTAACATACTGATGGTAAGTAGTATCAGAATAAGTCGGATTAATCGTTGAAGAAGTTCCACTAGATGTACATTCTCCATGGAAAATCCATTTTTTATACCCCCGAATAAAGCCATCAACAATTAGATGTTCGTAGACAACTTCACGAAAATGCCAATTGATGTTGCCACACTTCTTACACGGGCAAAGAATCATATTCTCTTGGCTTGCATTTTGAAATGCAAAATTTAGAAAAGTTAGTACTCCATTTCGATAAACATTGCTTATTCTTGACAATTTCATCCAACTCCTATCCATTTCGTAGTTCTTGAAATCTAAAGTTAACAATAAATTATATTAATTGATAAATATTGAAATATTGAAAAATATTTAAAATATTGATAAATGAAATATAAGTAAATCATTTTAAAATTGATAAATATTAAAATACATTAAAGCAAAAAAATAAAAAATAAAACCTTTTAAATCTGATAATATTTAATTACACTTTTTTTTTTATAATTGAAACTATTAAAATTTATAAGTAAACAAATATCATATTATAAAATACCTTAATTGTTTTATATTACATGAACTAGTAATATGTTATTAAATAAATAAAAATAACTAATTGTATATCTTTGAACAATAATTATTTTTATTAATAAAAATAAAATTTTAGAATCAAAACTAAAATAAATAATAAAAATTGAATTAAATAGTCAAATCTTCTAACTAGAGTTCGAGAAAATCCGAACCTGTAACAAAGGGAGTCAAAAAAAATCTAAACTTCAGAAAATGTGAATCCAACAAAACGTGAGCCCGAGAAGGCCGAAGATCGTAACAGATCAGAGTCCGAGATCAATTTGACTCGAGCCCAAGATAAATTCAATCCTGTAACATGAAAAAACTAGATTTTATAAATCAACAGTTATAATAGACATTAAAAAAAAAGCCTACAGCAAGAACTGTCTACCTGTGTTTCAACAATCAGCTTCATTGCAACTTTTGTCAATAGATAATGCACCTAAATATCAAAGCACATGGTATTCAACAGTCAAAATTCAGCAATAATAACCCATAACACGGAATGAAATTTAGCACAACTTTATAAAATAAAAAAATGAGATCTCAATTTCACAAACAATGTGCATTTGGGGCACTTAGCAACCTTAAAGATGAGAAGGCATGAGTTGTTAACTTAAAAGAATGTTTATTACTCTCTTTCGTTTAAACTCTTATCAATCCTTCCAAAATTTCGGAAAGCCATTTTCACTTACTCATAATACTTTCGTTGGACAGCATAAATCCATCAACATAGTAGGACATAAACAAGACAAAATAATAGCATCGTTAAGTCACATTAAAATAAAAACAATTCTTGAAAATCTAGCTTTCGACAGCATTAAAATTTAGCAATTGAACAGTAAGATGTCCTCAATTTCGGATAGTTTTAACATGCTCCAAACGGACATCATTAAATCATAAAAAACAGGACGACATCATTGTGTAATACAACAGCATTTTAGAGAGGTTTAAATCATACCAATGCAGTTAGAAATAAAACTGCACTAACTTGGACGGCAGTAAAATTTCATTAACTCAGACTGCACTGAAATACTTTAAGATAACAATAGGAGAGAGGCTAATATGTAAAAGAAATTTTTATTATTATTAAAGGGAGAACATTTTGTTATACCTATTAAACTGTAAAAGAAAAATGAAATTAACGTGATGTTATTATATTTTTAAAAGATTTGCTGACAGATACGGGAATTGAGGCTAATATGTGGATACTGTATATTACTTTGAACCTATCCATAAATAATCAAAGTGATCCAATTTTTGGAGCAAAAATCAAGCTTTGAGCTACTGTATGACAAATATGGCAAGTATCCAATATTACTATTTTCATTTTTATTTAAAGATCATGCATGTCAGATGAGTATTTTAATACTGTATTTTAACCCCCAAAATATTTTCAAACAGGGTTATTTCTTCTAAGGTTCAAGCGCTTGAAATTGGACCTTTATTTAAAAATTTTGAAAAGAAAACATATTCCATGATTTTGAGGTGCTAGGGTAAGGCCATAGAACTCTATGAGAAAAGAAAGGGTAAGCATTGAAACGTGGGCAACCGACCCCCACACTGACATGAACCAACAAACTGTAACTTTATCTTGATTTTCCATTAAATTTCCCCTTTGTTTAATGGTTCAAAGATTTATCCCAATGCCACTATAGAAATAATGAGTTAATTTACAATATATGATTGTTATTAAATATATATATATTTACTTGAGTTAATTTTACAACACATCTTTAAACTAACTTAAATATTAAACTATTTTAATTGAGTTTTTAAAGTATCAAAATTTTATCAATTAAAATTTTTTATTAATCCGATATCAACTTAAATCTAGCGTGAAGCATATTTTATCAATTAGGTCTTTATAATATTAGATTGATTGGAAGCAGGAGAACTAAGTTCATGGATAGGTGTTAAAGATCTTGTAAATAAGAACTGAACTATGGGGTGACGGAGTCTATACTCCAAAATACTCTCAATACTGAAGTCGGTGAAGAGTTCTTGGTGGTGTAAGAGGTAAGAGGAGATTTTAACATAGCAATGATAAAATAAGGAAGATGATCGAGAAAGAAATAGAACTTGGCTTTGGGATGTGTAAGTGCATGCTTTCTTATAATAAACGGAAGAGGGTCCAAATATTCGATATGGCAATCGGTATATTCTGCACCCACATATTTTTCTGATATATATTCATAATCCATTCATTCAACTCAACCTCCCTCTAAAGCTGCTACCTTCTTTTTAGTTTGGAGTTGGACCATCGTTTTTGTCCACTAAACTAACTCTTACCCCCCATTTTTGTTCCTGTTTTACTATTTTAAGCTCTAAATCAAGAAAGCAAAAAATAAAACACCACAAGTATAAACGTAAAATGGTAGTTTTCTTGGTTGTCTTTGTTACCTTAAAACGAAAAACTTTCCAAGTATTACAACTTATAACAATATTTTTATGATGAATTTAAGGACATTTACTTCCATTGAACGAAGACTTTTCCTTCGGTAGCTCCAAAACCAAAACATCAATGCTGGTATGATGAATTTTTTAGCATGAAAATAACAAAAACAGTCTAAAAGAGAACTTACCAGAATTTCTTTCAAACCGTTCCTAGCTTCAAATGTGCTCCTTCCCCTTTCTTACTACCGCTTCCTTTAACTGAACATTTACTGGGGATTTTGGATTTCGAATTGGGGAAAAAGGGGTAATTATTTTAGGGTTTCGAATTAGGGAAAGGAGGGAAATAAACTAGGGAGAAGTGATTATTTTAGGGATTCGAAGTAGGGAAAATGGGGGAAATAAACTAGGGAGAAGGGGAAAATGAATAACTCGGTGTGGATAAAAAAGAAGAGAGCAAAACGACGCCGTTTAGCGAAAAATAAATTAACATTTGCGGCGTTTTCTCCTAGCGCCGCTAAAGGCAAACCAATTGCGGCGTTTTAACATAAACGCCACTAAAAATTAAACAAAATGATGCCGTTTTGATATAAACGGAATAAACTTTAGTGGCGTTTTTCCCCTAGCGCCGCTAAAGGTAAATCTATTGCGGCGTTTAACCCTAAAATGCCACTAAAAATCCAAAAAAAACGACGGCGTTTTCATATAAACAGAATAACATTTAGTGGCGTTTTGTCTCCAAGTGCCACTAATGGCGAAACTATTGCGGCGTTTTACCCTAAAACGCTACTAAAAATCCAATAAAACTACACCGTTTTGATATAAACAAAATAACCGTTAGTGGCGTTTATACACTAGCGCCGCTAAATCAAACCTGTTGCGGCGTTTTAACCAAAAACGCCACTAAAAATCCATAAAAACTACACCGTTTTGATATAGACAAAATAACCATTAGTGGCGTTTATAACCTAGCGCCGCTAAATCAAACCTATTGCGGCATTTTAACCTAAAACGCCACTAAAAATCCAAAAAAAAGATGTCGTCTAGTATAATAGAATAACCTTTAGCGGCGTTTATACCCTAGTGCCGCTAAATCCAATATTTTTTTTAAATCTAATATTTAAATATATTAAATGGTTTAGATTAAATATTTTTAAATATAAAAGCATTAATTGATTGTATAAAATTTCATCATTTAACAAATCTCAAGTAAACCTTAAATCCTAAACCATTTAATATATATATAATTGATCTATTATCTCTTACATAATTTAAACTATAATCATAATTTTAATATATTAAAATTAATATTATCTCTTTTACAATTATATAAGAAATTATTTAATATATAAATTACAAAACACTAATTACTCTAAACCTTAAACCCCTAACCCTATCCCCTAAATCCTGAATCATAAAACATAATCGATTTCTAAACCCTAAACCCCTAACACTTAACCCCTAACCTCTAAACCTTAAACTCCAACCCTTAAACCATACACCATAAACCCTAAACCCATAATCTATAAACCTTAAAATAGTAACTCATACACTTTAAACCCTAAACCATATACCCTAAACCACAAACCCTAAACTATAATGATAATTAGTTCAATATTTTAAAATTAATACTATCTCTTTTTACGATTATATAAGAAATTATTTAAAATAATATTTTAAAATATTTAAGGTTCAAATAAATATTGTGTTCATAATTTATGCTTTTGGGATTTAACCCATTGCACACTAAACCATTGTTCATGTATGCTTTTGGAATTTAACCCATTTTGATATATATATTCTTTTATAATAATAATTTATATTTTTCTTATTTAGATTTATATTATAAAAAAAATCTAAGATACACAAGTTAAGTAGTTCACCATATTTACCCTTAAACCCCTAACCCCAAATCCCAAATCTCAAACCCTAAACCACAAACCCCAAACCATAAATCTTAGACTATAAACCATAAACCCTAAACTCTAAGCCCTAAACTATAAACTATAAACCCTAAACCATAACCCATAAACTCTAATGACAGTAATGCTCAACAAAAAAGGTCAGGGTCATGCTGAAACTTTTTACGGCGTTTTTCAAAAAGTGCCGCTAATGCTTAATCTATAGCGACATTTTTATAAAAGCGCTGCTAATGCTATCTATAGCAGTGTTTTTCCAAAAGCGCCGCTAATGCCATTAAAGCTCAAGATAAAATGACGACGTTGTGCTTATTTTATTTGCGGTGTTTTTCATAATGCGCCGTTAATGGTCGACTTATAGCGGCGTTTTTCAAGAAGCGTCGCTAATGCTTGATCTTTTGCGGCGTTTTTTACATAAGCGCCGCTAATAGTGATCTTTTGCGGCGTTTGTTTTACAAGTGCCACTATAGCTCTAACCTTTAGCGGCGTTTTTATTTCAGCGCCACTAATGTACAACTGTTGTGGCATTTTTTGTACAAACGCCGCTAAAAATGCCGTTAAAAGTCTATTTTGATGTAGTGATGACTACTTCTTGGCAAAATTCCAGTGCATCGAGGATTTAGAGAAGGTTTTATCCTAGGGACCTTGCATCATTTATTACCAGTATCTCACCATTCAACCTTGGACCAAGGAATTCAGTCCATTACGACCTTTCTCAAATGTAGTTTTGGCATGGATCAGATTGCTTGGACTCCAGGGCATATGTATAAAATGAAGATTCTTAGAGAAGCAGGTAGCATGGTTGGAAGGGTCTCAAAGCTTCACTTCAACACTGATAGTAGAACAAGGGGCCATTTTGCTAGGATAGTTGTCTATGTCAATCTAGATAAGCCTTTAGTGTCTCAAGTTCTAATCAACGACGAGACCTAACGAGTTGAATATGAATTTTTGCAGGTGATTTATTTTTCGTGTGGCCGGTATGGTCATGTGAAGGAGTTGTGGTCTACACCGGTTGAGATTCTAAATTAGACGGAAGGAAATGTGTAACACCCCTCACCCGTATTCAATGCTAGAATAGGGTTACGAAGCATTACCAAACTTATAACACATTCAAACATACATTTCATATACAATTAAACAAATCATATACATTTCATTCACAACCAATCGTTGTGTCCCTAATACGAGTCTACGAGGCCCTAAACATGCATTTAAGGTGGTTCGGGACTAAACTGATAACTCAAGAAATTTTTCAACACTTACAAATTTTTTGCATAAATTAGGGGACACAAGCCTGTGTGGCCCTCTCGTGTGTCTCACATGGCCAATAGACACGCCCATGTCACAAGCCGTGTGGACATTCAAAATGAGAGCACATGACCGTATCCCAACCCGTGTTCAACCCCGTGTAACTCTCTGACTTGGATTACACGGCCAACACACACGCCCGTGTGGCTAGCCCGTGTGCCCTAAAAATGGTATACACGCCTGTATGCCAGGCTGTGTGCTAGGCAGTGCTAAACCTGTAGGGTATACTGACTTATGCCATACGACCAAGTCACACGCTCGTGTGTGAGGCCATTTGGAGCATACTGACTTGGTTTCAAATTCAACACTAGAGGACATACGGCTGTGTAACCTGACCGTGTGTCACACACGGCTGAGATACACGCCCGCGTCTCTGCTCGTGTGGACAAAAATAGGCTATTTACCAAGCCAATTTGCATCACAAACTTGTGCACACCTTCACCCAATTCAAATGGTACAAACATAACATAAGTGAGCATCCAATTCAACCATAATAAGGCTAAAACATACCATTTCAATACCAACAACTAACATGCTTATAATCCCATGTTTTACTCATTCAAAATATACCAAATTCACATATTCAAATCAACTAATTAAACTTTTCCAAACATGCATCATCATGCACCAATTCACAAGCACATAACTTCTCAATTATCAACCATTTGACATCTATAAAACTTACTATTGAAAAGCATCACATAACCAACCTCAATCACACAACATAGATCATTTGTATTCATATAAACATAGCTAAATTAACCAAAATAAGCCAAATCACATGGCCAAATATACAAACCAAAACCTTAGACATTTACAAACCAATTCAACTGGCTAAGTTCATAAGCACCACATTTATCAAAATGACCAAAGTCCCTATACATGTCATATGACCCAAAACTTAATTTCAAAAGTACCAAGTGATAGTTGGATAGTGTGTAGTGATCTCCGATGGTCTCCGAATCCGAGCTAGCTTTGAAAACACTATAAAACACAGAGAAATACACAAAGTAAGATTTATAGCTTAGTAAGTTCGTATAGCATTTATATCAACTCATCATATAAACTCAAATTAAGCCAAAAACATAACATAACATATCTCATAATATATCACCAATCTACCACATTTGCATCCATCAATTTAGATGTAATTTCCTTAATTTTTCATCATTTTAGTGTATTACTTGGTTCATGTACATACCTGTACCTTCCTGTATTTAACTCATACTCATTCACATATTTGACATACCCGTTAAACCATTTGGAATATTTTTGAATACTCAAAAAACTCGTACACTTAGTGCCAAATAAATAGCCGTAGTTGTATTAATTTTGCTCACTAAGTACTAATGTATATATATATAGCTGAAGCTATCTGAATCCTGCACACTAAGTGCAAGTATATAATCAAAGCTATCTCGATTTCACACACTATGTAACACCCCTAACCCGTATCCGTCGCCAAAATAGGGTTACAAGGCATTACTAATCAAGTCACAACATACAACATACATTTCTCATCCAAGAATCCATTAATACATAAAAATCAATCCAACATAGTCACATTGTCCCTTATAAGGCTCTACGAGACCTTAAAACATGCCTGGATGAGGTTCGAAGCTAAATTGATAATATTTAAAAATTTTGGGAAACTTATAAAATTTTTATGCATACAGGGATCACACGCCCGTGTGAACAGGCCGTGTGCCTCACACGGTCACCAGACACGCCCATGTCACAAGCCGTATGGAAATAGGGCATACATACTAACTTGCATCATACAGCTGGAGACACACCCGTGTGCCTTTACCGTGTGAAATCTAAAGGGTATTCTGACTTGGGTCACACGGCTGGCCACACACCCATATGCCAGCCCGTGTGTCACACACGGTGATACGATCCCGACCATATCATGTTACGTCACAACTCGATGTTATCGAGATTGGCCTAAACACGAGGGGCCCAAGTGCAAAATAAAATTTAATTTCAGTTTGTTAACTTATGTGTAGGTTTTAATTGTTCGAGATTGGGGTGGAAACCATTGCTGGAATAATCAAACAATCACAGATGTCCAGCTCAAGTGTTCTATGCAACTTGAAACAACCTCATTTAGCTCGTTTATAGCTCATCTTAGCTTATTGAGCTCCGCATTATTTGTTTTTAGCTTGTGCATCAATTTGCTGGAATATCTAATTCAGTTTAGCTCAATTATAACTTTCTTTAGTTTATACATTTAGTTGCTGGAATAAACTTAAATAATATTTAGTTTAAGTATTAAATGAGTCTTAGTAATGTGTTTAGTTATTTTAGTTTAAGTAATTAAGTTGTTTTAATTTTACTTAGTTGTTTAAATAATTTCAACAATTAATATGTTCTAGCTTAATTAATTTGCTAGAGCAATTTAATTTGTTTAATTGTGTTTATAGGTGAATTAATCAATTGAACCAGCTGTTACATGGATGGGTATTTAAAGAGGAATAAATTCAGCTGTTATGGTGATAAATTAAAGGTCAGTAGCTGTTATGAGCTTTTCCAAGTAAATGTTTGAAGAGTTTAATGGACAAGGAGTTATTCACATAAGCCATTCAGTTTCCAAACATTTTTTCACATGATGGTGGCTGTTCTAATTCGTCCATTGACACATTTGGTTGGTTATATTTAAGTATTTATACAAAGAAGGTTGTTCATGTGCCAAATGACATTCATTTTTTTGGCTGCTGTCCATTCAGCTGCCCAAAGGAAAATTAAAAGGTTGTTATCAAGCATTGAACCAAATTTATTTAGCTCATTAGAGCTAATTATTAGCTGATTGAGAAGATTAAACATGCTGCCCATTGCCATTACATATGTTTAGAGTTCATCAAAAGTCTTGTAGTTTTAATTAGCTTAATTAAGTTCATCAATAGCTCAATTAAGTTGAATGTTTATGTCCATTCGGCTGGGGTTTGTCTCATGCCTATAAATAATTTGTTTCTAGCTTTGTAGAGGACTTTTTGCTAAATTTATGAAATATTTAAAACTTGTGAGAGTTCAAATCTCCTTGATCTTCTCCTTGATCTTTTTGGGACTGATCTAACTTATCAAGCTAGGCTTGTGGCGTCTTATCCTTCCTTTGTTTTCCGCAGTTATCGCTTTTCAAGTGTGGCGTTCGTTATACCTTTGGTTCCTATCTCGTTAGATAGCGGGTCAATGTTTATTTGTTGTTTTCATCGATCGTTATCCATCTAAGTGCTTGTAAGACTTGGGTCAACAATCTTTCATATTGTTGGTTTGGCCTTTGCCTTAGCTAAACCTATCCATTCCTTCCCTAAACATTCTTTGAACCTTTGTTTGAGCCTATCTTTTACCCGTTTTCAGCCTTTCTTGAAACGAAGCACAACTTACTCAATTTCTTGATTGGGCACACACATACGACTCGAAACCATATCAATCGTGTTGTATCATTTGGTATCAGAACTAATGAAATTGGAGAAAGTATTAACATTTTAAGCCTTACGGGATTATGGTTTTATAAAAGAAAATAGAAATGTTTTTTTGAAAAATATTCAAATTAAAAAAAATTCAGTATCCATTGAAGTTCAAAGTATGAAATATCAAATTTGGGAATACAAAATTTATTGGAAGTTTAAAAAAAGAAAAAGAAGAAGAAGAAGCTAGCGAGGAATTTCATTACTGCCCGAAGTAATTCATTTATTTCCTACCATTCGACTACACTTAAATCTTTCCATCTTTGTTTTCTAGCCTACCCGCTAGTCCTAACATCATTTCCTACCCAAAATCGATCATTACTTTTGCAAACTGACCCACACTGACTGCTGCTAAGTCTAAATAGTCCAGTGAAAACTTAGAGAGGCGGATTGAGAGGAAAAAGGCAAGAGTGCTTAAAAGTATTTAATAGCTATGGAATCTTATTTTGGAGGTCCTTAGGTTGATGGTGAGTGGAAAATTATGGGCATTAGTTATGAAATTTTTAAGGTTAGTTATAAAGGTTAATTAAGTAATTTATAATTTAAAGTTAAAATAAAAGAAATAAAACTAAACATCATCTTTTCTTCTTCATGTTTCAACCAAAACTAAGGCAAGGAAACACCATTTTCATCTTTTTCATTCGGCACTTCTATTTTCATCAATTAGGTATATGTTTTTTATCCGTTTTTAATGATTCTTATGTTTTTGTGATCGTTGCATCTAGTACTAGCTAGCCCAGGGACTATTTTGCAAAACTGTTAAAGATTTTGAATAATGCCATTAATGAATATGTGTGAGTTTTGAAGTTTATTGATAGATTTTGAATACTTGTTGATAGATATACAAGTTTTGTAAAGTGATTTTTAGTGAAAATGCAAAATAGGGATTAAATTGAGAAATATTGAAACTTTGTGGTTAAAATGTGAATTAAATGAAAATTATGGGTTGCTAAGAGCATTATGGTAATTCAGTTAGCATGGGTTTATTATGAATTTCAGTAATTTGTGATTTTGTGCAATAAGGACTAAATTGTGAAAAATGTGAAATATGTGGAGCAAAAATGTAAATGTTTTTAAAGTGTGTTTTTTACTATATTGAATGAATGGATGATTAATAAGTTAATTTTAAATATATTTAGATCAAGAAAGGAGAAATACGG
The DNA here is from genome assembly GCA_025698465.1 of Gossypium longicalyx. Classification (NCBI taxonomy): domain Eukaryota; kingdom Viridiplantae; phylum Streptophyta; class Magnoliopsida; order Malvales; family Malvaceae; genus Gossypium; species Gossypium longicalyx. The sequence goes on from CM047004.1 coordinate 21,272,829, forward strand.
ATTTGGATCGGGGAAAAGATAAAGTTATCGACTAATCAACTCAATTCGTTGTTTTAACATCTGAGGTAAGTTCGTATGTTATAATTTCATTACGAATGTATTTTATGTGCTATGATATAGCATGAATTGTGATTATGTGATTATAGACAAGTTCAAAAATGATTCGACGAAGATTCGACAGTTGGAATCCCGGTTGAACCTTAGGAATAGTTTAGGATTCTAGTGACATGTCATTAGGGATACCCTAAGTTAGGTTCGAGCCATGATTTAGCACTTCGGGTGCAAGATAAACCCATTTGGCTTCGGGCCATGCATATAGGCTGATTTGGCTTCGGGCCATGATATCAATATTTTGGATAAGCTACCTTGATTTTGCTACGGGCCATGGTACAGGTACTTATCGTGTGAGACCCTTGAGTATCTGACTTCTATTCTGAATGGTTCAATGGGTAAATGAAAGATGAGAATGAGTTTAAGATTGTTATGAGACGGTACAAATATGTGCATAAACCATAATAGCTATGAATTGAAGAAATGCTAAAGAGAGTATATAACTTTGTGTATAAGAAATGGAAAGGTTTGTTAGTTGTTGTGGATTTATGTATCTATATTCAATTATTGAATTATGTGTTTATGATTTTATCGAGTTTATTTCATACAAGCTTACTAAGGTTTATAGCTTACTTTGTTACTTTTCCATGTTTTATAGTTATTTTAAAGCTAGCTCGGGCTCAGGGATCGTCGGAGACTACATCACACTATCCATTGACACTTTGGTACTTTTGAAACTATGTTTTTGGGATATATGGCATGTATAGGGACTTTGAGTCATTTTGGTTATGTTTTGGTAATGATATTGGCCATATAATTTGGCATTGTAAATGTTTATGTTTTGGCATGTATATATAGCCATGTGTGATGGCTTATTTTGGTTGGTTTGGTATGTTTGAATAATGTACATATTAGTATAGTTATGTTTTGTGAATTGAGTTGGTTGATGGTTATGTGATGATTGAGGATATTAGGTACTATGAGTGGTAAATTAATGAATTGTGGTTATTAATATGCTTGTGAAGTTAGGCCAAATAATGCATATTTGATAATGGTCATTTTGATGATTTGAGAAGTGAAGAATTGACGTGATTGAGAAAGCATATTGTGGTATTTATGTGCCTTGAATTGGTTAGTATTGAAATGGTAGGATTTAAGCTTGGTTTGGTTGTTTTGGATTGCATATTATGATATGTTTTGGTATCATTTGTGTAGGAAAAGATGTGTACCAAATGGGGTGGCAAAATGGCTTGGTAAATAGCCTATTTTTGTCCACAAGGGCAGAGTCACGGGTGTGTGTCTCAATTGTGTGTGACACATAGTCATGTTACACGGCCGTGTGTCCCCTGGTGTGGTTTTAGAAATCAAGTCAGTATGCTCCACACGGCCTCACACATGGGCGTGTGACTTGGCCGTGTGGCATAAATTAGTATACCTTACAAGATTGGCACGACCTAGCACATGGCCTGGTACATGGGCGTGTGTGGCCATTTTTGGGGCACATGGGCTAGCCACACGAGCGTGTGTGTTGGCCATGTGACCCAAGTTAGAGAGTTACACGGGGTCAGACACGGGTTGGAACACGGCCATGTGGTCTCATTTTGAATGTCCACATGGCCTGTGACACGGACGTGTCTGGTGGCCATGTGAGACCCACAGCCTGGCCATACAGGCGTGTGTCCTCTGTTTTGAGTAAAATTTTTGAAGTTTTATGAAAGTTTCTTGAGATATCGGTTTAGTCCCGAACCACTCCCAAAGCATGTTTAGGGTCTCGTAGGCTTGTATTAGGGACAAATTGATTGAGTTTGAATGATGAGTGTATGAAATGATATTATGTATATGAAAAGTTTGTGTAATTGTGTTGTAAGTCAAGTAATGCTCCGTAACCCTATTTCGGTGTTGAATACGGGTAAGGGGTGTTACATTTATTTAGAGGTGTTACATTTATTAGTATTAGAGCTATAGTTTAGACGATTCTAGGACTAACGTACCGTATGTAAGAGTCTAGCTATACATACCATATATAAACTGAGATAGTGTAATGATTCCTAACATTTTAAAATGTGTTTTCATATCTTAAATAGATCCCAATCGAGCTAAGCTGATGAGGTTAAGAATAATGCGCCCGCTACCGCTCAAGGGACAGCACCCTTTGATTCTAAACTCGTAACGGGTAGTCAGGGAGGAGAGGCTAGAGAAGCCTTCTTCCAAATGATGAACGAGTGGTTCACTCAATATACTTGTATGAACTCGGCTGCTCAACAACCTCCACCCCCTCCTAATCCTCAATCAGTTCCAGTAGCTTCTCAAAGAGTCGAGCTTTTAAGATTGAATAAGCCTCCAGTTGACAAGATTCGTAAACACGGGGCTAAAGAGTTCAGATCTAATATTGATGATGATCATGAGAGAGCCAAGTTTTGGCTTGAAAATACGATTCGAGTGTTTGATGAGCTTTCTTGCACTCCGATTGAATGTTTAAAGTGTGTTATATCCCTTTTGAGAGACATCACATATCAGTGGTGGAATACGTTAAAATCAATGGTACCGAGGGAGAGAGTCACCTGGAAATTCTTTTAGACTGAGTTCCAAAAGAAATACATTAGTCAACGATTTCTGGATCAAAAGCATAAAGAGTTTTTAGAACTAAAACAAGGTCGCATGACTGTAACCGAATATGAAAGAGAATTTGTACGATTGAGTAAATACGCTCGAGAATATGTTTCTAGTGAAGAGATTATGTGCAAGCGGTTTGTTGACAGGTTGAACAAAGATATTAAACTTCTGGTCAGCATATTAGATTTAAAAGAATTTGTGGTGTTAGTTGACCGGGCTTGCAAAACCGAAGATTTTAGCCAAGAAAAGAAGAAAGCTAATTCAGAGGCTAGAGATTCGAGGAAAAGACAGATGAATAATTCTTATTATTCTTCATCAAAGAAATCTCGAGATTCGTACAGTCGATCGAATGCATCAGTCGGATACCAAAATAAAGATCGTGGAAATCAACATGTGAATTCAAAAGCTCAAGCTACTTCCGTATCGAGCGTTGGCAGCGTAAGAAATAAAAAACTCGAGTGTCATTAGTGCGAGAGAAAATATTTTGGTGAATGCTGGAATAAGAGTACTAAAGCTTGTTTCAAATGTGGTTCACCGGATCATTTTATTAAAGACTATCCTGAGATGGTTGAGAAAGATAGACCTTAGAATGTGAGATCGAATAATATGTCGACTAGAGGAAGACCACTAAGAAATACTGGAAATGTGAGTAGTAGACGGGGACAACAAAGGACTCCGTAGTGAGATCTGAAGCTAGAGCACTTGCCAGAACACCTGCCAGAGCCTACGCTATTCGTGCTCGCGAAGAAGTATCATCACCAGATATTATTATCGGTACATTTTTTCTTTACGACACTAATGTGATTGCTTTAATTGTTCTTGGACCGACACATTCGTATGTTTGTGAGAATTTAGTGTCTACTACGAAATTATTTGTTGAAATTACTGAGTTTATGATTAAAGTATCGAACTCCTTAGGCAAGTATGTTCTAGTTGACAAAGTATGCAAGAATTGTCCTTTAATGACTCGGGGTTACTATTTTTCGGCTGACTTGATGCTTTTACCATTTGATGAGTTTGATGTGATTCTGGGTATGGATTGGTTAACACTGCATGATGCCATTGTGAATTGTAAAAGAAAGGCTATCGAATTAAGATGTCAAAATAATGAAGTTCTTCAGATTGAATCTGATGAGTCGGGTGGATTACCAATAGTGATTTCATTGATATCAGCTCAAAGATATGTCAAAAAGGGTTGCGATGCGTACCTAGCACATTTTTTAGATACCAAGATGTTTGAAAAGAAGATTAAAATGGTGCCTGTAGTTTGTGAATATCTGAATGTATTTCTAGAAGAATTGTTTGGGTTGCCACCAGTCAGAGAGGTTGAGTTTGCCATTGAGTTAGTACCGAAAACTTTGCTGATATCTATAGCTTCGTACAGAATGGCTTCGACAGACTTGAAAGAGTTGAAAGATCAGTTGCAAGAGTTAACGGATAGAGGTTTTGTATGACCTAGTTTTTCACTCTGGGGTGCATCTGCATTGTTCGTAAAGAAGAAAGACGGGTCAATGAGAATATGTATTGATTATCGTCAGCTCAACAAAGTTATGATAAAGAATAAGTATTTGTTGCCGAGAATAGACGATTTGTTTGATAGTTGAAAGGTGCAACAGTGTTTTCAAAGATTGATTTGAGATCGGGTTATTATCAGTTACAACTCAAAGACTCAGACGTGCTGAAAACTACATTCAGAATGAGGTACGAGCACTATGAATTCCTTATTATGTCTTTTGGACTAACTAATATTCCTGCCATTTTTATGGATTTGATGAATTGAATTTTTAGACTATATTTACACAGATTTGTTGTTGTGTTCATTGACGACATTCTGATCTATTCATAAGATGAGTCTGAGCATGCTGAGCATTTGAGGATTGTGTTACAAACCTTGAGAGATAAGCAACTGTATGCTAAATTCAATAAATGTGAGTTTTGGCTCTGAGAAGTCAGATTTTTGGGACATATTGTATCGGCAAATGGCATTCGAGTTGATCCGAGCAAGATTTTTACAGTTATTACTGGATGCCACCTAGAAATGTATTTGAGGTTAGAAGTTTTCTGGGATTGACTGGTTACTATCGACGTTTCGTTAAAGGGTTCTCGATGATTATTACACCGATGACCAGATTGCTATAGAAAGATGTAAAGTTTGAATGGTTTGAGAGATGTCAACAAAGTTTTGATCAATTGAAAGCATTGTTAACTGAGGCACCAGTGTTGGTTCAACCTAAATTAGGTAAAGAATTTTTTATTTATAGTGACGCGTCATTGAATGGTTTAGGTTGTGTATTGATGCAAGAGGGAAAAGTAGTAGCCTATGCTTCTAGACAGTTGAAGCCGCATGATTTAGAATTGGCTACTATAGTTTTTGCATTGAAAATACGGTGTCATCATTTATACGGTGAAAAATGTCACATCTTTACTGATCATAAAAGCTTAAAATATATTATGACTCAGAAAGATTTGAATTTGTAACAACGGAGATGGCTCGAATTACTAAAAGACTATGAGTTAGTAATTGATTATCACTAGGGGAAAGCGAATGTGGTCGCGGATGCTTTGAGTAGAAAGTCATTGTTTGCCTTGAAAGTAATGAATACACAGTTGGAATTATCTGAGGATGGTTTGATTTTAGCTAAGTTAAAAGCTAAACCAGTATTTCTTATGCAAATCTGCAAAGCTTAGAAATGTGATAGTGAATTGCAAGCTAAAAGAGTGCAATGCGAGTCGACTAGTGATTCAGAGTACCAAATCAGATCCGATGATTGTTTGATGTTTCGAGATAGAATATGTGTACTGAAAAATCCAGAGTTAATTCAAAAAATTCTACACGAGGCATATAGTGGTTTTTTAGCTGTTCATCCTTGAAGTACTAAAATGTACAATGATTTGAAACAACTGTATTGGTGGTTGGGTATGAAATGAGACGTTTATGAATTTGTAGCGAGATGTTTATTTTGTCAGCAAGTTAAAGTTGAACATCAAGTATCTTCAGGTTTGCTTTAGCCTGTGATGATACCGGAGTGAAAATGGGTTAGAGTGACTACGGATTTCGTATCGGGATTGCCCTTGTCTTCGAAAAAGAAAGATGCTATTTGGGTTATTATTGATCGATTAACGAAATCAGCACTTTTCATTCCTGTACGTACTGACTATTCATTCGATAGATTTGCTGAATTGTACTTTGATGAGATCGTTAGATTGCAGGGGTGCCAATTTCAATTATTTCGGATAAAGATCCGAGGTTTAAGTCATGGTTTTGGAAGAAATTGCAAGAAGCTCTGAGTACAAAGTTGAATTTCAGTATAGCTTTTCATCCACAAACCGACGGTCAGTCTGAGAGAGTAATTCAAATTCTCAAATATATGCTTAGATGTTGTGTTTTAGAGTTTGAAGGAAATTGGGAGAAATATTTGCTGCTAGTTAAATTTGTGTATAATAACAGCTTTCAAACAAGCACAAAAATGGCACCGTACGAAACTTTATATGGTCGCAAATGCCGAACTCTATTGTACTAGATTGAACTTAGCGAGAACCATATTCACGGGGTTGATTTGGTTAGAGAAACCAAAGAAAAAGTGAAAGTAATTCGTAACTGTTTTAAAAAAGCTTCAGATTGACAGAAATCGTATGCAGATTTGAAACGAAAAGATATTGAATTTTAGATCAGTGACAAACTATTTTTGAAAGTATCCCTATGGAAGAAAACACTTCGTTTCAGTCGAAAAGGCAAATTCAGTCCACGACTCATGGGGCAGTATGAGATTATTGAACGAATAAGGCTAGTGGCATATCGACTAGCTTTATCGTCGGAGTTAGAAAAGATTCATAATGTATTTCATGTATCAATGTTGTGTTGATATATATATCTGATCCATCACATGTAATTTCTCCATCTGAGATTGAAATTTAACCTGATTTGACGTACAACGAAGAACCGATCACAATTCTAGCACGTGAGGTTAAACAGTTGAGAAATAAAAGCATAGCTCTCGTAAAAGTACTTTGGCAACATCACGGTGTTGAAGAGGCTACGTGGGAGCCCGAGGAAACTATGAGAAATAGTACCCTAACCTATTCACTGGTAAGATTTTTGGGACGAAAATCCCTAAGGGGGGAGAGTTTTAACAGGCCGCTATTTGTTAAATCAGAACAGTGGTTTCAAGACCACAAATCTATGGTTGAAAAATTATTTACTATTATTTTAAGTGTTTACAGCATGATAGTATGTATGTGTGAAAGTTTCGTGAAGTAATTGTGTCGTTTTAATGCTTAATTTGGTAAAAAGGACTTAATCGTGTAAAGTGTAAAATTGGAGTTCCTTTAGTTTAAATTATTTAATAGTTATGGAATCTTATTTTGGAGGTCCTTAGGTTGTAAATAGACTATTATAATGGTGAGTGGACAATTATGGGCATTAGTTATGGAATTTTTAAGGTTAATTATAAAGGTTAATTAAGTAATTTATAATTTAAAGTTAAAATAAAAGAAATAAAACTAAACATCATCTTTTCTTCTTCATGTTTCAACCAAAAATAGGGCAAGGAAACACCATTTTCATCTTTTTCATTCGGTACTTCTATTTTCATCAATTAGGTATGTGTTTTTTATTCGTTTTTAATGATTTCTATGTTTTTGTGATCACTGCATCTAGTACTAGCTAGCCCAAGGACTATTTTGCAAAACTGTTAAAGATTTTGGATAATTCCATTGATGAATATGTGTGAGTTTTGAAGTTTATTGATAGATTTTGAATGTTTGTTGATAGATATACAAGTTTTGTAAAGTGATTTTTAGTGAAAATGCAAAATAGGGATTAAATTGAGAAATGTTGAAACTTTGTGGTTCAAATGTGAATTAAATGAAAAATATGGGCTACTAGGGGCATTATAGTAATTTGGATAGCATGGGTTTGTTGTGAATTTCAGTAATTTGTGATTTTCTATAATAAGGACTAAATTGTGAAAAATGTAAAATATGTGAGGCAAAAGTGTAAATGTGTTTTAAGGTGTGTTTTGGACTAAATTGAATGAATAGATGATTAAATAAGTTAATTTTAAATATATTTAGATCAAGAAAGGAGAAATACGGATTTGGATCGGGGAAAAGATAAAGTTATCGACTAATCGACTCAATTCGCTGTTTTAACATCCGAAGTAAGTTCGTATGTTATAATTAAGTTCGTATGTTATAATTTCATTAGAAATGTATTTTATGTGCTATGATATAGCATGAATTGTGATAATGTGATTATGGACAAGTTCAGAAATGATTCGATGAAGATTCGACAGTTGGAATCCCGATTGAACCTTAGGAATAGTTTAGGATGCTAGTGACATGTCATTAGGGATACCTTGAGTTGGCTTCGGGCCATGATATCAGTATTTCGGATAAGCTACCTTGATTTGGCTATGGGCCATGGTATAGGTACTTATCGTGTGAGACCCTTGAGTATCCGACTTCTAATCCGAATGGTTCAACTGGTAAATGAAAGATGAGAATGAGTTTAAGATTGTTACGAGACAGTACAAATATGAGCATAAACCATAATAGCTATGAATTGAAGATTGTTAAAGATTGTTAAAGAGAGTATATAACTTTGTGTATGAGAAATGGAAAGGTTTGTTAGTTGTTGTAGATTTATTCAATTATTGAATTATGTGTTTATGATTTTATCGAATTTATTTCATAAGAGCTTACTGAGCTTTATAGCTTAATTTGTTGCTTTTCAATGTTTTATAGTGATTTCAAAGCTAGCTCGGACTCGGGGATCGTCGGAGACTATATCACACTATCCATTGACACTTTGGTACTTTTGAAACTATGTTTTGGGGTAAATGGCATGTATAGGGACTTTGAGTCATTTTGGTTATGTTTTGGTAATGATATTGGCCATATGATTTGGCATTGTAAATGTTTATGTTTTGGCATGTATATATAGCCATGTGTGATGGCTTATTTTGGTTGGTTTGGTATGTTTGAATAATGTACATATAAGTTTAGTTATGTTTTGTGAATTGAGTTGGTTGATGGTTATGTGATGATTGATGATATTAGGTACTATGAATGGTAAAATTAATGAATTGTTGTTTCTAACACCTGTAACTGTCGTCGAAACAGGTTTAGAGGCATTATCGGACTTGTAACTCAATTCAAAACACTTATTTATCCAATAACGTCTATTCTCAGTCAATATCATTTATTCACATTCAATATGTACTTAAAACAAGCATACAAAGCTTTAATCATGCATTCGGGACTAAATCGTAACATATTAAAAATTTCAGAAACTTAGAAAATTTCAACATTTCAAGTGTTACATGCCCGTGTGGACAGGCCATGTGCCTCGCACGGCTAGTAGAGACGCTCGTGTCTTAGATAGTGTGAAAATAGGGCATACATACTGACTTGTGTCACACGACCAAGGACACGCCTGCCAGGCCGTGTGAAAACTGGAGAGTGTACTGACTTGGGTCACACGGCCAACCACACACCCGTGTATCTAGCCCGTGTGCCCTTCGAAATGGCCACACACGCTCGTGTATCAGGCTATGCCAAAATTGTAGGGTATACTGACTTATGCAACACGACCAAGTTACATGCCCGTGTGTGAGGCCGTATGGAGCATACTGACTTTAATTTCATATTCACACCAGGGGACACAAGGCCGTGCAACATGACCGTGTCCCTGCCTCATGTGGACAAAAATAGGCTATTTGCAAAGCCATTTGCCACCCTATATACACAAGCAGTCCCAAGCATAATTGACCACATTTTTATAGTACAATAAGCAGCCATAATAACCATTTCAATACACATTATAAGCCATATTAAAACTTACCAATTACATATCCAAATACCTATTTAACAACATGCATAGTATATACATTTAACATCTACATATCAAGACTTCACTTGCATAATTTCATTCCATCATTCCTTGCCAAAACATACCATAATTGAACACTTTAATTCAACCAAAACATAACATCAAAATAAGCCAAATCACATGGCTTAACTTATACACAAAAATATACCGAAGTCATGATATCAAGTAACATAACTAACATCTTTCAAACTAGCCTATACATGTCATATTTACAAATCCACAAGCTCAAAAGTACCAATCGAAAATTGGATAGTGTGATGTGCAACTCCGACTTGTCCGGAACGAGCGAGCTAACGAACCTCTATAAAACATAGAAAGAGAAACAAAGTAAGCTTTATAGCTTAGTAAGCCTGTATAATTTAGAATTAAACTTACCATTCAAACATAATCAAAGCAACATTAAAAATGCCAACAATTCAATTAACCAACACCTAATCACAAGTATCCATCACATGTTAGTCATTTGAAAAATACATAAAATCATCCATTGATACAATACTTTACATCATTCCAAGATTCACATATCATATATATATATAACACTACTAACATTTATAATCCGTAACTTATCTGTATAAATAGTATTTAGGCTCGTTGAACTTATTAGAACTTCAAAGGATACTTGAGTGAGCATCATCAATAATCCATCAATTCAGTATCATATATGCTCTTTCGAGCCATAATCGGTAAAATCCTCCTGAGCTGATAACAGTAAGCTCTAATGAGCTGAAACGGTAAGCTCTATTGAGCTAAAATGGTAAGCTCCAATGAGCTGAAAATAGTAAGCTCTTTCGAGCTAATATATCGATAAGCTCATATGAGCTGTGGCGAGTCCGCAACAAATGCAGGGGCTTGACCAAAACGGTAATTCCAGTAACATGTCACTCGTATATAATGAATCTATACAATTCAAACGAGGCTCAATAACAAACGCATTATATCAATAAGACATTTATACTTCAATTATTTCCATTATACATATTCATTTCAATAATTACAAGTATATAAAAATTCGATTCTAATTATACGAACTTACCTCGTGCCCTCAGATAAAACTATCAACTATACGTCCACTTTTCATTTTCCCTGATCTAGTTCTGGTATCTGCTTATCTTGATCTATATAATATCAAATTAACTCATTCAAACTTTCATTCAATTAAATTTAGCCTAAAACATTCATTTTGGCTAAATTACAAATTTCCCCTAGACTTTTGACTACATTGCAATTTAGTCCTTAATACATAATGAAAAATTACACAATTAAATCATAATCCCATGATATCCAAATTTCATACGGACTTCTAGCATCACATTTGTTTAATTATTTCACAACTTTAACCATTAAATTTTAATAATTCACAAATTAGTCCAAAATTGACATTTTTGTCAGAAATCACTTTATAATACTTGTTAATCTAGCTTCAAACATTAATAATTTATCACAAAACATCTAACAACCAAACATTCAACAATTAAATTATTCAAAATCTATAGCAGTTTCGAAAACGAAGGTAGGGGCTAACTAGATTAAGCTGTAACGAGCTCATAAACGTAGAAATCATTAAAAACCGAGTCAAAACCATACCTTAATTAACAAAGGAAGCTTGGATGAATATCTAGCCCTAAAAATGGTGATTTTTCTTTCTAAAATTTCAGCAAAAAGATGAATGGAATGAAAATTTTGGTTTTTGTTTTATTGATTTTAACTTTAATTACCTATTTACTATTTTAACCTTTAAAACATTTAATAATTTCAAAAATACCAAGCCCACCACTTCCACTATGTTATTAAAGGACTAATTACCATGCAAGTACTCCCATATTACAAATTCATAGCCATATAGTGCTTTTAACAAGTAGAAACCTAATTTTACACTTTACGCGATTTAGTCCTATTTACCGAATTAAGCATTTAAACAGTAAAATTTCTTAACAAAAATTTCACATAATTAATATATCATGCTGTAGGCCTTATTAAAATAATAAAATAAATATTTTGAGTTTGGATTTGTGGTCTCAAAACCACTGTTCTGATTTGACCTAAAAACGAACTGTTACATGGTTATTGGTATGCTTGTGAAGTTAGGCCAAATAATGCATATTTGATAATGGTCATTTTGATGATTTGAGAAGTCAAGGATTGGTGTGAATTAAGATAGCATATTGTGGTATTTATGTGCCTTGAATTGGTTAGTATTGAAATGGTAGGATTCAGGCTTGGTTTGGTTGTTTTGGATTGCATATTATGCTATGGTTTGGTATCATTTGTGTAGGCGAAGATGTGTACCAAATGGGGTGGCAAAATGGCTTGGTAAATAGCTTATATTTTTCTACATGGGTAGAGACATGGGCGTATGTCTCGGGCGTGTGTCTCAGCCGTGTGTGACACACGGTCATGTTACACGGTCGTGTGTCCCCTGGTGTTGTTTTAGAAATCAAGTCAGTATGCTCCACACGGCCTCACACACGGGCGTATGACTTGGCCATGTGGCATAAGTTAGTATACCCTACAGGATTGGCACGGCCTAACACACTGCCTGGTACACGGGCGTGTGTGGCCATTTTTAGGGCATACGGGCTAGCTATGCGGGCTTGTGTGTTGGCCGTGTGACACAAGTTAGAGAGTTACACGGGGTCGGACACGGGCTAGGACATAGCCATGTGCTCCCATTTTGAATGTCCACACAGCCTGTGACACAGACATGTCTAATGGCCATGTGAGACCCACGGCCTGGCCACACGGGTGTGTGTCCTTTGTTTTGAGTAAAATTTTCAAAGTTCTGTGGAAGTTTCTTAAGATATCGGTTTAGTCTCGAACCACTCCCAAAGCATGTTTAAGGCCTCGTAGGCTCGTATTAGGGACAAATTGATTAAGTTTGAATGATGAATGTATGAAATGATATTATGTATATGAAAAGTTTGTGTAGTTGTGTTGTAAGTCAAGTAATGCTCTGTAACCCTATTCAGGTGTTGAATACGGGTGAGGGGTGTTACATTTATTTAGGGGTGTTACATGGAAAGTAGAATGAAATCTTGACTCTACTGGTAGAGTTAACCTATAGGCAACCTGACCCACTTTAGCTTCCACTAGAAAGGGTCCAAAGCATTTAGGAGAGTTTTTTATTTTTCAGCCTTCTAAGGAAGTGTTGTCTGTATAGTTGTAACCGCAAATACACCCAATCCCCAATCGTAATTTACGATCAAACCATTTTCTGTTAGTAAGTGACCTTATCCTTTCTTGAGCTCTCTTAAAATGGAAATGGATGAGCTTCCTTATTGGTTCCCTGTTCTGCAAACTTCGATCCACTAAGGCTACATTAGAAGAGCCAACTAGGTATGGTAAATGTAGTGGTGGATGCTGGCCGTATAAGACTTCATATGGAGTATTTTGGATAGTTGAGTGGTGTGTGGTGTTATACCACCATTCTACTAAAGGCAACAATTGCACCCATTCCCTTAGATAGTCACCAGTCATACATCTTAAATAACCTTCTAAGAACTTGTTTAATACTTCAGTCTAGCCATCTATTTGGGGATGGTAGGCTATGGACAGATGGAGATTGGTCCCAAACTTTTTGAATAGCTCTTGATAGAAGTTGCTTACAAAAAATTTGTTCCTATTAGACACAATTGTTTCAGCTATGCCATGCAGCTTATAAATTTGCATCAGATACTCTTGGGCCACGATGATTACAGTGAAGGGATGTGAGTGAGGTAAGAAGTGCCCATACTTGGTAAGTCTGTCTACTATCACTAAAATAGTATTTTTGCCTCGAGAATTAGGCAAACCTTCTACAAAATCCATGGTAACGGTAGCCCAAGCTCAAGTAGGAATAGGTAGAGGTTGTAGAAGACTAAGAGAAGCTAATAGATCATCTTTGTACTTTTGACATACAAAACATTCTCAAACCTTTTTTTTTATATACTTAGATAAACCCATCTCTAGTAGCATGTGCACTAGAGTGGCCTCTCAATAAGCCACTATAAAAATATTCAAACAGTTCCCTCCTAAGGTTGGCATTGTCACCTACAACTGCTCTCCCCTTTCTCCTTAGTACCTGACCATTCCAAGCATATTTTGGATGCCTTTGAGGTTGTTGTCAAAGATAAAGACACAATTTTTGCAACTTTGGATCAACCAAGACAAACTCTACCACCCTCACCCATAAATTTAACCATGAGATACTTCTAATACATTACAGCAACTGTCCCTCAAGTTCTTAGGGCTTCCTGGATAATGCATCAACAACCAGATTTTGTGTACCCATCTTGTATGTGATATAGTAATCATACCCTAACATTTTAACTACTCATCTTTGCTAAAATGGGGTGATTGCCTGTCGATCAACTAGAAACTTCAGACTCTGATGGTCTGTTCTTATTTGAAATATCCTCCCAACCAAGTAAGTATGCCACTTTTTAACTGCCATTAGGACTGCAAGCAATTCCTTGTCATAAATGGAAAGTGCTTGGTTCCTAATTCCCTATCCCTTATTGAAAAATGACACTAGCTTACCCTTTTGATGCAACACTACCTCTAACCTTTGACCACATACATCAGTGTTGATATAGAATTCCTCTTTGAAGTTTGGTAGACACAAGATTGGTGCCTGACAAACTGATTACTTCAATAATTCAAAAGTTGTATGTTCAATTTCAGCCCAATTCTAAGGAGTGTTCTTCTTAAGTAAATAGGTCAAAGGCTTAGCCATCACCCCATAGGTCTTTATAAATCTCTTATAGCAACTAGTTAAGCTAAGAAATCCCCTTAGCTCTTTGATAGACTTAGGAATGGGCTAGTTTGAAAATCCCTTTACTTTTGCAGCATCTATAATCACTTTCCTGCAAAAATAATGTGGCCAAGATGCTCAGTTTGGTGAGTGCCAAAAGTGCATTTGCTTTATTTAACAAAAAGATTATTGTCTCTCAAGAGTTGTAACACCTCCCTTAAGTAAACTAAATGCTTAGTCTGACTACTGGAGTATACTAATATATCATTAAAGAACACCAGAACCGATCTCCTTAGAAGCCTCTTAAAAATAGCATTCTTCAAAGCTTGAAAGCTTGATGGGATATTGGTTAAGCCAAAAGGCATAACAAAAAATCATAAATCCCCTTGTGAGTTTTAAAAGTTGTTTTCAAGATGTCACCTTCCCATATCCTTATTTGGTGATAACCCAATATTAAGTCGAGCTTGGAAAAGAAGAGCGCCTGCCCCAATTCATCTAATAGCTCCTCTATGATAGGTATGGAAAACCTATTTTTAATTATGAGTTGATTAAGTTGTCGATTGTCCATGCACAAATGACAACTTCCATCATTCTTGACCATTACAATAGGTGAAAGGAAAGGGATGTTACTGTCCTTTATAATTTCAGCTTGTAGCATCTCTTGGATGAGCCTCTCAATTTCTATTTTCTAGATTAAAGAGTGTATTTAGGGTCTCACATTGACCACCTTGGCTTCATATTGAAGGGGTATTTTGTGATCTTGTATCCTGGCAAGAGGTAGACCATCTGGTACTCTGAATAGATCATTGTACTCCATCAGTAGTTGTTGTAAATCTTTCTAAGTAAGTGCAGGTGACATATTCAATTTGGTCTACTGATAAGAAGATAAAACTATAGGACATGGGCCATGTGCTACCATATGCAAACATTTGGACAACTAATAACCAATGAATAGTTGTAAGCTACCTAATTGAATACCCTAAAGTAAATAGCTTTGGCCCTCATACTCGAATCTCTTAGTAAGAAACCTAAAATTCCAGATAATAGATCTTAAAAAAAGGAGACATTGTATTCCTAGCACCAGATCGCATCCTTTAACTAAGAGAACCATAAAACCAGTCACAAACTTGTGACCTTGTGTCTGCCACTCAACAACTCTACACAACCCCTGAATACATAAGCTTCCCCTATTGGCTATCATAATCTTCATTTGGGTTGCTTGCTCAACTGTTAAATTGTCCCTTTTAACTTTTCTAGAGTCTACAAAGTTATTTGTGCTGCTAGAATCCATTAAGATGATCACATTAACGTGCCAAATCTTAGCTGACAGTCTCATTGTGTTATGGCCCTTATATCATTGGAAAGCATGTAAAGAGAGGACTAAAGTAGTGGTTTCAATGTCTTAATCCATATTTTCTAGTTGTTCAAGACAATCTTGAAATTCCTCCACTGGTTGAGTCTTAGTTTCCTCCCCTAGGTCAACTTGAGGTTGTACAACAAGCTCACCAAAAGCATAAACCTTTCTTTCTTCTGTCCTCAATTTCAGCTTGAGACAATGACTTGGTGGGGTTTTGCTGACCACTATGAGGATTTTTTTTACCACTAGGAGCTAGTGAAGATCCTCCAGAGATTGGAATAATTTTAGGAGCTCTAGAATTAGGGAGTAGTGACCATATCTAATTGACACTAGGTGAAAAACAAGATAAAAAGATTTAGAACCTTTCTGACATTCTATTTTGATGAATCTTTACATAAGCTTTAAAACTGACCAATTCAGGAGTTAAAGGGACAAAGCAGAACATAAAACCAAAAAGATTTGTGGCTTTCACCAAGTTTCGTGTTGGTAAGTATATCACATTTTGGAATGTTTTTATGATATGTTTGGTTGAAATATTATTTTTTTTCGTATGTTTTAGTCTTTGATTAGCTATAAACTAATCATAATTGATAACTTTTAGCCACTCATGATTTGTTTGTGGTAAAGAGAAGGAAAACTATTCGCTTATTTTAGATAGATCTTAATTTTTACGAAAGTTTTTACTCATTTTTCAAATTACATGTTTAAATTTGAACTAATTATTTATTTATGTCTAACTATTTTAGAACATTTGTGTTAAATATGTTTTTTTTTACTTATATTATTACATTGATAACCATAGTATTAAAGTATTATAATTAGTGTAAGTTTTTAGATTTTTATTTTAATATATGAATATTACCTTAGGGATAAAAAAGAATAACCAAAATATCACCCCAGCAAAAAAATTATCGAACTAGCACCCTGCCACACTCGAAAGTTAAAATTGGGGTTGTCGAAACCCTTTTTTATTTTTAAAAAAACAATGGGGATCGACTTTTGAAAACGAAAATGTGGAGTCGCCACCAATCACTTGATTTAGGTGTGATTGGACCACCTACTAAAACGCTTTATTTAATGAAAAAATAAATTTGGTTCATGTAAGATCAAAACGGGTTCGGGAGTCGGTTACGCATGAGGAAGGGTTAGCACCCTCATTACGCCCAAAAATTGGTACCAAATTGATTTGATGCTGTCCTTATATCAAAAGTTTTTTTTTAAGGAAAAGATTTTTCAAAGTATGATTCTTTTTAAAATGTTTGAATAGTTCAAATTAGTGGTAAAAAATCTCTCGTTCCAAAGATATGCAGTATCATACCCAGTACGATTGGATACAATCCTTTATACCTTTAAAAATACGATTGATTTTTGACTTTTGAATACTCGTACACTAAAATTATAAAAAGGTTATCCAAATATTTAGTTCACCAAAAAATCATACCCAGTACGATTGAGCACGATTTTCCGAATTCTCCAAATATTGGATATTGCCTTATTTCAGAATTTTTGAATGATAAAGAAAGTTGGAAATTTGCTCAAAATGTGTTTATCCATTTTAATAATGGAATGCTCAATGAATTGTATTAAAACATTTGTATGAAAAAGGGTTAATGAGCATGAAATAATAGGATACAACAAGTCACAATTAACAAATCCACAATTATGTACAATTATTCTAAGTAAAATGTGACCAAAATCTTGGTCATGGATGATGTACAATTAATACAAACATGATATACAACAATAATTAACATGACATAATATAAAAAGAGCCACCAAATATATACAAAATAAAATGGAATTAGAAATCAATATATAGTATAAGACATTTTCAACATAATGATGAATTAATGACTACTTAATATATATAAGATGACAAACTAGCATAAAAACTTGGGATATATGTTTATTGGAATAATTATTATAAAATAAAAAGTTCAAATCAAATTATATATAAAATATTTAGAACACAAATTCATTCAAAAATTGATAACGCATGATAATTTAAATAATAGATTCAATATAAGGGAATAACAATACATGATATAATATAACATACATAATAAATTCATAAAATATGTATATACTAGTACATTTGGGAATAATTATTTGTGAAAAAATGAAGTTAATAATGTATAAAAAAAAGTATATAAATTATATATATAACAAAATTTAAAAAAAAAAAACAAGATCATATACAAAAGGTAAAACTAATATTTACAAAATACATAGATTTAGTGATGTATATTTATAAAACTATATTTATAAAGGAAATTTTAAAACAAATAATATATAACATAATTTTACATGTAGCAAAACGATTTGAATTGATGGAACACATAAATAATGCATACATAAGGATAACATGAGAGTATATACAATAAATAAGTTATATGATTTAAAATATGATTCTTAAAAGAAATATATTATACGCATAAATAACTTTTAAAGTGGATATATATATATATATAAAATATTTACATAAAATTATATGAAGATAATAACATGTACTATAGTAAAAATAATTTAATATGGGTAATGTATATATGAGGAAGTTTTAGAAATAATAGTATGTCCAAGATAACATTGAATTAAAATATGAATTATAAAATTGACTTAATTTTATCATAAATTATATACATAATAATTTTAAAAACACAATTATATATAAGTTTATTAAATATATATATATATATGTATAAGAATATCTTGGCTTTAATAATGGATGCAAATTAAATATAAGTTCTAAATATATGTTTAATAATAACTTAAATAATACACAAAATGTGTGGGATTTTCCTTTTGAATAAGAAAGATATAAAATATGTGAATAAATCTAAAAGAAATTATATGTATAAAATACTAATATTTAGAAATGTATTTAAATTATATATACCGATAATTTTTGTATATGTATAGTTAAAATTTAACTAATGTATACAACATGTGGTTTCATTTTAAAAAACAAATACATATATAACATTAATATGTGAATAAATAAAAAAATAGTTAAATGTATATAATAATTTAATGTTAATAATATTCGTAGAATAAAGCCAATTTTATTATAAGGAATATACATGTATGATAATTCATAAAACATTACATAAAACAGCATCAATATATGGAAATACAATTACCCAAATTACAACAAATAAGTAACCAACAATACAAATGATACAATTAATATGAACATTACAAATAATATAAATGATAAAAAAAAACAAAATAAATAAATAAATAAATAAATATATACATATTAATAAAGCAACTCAAAATATATGAGTAAATAAACCCAAATTTAAAACTATAACATAAATCTAATAAATTACTTAATGAAAATCAAAGTAAAAGTAAAAAGAATAATTTACAACTAAAATATGCTTCGAATAATAAAAGGAGCCATGTTTAACATGCGTGAATTCACAGGGATTAAGATTGAAATTATCTCAGATCCTGAAACACTGCATGGAGACATGGGCTAAAATGCAACATCAAACAAAACTTTAGGGAAGATTTTTAATAAAACAAAACCAATCAGACGCAAAAAGGAGTTAATTGCAATGCAGCGTGATTGGGAAGGGCTTGCTACATAAATAATCCATTTTAGGCGCAAAGGGGCGGATCCGGATCCCCAAGCGAGTCAGCGCGCAGATCCTACCCCCACTTTGGTGCGACGCCGTTTCTGGATCTGCCATTAAACCCCCCTTTTCAATTGTTTTCTACCTAAAACGCAGCAAATCATTCAATTTCAAATAAACTATGCTATCAGCCTATTCCTTAGGGTTTCATATAGCATATTGCTGCTGCCGACAAGCCTTCAAGCCATGAAATCGCATTATAGCCTCAAGATTCTTCCTTTGACTCTAATTTCAACGAAGCAAAGAAAGATTCATGGCAAATTTACAAGGTCAGATCCCTTCTTTCACTCTCTTTTCTATTTTGAAATACAATATCGAAAGATTGAAAAAGAAAATGAAATGATTCAACGAAAAAAAACTAAAAGCCAGTAAAAAAAACTGAAAATCACCTTTATAAATTTGCTCTCGAAATACTTTTTTCCAGTATTTAGTGTGCGCACATAGGTGTATATTCTGTATCCGTAGATTTTGCAGGTACATATCATTGGCTTTTTATAGCCGATTTCCAGAGTAAATAAATAAATAATAAAAATACATTTTATTTGCTGTCATCTATTGTATTCTGTTAGCCTCTTTCTCGTGTATTCTTTGCAGGATCATCCGTACGGAGGAGCGGGGAGAGGCATGCGTGAAAGAAGCCGTGCAAGGAAACCGCTCGTGAGACCCAACCCCCTGGCACTGTTCTGGCATGTTCCAGAAGCTTCTGGTGCTTGACTGCTGAAATTCTTTTTGAATTTGGGCTATACGGGCTAGGGGTTTATGAATTTGGGTATTTGGGCTGGTAAAATTTGTAAAAGGACATTGGTATTTGGATTTTCTTGTTTGTGTGTTTTTTATTTTATTTTTTTGGTTTTTAATTTCTATTTTTTATTCTAATAGGCCCGGGCGAAATGGGCCTATTACAGGGGTAATATCACTATGGCCCTTAAAATCTATTGGATTTATTAATATGGTCTCTCAATTTTAAAATAATATTTAAATAGTATATTATTTTTAAAATAATAAATATTAAACTATATTTAAAAAATGAATTTATTTTCTAAATAAAAAAGAAAACAAACAATTAAATTTAAAATATAAAAAATAAATATACTTGTTAAAAATTATATATAAAGCTAAAAAAATTAATTTTAACTTAAATATTACTTTTAAAACTGTTTTTATTTCCAACAATATAAAAACTAGAAATAAAAAAATAATACACCTCCTTGATTTTTATATAATTTTTATAAAATATAAGTTTAGCATTATGCTTTTACCCAAGTCATTAATATACCGTAATCTAATATTTATTAATATTATTATACTACTTATAACTTTTTATTACTTCATATATTAAAACTTCATATGTGGATATCTCTCATTATTTTGAAGACGTTAATATATAGTTCTTTCAAGCTACGCATCTTTTGGATATTTTCCCTTTATGAATAATAAAGATTTTAATTCAATTCCTCGAGTTCAATTAAACTCCTTTTTTTTTTTTTAAACCAACTTAATTTAAAACATGAAATTAATTAAGAATAAATTATTTGTGTTATTTGATTTAAAACAACAAAGTCTTGGTTATCTGATTTCAAAACCAATTTCTTCTGAGGGAAAAATTGCAAACGATTCGTTATCTGATTCTGATTTCCAGAATCGCAAAAAGAAATTATGGAAAGAGGCTGAGGAGGCATGGGAACTCGGGAAGAAGTTAGGTCTACGTGTCATTGGTAATGAATAAGAGGTGATAAAGGAATTGGTTCAAAAGTAGACTATTAAGGTTGAGGGTGTTTTGACTTGAAATTGCTGGAGAAGAGTGATCAGATACTTGCTGGGTTTGGTGAGTCGAGTTAGAAGGAATTTACCTGATTGGGACGGTTTTGTCAGTGGAGCTTCATGCAGTGTTTTAGAGTTGGTTGATTTCCATGTTCGCGTTGGTTTCTTGGGGGTGTTCCTATGCTCTCTTGCATGAGATACGACGATAAGTTCTAATTGGCTTTGTGCTCACTGGATTGATTTTATAGTTTGTTTGGTTTGGCTAGCGAGAGACTTGTTTTTTTTTGTTGTCGTATCGGGTTTGGTTGCCTTGAGTTGCTGTTCTATTATGTGTTGAGGTCCTTGTGGGTCTTGCTATTGCTCGAAGTTTGTTTTGTTGGTGTTTTTAGGTGTCGAGTTTTGTCCCATATTCTGTGGTTAGTTTTCCGTTTGAGATAAATAAAATTTTCTTTGGCTGAAGAAAAAAAATTATACCTTTGTTTAGTTTAATTAATGAACTATATTTTTACATTATCTTGAAATTTTAATTTAATTCAATTATTTCATGTTCCAATCTCAATGTCGATCTTCTAAGCTTTTACCCTACTTCAATTAACACTGTCTGAATCTGAAGCTAATTTAACTATGACGTGATTGTGAATCAACTCATAATGTATAAAGCGATACATAGGTTAAACTTAAAGCACAAGCTTAAAACCTCACAAGCAAACCGTTATCTTTTTACATGCTAGAAGGTCTTCTATAGCACTAAGAAATACGCACATACATACATATAGATAGATAGATATAGATTTTTACTCTCAGATCAGCAAGACCAAGTCTAGTTCTAGTACTGGTACCGTTTTACTAAAAAGCAAGGGACAAATTAGAATCAGCCAAGCCGACGAAGTTAATCCTAATTATAACCCCAATGATAAGTTTCATTTTCGGGGCCATGATCCTTAAACAGTATCCCACCATAGTTTTTAGCAGCCTGGCTGCTGCTAATGGCAGCCCCTTCTCGTTTTGGAGCTTGGGGTACAGGTAAAAAGTACCAGGTTTCGTAGCGCTGATTGGTATATTTGGGCGGACGGTTGGCTCTGAAGGAAGGCTCATCAGGTTCTTGATAGCAATACTGGTTTGGGGCTGGCTTCTCATGATGATGATGACGACGACGTTGATACTGACCTTGTGACGACCCTCGGCCAAAGCGTTCCTCTATAATGGTGAAGCCATCTAATGCAACTTTTTGAAGGTAATCAACCTTATTATATGCCATTAATATTACTGGTGGTACCACTGAAATCAATTCTTGCTAGTTTTGCTGAGAAAATGGTTAGAAGGGTTCCAATTTATAGTAAAAATAAAGTTGGGTTTGAAAGTCGAAGCTTGCATGCAACTTCGGATCAAGTGCACTGCAGCAGTGCAGCAGATATTAATTTAATTATTAAAAATTATGTAAGAAAAGAATAATATTTGCATACCAGAAAAGAAAAGAGAGAGGTGGATGGGTTTCCTATATTCCAACCCCTTTTGTTCTTTTGATTCCAATATTCTTCTGGATTAACATGAATATATATTAAAGTATTGCAGTGAAATGGGAAATACCTAAACCCATTTAAGGGCTAATGCCGCCCGCTATCTATATATATATTTTTTTTTTGGGGGGGGGGGGGTGTTGGCTCTTTTCCTGGTCATTTATGTCTTTTGTAGAGCCAACCAAGTGGCCAGGACAAACTATCCTTAGCCAAGTGAATGTATCGCATGGATGAAGGGATCCTTCGTGGAGTATTTATACTTTACTTATTCTTAGCAATCAAATTAAAGATAGACAGTTACAGAAATATTTATACACTTATACTGAAAGCAATTAAATTAAAATATACAAAGGTAAATTGCTGAGTCGTGGAGTTGGTCCCTCAAGGCTTTCATTTCATTAGTGAATTTCCTCTTTATTCTCTTTGTTGATCATGGGATTAATGTTTTGAGTAAGAGTTAGTTTTAAGCCAGGGTCTATGTCAGAGTATAGTTAAGGGGCTAAAAGGTGTATAAATCTCAAAATTAAACATGAATTTTTATTTAATGTGTAATTTTATATATAAATTTTAATTTGATGTAATTATATATGTAAAAATCTAATTATGATTAAAATGTATACTGAAAATTATAATTTTGATTTAATCATACACATTTA
Source organism: Gossypium longicalyx (assembly GCA_025698465.1). NCBI lineage: Eukaryota > Viridiplantae > Streptophyta > Magnoliopsida > Malvales > Malvaceae > Gossypium > Gossypium longicalyx. Next base: position 21,296,049 of record CM047004.1, read on the forward strand.
AAAAAATAAATAAATTTATTTTTATATTGGATAAATATAATTATTTATGTATGCAATATATAAATATAAAATGATGGTATATCAATAATTGTGTTAATAATTTCTAATAATTGGATCAAATTAAAATTTTATGTGTAAAATTGTAAAAAATTAAAGTTCATATATATAATTACATATTAAATTATAATTCATATATAATTTTGATATTTATCTTAAAAGTTATACAACAATCTATGATTTATTTGAATGAAATTTGAATTAAATTTTTGGTACCCTTCAATCATATCATATCTATAATTGACAGGTATGGATTATATGCTTGAGAAATATAAGAACCTTCTAGCTTCTATTTTCCTCATCTTTACTGTCAAAAGTGGTAGATAAAACCAATACAAATTGTGAAGTGATCCATACCTTTTATATAGCAAGATATTAATTTGGAGATTCCCTTTTTCACGAATAACACCCCACTGATTAGTTAGGTGCCTTTAGTAATGTAGTTTGGATAATTCACAGTTAATTTTTTTTTTGGAATTAAATTATTTTTATCATATGATTTTACTATTCATATAAACTATTTTTGGAAAAAATAAATATCACAAAGTTACAATTTAAGATCTTGAATCTTCTTTAGAATACAATTTACCTTTTACTATTAATTTTCAATTAATCATTACATTAGCTTTCGGAGTTATCAATTTGTGTGTTGGTAATATTATTTAATTGATTAATTCTTTTTTGAGAATAATTAAAAATATTTAAAACAACTAAAAGAAACTCTTTTAAGACTTTATCGCTTTTATTGAATAGCATTTATACCTTTTGTACATCTAAATAAGCCCATCATCATTTTATTTGTATTCTAATTAACCATTACCTTTTTGACTTATACCTAAATAAGACCTTAACTTTTAATCTATATATAAATAAATTCATAACATAAAAAATAAAGTATTGGATAAAAGAAATTTATTTGTATAAAAATTATTAAATAAAAAGTAAAACAAATTTTAAAAATAAAATATAATTATTGTTGTTAGCTCAAGTGGTAGTGTAATTACCTATAAATACTTTATATGTTATAGAACACAAGTTCAAACTCCACCAAAAGCAAATATTGAGATTTTCTTTATGAGTCACCACACAACCCACATGGTCTATCTTGTCAGGTGCTTGACAGGTTACAATTTGCGTTGTGACCACAACCCAAGGCAATCATTTGAGTAGAAATCTACCCTCTTCATTTGTATTTATTCATCTTGTATCATTTGTAACTTATTAATAAAATTTAGAGTATTTACTCAAAACTTTGCTTCGTTGAATCTTTTCCTTTTATTACTTATTTTGTTTAGTTGCTTTCTAAAATTAGTTCAAACTAACTCAAGGCAATTTAAAGCTAATCCATCGCCTAATCTCCTCAAGTTTAAAGCAAATCTCATATGTCCCATTAAAATCTATTTACTAAGCTAATTTTAAATTATATCATTACTATTATTTATCCATGTAATTTCTGTTTAGTTTTTCGTTTATATTTTTAATAATAATGAAATTTTAATTATGCTATAAAACTAAATATATTTAAGACTATGATATATAAAAGTGTTTTTGCCTCGGGTGAATGATAATGTGAAATTACCATCCAATATCTTTACATTTGGTTCACATGAGCCGGCCAAATTGTATTGACATTTAGGAATGTAATATATGCATATATATATATATATATATAATATAAAGACCCAACAACTAATCAGGAAAAAATTCTGTTTAGTTACGTACATTTGATTAAAAAAACTTTATCCTTTAATGAGTATTGCAATTTAATGCAATTTATACATCAAGTTCAAATAATTGTTGGGGATTGTTTTGAGAATCTTCACGAATTCAACTCATTTGGAAAAGAATTGGATTCTATGTTTGCAACCTATGTGTACACATCGAATCGATTGCTACATAGAAATTGAAATCACATCAGTAACTGAATTTTCAGTGATCACTTGTGAGTATAGGTAATTTGAGCTAAGAGACAAAATTCTAAAGTTTATACCTGTATACTAAAAATATGGATTTACATGTACACAAAGCATAAGATCATCAAGTACAGAACCCTTCAAACCTTTATAGAAATCAAGCAGAAGCAACACTCCAATACTAGTTGCCATCGGCTTGATATTTCCAATGAAAGTACCCTTTATTTCCAATGACATTGTGGAAAAAATAAAATAGAATAAAATAAATAAAATAAAGAACACACAAATTTTACGTGGAAACCCTATTGGGAAAAAATCACGGGCAGAGGAGAAGAAAATGCACTATGTCGAAAATTTGAATCAATACAAGAGGAATAGACTATGTCTATTTATAGGCTTGTAAAGTCATATTCTAGTAGGATTGAAACACCCTATCCTAATCAATATAAAATAGATGAAGTTTAATAAGGTTTAAAAAACCTTATTCTAAAATAAAATAAAAGAAGTCTAGTTCTATATAGATTTTACTTTTATTTTATTTTCCATCGTATTTTATTTAAATAAGGATTTGGGTCACTTAATTCTAACAATCTCCACCTTGACACAAATTCTCAATGAACAAGTTCTTCATCGCGAACTTTCAATAAACAAGTTCTCCACCTCTTCCATAAAACCCCTTAAGGGTTTAACTTCAACAATGAACACCAACCAAGTCTAAGCAATGCTCAAACTTGGTTATAGGAAGTGACTTAGTCATCATATCTGCAGGATTTTCATGAGTACTAATTTTGCTCACAACAATATCACCACGAGCAATAATATCACGAACAAAATGATACCGAACATCAATGTGTTTTGTTCTCTCATGAAACATTTGATCTTTTGTAAGAAATATAGCACTCTGATTGTCACAAAATATCAGGTGCGATTTGAAGGTCTTCACCGAGTTCACTAAATAGTCCCTTCAACCAAATAGCTTCTTTACAAGCCTTAGTAATCGCCATGTACTCAAATTTCATGGTGGTAGACAAAGCGATCGTAGTTTGCAAAGTGGCTTTCCAACTAATTGCACAACCTCCGATTGTAAAGACGTAACTCGTGTGAGAGATCTTCTTCTATCAAGGTCTCTAGCAAAATCAGCATCAACATACCCTATGACTCCATCTTTAGTTCTTCCAAATCGTAAGCAAACATCGGTAGTGCCTCGTAAGTATCTTAAAATCCACCGAATCGCTTTCCAATGTTCTTTACCGGATTTGCCATGTATCCGCTAATCGCAGACCGATCGCATATGATAAATCTAGACGTGAACAAACCATAGCATACATGAGAGATCCCACTTTGCACTAGAGTATGGAACATGTGACATGTACTCAATCTCATCATCCGATTGTGGAGACAAAACCGATGAAAGTCTGAAATGGTCACTAAAAAGGAGTACTAACAGCTTAGCACTCTGCATATTGAACTCAAAGAACTTTCTCAATGTACCCCTTCCGACTTAGGTACAATTTACTTGATTTTCTATCTCTGAGAATCTCCATACCAAGTATCTTCTTTGTTGGTCCTAAATCTTTCATCTCAAATTCTTTACTTAGTTGGGCTTTGACCTTTCTTATCTCTTCTTTATCTTTTCTTTGCTATCAACATGTCATCAACATAAAGAAGTAGATACACAAAAGAACCATCAACTGCTTTTTCTTAAAGTAAACACAATGTCAAAACTACTTCTTTTGAAATCATGAGAAGTCATAAAGGAATCAAACCTCTTGTACCACTCGTCTTGGTGATCGTTTCAAACCGTAAAGGGACTTTTTCAGCAAGCAAACATAGTCCTCTTTTTCTCAAATCAAAAAACTTACATTGTTGCATGTAAATATCCTCATCAAGTTCTCCATGCAAAAATGCGGTTTTACATCTAATCGCTCAAGCTCCAAATCATGCATGGCCACAATACCAAGCAAAGCTCGAATCGAACTATGCTTAACAACCGGGAGAACACATCTGTGAAGTCCACTCCTGAAATTTTCTCAGAACCCTTTGCAACAAGCCTTGCTTTATATCCGGGTTCTTCAACTCCTGGAGTCCCTTCTTTCTTTTTAAATACCCATTTACAACGAACAACCTTTTTACCTTTAGGAAGTTTCACAAGGTCTCATGTTCTGTTTTTGTGGAGTGATTTCATCTCTTCTTGCATAGCAAACATCCACTTTTCTGAGCCTTCACAGCTAACTACCTCAGAATAATTAGATGGCTCTTGATTCGCATCTATATCTTCAGCCACATTTAAAGCATAAGCAACTAGATCAGCCTCGGCATACTTCTTTGGAGGTTTAATTTCTTTTCTAGTTCTGTTTTTGGCGATAGAGTATTGTGGTGAAGAAGCAACTCTATTCTCAATTTTTGTACTGCCTTGAGGAGTTGACTCTGTATTAATCTGATGCTCTACCTGTTTTTGATTTTCTTTATTGGAAGAGTCTTTAAGAGATAAGTTAGGTAGCATAGCAGTTTCATCAAAAACAACATCTCTACTAATCACAACTTTTCTATTTTCAGGACACCATAACTTATACCCTTTTACACCAGCTTTATAACCAAGAAAAACACATTTAATGGATCTCGGTTCCAATTTTCCATTATCAACATGAGTATATGCAGGACACCCAAAGATCTTTAAATCAGAATAATTAGCAGGATTACCAGACCATACCTCTTGTGGAGTCTTTTTCTCAATGGCAACGGATGGAGATCGGTTGATCAAAAACATGCACGATGAAGCCGCTTACGCCCAAAATGACTTCGGTAAGTTGGCATTTGACAACATACATCAAACCTTCTCCATGATCGTTCTGTTCATTCGTTCTGCAACGCCGTTTTGTTGTGGAGTATGTCGAACTGTCAAGTGTCTCATGATTCTTTCTGACTTGCACAATCTATTAAACTTATCAGAACAGAACTCTAAGCCATTGTCTGTGTGGAGGTATTTTATCTGTTTTCCCGTCTATTTTTCAATCATAATTTTCCAAGACTTAAATGCGAAAAACACATCACTTTTCTGCTTCAGGAAGAACGCCCAAACTTTTCTGGAAAAATCATCAATAAAGGTTAGCATATAATTAGCTCCACCTCTGGAAGGCACTCTAGATGACCCCTACAAATCAGAATGAATATACTCCAATGTTTCCTTCGTGTTATGGATTCCTCTAGTGAATCGAACTCTCTTTTGCTTCCCAAAAATACAGTGCTCACAGAAATTCAGTTTACAAATTCCTTGCCCATGAAGAAGTCCTCTTTTGCTCAATTCTGCCATGCCATTCTCACTCATATGCCCTAGGTGCATATGCCGAGTTTAGTAATATCATCATCGACAAAGGAAGAGGAAGCGACAAGCGCATCACCAATATGAATAGAACCCCAGCAAAACATATAACTTGGCAATCTTTCTCTGTCCTTTCATCACAACAAGGGACCCTTTGGAAATTTTTAAAACCCCACTTTTAGCTGTGTATCTGTACCCTTTTGAATCAAAAGTACTCAACGAAATTAAATTTCTTTTCAATTCTGGAACATGCCGTACGTCACTAAGTGTCTGACAACTCCATCAAACATCTTAACTTTAATTGTTCCAACACCTGCGATTTTACACGAAGCATTATTTCCCATCAAAACAACACCTTCAGACACTGTTTCGTAAGTTGCAAACCAATCCCGATTGGGACTCATGTGGAAGGTGCAGCCTGAATCAAGTATCCACTCCTCGCTTACTTTAGAATCATTGACAGAAGCAACTAGAAGTTCACCATCGCTGTAGTCTTCTACAACATCAGCTTCACCGGAATTTTCTGGTTGTTTTCCCTTTTGATTCGCAGCCTCCCTTTTAATCTTATTTTGTAGCTTATAGCACTCAGATTTAATGTGCCCTTTCTTCTTGCAGAAGTTACAAGTTTTACCTCTGTTTGAAGACTTCGATCTACCCTTAGATTTACCACGAGGATTCCGCTCTGTGTCCTACCACGATCATCATCGACATTTCGATCTTGTCTCCCACTTAACAATGAGACCCTCTCCCGAGAGTCGGGTTTAACCACAAGATGCTTCATCTTATCATACGAGGTTAAAGAATCATAAACCTCATCAACTGTGAGAGACTCGCGGCTATATAAAATCGTGTCTCTAAAGGTTGAATAAGACGGGGGCAACGAACAAAGTAGAATCAACCCTAGATCTTCCTTATCATCACGAACCTCCATGGCCTCCAAGTTTGAGAGAATTTCTTTAAACAACTCATTAAGTGTTAGTGTGCACGCACCTTCCTCCAAACGATGAGCATAAAGACGCTGCTTCATATGCAACTTGCTTGTTAGAGTTTTCGACATACATATTTGTTCTAGCCTCTTCCATAATGCAGCGGCAGTTTTCTCTTTCATCACATACTGCAAAATTTCGTTGGACAAATGCAGATGTAATTGTGTTAATGCCTTTCGATCCTTACGCTTCTTCTCTTCATTTGTTAATGTCGAAGGCATCTTATCTATCCCTAGCAGGGTATCCTCCAGATTCATCTGTGCAAGAACTGCTTGCATCTTAATTTGCCACAACGCAAATCTGGTGTTGCGATCTAACAGCGAAATTTCATACTTCAAAAACGCCATTACCGTGATCGAGATGAATAACCCGGAAGCTCTGATACCAATTTGTGGAAAAAATAAAATAGAATAAAATAAATAAAATAAAGAACACACAAATTTTACGTGGAAACCCTATTGGGAAAAAACCACGGGCAGAGGAGAAGAAAATGCACTATGTCGAAAACTTGAATCAATACAAGAGGAATAGACTATGTCTATTTATAGGCTTGTAAAGCCATATTCTAGTAGGATTGAAACACCCTATCCTAATCAATATAAAATAGATGAAGTTTAATAAGGTTTAAAAAACCTTATTCTAAAATAAAATAAAAGAAGTCTAGTTCTATATGGATTTAACTTTTATTTTATTTTCCATCGTATTTTATTTAAATAAGGATTTGGGTCACTTAATTCGAACAGACATACAGTAAAGAAATCTAGCATTGCATCCATCGTCTGGGTGGCCGTGTTTGTTGCTTGTTGTCTGTAGTATCCACACTCAAGAAGTGAAAGTATTGGTATTGCTGGACGTCATCACCTTGTAATACATTCCCTGTTTAGCAATGTTAAAAACTTTAAATAGAAATTCTTAATAATTGAGTTAGATGTTTAGTCCATTAATTGGATGATGTTATCTGTTAGGTTATACTTACAGGTGCGAAAGGTTAAAAGATGAGGGCTTGAAATATTATAATAATTATTTTTTATTTCTATCTAAAGAAACTTATTCAAATAACTTTAAGAAAAAACTCAGAATAAACATAATTTTTCTGGAAAGTTACATACCAAGTAACATTGTTTTTTGATTAAAAAAAAATGTGCCTATATATAAAATTCAATATTATTATTTTTTCCATTTTATTTTTGTTGTTTTAAGATTTGTTGCATTTTAGAGGAAAAATTAAAATCTTAAAACCTTAAAAGAACAATAAATCTCGCTTTAAGCCTTTTTTTTTTTTTTTTGCGGTCTATTTTCTTTCTTGCACCAAAAATTTCTTTCTTATACCACTTTCTTTCTAACAATACCACATTCATGAATTTCCAAAGGTTACATATTGGAGGAAAGAGGTGGATTCGATTTATACGTCTTCGTTAACATAATGGGTATAAAGATTAATACTTGTTTTCTCTAATCAAGTGGTGAAAGCCTCCTTTGTCTACTTGAAACATAAATAAAGGAGAATTAAACAAATAATGAAGGCAGGAAAAATAAAAAACATAAAACAAAATATATGCATGTAAGACACATAACAATTTGACACAATTCATGTGGCCATGTACTTAACCAAATGTCAGTGCTCTTTATCTCATAATTTTGAATGGTAACAAACAAATCCATTCTTTCATTGATACCTCGTTGGATAGTGTTAAGTATTTTGTTATGTATTTTCATTATAGGAAATTGGGTAGTTATAAAATATTGTTATTGTTCATCGAAATGACATTTTAAGTAAATTCTATGTATGCCGACACATATACGTGTTTATCGGTCAACTCATTTGATTTCACATCTAGCATACGAACTTGGCTTGCAAGCTCTCCCCTCAAACCCTCCCTGCAAGCCCTTAATGAATTCACTTTGTAGGACCTAAGCTCGAATCGTGGATTGGTATTTCTGATTATATTTAGATTTCGAATCAATAATGGGAAGTGCCATAACAAATAGTATACGCAATAATTATGTAAATAAATTTTTACTATAACTAAAAACAAATTTAATATATTCAACACTTGAATTTGTCATGATTGATGTTGAAGTAAAAATTTTTGACTAATGATGACTAAGACAACTACAATTAGTATTAAATGAAAATAACAATATTCGCTCGTGAATTACATTTATTACTCAAAATAAAACTGTAACATATAGGTATATCTAAGTGTCACATAAGAGTGCAATTGAGAAGAGAGAATATAAATCAATCCAACACTGCAACAACAAGCCATATAGTTGTTTTCATATTACTGTCATTTATTTTACTTGGAATACATGTATTTCATGCAAATTGAGCAATAAAGGGCATAAGTGCCGACTTATAACACCTATGCCTAACCACACGAATGTACCACATATTCCTGATATCAACACTCAGCCACTCATTTATCAGCTCACCCATCAAAGCTAAGCTAATATTTATAAGATAAAGAGTTTGAATTTGAAATGTTGCATGTCTCACATCTATGAATAAATAGATTTATTCTAGAAATTCGTAAAAGTAAAACACATTGGTTAGGGAGAAAAATGAAACTAAAAGAATCAATTTCTAAGTTTGTAAATTTCATACCAATTAAAATCTTCCTATCACGGCATTTTGGGAGTAGCAAGGAAGGTATGCCAAAAACAAAACAACCCAAATAAATTATTAGGATAAGAACAACCACTAATTACATAAATACAACTTTAAAGTATATTCGATTTTAAGATGGGATATTATTTAGTTTCTTGAATAACTTATCATCTATTCATTTTTAATATTCATGATTTTTCTTAATTACTAAAATCAAGCAAATTATATTCTTAACTGAATTTCAGTCTTAAATCCTAATGACTGGATTTCACCTTCGAACATAAAAAATTTTAGGAAAAAAATCACAAAAAGGCATATGGTTGTAAAAACTCAAATAAATATATTTTACATTTGTTTAATAATGATGAAACAAAGATGAACAGAAAGAGAAAATTCCCAAAAATTATGAATCAAACTAAATAAAAATGATAATATGATAACATATTGAGAGGAAAGACAATTGGAGAGAGAGAAGAGAGAAAGAGAGGAAGAGAGAGCAAGAGAGAGAGAGAGAGTTATTGTAACACCCCTTACTCGTATCCAATGCTGGAATAAGGTACGAGGCATTATCAAACTTAACCATACACAAAGACGAAAACCGGACCATAAATTTTTATTTAATTCAAAACTTCTCAAACACATGCATATCATCCCTTAAACATCCATGTCCAAGGCAACATCACTCATCTTCGTATTACACATTTAATTCATAATCCATAGGCATGCATTCAACTTACAGCATATATTACTAATCATGCATAACAAACAAACCTAACTATATCATCATATCACAAACATAAGACATAACATGTTTAATGAAATTTACAACCCATAATGAATAAAGGTCATATCTCATGGCCATATATGATAGCTCAATGCAGACCAATACGGTTGGCTGAAGTCATAATAATACATATCACAAACTAACTTCCTATACATGTCACTCACTTGATATTTCAAATATTGAATTAATTCTCCCAAAAGTGATAGCTTGATAGTGTGATTCTACCTCCGACGATCTCCAACCCCGAGTCGACTTGCCAAAACTGAAGAAGTGGAGAGAAAGGGGTAAGCTTTATGCTTAGTAAGTCCATATGAAATTAATAAGCAATTACTATCATGCTTTTCTAAGATAAAACACCAAAATTGTACAATTTACACATGTTCAGGTTAAGCTGTTTTACCGAATTATAGTTACTAAATCATTTATATCTAGAGCTACGAAACTCCAAATTAAGTTCCGTTAATTTTACTTAAAACTAGACTCATATACCTATCTCCCATAAAATTTTTCAGAATGTTTGGTTTAGCCAATTGGTACAGTTTATTCATTAAATTTTCCCCTGTTTCAGTTTTTAGCTACTCTGACCTATGTTCACTACGAATCAATTTTCTCTGTACAGAATTCAAAGGGCTATGCCGTTTATTTATTGTAAAAATAGACTCAATAAGGAATCTATACATGTAAAGTATAACTCCTAATTATTTTTATACAATTTTTAGTGAATTTCTAAAATAGGAACAGGGGATCTCGAAGTCTCTCAGACTCTGTCTCACAACAATTTAAATATCTCATAACATAAAGTTCGATTGCATGTACCATTTTCTCTATGTGAAACTAGACTCATTGAGATTTAATCTCATATTTTATTCAGCCCCTAACTCAATTTTCACAATTTATGGTGAATTTCCAAAGTTGCACCACTGCAGTAATCCAAAACTATCAAGGCTGAATTTACTCATTCACCACTATTATTCACCAAATCCATACAATATCATTTCATCCATCATGGTAAGAACACATAATTATGCTTCATAAGCATGGAATCATAATCACAAGGTCATCACAAAAGCATTCTCATGAACATTCTTACCACACCATTACAACATATCGAGTTCTGTACTCGAGAATTTACGCACATACCTGTTCATCGTACTCATTTCACAACACTTACCAACATGTCACTTTTCGTTCACTTGAGATTTACCCGTTGAACACATCAGAATATAATTCGGATACACGAAATCAAGCTACCATAATTTCACCCATAATGAACTCGGAACGCAACTCAACGAGCTCGGGTGTTCACATCCATAATGAACTCGGAACACAACTCAACGAGTTCGGATGCTTGCATCCATAAGTGAACTCGAAACGCAACTCAACGAGCTCGGGTGCCTCATAATTTTCACGAAATCGGAACGCAACTCAATGAGTTCGGATCTAAATTTTCTAGTGACATGTCACTTGTATCCTAATCTATTCCTAATGCTCAAACGAGATTTTCCTCAATCATACGTCTTTGCCATCTTTCTCGTGATGTCAATATCGATACTCCGGTGGCAACTCATGTTTTTTTCAAGTATTCCACATAATTTGTACAATAATTCAACAATAATCATAGAATGCAATAATTCGTAAACAATAATCACATACCATTATAAAGACATCAACAACATATAGTGATGTTACATCATTTACATAATATCAAATTATTCACATATATGTATACTTACAATTCATATAATATCATAGCATTAACATTAAAATACACATTGCATTATTAAAATTATATGAACTTACCTCGTATGCAAAAATGGTCATTTTTACCATTTTGTCCACAACTTGGTATTTTGCCGATTTTAGCGCGAATTTCGATTTTCCTTGCTAATCTAGCTTAGGAGTTTTAACAAACCCTAACCATGGCTGCTGCTGGTAGAAACGGTTGAATGAAAAAGATGATAGCTAATTTGGCTCATTTCCCTTTTTAATTCTTTTAATTATTAGTTTACCAAAATACCCCTAACTTAAAAATATTTTATTACACCATTTCATGTCCATTTTTGTCCAACAATTAACCAATGGTCTAATTACCATTTAAGGACCTTTAATTTAAAAACTCATAACAATTTGACACTTCTAACATGTAGAATTCAACTTTTGCACTTTTTACAATTTAGTCCTTTTGACTAAATTATGTGCCCGAACGTCAAAATTTTTGAACGAAATTTTTACAAAATTATTCCGTAAACTCGTAGACCATAAAAATATAATAAAAATAAATTTTTCATAATCGAATTTGTGGTCTCAAAACTACTGTTCCGACTAGGCCCAAAATCAGGGTGTTACAACTCTCCCCCCTTTAGGGATTTTCGTCCCCGAAAATCTTATCGAAAAAGTGGTTTTCACTTAGATTCCTCAATCTCATACTCGATACCAAAGTACCTTTGCTCAGGTGGTGCCTCCAATACATCTCTTTAATTTCTCATATGATCTGAAAGCTTACGGACTCAACTCCCATTGTTTTTAAATTTTCAAAGGCGTCTCAGTTTCCCATGATATCATGACATAAAACCCGGATCTCAATTTGGTTTATGGAGACTAGAATTTCCAAGAAATCCAACAATCAAAGGAACCTGCACTTTTCTGAAATAATCATACAGATTTTCATCATCGATAAATCACAATCCAATAACATCTGAATCAAATTACAGTACACGTTATTACTCTCTGAATGAATAGGCAAATTTTCACTGTGAGCTTTGTACAATTCTTTCTGTATAAGCCTCGGAATAATAATACCATGAATTAGATCCAATCTGAAATTCAACATCAAAAGTCGATCTTTACTGTACTCTTTTAGTTTACTACTCACTATCACATTTTCCTCTTTCCGCTACGTAAATAATTCTGATATAGCTTCAAAAATAATCCTTCTCATTCTCATCCTAATATCAATACTGGCAGAGATAATTCTGGTAGATCCTGATGCTCGGCTTTAACCCCATCAACAACTCAAATTTTCTGTGACATCAAATGCTCCAAACTATCACATTACCTTATTTTCTTGAAACACATCACCATTCATACAACAGTGCATTACTGAAAATTAGGAAATCTTTACTTAATGCAGACTTGTTCAGTTCAGACGCTTTGGTTAGCAATATTCTCATCTGTCCAAACCTTGCTAACATGTAATAAACTTTTCAGCTTTCGCAAGATGAAAACTTTATCATTCTTAGTAGCTTCTACTCATATCAAAATTTTCTAAGAGATATACACTTCTCGTTCAGACTATTTGCCTTTTACCCGTAAAGAAATAAAATTCTATTATCAAACTTGGGAAAAAATGATCCTGACATAATTGTCATATGAAATCTTTCAAATAAATAATTCACACAGATTAAACACTCGAGCCGATCTAAACACCGTTGAATGATATTTCAAGTAATCCTTTCTTCTAGTTACTAAACAATTCATCATGCAGTCCTTTACTATTCATTCCTTACACTAATCAAAACCATCTCAATTGCATTAGCTCAAGTAACCAAAATATCTCAATTGAAGTCATTAATTATAATTGACTTACTTGAGAGAAGTAATCCACCATATTGATTGAAACTTGGGCTTTTATCACTTATGCCTTTACTATTGTCAAATCCTTACACGAAAATTTGAGAAATCCCAATACTAAATTCACCACATTACCAAGATCAAATCAGAAGTATAGTCATGCTTGTCATAATTATCACGAGCTGAAGAACGCACTTCGAACATGAGTCATAATTGACAAATTATGGAATAAAGATAACAAGAAAACCGAATAAAGAAATCCAAGATTGAGAAACCCAGAATAAAGAAATCCAGAATAAAGAAACCCAAGATACGATACTATGCCAGAAAATCGAAAACCAAACTCATAGGAAAATATGGAAGATCTTGAAAATTCCTCAGAGAAAAGAAGTCCAGAAGAAAACATCATTTAATCCCACTGGAATCAAATATAACAAGAACAATGTATCTTCCCATACATATCCTCTCATCAATTCTTACCAGACGAAATGTAATAAAATGCTCGAGGAAATACCGCAATACAAATTATAAACCAGTTAGACTACCAATGCTTCTATTAACACCAGGATTAGAAAACATTCCCATATAACAAGAATCTCTTAAAAAAATAAACAGCCATAGAATTTTTTTTTGAGAACGGATAAATACATAGAACATTTCAGAAGAAATTGTTAAATCTGTTCAACCGTAACTGTCACACTCAGATATTTCACATTTCAAATATCATTTCCCACAACTAGTTCTGCTATCACAAATCTCATGTTAGACCTTTCACTAAAGAAGACCAGTTCTGAATAAATTTTGATTTACACTTTTCTCGACCTTGTACCCGAATAATTCAATTTACCAAAGTAAATTCATTCTCTAACTGGGACAGTGCATAGCTCCAATAATCTTTATGTCAACCTAATACTTTACTAGCTCTGACTTTACTTATCAACTCATTCTCAATCTCTAATCATTCTTATAATTATTCTATCATTGAACTCTTTGGTTTTTCAACCGGGAACTTATTTAGTACAATTCTCATGAAATTCCATTATAAGCACCACTTCGATAAGGGGAAGGGGTTGTAGGGCCCTCTGACTTGACTTTCTTATACATATACATATCATTACAATCATATAATTCAGTCCAAACAATTTAACATAGATAAGTTCATTTCGTTATAATTCTTTATCTCATAAAAATATCATTAACATTCATCAACATTCAATGTCCAATCAAGACAATGACATTTTCATTCGTATCATGATATTATGAACCCTTACTCATACCTCTACGAATTTCTATTTATCTCATTCAACTTATCAAGTAAGCCAAGTGCACTACATCATATGAGCATTAAGCAACTATGGGTATTCATCACAACATAAACTTTCATATCACGTGTTATCACATATATATCATAAAATTTTATTCATACTTTTCTGAACCGAGACTTATCATAATCATAATTTTACTCAAATACATTCAATCACCTTGAACATGGTCGGTGCAGCTCGGTTGGAGAGTACCTTTGTCTAAATAAGATGGTGCTCTTACGCGTCGGGAGACATCACACTATCACAGATCAGTGGCATGTATAACTAGACTTTTCACATACCAGGTTAGCCCGAGAACCGTCTAAACTATAGCTCTGATACCACCAAATGTAACACCCCTTACTCGTATCCAAGGCTGGAACAAGGTACGAGGCATTACCAGACTTAACCATACACAAAGATGAAAATCGGGCCATAAATTTTCATTTAATTCAAAACTTCTCAAACACATGCATATCATCCGTTAAACATCCATGTCCAAGGCAACATCATTCATATTTGTATTACACATTTAATTCATAATCCATAGGCATGCATTCAACTTACAACATATATTACTAATCATGCATAACAAACAAACCTAACTATATCATCACATCACAAACATAAGACATAACATGTTTAATGAAATTTACAACCCATAATGAATAAAGGTCATATCTCATGACCATATATGATATCTCAATGCAGACCAATACGGTTGGCCAAAGTCATAATAATAATACATATCACAAACTAACTTCTTATACATGCCACTCATTTGATATTTCAAATATTGAATTAATTCTCCCAAAAGTGATAGCTTGATAGTGTGATTTTGCCTCCGACGATCTCCAACCCCGAGCCGACCTGCCAAAACTAAAGAAGTGGAGAGAAAGGGGTAAGCTTTACGCTTAGTAAGTCCATATGAAATTAATAAGCAATTACCATCATGCTTTTCTAAGATAAAACACCAAAATTGTACAATTTACACATGTTCAGGTGAAGCTATTTTACCAAAATTACAGTTACTAAATCATTTATATCTGGAGCTAAGAAACTCCAAATTACGTTCCATTAATTTTACTTGAAACTAGACTCATATACCTTTCTCCCATAAAATTTCCAAAATTTTTGGTTTAGCCAATTGGTACAGTTTATTCATTAAAGTTTTCCCTGTTTCAATTTTCAGCTACTCTGACCTCTGTTCACTACGAATCAATTTTATCTCTGTACAGAATTCAAAGGGCTATGCCGTTTATTTCTCTTAAAAATAGACTGAATAAGGAATCTATACATGTAAATTATAACTCATAATTATTTTTGTACAATTTTTAGTGAATTTTTAAATTAGGAACAGGGGATCTCGAAGTCATTCAGACTCTATCTCACAACAATTTAAATATCTCATAACATAAAGTTCAATTGCATGTACCATTTCCTCTATGTGAAACAAGACTCATTGAGATTTAATCTCATATTTTATTCAGCCCCTAACCCAATATTCAAAATTTATGGTGAATTTCCAAAGTTGCACCACTGCAGTAACCCAAAACTATCAAGGCTGAATTTACTCATTCACCACTATTATTCACCAAATCCATACAATATCATTTCATCCATCATGGTAAGAACACATAATTATGCTTCATAGGCATGCTCATAATCACAAGGTCATCACAAAAGCATTCTCATGAACATTCTTACCACACCATTACAACATATCGAGTTCTCTACTCGAGAATTTACGCACATACATGTTCATCGTACTCATTTCACAACACTTACCAACATATCGCTTTCATCTAGACTATTTTACTTCATTCACTTGAGATTTACCCGTTGAAAACATCGGAATATAATTCGGATACATGAAATAAAGCTACCATAATTTCACCCATAATGAACTCAGAACGCAACTCAATGAGCTCAGGTGTTCACATCCATAATGAACTCGAAACACAACTCAACGAGTTCGGATGCTTGCATCCATAAGTGAACTCGGAACGCAACTCAACGAGCTCGGATGCCTCATAATTCTCATGAACTCGGAATGCAATCTAAATTTTCTAGTGACATGTCACTTGTATCCTAATCTATTCCTAATGTTCAAACGAGATTTTCCTCGATCATATGTCTTTGCCATCTTTCTCGTGATGTCAATATCGATACTTTGGTGGCAACTCATATTTTTTTCAAGTATTCAACATAATTTGTACAATAATTCAACAATAATCATAGAATGCAATAATTCGTAAACAATAATCATCATACCATTATAAAGACATCAACAACATATAGTAGTGTTACATCATTTACATAATATCAAATTATTCACATATATGTATACTTACAATTCATATAATATCATAACATTAACATTAAAATACACATTGCATTATTAAAATCATATGAACTTACCTCGTATGCGAAAATGGTCATTTTTACCATTTTGTCCACAACTTGGTATTTTGCCGATTTTAGCGCGAATTTCGATTTTCCTTGCTAGTCGAGCTTGGGAGTTTGAACAAACCCTAACCATGACTGCTGCTGGTAGAAATGGTTGAATGAAGAAGATGATGGCTAATTTGGCTTATTTCCCCTTTTAATTCTTTTAATTATTAGTTTACCAAAATACCCCTAACTTAAAAATATTTTATTACACCCATTTCATGTCCATTTTTGTCCAACAATTAACCAATGGTCTAATTACCATTTAAGGACCTTTAATTTAAAAAATCATAACAATTTGACACTTCTAACATGTAGAATTCAACTTTTGCACTTTTTACGATTTAGTCCTTTTGACTAAATTAAGTGTCCGAACGTCAAAATTTTCGAACGAAATTTTCACAAAATTATTCCGTAAACTCGTAAACCATGAAAATATAATAAAAATAAATTTTTTATCATCGGATTTGTTGTCCCGAAACCACTGTTCCGACTAGGCCCAAAATCAGGGTGTTATAGTTATTTCAAAAATTCATTGTCTCAAAGCATAACCACCTTGCAGTACTGTTGGTTGGCTAAATAAGGAAAACTAACATTTCTTTTACAGCTGTATTAATATACAATACGCACCGTTTTTAGTAATGGCTTACCCTGGTCTACACACTATTTTGGTACCAAGACATACCCCCTCTCCAACGCTATAAAACACTTTGTTTCATTAATGAAAATTAAAATTTCCAACAATAAGTTTAACAAAATTAAATAGAAATTTAAAATTTGGTCAAAACCCTAGTGCTGACTGTTAGCTCGTTCCATAACAATTGCTCCCTTATTGTAGCAAATCCTTGTTCTCAAGGATAGAAGAATGGAGATTTTCTCTGGAGCTCTTGTCGGTTCTCCCACGTTGCATCTTCTAGAAAGGTTTTCGCCCATTTTACTAATACTTCCATGGCTACACTATTTCCTTTCTTAACCATTCTTTGATCTATGACCCTTATTGGTTCTCTACTCAACTCACCATCGAAACCAGCTAAGGGTAGATTAGATGTAATCGAGGCTTTACTGATATGTTTCTTGAGCCGTGACACGTGGAAGGTGTGATGAATACGTGACCTTGTTGGTCAAAGTAGTTTGTAGGCAACAATACCAGTCTTAGCTTCCACTCGAAAAGGGCCAACATATTTTGGAAACAACTTTTGGTTTCGAACATTCCTCATAGTATGCTGTCTATAGGGCTGTAGCTTGAGGTAAACTAAATTCCTGATTGTGAACTCCCTTTTAGACCTCATATGATCAGCCATTTACTTCATTCTCTCTTGAGAGCTTTTGAGGTGAAACTACAACAAGTCCTTAGTAACCTCCCTATTTCGAAGGCTTTTGTCAACAACAGCCACTAGTGAGGCTCCTACTAGGTAAGGAAGATGAAGTGGGTGTTCTTGACCGTAGAGTGCTTCATAAGGAGTGGTCTAAATGAATGAGTGGTGAGTGGTGTTGCACCGCCATTGGACAAAAGGTAGCCACATGAACCATTCACTAGGATATTCTCCTGACATGTAACGTAAATACCCCTCAAGGCATTGATTCAACACCTTTATTTGGCCGTCGATATTGGGGGTGGTAGGCCGTAGACATATGGAACTTGGTTCCCAACTATTTAAATAACTCTTGCCAAAAATTACTCACAAAAACCTTATCTCGGTCAAAAATGATAGATTCTAAGATCCTGTGTAGTTTATAAATCCATGTCATGTATAGCTGAGCTATACCTAAAGCTAAGAAAGGATGAGAGAGAGCCAAAAAGTGACCATATTTTGGTAACCTGTCTACCACAACCATAACCACACTCTTCTTCTTCGAAGTTAGGAGTCCTTAAACAAAATCCATACAAATGGATTCCCAATCTCATGTAGGTATAGGTAGGGGCTATAAGAGTCCTGGTGAATCAGATAAATCAGCCTTGCATTTTTGACAAGTAGGGCTTTCACTAATCCACCACTTCATATTGCGAGATAATCCCTTCCAATACACTAATTGATAAGCTATAAAAGTAACATATTTTTATCCCATTATTAATGAGTTTTTGGATGATTAATTATGAAAATTAGTGAATTTAATGCTCCTAATCCTTTAAATTCATGTTTCTATACTTAGGAGAGCATTTGGGAGTGAAAGGAGTGAAAAATGAGCCAAAATCAGACAAAGAGAACTATTTTCAAGAGCCATACGTCCTGGGCATTTCCACATAGGTTGGACACATGCCCGTGTGAGCCACACAGGCTGGACACACGTCCATGTGTCAGCCCATGTCGATTTCACACCTTGCTTCCCAAATATGCAAAAAAAAAAAAACCCCAATTTTTAGGCTTTCTGAGCATTCTAATGTCTATAAATACCAATTAGAAGAAGGCATAAGGGAGGAATCAGAGAAGATCGAAGAAAAAACTTGAAGAACACCATCGAAATCAACTCAAAAGTGAATATCCATCAAGATCGAATATCTCTTTTTAATTTCTTTTAGATTTTTATTGATTTTTTTTATGTCTTGTGGTTATTCTGACTTTGAGATGTTTTCATTCAGGATTATAAACTAATTCCTTATATACTTAGGGATGATGAAACCTATGATGAATCATTTTATTTAATTTCTATTTTACGCGATAAATACTAGATTCTTATTCTCAATTATGTATGCTTATTTCTTGTTTTAATATTTCCTGAATATTAATTCATGTTTAGTGTGCTTATTTCAGTGGAGGAAGAGTCCCTGTTTAAGAGTAGATCTAGCATAATTGATTGGAGTTACATGCAATCCTAGAAATAGGACCACATAAGTCTACTCAATTAGAGTCAAATCTAATAGGGGAATCCATAGATCGAGTTAATGCGACAATAGGGGTTTTAATTTGAAAGAGATTTCAATTAATCAACCTAGAGTCAGTTGTTCTTACTCTCGGAAGAGATATTGACATAATTTAGGGATTTCTACGTATCAAGACACAAGTGAATAAATCGTTTAGTTCAGATTCATAATATTAGGTGAAGTCCAGGTGGATTCTTTCCTGGGTATTGTCTATCTCATTGGTTAATATTCGATTACTTCCTTGATTTGTTCTCTATTTCGTTCTTAGTTAAATTAGTTTAGTAAATTTAGATTAAAACACATCACTCCAAATTGTCAACTAAATAATATAAAAATGATAATTACTAATACTTTTAGTCCTCGTGGATATGATATTCTTTACTCAACATAGCTATACTATTGTTCGATAGATGCACTTGCCTTTTTCGTATTTATAGTTAGTTTAGTGACCATCAAGCTTTTGGCCCCATTGTCGGGGACTAAAATTTTAGGAACACTCTATTTTTATTAATTTAGTCATTTTTATTTTATTTTATTTTGTTTTGTTTTTAGTTTAATTTTTACATTCTAATTGTTCTTTTATTTGCTTCTGGTAGGTTCCTTTAGTTTATGACTAGAAGAAACCCATTAGGACCATTATTGTTTGATAGTGAAATTGAAAGTACAACTTGTAGAAATCATAGAGAAGCAAGGTAGAGTCGAGAAAATTTAGTACACGAACAAGAAAACATTATTATTACTAAGAGGATGGGTGATAACTAGAATAATCAACTACCTCCTGCAATTGTTGCAGATCCAGATCATGTTCCTCTTACTATGTACGATTATGCCAAGTCCACTCAAACTGGGGCTGAATCGTGTATTGTGAAATCCACCATTGCTGCAAATACTTTCGAACTGAAGCCGAACACTATTAAGATGATATAACAATTTGTTCAGTTTGATGGTTTGCAAGACGAAAATCCAAATACTCATTTGGCCAATTTCCTAGAAATCTACGACACTTTCAAGATTAATGGCGCCACTAATGATGCCATTCGTTTACAGTTATTCCCTTTCTTATTAAAGAATAAAGCAAAACAGTGGTTGAACTCTTTACCACGAGGTTCCATTACCATATGGGCTCAAATGACCGAGAAGTTCATTCCAAAGTACTTCCTACTAGCTAAGACAACCAAGTTGAGGATTGATATCTCTTCCTTCATGCAGATCAATTTAGAAACGTTATATGATGCATGAGAGAGGTATAAGGACTTATTAAGATGGTGCCCTCACCATAGGTTACCTTTATGGTTATAGATTCAAACCTTCTATAACGATTTGAATCCCTCAACTAGACAGTTGATTGAAGCAGCAGTCGGTGGTACTCTAAACAATAAAGCACCCAAAACGGATTATGAATTTATTGAGGAGATTTCATTGAATAATTATCAATGGCAAGTCATGAGGACGAAGCTGATGAAAAAAGTCGGTTTTTTTAATTTAGATACAAACACCATGTTATCAAACCAGGTAGAAATATTAAATAAAGAAATTGATGGTTTATATCATTTTATGTAGGTAAATCTGGTGATACAATGTGATGCAAATGGAGGTGGAATAAATAGTTCAGAATATTTACCCTTCAACCCTAGCACGGAAAATGAACACATCAATTATATGTGTAATAATTATAGAACTCAAAATAACCATTATAGTACTAACTATAATACAAGTTGGAGAAACCAACCAAATTTCTCGTGGGGAGGTTAAGGAAACCGAATATCACAACCCTCTCCAAGCTTTAAACAACCTTATCAGCAAGAGAAAAAGTCAAACCTTGAAAAGATGTTGGCAAAATTTATTTCGTTGTCAAAAACTCATTTTCAAAACACCAAGACAACTTTGAAAAATTAGCTAGCATCAATTCATGGGCTCGAAAATCAGGTTTGGCAACTTTTTAAATTGGTTTTAGAAAGGCAACAAGGTAGTTCACCTAGTAACACGGAGCGCAACCTAAAAGAGCATGTGAAAATAGTTGCATTGAGGAATGGGAAAGTGTTGGCTAAGCCCGAAAAGAAGCTGCAACAGGAAACTGATAAGGAAAATGATAAGGGGGTAAAGCCCAAAGAAATTTAGACACCAATGCTTAAAGAATATAAACCACCGATCCCATGTTCAGCAAATTTGAAGAAAGACCACGTGGGTGAACAAATTGGTAGATTTCTTGAACTTTTTAAACAATTACATATTAACTTACCTTTTGTTAAAGTTATTTCTCAGATGCCTACATATGCAAAATTCTTAAAGGAGCTATTAACAAATAAAAGGAAGTTTGCAGAACTATCCACTGTGGAACTCAACGAGGAATGTTCAACTATTCTCCAAAATAAACTGCCAACTAAGCTAAAAGATCTAAGATTTTTTACTATTCCCTATTTTATTGGTAGTTTAAACATTGAGAAAGCATTAGTTGATTTGGGTGCTTGATGCCTTATAAAATATTCAAGCAACTTGGTCTTGGGGAACCAAAACCCACTAGGATGAGTATTCAATTAGCTGATAGATTTGTCAAATATCCTAGTGGTATCATTAAAGATGTACTTTTGAAAGTAGATAAATTCATATTCCAGTTGATTTTGTTGTGCTTGACATGGATGAGGGTAGGGAGGTGCCTTTAATTTTAGCTCGCCCATTTTTAGCCACTGCTAGGGCTGTCATTGATGTGGGTGATGGTAAACTTGTGCTTAGGGTAGGCGATAAGGAGATCATTTTTAAAATTTATGACGCCATGCGATTTTATAGAGACTAAGATTATTTCTATTATTTTATTGACTCTATTGATCGTGTTATTTAAGATTCATGGCAGGAAATCGTTCATAAGGACAAGTTGGAACTGTGTCTTGTTCAAGGAGATGAGGTAGATGGCGATAATACTGTGATAAGTGCGGTGAAAATTGATTTAGATTCTAGTGAGTCTTCATTGATACAAAAGATTAATGAGGACATTGAGGTAGAATAATTATGAGGACATTGAGGTAAACAAGAAATTAAACTAAAACCCTATATTGAAGAACCTCTCAAATTGGAGCTAAAGCAATTACCAAATCACATAGAGTATGCATTTCTTGGAGAAAATTATACATTACTAGTGATTATTGCTTCAGATTTAAAGCCAAATGAGAAATATGAGTTATTGTAAGTGTTGAAGGAACATAAAAGAGTTATAGCCTGGAAGATTTTTTACATTAAAGGAATCAGTCCTTCGTTTTGCACCCATAAAATTTTAATGGAAGATGAGTACAAACCATGTGTACAAGCTCAAAGAAGGTTAAATCCTAACATGAAGGAAGTTGTTAAGGTGATGTAATTAAACTTCTAGATGCTAAAGTTATTTTTCCTATTTCTGATAGTACATGGGTGAGTCGTGTGCAAGTTGTTCCTAAGAAAGGAGGCATAACTGTTGTGGCCAACGAGAAAAACAAGTTGATTCCAACGAGAACATTCACAGGATGGAGAGTTTGTACTGACTATATGAAGTTGAACGACTGTAACAGCACGTTTTCAGTGAAATTGGAATAGTGGTTTTGAGACCACAAACTCGAGTCAAAAAGAAAATTTATTTTAATATTATTGCATGGTCTACATCATTTTAGGGAAAACGTATGAAAATTTTGATAAGAAAATTTTACTAATTTTGTGTTTAATTAGGAGAAAAAGACCAAATTGCATAAAGTGCAAAAGTTGAATTCTAATAGCTAGAACGATTAATCTAGCTATGAAATTCAAAATTTGAAGTCCTTATATGGTAATTAGACCATTAAGAAAATTTAGTAGATATTTTTGATGATTCATCCATGAAAAATTAGAAAAAGAAAATGATTAAATTGGAATAAGAAAAAAATAAAGATGATAATAACTTAATATCATCTTATGTCATCATCTTCCACAAATATTTTCTATGGAAACCCTAGGAAAGAGAAAGAACTTCAAGTAAGCTTAATTAGACCTGGATAGACCCAATATGGAGTTGGATCGAGGAAAACAAAATGTATCAAATTAGTAGATCCTTGTATACGAACGTTTATTGAGGTAAGTTCGTGTAACTAAATTGTGTATTTATATGTTTTAAATTGAATGATATGTATGTAAATTGTATCCTTTTCATGGATATGAAATTAATCTTATATCTAACAAAGCCAAATGCATGATAAGTCTCGTTTGAATAATGGAATTCGATGGATATAGGATTTCCTGAATTGGTTGTGGTCTTGCATATGTTGTGGACACACCACAACTCTTACAAGCATCTTGTTATAAGCCCTCTTGAGCTTACTGTTACATGGTTCCTACGAGCATCCTAATCTGTAGTGATCCTGCATGTGTTGCGGACTACTGCAACTCTTTGTAAGTGTCTTGTTATATGATCGGTTATGATCCTACATATATTGCAGACACAAATGCAGCTCTTTATGATCATCCTGATATAGGCTCTTTGTGAGCTTCCTGATATGGCTCGCTTGAACTACCTGTTATATGGCTATCCGGAGCTCCTTGATAATATTCCTATTACATGGCTTACATGAGCATCTTATTATATGGCTCGAAAGAGTGCTTCCTGATTATGTGCCCTAATTGGGTACCCTTGATTATGAGTTGACGGTTTACAGATTTGTACACTACAAGTGTACTACATGTGTATTCATCAATATTCTAAATAAGTTCAACGGGAAAAGTTCTGATATGGTTAAAATGAACTTAAAATGCTTATTTTTAGAAATACACATGTTATATGGAAACATGATATGACCAGAACATGGTTATGAAAATTTTATTATGATGAGCTCATCTTTGATACTTGAAATTTATATGGAATAATGACTAACATGTTTGGTGAAGTTGTGTGTTTTAGGCTATTAGCCAAATTGCTTGGATGTATCTTTATATGCTTACCTTAAATGTAAATGCATGGTAAGTTCAATTCCTGTTATGCGAACTTACTAAGCATTAAATGCTTACGTTGTTTTATTTTCTCTATTTTACAATGCTCGGAAGCTCGTAAAGGCTGGAATTGGTTGGAGCATCATCATACTATCCTTCAACTCATTTTGGTATAAATAGCAAACTTATTTTGGTATAATGGCATGTATAGGCTAATTTGGCAAATGTTGGCATGTAAATGGTTTATTGTAATCTAGGCATTGGAATGGCTAGTGATGGTATTTTTAGTGAACACATATATACTTGAGGTTATAATATGGTTAATACATGTGTGTTTGGTATGGTTATATTGAATTATGGTAAACATATATGTCTTTTAAAAGGTAAGTTTGAATAAATGTGATGATAAATCATGTATAATTTAAATGTCTTGAATTGATTTGGAAATGTGTTAAAATGTTAATGTAGGTACAATGCAAAATTTGGGTGAAAAATAAGGCTAGGAAATAGCCTTATTTTGTCCACACGGGCAAACACACGGACGTGTGTCTTAACCGTATGTAACACACGGCCATGCGCACGGACGTGTGGTTTGGCCGTGTGTCCTCTGCATCTTTAAAATTTATAAACAGAATGCTCAGAATTGGTCACACGGATAGAGACGCGGGCGTGTGTCTCAACCGTGTGTGACACATGGCCTAGCACACGAGCGTGTGTCTTGGCCGTGTGAATCCTGTACCAAATTTTTGAAAATTAAATTGTACACATGGCCTGGCACACAAGTGTATGGGTTGCCGTCTGATTCAAGTTAAAGAGTTACATGGGTATGGACACGGGCTGGGACACGGTTGTGTGCCTCACATCGAATACCTACACGACCTAAGACACGGGCGTGTCATTTGGCTGTGTAAGCCACTCGGCCCTCCCACATAGGCGTGTGCCCCTTGCATTTAGGAAAATTTTTGAAATTTCGTGAAAAATTCTCGGAGTTTCTAATTTAGTCCTAGTCCCGACTTGTTTCTAATGTATAAATTAGGCCTCGAAGGTCTAATTAAGGGACAATACGATTGAATGATTGGTTACAGATATGAATAGTGAATGATATAATTTAATTGTATTTGTTCTGTAAACTTTGGTAATACTCTATAACCTTGTTTCGGCGACAGATATGGGTTAGGGGTGTTATATTTATTGGTATCAGAGTTACGATTTAGCTGATTCTCAGACTAACATAGCAAGTACGAGTTTAGCTATACATACCATTATATAATTTGTGATAGTGTGATATCTCCTGACCATTTAAATGTGTTTTTTATATAGTAATATCGCCCAACTGAGCTAGAGCTGTATCCAAGGAACCTGAGAGCAATGCTCCAACTTCAATTCAAAGAGCTACATCTAGTAGTAGTAGAAGGCCTGTATCTGAGGGATGAGGTGATGAGGCTAAAGAAGCCTTCTTTCAAATGATGAATGAGTGGTTTACGGAACTTTTAAGAACAAATCCTGCTGTACACAACTTCCCTCTCCTACTCCTTAACCGGTTCTAGAGATGCCACAATGTGCTGAACCTGTTAGAACTGGTAAGCCCCTGGTAGCTAAATTCATAAATATAGGGCAAAAGAATTTAAGGCTACTACCGATGATGATCCAAAAAGGGCTAAATTCTGGTTAAAAAATATTATCAGGGTTCTGAATGAATTATCTTGCACACCTGAAGAAAGTTTGAAATGTGTTGTATCTCTACTAAAAGACTCATCCTACCAGTGGTGGAATACCATAATTTCTGTTGTACCGAGGGAAAATGTTGTATGAGAATTTTTCCAAACATAATTCAAAAAGAAGTATATTAGCCAAAGATTCCTTAATCAGAAAAAGAAAGAATTTTAGAGCTCAAACAGGGGAATATGGTTGTATCTAAGTACGAACAGGAATTTGTTCAGCTAAGCAAATATGCCAGAGAATGTATCCCGACCGAAGTTGCCATGTGTAAACAGTTTGAAGAGGTATTAAACGAAGATATCAAGTTGTTAGTTGGGATTTTAGGATTAAAAGAATTTGTTGTATTAGCTGAACGAGCACATAAAGCTGAAAAATTAAGTAAAGAAAAGAGACAGGCAGAGATGGAAGCCCGAACATCAAGTAAAAGATTCATGGGAAAGCCACAATCATCAGCCTCAAAGAAATCAAAGAAATATCATGATCGTTCTGTCTCATCTGTGGGGTATTCTGGGAAAGATCAAAGCTCTCAACGCTCTAATCCGAGATCTTCAGCCCAATTAGTAGCAAATGCTGGAAGTGTCAGAAATTCCAAACCTAAATGCAAGCATTGTAATAAATTTCACTTCGGAAAGTGTCGTATGAGAAGCAGAGCTTGCTATAGATTTGGTTCTCTCGACCACTATCTCAAAGATTGTCCAGAAAGGATTGAAAATGATACTGTTTAGACTTCAAGGCCGAGAAACCCTGCTTCAAGAGGTAGACCACCTCATAACCCTGGTAATATGAGTGGTAGCCGAGGTACAAGAAAATATTCAACTATTAAATTTGAAGCACGAGCACCAGCCAGAACATATATTATACGTGCACATGAGGATGTTTCTGCACCTGATGTTATTACTGGTACATTTTTTTCTTCTTGATAGTAATATTACTACTTTGATTGATCCTGGTTTAACACATTCATACATATGCACGAATTTAGTGTCTATTAAAAATTTACCTGTCAAATTCACTGAATTCGTGGTTAAAGTTTCAAACCCCTTGAGCTAGTTTGTGATGGTAGATAAAATTTGTAAAAATTGTCCATTAATGGTGTGAGGTTATTGTTTCTTGGCTGATTTGATGTTACTGCCATTTGATGAATTTGATGTAATTCTGGGTATGGACTGGCTAACTCAGCATGATGTAGTAGTAAATTGTAAATAGAAGTACATTGTGTTAAAACGTTAGAATGGTGAATTGCTTCTAGTTGAATCTGATGTAATAAATGGGTTGTTAAATGTAATCTCAGCTATATCAACGCAAAAATATATCAAAAAATGGTATGAGGCTTATTTTGCATATGTGTTGGACACTAAAGTATATGAGTCAAAGATTAAGTCAGTGCTGGTTGTTTGTGAGTTTCCTGATGTGTTTTCGGAAGAATTACTTGGTTTACCACCTATTAGAGAGGTAAAATTTTCTATAAATCTTATTCCGGGGACAACACTGATATCCATAGCACCCTATAGAATGACTCCTACTTAATTAAAGGACTTGAAAACCTAGTTACAAGAACTAACAGACAGAGGTTTTGCTCGACTCAGTTCATCACCTTGGGGTGCACCAGTTTTATTTGTTAAAAAGAAAGATGGATCATTAAGGTTATGTATTGATTAAAGGCAGATCAACAAAGTCATAATAAAGAACAAGTATCCATTGCCTCGTATTGATGATTTGTTTGATCAGTTGAAAGGTGCCACTGTAACAGCCTGATTTAGACCCTATTTAGAACGGTGGTTTCGGGACCACGAATTCAATTTAGAAAAATATTTTAAAAGTATTTTCTGTGTTTATTATGTGTGAATTTATATCTGTGAAATTTTCGTGCTTTAATTTTATCGTTTGAGTGCCCGATTTAATAAAAGGGTTTAATCGCGTAAAATGAAAATTTGAAGGTTAAATGTGAAAGTGCTTAATTGTTGCGTCTTTATAATGTGAAGCACTTATAATGCAGTTAGGCCATAATTAAGTTAGTGGACAGTAATAACCATGGAATATAATGGTTTTATAAAATGATTAATAAGTAATATATGTTATAATAAAACATAATTTAAAGGCCATTTTGTTCATCTTTTTGTTATGACCGGATAAAAAAAAAAGAAAAGAAAGAAAAGAAACAAAGCTTAGGTATTCAGCCGTTGTCCAAGCTTGATTCAATGTTAGTTTTTGTTCGGTTTTTTATAATTTTTACATTTTTGAGATCGTTGCAGTGTAATGTACAAAGCCCATGCTTGAATTTCTGATTTTGATGAATATTTTGAGTTATGCCATTGATGAATATTTGAGCTTTGTGATGCTAGTTGATGAATTATGAAAGATATGTTTTAGATTAATATGTTTTATATTGGAATTTTTGATGATTTTGAGTTATTAGGGTTAAATTGAAAAAATAAAAAATTGATGGACTAAAATGTAAAATAAATGGAATTTATGGACTTGTATGAACATGGGTATTATTCGGCCTAAGCATGATGTGTGCAAATTTTGCATGTTTTGTATTTTGTGTAATTTGGACTAAATTGTAAAAAGTGTGAAATGTTAGGGGTAAAATGGTAAATTACCCATTTATGTGTTTTTGGACTAAATTGAATGAAATTATGTTTGAATGAGTTTAATTTGAAAATATTTAGATCAAGAACCAAAGAAATCGGATTTGGATCGGGGGACAACCAAAGTTGTCGACTAGTTGTCCCGTTCCGATTATCATTGTCCGAGGTAAGTTCATAAGTAAATAAATGTTATTAAATTCAATTGCATATGTATTATATGTGTTGAATTGAATTATAATAAATATATGTGTATATGCCAAAATGATTTAAGCTTTGGATAATTAGTTACGAGCTTGAACCAATCGAGTTACGATGTCCGAAAGCCCCGTATGAACCTTAGGAATAGCTAGGATACATATGTCACGACATAGAATTCTGATATGTGATGTGCGAGTAAGACCATGGCATTGAAATATGTGTGCAAGTAAGACCATATTTAATACGTTGGCATTGATATGTGATTTCGATATATGTGTGCGAGTAAGACCATGTCTAGTACGTTGGCATCGATATATGTGGTTACGAGTAAGACCATGTCTGGAACATCAGCATCATATTTGTTTCGTGTAAGACCCTATCTGGGACAGTGGCACCGTTATGTGATAGCATGTAAGACCACGTCTGAGACATTGGCATTGTACGATATGTGTGATTATCCGAGTGTCCAATCCAATTCCAAATGGTTCAACGGGCATTCTGAGAAATGAACAACTATGTGAAAGTATATCCGCTTCAGGTACATATGTTTTGTTTATGAAATTCTGAAATGAAAGGTGGGTATGTATTTAAGGATTATATGTGAAATACATGACAATGAATTATGAGTAAGTGTGATAGATGTAATGTATGAGAATGAGACGTGTTTTTGTGCAAGTGAAAATGAACAAATGAGCTAGATGAATCAAGTATGTATGATATTTATATGTTCATTGAAAAATGAGGTAAATGTGGTTATTTAATGTAATCATATGAATTTATGAGTATGATGAATGTATAAGTGGTTAAGATTTGTTAAATTCAGCCTAGTTAAATTGAATTATACATATCATTGAGTTGATTTTATTTTCTTATGGCTTACTAAGCTTTTAAAGCTTACTCTCTGTGTTTTTTTTTTCTATGTTTATAGAGTTTCGGAGACTTGCTCGGGTTGGAAGTCGTAGGAGACCTCATCACACTATCCAGTTTTCGCTTCAGTAAATAAATGCTTTGAGATTTGGTTGTGTGGAATGTATAAGCTTGTTTTGATATATTTGTTTTTTATATTTGTATATATATATAGCCATGCGAAAATGGCTTGTTAATGAGGTTAATGTTTGTGTATATTCGGGCATGGTATAAGCTTA
Organism: Gossypium longicalyx; assembly: GCA_025698465.1. Taxonomy (NCBI): domain Eukaryota; kingdom Viridiplantae; phylum Streptophyta; class Magnoliopsida; order Malvales; family Malvaceae; genus Gossypium; species Gossypium longicalyx. The sequence goes on from CM047004.1 coordinate 21,326,477, forward strand.
TTTTGGGAAGTATGTTTCATAGTATGTATGTATGGTGTTTTGGTTACAAGTTTTAGTTGAGTAATGATTCGGTTGATGGATGGGTTTTTGCTATAATACATATGTGTTCATGAAGCTTAAGTCTAAGTATATTTGATTAGGGTATTTTGGTTATATGTATTGATTGGGTATGTCACGAATGACTTATAAATTAGCTCACTTTAGTAAGCTTGATATTTGGTTTATCAATTTGTGATGTTTGGGTATATGATTCGACAATGGAAAATGGTAAGTATGGTTTCATTCGGTTTAGACAATGAAGTAAATGATGAATGCATGTTTCAGTTATGGTTTATCATATTTTGATTAAGTAATGTTTATGTCATATGTGTGTGTAATTGCTTCGATCATTTTGTGAGATAAGAATTAGGTAATACAATGCATGATTATATTCGACTAGACATGGTAAAAATATGTGTATGCTTATGAGACAATCACTTGTGAGTTGGCTTTTTAGTTTTGGTTTGTGATGGCAAGTTTGTATATATACATCATGATTAAATTGTTGGTATTTAGGTTCAGATTTTATAAGTTCCAAATGATGTTGTAAGAGTGATGTTTAGATATAATTATAGTATGTGAAGTAGACACGATATACTTCAGTATGGATGCTCGAAAAATGGTTTAGATTGTTATGTCATATGTGCATAAATTTGTAATGTGAAAAGAGGTATATTTAATCTGGAAATGATGATAGTTATTATCTTTTATGTTATTGAAAATCTAATCATGTGATATGACCGAATAGGTATATGTTTAAATGATTAAATTTTATATTATTCGTAATGGGCATAAATTTTATAAGTTAATATACTAGCCGGATAGTTTATGAAATAAATGGCTAGGTATATGTAGTCCGTTTGGTTATAATATGCATAGTGCAGAAATTATGAATTAATATGTTACTATTCAGCTAATGAAATAGCTGTTTTGACATATGCTTGGTATATGTTATCTAATGATATATGTTTATGTTATCTAATGATATATGTTTGGATAATAGTCGAGTATTTGAATAATGGTATAAGTTGATGATATTAATGTGATTGAAATTTGAAGCATGAATTGTTTATGAATTATAAGAAATAAATTATGATTGATTTTAGTTGATTAAGTGGTCAGTATATGCGAATTTGACTATATGAATGAATATATGGTTGTTATTTGATTGAAAAGTTTTGTAAAGAAGTTGATATATTTTTAATCATGAAATCAATTATATGAACGTGTTGAACTGTGATTTGTCAGGTAATACCTCGTAACCCTAATTTGGCTACGGGTACGGGTTAGGGGTGTTACTGCCACTGTATTTTAAAAGATTGATATTCGTTCCGGTTACTATTAGCTACGGGTGAAAGACTCAGATGTACCGAAGACAGCCTTCAAAACCAGGTATGGGCACTATGAGTTCCTTGTGATACCGTCCGGTTTGACTAATGCACCTGCAGTATTTATGGATCTAATGAATATAATTTTTAGACCGTACCTAGATAAATTTGTGGTGGTATTTATTGATGATATTCTGGTATATTCTCGAGATGAAAATGAGCATGCTGATCATTTGAGAATTGTGTCGCAAACTCTTCGTGAAAAACAACTGTATGCTAAATTTAGTAAATGTGAATTTTGGCTCTAGGAAGTTGGTTTTCTTGGACATATAGTATCTAGTGACGGCATCAGGGTAGACCTGAATAAAATTTTAGTTATTGTTAATTAGAAACCACCAAAGAATGTGTCTGAAGTTAGAAGTTCTCTGGGACTAGTTGGATATTATTGGAGGTTTGTAAAAGGTTTCTCGATGATAGCCTCCCCGATGACCCGTTTGTTACAGAAGGATGTAAAATTTGAATGGATTGATAAATGCCAGTAGAGTTTTGACAGGTTCAAAGCCTTGTTGATTGAAGCACCCGTACTAGTTCAGCCTGAATCAGGTAAGGAATTCATAATTTACAGTGATGCATCATTAAATGGTTTAGGCTGTGTCTTGATGCAAGAAGGTAAAGTGATAGCCTATGCTTTTAGACAGCTAAAACCTTATGAAAAGAACTACCCGATACATGATCTTGAATTGGTAGCCATTGTTTTTGCATTGAAAATTTGGCGATACTATGTATTTGGTTAAAAATGTCATATATTCACCGATCATAAAAGTTTAAAGTATCTGATGTTACAGAAAGACTTGAATTTGAGATAGCGTAGGTGGCTTGAATTATTGAAGGATTATGACCTAGTTATCGCCTATCATCTGGGAAAAGGCAATGTGGTTGCGGATGCTTTGAGCAGAAAATCTCTATTTTCCTTGCGAGTAATGAATACCTAGTTGTCATTGTCAGATGATGGTTTAGTCATAGCTGAGTTAAAAGCTAAACCAATATTCTTGAAACAGATCTATGAAGCTCAGAAGAGTGGTGATGAATTACAAGCTAAAAGGGTACAATGTGAGTCAAATTTTGATTCAGAATTTCAGATTGGGTCTGATGGTTGTTTATTATTTAGAGGCAGAATGTGTGTATCAAAGAATTCAGAACTTGTACAGATGATTTTGAACGAAGCTCATAATGGTATTATATTTGTGCATCTGGGGAGTAACAAAATGTACAATGATTTGAAAAAGATGTACTAGTTGCTGGGAATGAAACATGATATTTCTGAATTTGTATCTAGATGTTTAGTTTATCAGCAAGTTAAAGCTGAACACCAGGTACCCTCGGGATTATTACAGCCAGTTACGGCACTGGGATGGAAATGGAAAAGAGTTACTATGGATTTTGTATCAGGATTACCCCTATCTCCGAAAAAGAAAAATCCCATTTAGGTAATTGTCGATAGATTACTGAAGTCTGCACACTTTATTCTAGTATGTATAGATTTCTCCTTAGACAGATTGACTGAGTTATATGTTTCTGAGATTGTTAGACTACACAGGGTACCAGTCTCCATTATTTCAGATAGAGATCCTCGATTCATATCTCGATTCTAGAATAAATTACAAGAAGCTCTAGGTACACATTTACATTTCAGTACCGCATTCCATCCTCGAACAGATGGACAGTCCGAACGTGTTATACAGATTTTAGAAGATATGCTTCAGTGTTGTATTTTGGAATTCAAAGGTAATTGGTAAAAATATTTGTAACACTTCCAACCCGTATCCGTCGCCGAAACAGGGTTTCAGAGCATTACAGGAACATTCAGAAACATTTACAAATAACTTATGTAAATTACTATTCATTTACCGAGATCATTCATAGCCTTTAAGGCCCAATACGAGCATTAGAATTGAGTTAGGACTTAATCAAGAACTTTAATTTTTTTTTGTGACTTTTCAAAATTTTTCTAAGGTGCAGGGCTCACACGCCCGTGTGGTCCAGGGGACACGCCCGTGCTAGAGGCCGTGTTCAACCTCGTGTACCTCTTTGACTTGCACACACAACCATACCACACGCCTGTGTGCTAGGCTGTGTTGTTAATTAATTCAATACGAAATTAGGTACAGGTTTTACACGGCCAAGACACACGCCCGTGTTCTAAGCCGTGTGACACACACAGTTAAGACACACGCCTGTGTCTCTACCCGTGTGCTCAATTCTGAGTATTTTGTTTCTCAAAATTAAGGTACAGGGGATGCAGGGCCTAACCACATGGCCATGTTACCAGGCCGTGTGTCACACACGGTCTAGACACACGCCCGTGTGGAAAAAATAAAACCATTTCTAGCTTCATTTCTCACCCAAAATTTCACCCAAGACATGCACTTGAAACACACATCCAATACCAACCAATACAAGCATTCAACTTAAGCAAATTTCATCATTCACAAGGCATATCACTACAAGCATTCATGATCACAACCTTACCTTAGTTTAACTTAAGCATTCACAACATTGGACACGTATTCTTAACATCACACATGTGTATATATATATCACAATAATCTACTTAGTCATACCAAAATGAACCATTACTAGCCATTCCAATGGCTAGGTTACAAAATAACATTTCAAGCCACTATTGGCCAAGTTGTCCTATACATGTCATTATACCAAAATGACTAGTTGATAGTGTGATGATGCTCTAGTGATCTCCAACCTTCACGAGCTTTCGAGCACTATAAAATAGGGAAAATAAAATGAAGTAAGCAGTATATGCTTAGTAAGTTCGTATAACGGAAACTAAACTTGCCAATCTCATTTATTAAATCTAAGCATACAATAACAAGTTTTCCATCCATTTGGCTAAATTTCCTAAACACATGCATCCAATCAAACATGTTAGTAACAAAGTTTACATATACATCAAGTAAGAATAGATGAGCTCATCATGCAATATACTTTCAAGACATTATCATTTCATCTCATAATTCTCATGCCATGTCTAGAGTTATATGTCCGTTGAATCATTAAATTCTGGTGGATGCTTATGTAGTACACTCAAAGTGTACGATTCAATAATCCGTCAATTTCTTATTTAAGGGTACCCATTAGGGCACTTAACCAAGAATCACTTAACCAAGAATCACTCTTTCAAGCCACATATCGTATAACAGGATTACCAGTCCAGCTTAAATCCTTTATATAACGTAAGATCAGAAGAGCTCGATTAGGATTACTAGTCCAGGCTAAACCTTAATCATAACGTATGCTCAAGAGGTATTATATCGGGATTACCCGTCTGAGCTAAATCCTTTCTATAACAAGGTCATTGGGATTACTCGTCCGAGCTAAATCCCGTCCGCAACAAATGCATGACCTTATTAGTCCCGAGAAAGTGCATATAATTATCAGATTTCAACATTCAATTTGGACTTAACCCTTTATCACCATTTCAAGCATTGTATCAAAATTTTCCATCATAGTATACAAGTAAAGCACATCAATATAAATCACATTACATACAAACACAACATTCAATTAACATAATTACATGCTCAATTAAGTTACACGAACTTACCTCGACACTTGTTCACGTAAAAAGTCTACTAATCCGAAACCTTTTCTTTCCCTCGATCTAACCTTGAATTAGTGTTTCCTGGATCTATATAAATGACTTTAACCATCAATTTCACACATTTCATATTTAAATGAACTCAATTTACGTCCTAATTTTGCCCGTAACTTTTTCATAAATTTTGATTTTGTCCTTAGGCTCTGAAAATGAAACTTGTGCAAATTACACTCTATTCCAAGCCTAACCAAAGCCCCATTACAAATTTTACAGCTCATGTATTCATAAATTTTCATAAAATTTCATCAAATTTTACAACTTTACTTTTTAGTCCCTAAATCATGTTTTCATCAAAAATCACTTTGTAAAAGTTATTTATCTATCAATAATCTTTCATTTTCTACCATAAACTTCTAATTTCCAACATATACATCCATGACCCATTTTTCATACCTTGATAACTTTTCAAATTAATCCCTCAAATAGAGAGATTAAGCTATCCCGATTTCAAATATATCAAAATTACTAAAAACGAGACAAGGAAACTTACCCAATTAGGCCTTGAAAGTTTCTTTTCTCTAACCAGAGTTTCCATGTGTTTTTAGGTTGAAAATGATGAAAATAAGATGATATATTTTCTTTTCATCTTTTAATTAATTAAGTATTTTGCTATTTCCAATTTAGTCCTTGCCTCTTTTTCTATATTTCCATGGATGAGTCACCAAGAAAAATCTACATAAATTTCTTAATGGTATAATTACCATATAAGGACCTCTATTTTTGAATTCCGTAGCTATTTGATTCTTATAGAAATTAGAATTTAACTTTCGCATTTTATGCGATTTAGTCATTCTTGTAATTAAACACTTAATCGATAAAATTTTCATATCAACATTTTCACACGACATGCTTATTATAATATAGACCATTTAATGAAATAAAAACAAACCTTATTTTCGGATCGGATTTGTGGTCCCGAAACCACTATTTTGATTTCACTAAAAAATAGGTTGTTACAATATTTGCCTTTAATTGAATTTGCATACAATAATAGCTATCAGTCAAGTATTAAAATGGCATCGTATGAGGCTCTGTATGGTCATCAATGTAGAACTCTGTTGTATTGGATGGAACTCATTGAGAAAAAGGTACATGGAGTTGATTTGATTCGTGAAACTGAAGAAAATGTGAAGGTGATTTGAAATAGTTTAAAAGTAGCCTTTGATCGTCAAAAGTCTTATGCTGATCTTAAACGTAAAGAAATAAAGTTCCAAGTTGGTGACAGTATTTTTGAAAGTTTCACCTTGGAAGAAAGTTCTCCGATTTGGCCGTAAAGGAAAATTGAGTTCATGGTTTATTGGACCATATGAAATCATTGAAATAATCGGACCTGTTACATATAGATTGACATTACTGGAAGAACTTGATAAAATTCACAATGTTTTTCACCTGTCCATGTTGCGACGGTATTGCTCAGATCCTTCACATATTATCTCCCCGACAGAAGTGGAGATTCAGCCTAACATGACTTACAGTGAGGAACCGATCAAAATTTTGACACGTGAGACGAAAGAATTAAGAAATAAAAAAATAGCTTTAGTAAAAGTTCTTTGGAAATGACATGGGATTGAAGGAGCTACCTGGGAACTGGAGGATACCATGAGAAATCAATATCCAGATCTCTTTACTGGTAAGATTTTCGAGGACAAAAATTCTTTAAGGGAGAGAGTTGTACCAGCCCATTTTCAGTGAAATCGGAATACTGGTTTTGGGACCACCAATTCGAGTAAAAAAGAAAATTTATTTTAATATTATTGCATGGTCTACATCATGATAGGGAAAGCGTATGAAAATTTTGATAAGAAAATTTTACCGATTTTGTGTTTAATTAGGAGAAAATGACCAAATTGCATAAAGTGCAAAAGTTGAATTCTAGTAGTTAGAAGGATTAAATAGCTATGGAATTCAAAATTTGAGGTCCTTATATAGTAATTAGACCATTAAGAAAATTTATTAGATACTTTTGATGATTCATCCATGGAAAATTAGAAAAAGACTAAATTGGAATAAGAAAAAAATAAATATGATAATAACTTAATATCATCTTATTTCATCATCTTCCCCAAATATTTTCTATGGAAACCCTAGGAAAGAGAAAGAACTTCAAGCAAGCTTAATTAGACCCCGATAGACCCAATACAGAGTTGGATCAAGAAAACAAAAAGTATCGAATTAGTATATCCTTGTATATGAACGTTTATCGAGGTAAGTTCGTGTAACTAAATTGTATATTTTTATGTTTTAAATTGAATGATATGTATGTAAATTGTATCATTGTCATGAATATGAAATTAATCTTATATCCAACAAAGCCCAATGAAAGATAAGTCTCGTTTGAATAATGAAATTCGATGGATACGGGATTCCTGAATTGGTTGTGGTCTTGCATATGTAGCAAACACACCACAGCTCTTACGAGCATCCTGTTATAAGCCCTCTCGAGCTTCCAATTACATGGTTCTTTTAAGCATCCTAATTGGTAGTGATCCTGTATGTGTTGCAGACTACTGCATCTCTTTGTGAGCGTCCTGTTATATAATCGATTGTGATCTTGCATATATTGCGGACACAAACGCAGCTCTTTATAAGTGTCCTGATATAGTCTCTTTGTGAGCTTCTTGATATGGCTCGCTTGAACTACCTGTTATATGGCTATCTAGAGCTCCCTGATAATAACTCTTCGGAGTTACCTGTTAAGCTCAGTGAGCTTCCTGTTTTAAAATTTTATGAGTTTCCTGATTTATCCCGGATAAGCTTCCTGTTACATGGGTCACATGAGCATCCTGTTATATGGCTTGAGAGAGTGCTTCCTGATTATGTGCCTTAATTGGGTACCCTTGATTATGAGTTGATAATTTATAAATTTGTACACTACAAGTGTAATACATGTGTATTCATCGATATTCCAAATAAATTCAATGGGAAAAGTTTTGACATGGTTAAAATGAACTTAAGATGCTTATTTATAGAAATGCACATGTTATATGGAAACATGATAAGACAAGAACATGGTTATGAAAATTTTATTATGATGAGCTCATCTTTGATACTTGAAATTTATATGGAATAATGACTAACATGTTTGGTGAAATTGTGTGTTTTAGGCTACTAGCCAAATTTCTTGGATGTATCTTTATATACTTACCTTAAATGTAAATGCATGGTAAGTTCAATTCTTGTTATAAGAACTTACTAAGCATTAAATGCTTATTTTGTTTTCTTTTCTCTATTTTATACTGCTCGGAAGCTCGTAAAGGTTGGAATCGGTCGAAGCATCATCACACTATCCTTTAGCTCATTTTGGTATAAATAACAAACTTATTTTGGTATGGCATGTATAGGCTAAATTGGCAAATGTTGGCATGTAAATGGTTCATTGTAATCTAGCCATTGGAATGGCTAGTGATGGTATTTTTAGTGAATACATCTATAATTGAGGTTATAATATGGTTAATACATGTGTGCTTGGTATGGTTATATTGAGTTATGGTAAACATATATATGTCTTTCAAAAGGTATGTTTGAATTCATGTGATGATATGTCATGTATAATGTTAATTTGGCTTGATTTAAATGTCTTGAATTAGTTTGGAAATGTGTTAAAATGTTAATGTAGGTATAGTGCAAAATTTGGGTAAAAAATAGGCCCAGGAAATGGCCTTATTTTGTCCACACAGGTAGACACACGGGCGTGTTTCTTAACCGTGTGTGACACACGGCCATGCGCATGATAAACCGTAAAAGTAACATGTTTTAGTCCCATGCTTGGCATGTTTTTGGATGATTTATGATGTGAATTAGTGAATTTGATGCTCCTAATTCGTTAAATTTATGTTTCTATACTTAGGTGAGCATAGGGAAGTGAAAAGAGCCAAAAATAGGCCAAAATCAGACAAAAAGAGCTATTTTCAGGAACCACACAGCCAAGGCATTTTCATACGAGCTAGCCACACGCCTATGTGCCAGCTCGTGTCAATTTTGAACCCTGCTTCTCTTTTACACGAAAAAACCCAATTTTTAGGGTTTTTGAGCATTTTAAAGTTTATAAATACATATTAGAAGAGGACTAAAGGGAGCACCCAGAGTAGAACGAAGAAATTACTCGAAGAACACCGTCGGGATCAACTTAGAAGTAGATTTCCTTCAAGATTGAAGATCTCTATTCAAATTTCCTCCGAAGTTTTATTGGGTTTCTTATGTCTTGTTGTTATTCTAATTTTGAGATGTTTCCCTCCCAGATTATAAACTAAATTCCCTAGATACCTATGGAAAATGAAACCTCAGGTGGATCTTATTATTTGATGTTCTGAATTACATGATAAATACTTGATTCTTATTCTCAGTTATGTATGCTTATTTCTTACTTTAATATTTTCAGGATATTAATTCAAGTGTGATGTGCTTATTTTAGTGGGGCAAAAGTCCCTATTTAAGAGTAGATCTAGCATAATTGAGTGGAATTGCATGCAATCCTAGAAATAGGACGACAGAAATCTACCAGATTAGAGTCAAATCTAATAGGGGAACCCATAGATCAAGTGAATGTGACAATAGAGGTTTTAATTAGAAAAAGATTTCAATTAATCAACCTAGACTTAATTGTTCTTACTCTCGAAAGAGATATTAACATAATTTAGGGATTTCTACGGATCAAGGCACAAGTGAATAAATCGTTTAATTCAGATTCAGAATAATAAGTGAAGTCTAGGTGGATTCTTTCCTGGGTATCGTCTATCTCATTTGTTTTCTTCAAATATTTTCCCAATTTGTAGTCTGTCGCACTCTTAGTAATTAATTTACTTAATTTTGGATTAAAAACATTCCCTTTAATTTATAGGCTAGATAATAAAAATATAGTAATTACTAGTACTTTTAGTCGTCGTGGATACGATATTCCCGACTCACCATAGCTATACTACTATTTGATAGGTGCGCTTGCCTTTGTCATGATTTTAGTTAGTTTAGTGACTCATCAAGTTTTTGGCGCCATTGTCGGGGACTAAGATATTAGGACTAAGATATTTCATTTTATTTTATTTTATTTTTAGTTTAATTTTTAGTTTTCTAATTTTTGTTTTTTTTGTTCTGGTAGGTTCAATTAGTTTATGACTAGAAGAAACTCGTCAAGACCTTTAGTATTCGATAGTGAGATTGATAGCACAGCTTGCAAAAACCATAGAGAAGCAAGGCATAGTCGACAAAGTACAGTGAAAGAGCAGGAGGACATCATTAATATTGCTGAGGAGATGGCTGAAAATCAGAATAATCAGCTACCTCTTGTGGTTACCGCAAATCCTGTAAATCCAAATCCTGCTCCTCGTACTATGTACAACTATGCCAAGCCCGCTCTAATTGAAGCTGAATCGAGTATCGTGAGACCTAGTATTACTTTGAATAACTTCAAACTAAAGCCGAAGACCAATTAGATGATTCAAAATTTTGTTCAATTCGATGGTTTGCAAGATGAAGATCCAAATACTCATTTGGCCAACTTTCTGGAATTCTGCGGCACTTTCAAGATTAATGGCATTTCTGACGACACCATTTGCCTACGGTTGTTTCCCTTCTCATTGAGAAACAAGGCTAAACAGTGGTTGAACTCCCTACTACGAGGTTTTATCACTACTTGGGATCAAATGACCGAAAATTTTTTATTGAAGTATTTTCCACCTGCTAAGATAGCCAAGTTGAGGAATGATATCTCTTCCTTCACGCAAATGGATTTAGAAACGCTATATGATGCATAGGAGAAGTATAAGGATTTATTGAGAAGGTTTCCTTACCATAGGTTTCCTCTATGGCTACAGGTTCAAACCTTCTACAACGGTTTGAATCCCTCAATTAGGCAATTGATTGATGCAGCCACCGGTGGTACTCTGAATAATAAAACACCTGAAGAGGCTTATGAGTTTATAGAGGAGATTTCACTGAATAATTATCAGTGGCAAGTCATGAGGAAGAAGCCAACAAAAACAGCCGGTATTTTTAACTTAGGTGCGGTCACCATGATATCAAACCAAGTAGAACTCTTGAATAAAAAAAATTGATGGTTTATGTATTTCTACGCAGGTACATTCAGTGATGAAATGTGAAGCAAATGAAGGTGGAATGAATAATTCAGAATATTTACCCTACGGTTCTAACATAGAGAATGAGCAATTAAATTATATAGGTAATAATTCTAGACCTCAAAATAATCCTTATAGTAATAACTATAATGCAGGATGGAAGAACCACCTAAGTTTCTCATGGGGGGTTAAGGAAATCAAAGACCACAGCCCCTTCAGGTTTTCAACAACAACCTTATCAGCAAGAAAAGAAACTGAACCTTGAAGAGATGTTGGCAAAATTTATTTCGATGTTAGAGACTCATTTTCAAAATACCGAGACAGCTTTGAAAAATCAGCAAGCGTTGATTCATAGGCTCGAAAATCAAATTGGACAGCTTACTAAATTAGTTTTAGAAAGGCAGCAAGGTAGTTTACCTAGTAACACCGAACCCAACCCAAAAGAGCATGTGAAACTAGTCACATTAAAGAATGGGAAAGTGTTGACTGAACCTGAAAAGAAGTTACAACATGAATCTGATAAGGAAAAGGACAATGAGGTAAAACCAGAAGTGAGTGAAACACAGGTACTTAAGGAATATAAACCACCGACCCCATATCCAGCAAAGTTGAAGAAAGACCGTATGGATGCACAATTTGGTAAATTTCTTGAACTTTTTAAACAATTGCATATTAACTTACCTTTTGTTGAAGCTATTTCACGGATACCCACATATGCAAAATTTTTGAAGGAGCTTTTAACAAATAAAAGGAAGTTTGAAAAGCTATCTATTGTGGAACTCAACAAGGAATGTTTAGCTATTCTTCAAAATAAACTACCAACCAAGCTAAAAGATCCATGAAGTTTTACTATTCCCTGTTTAATTAGTAGTTTAAATATTGAGAAAGCATTAGCTGATTTAGGTACTAGCATTAATTTGATGTCTTATAAAATGTTCAAGAAGCTTGGTCTTAGGGAACCAAAACCCACTAGGATGAGCATTCAATTAGTTGATAGATCTATTAAATATCCTAGGGTTATTATTGAAGATGTCATTGTAAAAGTAGATAATTTTATATTCCCTGTTGATTTTGTTATGCTTGACATGGATGAGGATGTTGAGGTACCTTTAATTTTAGGTCGCCCATTTTTAGCCACTACCAGGGCTATCATTAATGTGGGTGATGGTAAACTTGTGCTTAGGGTAGGTGATGAAGAGATTATTTCTAAAATCAATGATGCCATATGATTTTATAGAGAACAAGATGATTCATGTTATTTTATTGATTCTATTGATCATGTTATTCTAGATTCTTTATAGGAAATCGTTCATAAAGACACGTTAGAACTGTGTCTTGTCCAAGGAGAGGAGGTAGATGATGATACTGCTATGATAAGTGAGACAAAAATGAATTTAAATTCTAATGAGTCTTCACTAAGACAAAAGAATTATGAGGGCATTGAGGTAAATGATGAATTAAAATTAAAACCCTCTATTGAATGACCTCCTAAATTAGAACTGAAGCAATTACCAAATCAATTAGAATATGCGTTTCTTGGAAATAATTCTATACTAACAGTGATTATTGCTTTGATTTGTAGCCAGATGAGAAAGGTGAGTTACTGAAGGTATTGAAGGAACATAAAAGAGCCATAGCTTGAAAATTTTCGAAGATTAGAGGGATCAACCCTTCTTTCTAGACCAATAAAATCTTAACGGAGGATGAATACAAACCATGTGTGCAAGCTCAAAGACATCTAAATCCTAACATGAAGGAGATCGTTAAGCCTAAGGTAATTAAACTTCTAGATGCTGGAGTTATTTATCCTATTTCTGACAGTACTTGTGTAAGTCATGTACAAGTTGTTCGTAAGAAGGGAGGCATGACTGTTGTAGCCAATGAGAAGAACAATAGATTCCAACGAGAATAGTCACGGGATGGAGAGTTTGTATTGATTATAAGAAGTTGAATGATGCCATGAGAAAAGATCACTTCCCTTTGCCATTCATTGATCAAATGTTTGAAATACTATCTGGGCATATGTATTATTGTTTCCTAGATGGACTCTCTAGTTACTTTCAAATCCTAATAGCTCCCAAGGACCAAGAAAAAACAACATTTACATGTTCATATGGTACATTTGCTTATCGACGAATTCCTTTTGGATTGTGTAATGCTCCTACTACTTTTCAACGTTACATGTTGGACATTTTTTATGAACTTCTAGAAGACATTATAGAGGTATTCATGGATGACTTCTCGGTATTTGGTAATTCTTTCCATCTTTGTCTTAAAAACTTAAAACGAGTTCTAATGAGATGTGAGGAAACGAACCTTGTACTTAATTGGGAAAAATGTCACTTTATGGTTAGAGAAGGGATTGTGTTGCGCCATAAAATTTCTAGTAAAGAGATTGAGGTTGATAGAGCAAAAATTGAAACCATTGAAAAATTACCTCCCCCTAGCTCAGTTAAGGCTATTCAAAGCTTTTTAGGACATATTGGGTTCTATAGAAGGTTTATTAAAGAATTTTCTAAAATAGCTAAGCTTTTAACTATAATAGTCCGATTTAGACCCTAGTCAAAATAGTGGTTTCAGGACCACAAATCCGAGTCAAAAAATATTTTAATATTATTTTTTTGTTTATAATATGTGAATTTATATGTGTGAAAGTTTCGTATAAAAATTTGATCATTTGTGTGCTCAATTTGATAAAAGGACTAAATCGTAGAAAATGCAAAACTGGCCTTCTGTTTGATTAAGTGCCGAATTGATGCGTCTTATTAAATGTGGAGTCCTTATGATGCAATTATACCATTGAATTAATGCATGGACAAAGTTGGACATTACTTAGTGGTTTTTAAATGAAATTAGTAAGGTTATTTTGGTAAATGATGAATTAATGTTTATTAATTAAACAAAACATGAATTTTGCTTCATCTTTTCATCATATTGCCGAAAATGCAAATGAAAAAGAAAAGAAAAAGAGTCTTTAGGGTTCGACACTAATCTTGGAAGATTAAGGTATGATTTTTGATCTGTTTTCGATAATTTCTACATTTTTGTGATCGTTGCTTAGTAATCTTCCAAGCCCATGTCTCAATTTCTAAATTTGATAATGATTTTGAGTTATGCTATTGTTGATATTGTAAGCTTTGTGATGTTAGTTGATGGGAAATGAAAGATATGTGTTGGGTTAGTATATTTTGTATTGGAAGTTTTGATGAATTTGAGTATTTTGGGCTAAATTGTGAAAATGAAATTGAGGTACTAAAAGATGAAATAAATGAAATATATGGGCTTATATGAACACTATGAATATTCGGCCAAGTATAGGTATAAAGAAATTTTGTGTATTTTGTGTATTTTGTGATTTAGTGAATTAGGGGCTAAAATGTAAAAATGTGAGGTTTAAATTGTAAAATGCCCTAAATATGTGTTTATGGATTGAATTGAATGATTTTTTTTTTAAAATAAAAGAGTTAAATTTGAATTTATATAGATCAAGAACAAAAAAAAATGGGATTAGATCAGGGGAAGTCGAAAATCGTCGAGTAGTCGATTTTGTTCGTTCAAATCCGTACGAGGTAAGTCAATATACAAATAAACGTGTTTTTAATTGAATTATTACTATTAATATGATATTGAACATTAATGAATGGCTATATGATTTGAGCATAAGAAATACGAGAAAGTTTTGAATATGTGACGACGTCCGAAAAGCCCCGTACGAGCTAGGAATAGTTGGGATACATATGTCATGACATAGGATTTCGATATGTGATTTCATGTAAGACCACGTCTGGGACGTTAGCATCGATTTGAGATTTATGTGTAAGACCATGTCTGGGACATTGGCATCGTATTTGATTTCATGTAAGACCCCGTCTGGGACAGTGGCATTGATATTTGATTACATGTAAGACCACGTCTAGGATGTTGGCATTGTACAAGCTTTCCAAGCTGTCCGTGTATCCTTATGATTTCGAACGATTCAACAGGCATCCCAAGAAATGAATAATTATGTGAATGTATATTCAATTTAGGTATTATGAATTGTATATGGAATTTGGCAATGAAAGGTGAGTATGAATATGATCTCTTGCTATGTAAACTTCATAGAAATGTGATGTACTTATGAGTAAGTGATTATGAACAATTGAGCTAAAGGAGAATTATGAACTTGTTATTGTGTTATGCCATTATTCATATGAATGAATTTGTTTAAAATTGTGATATGTGATAAGTTTATTGTATATGGATTACTAAGCTTTTGAAAGCTTACTTTGTGTGTGTTTTAAATTGTTTTATAGATATCGAAGCTATTGGAAACTCGGGGATTGTCAAGGATCATCACCACACTATCGAACTCTGGATATGTTTTGAGATGTGTATATCTGTCTTGTGATATGGCTTGGTTATGGATGAGTTTATGAATGAATTTTGGTATATGCTTTGTGCTAAAAAATGGTATGTTTTGATGTGATCTTGAATGGCCAAATGAAATAATAAATTTTGGTAAGTTTCATGGTTGTTTTGAGAATTGATATAATGTGAAATGCTATGAATTGAAATGGATTAATATGATGTATGAATTATATGTTTTTGATATGAAGTTAGTACTTTGAATTGATATATTTGAGTTGAATTTGTATATGATAATGAATGAAGATAGCATGGGTGAATTTGTGCATGATTTAATATGTTTTTGCTTGCCTTTGGGACATAAAATGTGATTGGTTTTATGCTTGTAGGGATGACCTAAAATGGGTGGCAAATTGGCTTTGCAAATGGCCTATTTTTGTCCACACAGGCAGAGACACAGGCATGTGTCTCAGTTGTGTGCGACACACGGTCATGTTACACAGCCATGTGTCCCTTGGTGTAGTCCTACAATTTAAAGTCAGTCTTGAGCATGGCCAAGGCACACGGGCGTGTGACTAGCCGTGTGACCCAAGTTAGTTTTGACCATGGCTAAGGCACACAAGCATGTCTTGTGGCCATGTGAATAATTCAGTATGTATGCCCTGATTTGACACGGCCTAGACACACGGGCGTGTTTAATGTCGTGTGAGGAATACGGCCTGTTCGCATGAGCGTGTGACCTCTGTAACTTTGAAAAAAATTTATTCCTGAGAAATTTTGTATGTGTTCGGTTTAGTCTCAACCCCTTCCTAAAGTATGTTTAAGGTCTCGTAGACCTTCTAAAGGGACCATAAGTATATGAATTGTTAAAATATGATGATGTATGACTTATGATTTTGTAATTTTCTGATATGTCCAGTATTGCCTTTTAACCCTAGTTCGGTGATGGATATGGGTTAGAGGTGTTACATTAACGATTTTGCTAGAAAAAGATGTGCCCTTCGATTTTAGTTAGGAATGTTTAGAAGCATTTAATACTCTTAAAGAAAAATGAATTAATGTTCCGATTGTAGTTGCTGTTGATTAGAATTTACCCTTTGAACTAATGTGTGTGCGAGTGATTTTATAGTAGGTGTAGTTCTTGGACAGCGAAGAGACAAGCATTTTCAACTAATTTATTATGCTAGCTGTGGTTTTTACATTTGATAAATTTAGACCATATTTGATATTATCTATAGTTTTCATTTACACTGATCATTCAGCTCTTCGTTATCTTCTCACTAAATCAGATGCAAAACCTAGACTTATAAGATGAATTTAATTATTGCAGGAGTTCGATTTAGAAATCTAGGATAAGAAGGGAGCCAAAAATCCTACAGCGGATCACCTTTCCAGGCTAGAGAATTCACATCTTAAGCAGCCTGATGAGAATGAGATAAATAACTCGTTTACTAAGGAACAACTCTTGGTTATAACTGAATCTGAAGTCCCTTGGTTTGCAGATATTGAGAATTATCTAGCTGCTAACATCATACCAAAAGGGTTGATGCTAACATCATACTAAAAGGGTTGACACATCATTAAAAGAAGCGAGTATGTGCAAATTATGTAATTTGGAGATGTGTTACAAAATAAGAAGCGAGTAAAATCTTGGAACACTACAACTCAGGACCAACAAGAGGACATTACAGTGGGACTAGGACAACACATAAAACACTTGAATCAGGTTTTTATTGGCCCACACTGTTCAAGGACGCAAACAAGATGTTACTTCTTATGATAAATGCCAGAGAACAGGTAATATTTCTAAATGTGATGCAATGCCTCAAACTTATATGCTCCCATGTAAAATATTTGATGTCTGGGGCATTGATTTTATGGGCCCATTTCCTTGTTCATTTGGTAATAAATACATCCCAGTAGCGGTATATTATATGTCAAAATGGGTAGAAGCTTAAGCTTTACCTACCAATGATGCTAGAGTGGTAGTTAGATTTCTCAATAAGCTCTTTTCTCGATTCAGAACACTTGGAGCAATTATTAGTGATAGGGCTACGCATTTTTGTAATGCTCAATTTGATAAAGTCCTTAAGAAGTATGGAGTGCATCATAGGACAACTACCCCTTATTACCCTTAAACTAGTGGACAAGTTGAAGTTGCAAACCGAGAGCTCAAACGTATCTTAGAGAAAATAGTAGAGTCAAATAGGAAGGCGATAAAAGTAGATGACGCTTTATGAGCCTATAGAATGGCTTTTAAAACTCCTATAGGAACATCTCCTTACAAACTTGTTTATGAAAAAGGTTGTTATTTATCGTTTGAATTAGAACACAAAGCATTCTAAGTTATAAAATTCCTAAACTATGATCTTAAACTTGCAGGTGAGAAGAGATTGATGCAGTTGAACGAGTTAGATGAATGGTGAGTGAATGCTTACGAGAACTCGCGATTATATAAAGAAATGACAAATTGATGCCATGATGCTCGTTAGAAGTAGCCCAAACAATTCGTAGCTGGAGATCTTTTCCTTTTATATAATTCAAAGTTCAGGCTGTTTCCTGGAAAGCTAAAATCAAGATGGTGAGCTCCATTTGTAGTACAAACCATTTTCCCATACAGTACGATAGAGGTAACTCATCTAGAATATGCCACATTCAAGGTAAATGGTCATCGACTTAACTCCACGAACCTTCGTAATTGTGTGCACAAGGTAAATCTAGCTTAGACATTAAATAAGTGCTTCTCGAGAGGCAACCCGAGTGTTAACACCACTAATTTTCTTATTTTAATTACATGGTATCTTTTAAAAATTAATCACATAAATAAAAATGCAGGTTTTTACTCACACAGCCTGACACGCGGACGTGTCCTTGGCTGTGTGGATCCTATGACTTAGTTTTAAAATTTCAAGAAAATCGACAGTGAGTTACACGGTCGTGTAACCCACATAGCTAGGATACAGGGGCGTGTCCTTGGCCGTATGGATACTAGGATTTAATTTTTCAAAAATTAATAGAGACATAACCTAAAATAGTCCACACAGGCATGTGACACAGCCAAGTGCACACGGGAATGTGAGACGGCCAAGGACACACGGGCAAGGTACACAGCCGTGTGCGAGACACGAGTAAGGCACAAAGCCGTGTGCGAGGCACAACCGAGCCATAAAAGTGAAGGAGGTTGCACACAACCACGCGACACGGTCGTGTGCGCCACACGTCTTGGGCATACGTGTGTGTCCAAGGCTGTGAGAAGACTAGGCTTGAATTATTAATCGACACGGGCTAAACATAAGCCACACGGGCATGTGACACAGCTGTGTGGCCCAACATCGGCCTCACATGATCGTGTCCTCCTTAAAAACCCTAAATCATTTTCTTTTTGCTTTGTAGTTTTCTCCTATCTTCCCAGCAAGCCCTAGCCGCCGCCCCCTCCAACCACCTTCGTTTCGGCCACCGTTCCCTCCCCTCCAGCCCGATTTCCTCGCATTCCCTCTCATCTCCCTCGATTTCCTCCCAATCCCCAAACTGTAACCTTCTAACCTTGCACTCTAGCCCCATCCACTCTTTCGGCCTCCCTCTCTTGTTCACGCACACTTCACACAAACCCACCCCCACCGTCGCACCCCATCAGACCAAACCCGCACCACCGTGCGGCCACCACAATTTTTCTTCCCTTTCCTTTCCTTTTTCCCCAACACACCCAGCCGCAAACCACCCTTCCTCTATCTTCTTCTTCTTTTCCTCCCTCTCTTCCACCTTTGGACCACGAACGACCTAACCCGAGCCGACCCAACCCCCCATCGTTCGGCCACTATCCCCTGTCACGCAACTCCAGCCATACCAACCACCGTCGGTCCTTATACTTCCTTTTTCCCCATTTTTCCTATTTATTATTATAATTTCTTTATTTTATCTTCTTTATTTTTATTTATTTTATTCTATTTTATTTCTTTAGGATATTTTATTATTTTGTTTATGTTTATGTTTATGTTCTTTCATGTCAAAGTTTCTCCCATTTTAGTAATTTTAATCATGCTGCTTTCTATTTGGTAAAATAGTTTAAGTTAGTTGTTATTCTTATCCCTATTATTAGTATTTATTTAGCTATGTTATTTATTATTATTATTCTACTTATTATTTTTATGATTCATCATTCTCATCAAATTTGTATCATTTATGTCACTATGTTAGTTTATTATTTTAATTGGTATTATGATCCATCCTTAGTTTATTATGTTGAAACCGTTGTTCATTGTTTCTATTGATATTATTTTTAGTTCTTTTTATATACGACTATGCGTCTTAGTTTATGTTTTGGTAATGCGTATATTATTTTCTAGATATTCAAATGTTCTATCTTTTAGGTATACCATGACAAACACTCGCGGCAAGTCGAAGGTCACCGCCCCACTTCAAAAAAGCAGAAGACCCACGGTGGGACCTCCTCCTCTAGCACTTCTACCGAGGCCCACCACCCTTATCTCTAATTTTCAATAGGCCCTTAAGAGGATTTATATCAGCTCCTTTGAGCATGACCACTCGGTCTAGGCCACTGTATCGATTGGGCTACATTGGAGCAGGTCCGACTAGCTGATGATGTTCTCACATTTATTACCACAGCTCCATAGGGCAGAATCTTTGCCATCATTGAGCCCACCTACATAGAGCTTACTTTGGAGTTATATGTGACGTTTCCTGTACAGTAGGTTATGATGACTCATGACGAGCCAGGCACCATCACCTTTCGGCTTCGTGGGTTGGTGTGCCACATGAGCATCCCCGAGTTTGGTGCTGCTATGGGACTTTACACAGAGAAATTTATGAGTGCTGAGAACTTCCTTCGACTTCATTGGCACATATATTATGCCCCATCTCATTGTTGGACTGAGCTTATAGTGAGTTAGACACCATACGACGCGAGTCACTCGAAAGCGACCTCTCTTCCTCCAGCCTTACGATACATTCATGCACTTTTAGCTCACACTCTAACAAGTAGGAGGGAGAGCACCGGAGTCGTTAATACTCATGACGCATATTTTCTATGGAGCATGACCATCGGACATGTCTTTGACTTGGCGTACTTCATCGCCTTAGCCTTCCACCATCAGACTGACCACCACAAGAAAGGGCCCATCTGTTTAGGCCCTTATGTGACTCACCTCGCTCGACACTTTGGTCTCCTAGACACATTGGAGAAATCCTCTACACTCACAATAGTCGACCAAATGTCCCCTCAAGAGATCTCGAGCATGATACATAGGAGGATGATCGAGCGGAGTCATGGAGTGGACCCCCTCAGTATCGATTGTTTCATTCTGACTCTCAGAATGAACCCGAGGACTTCACTGATGATGTTCCTCCCTATCACGAGGACCCACCACAGCCTCCACCTTCAAGTCACTGCCATATTCCTTCTACTCTTACTTCAGATCACATCTCATAGCGGTTCACTCAGTTTGAGCAGTAATGCGCTTAGAGGTTTGATAATCTTGACGCAACATTGCAAAGGATCTGTTAGCATTTCCATATCTCCTCTCCAGCACTGACGACTCACGACATCGATGTGTCTAATGATGTTGACCGTTGAGTCCATTTATTTTATTTTATTTTATTTTTATTTTCATTTTCATTTTCATTTTCATTTTCATTTTTATTTTTATTTTTGTTTTCTTAGACTTCTTTTGCTTTTATATTTTTAACTATATTTTTATTTATTATGGTTGTTTCTAATTGAGCAACCCTTAATCTTCTCAACTACTTGTGTTTATTTTCTTAATAGCTTCCTCAAAATCATGCACTACATTTAATATTTGTCTACAATTCTGTTTTCCACTATTCTGGGGATTTCATCTAATATTTAGGGCAGTTTCAATTCCATCCCTCTCTTATGATATTCTGTTTCTACTGTGATTATTTTTGTTTGTACATTGAGGACAATGTACATCTTAAGTGTAGGGAGGTTATTTATATGATTATTAGAAAATCCCTGAATTATGTCTTGTGTTCAAGTAATTCTCTCATTTTACTATTAGAATGAATTCTTATCGATTTGTGATTATCATTGATATGTTTTAGATTAAATTCATAGATATTCATGCATTGATTGTTTAAACTTTAAGACATGAGAGAACCAAGCATGATAAGTTTATTTTCAAAATTAAAAATTTTTTAGGTTGTTTCCCTGAATTGAGGTATTACCTTGAAGTTTGAGAGTTGCAAGATTGATATAAAAAACCATAATTTTTTGTGAGATTTTGAGCCTTTAGAGCATACACTTTTCTTGCATATTTTATTATTGGTTATGAGAGTGCCAATATTGATTTGTTATTCTAGAACTTGCTTTAATTGTGCATGTCGAGACCACACATTTGATTTGATATACTGAGATGATAAAGGCACTTAGGTTTTAACCCACTTATCCCATAAAAAGCATACCTTCATAATTAACCTTTAATGAACCCCTTTGAGCCTAACACACTGTTTCTTGATTTATCCATTAATAATAACCCATAACTAATTTTTTTTGTTCATTGAGAATTTTTCTTGTTTTAATGATTCCATTTTTATCAAGATTTGATTTGGTTAAATACCTAATTAAGCCTTTTGATTAAGTTGCTAAATTATTTCTTCTTATTTACATAAAAAGAAAAGAAAAGAAAAGAAATCATCAAAAAAAAAAAGGAAAAAAATACATATATATTTATTTAGTTCTTTGTTAATTGAGCTTGAACAGTTAAATTCATATTTTGAGAAGAAGCTTGTTTTATTCTTGAATAGTTTCGATTGATGTAATTATTTGTAATTCAACATTTGTTATTTTTCTAGTTTGGTAATTTATCAATTCGATCTCGATTCTAACCCTCTTTTTCAGCATTTCTCCACACCTTTAACCTAAGCCCCATTACAACCTCTTAAAGACCTTTTGATTTGTGTATCATCTCATTTTATAGTGGTGGAGATTTGATTTTCATGCAAGCCTATGATAATGACTTTTCATGCTTGACTATTGAGTTCTTATTTTTGAACCTTAAACACTTTTAGTGATTTGAGTGAATCTTTAGTGAGGATATCAATTCTTGTCGATTTTGAATTAAAGGTAATTACTTAGATAAGGGAAATACCTATGTTTTCATGATTTAAAAAATGGTCGACTTGGATTTTTTGAATCTTTAATGCTCTTTTAGTTGAATTATCAATGTACGATTATTTGTAAATTATGGCAAAACAATATTGATGAGAACTATGAGTTGAGAAATTTTAATTTTAATTGTGAGTTGAGGATTTTGCTTGAGGATAAGCAAACGCTTAACTACAAGGATATTTGATAAACCATAAAAGTAACATGTTTTAATCCCATGCTTGGCATGTTTTTGGATGATTTATTATGTGAATTAGTGAATTTGATGCTCCTAATCCATTAAATTTATGTTTCTATACTTAGGTGAGCATAGGGAAGTGAAAGGAGTGAAAAACAGGACAAAATTGGACAAAAAGAGTTATTTTTAGGAACCACACGGCCTGGGCATCTTCACACGGGATGGCCACACGCCCATGTGCCAGCCCGTGTCGATTTTGAACCCTACTTCTCTTTTACGCAAAAAACCCAATTTTTAGGGTTTCTGAGTATTCTAAACTTTATAAATACATATTAAAAGAGGACTAAAGGGAGCACAGAAAGTATAACGAAGAAATTACTCAAAGAACACCGTCAGGATCAACTCAGAAGTTGATCTCCTTCAAGATTGAAGATCTCTATTGTAATAGCCCAGTTTTAGCTAAATCAGAATAGTGGTTTTGGAACCACAAATCTGAGGTTGAAAATTTATTTTAACATTATTTTTGGTGTTTACAGTATGTGATTATATATGTGTGAAATTTTCATGGAATAATTTTATCGTTTGGATGCTTAATTTGAGAAAAAGACTAAATTGTGTAAAATACAAAAGTTGCATTCTATTTGATAAATGTGTCTAATTGCTATGGCTTATTAAGTGAAAGGTCCTTATGATGATATTAGACCATTGATAATGAATTTTGACATAAATGGGCTTGTATTAGGTGTTTTAAATGGTTTTAATTAAGGTTAAAATGGTAAATTGGTTAATAAGGTTAATATTAATAAAACAAAACAAAAACAAGCCTTATTATCATCTTCCACAAGCGATTATTGAAGTAGAAGAAGACAATTTTGGTGTTTTAGGGTTCGGCTAGGATATAGCTTGATTAAGGTATGTTTTGAGCTCGATTTTTTATGATTTCTATGTTTTTTTTATCGTTGCTTTGTATTCTAGCTAGTCCGTACCCTAATTTCTGAATTGGTTGATGAACTTGTGAGTTGCCATTGATGATAGCTTGATGTTTTTGAATGTTAATGATGGAAAATGAATAATTGTTGATAGATTTTAATGTTTTATAAAGTGATTTTTGACAAAAATGTCAAATAAGGATTAAATTGTGAAATGTGCAAATTGAGGGGTTTAAATGTAAAATAAATGAAAGTTTTGGACTGCTAGGGGTCCTTATGAAATTCTACTAGTATATCTTTGGATTGAATTATGTGAATTTTGTGTAATTATGAAATAGGGACTAAATTGTTAAAATGTGAAAGTTTAGGGGCTAAAGTGCAAAAAGGCCCAAATGTATATTTTTTAACTAAATTGAATGAGTTGTTGATTAAATGGGTTAATTTTGAATACATATAGATCAAGAAAGAAAGAATTAGGATTTAGATCGGGGGAAAAGCAAGATTATCGAGTAATCAATTCGATCAGTCAATTCTGAATACGAGGTAAGTTTGTATGTGATAATTTCATTATAAATGTATGATATATGCTTTGGTATTTCATAAAATGTGACTATGAGATTATGGATAATGTTTGAATTATGAATATGACTATACGAATATGTTTGATGACGAATTCGACAAGTGAAACTTCCCGGTTGAACCTTAGCAATAGTTTAGGATGCTAGTGACATGTCATTAGGTTAATGTATTGGCTTTGGGCCATGATATCGACACTTTGGGTACAAATAATACCTTGATTTGGCTACGGGCCATGGTATAGGTACTCTAGGATAAGATACCTTGATTTGGTTATGGGCCATGGTATAGGTACTTATCGATTGAGATCTTGAGTATCCGACTTCTATTCCAAATGGTTCAACGGGTAAAAGAGTGACGTATTTGAGAAAGAGGTTAGTATGAGGGGGTACAGGTACATACGGAACATATTCGAGTATTACATTGAAAAAGTTCAATGAAATGGTATTTGATCATGTTTCGAGACATGATAAAGGTTTGTGGTTAATGTGATTTTGATTTGGTAATGTGAAAATAGTTAAATTACATTTATTTGAGGAATTGAGTTAATCACTTATGAACTTACTAAGCTATGAAACTTACTGTGTGTTATTTTTCTATGTTTTATAGATAATCAAAGCTAGCTCAGACTCGAGGATCGCCAGGAATCGTCATCACACTATCGATTGTTTATTCGGTACTTTTGAAGCTTGTAATTTTGGAATATGGCATGTATAGGCTAGTTTCATCTTGGTATGTTTTGAGTTATGATATTAGCCATGATATTTGGCTAGTAAATGTTGTTATGTATTTGGCCATATAAGTTGGCTTAATTCATAAGTTTGATAAGTGATTTATGATGTTTATAATGTCTTATGTTTTGGCAAGATTAATATGGATTCATGTGTTTGCTAGATGGGTAATTCATTTGATTAATTTTCAATGATATGGTTGAGAAATGGCATATAATGTGTATGAAATAATATGTTTTGGCCGCCTTTGAATGTATTGAAATGGTACCATTTTGATTTCTTGGTGTACATGAGTAAAGGGTGGCAAATCAGCTTTGCAAATAGCCTATTTTTGTCCACACGGGCAGAGACACAGATGTATGTCTCAGCCGTGTGTGACACACGATCATGCTACATGGTCGTGTGTCCGTAGAGGTAGCCCTTCGAATTAAGTCAGAATACCCTACAGGTTTGACATGGCCTAGACACACGGGCGTGTCTACTGGTTGTGTGTGGCATACAGGTTGGCACAAGGGTATGTGGTCGGCCGTGTGACCCAAGTCAATAACCCCTCCAGTTTTCCCACAACCATGGCACACGGGCGTGTCTCCGACATTGTGGTGCAAGTCAGTATGTATGCCCTGTTTTTACACGGCCTATGACACGGGCGTGTCTGGTGGCCGTCTGCTATTCACACGGGTGTGTGACCCCTATATGCATGAAAATTTTCTAAGTTTTCCAAAGTTTTCAAATGTTATCGGTTTAGTCTCGAACCTCTTCCAAGCATGTTTTAAGGTCTCGTAGAGCCTTATAAGGGATATTGTGGTTATATTTGATTGATGTTTAGGTGAAAATGTATGATTTATGTTGTGATTGATCGGTAATGCCTCGTAACCTTATTCTGGTGACGGATACGAGTTAGGGGTGTTACATCCATTCAAATTTCCTTCGAAGTTTTCTTAGGTTTCTTATGTATTGCTATTATTCTGATTTTGAGATGTTTCCCTCATGGATTATGAATTAAATTCCCTAGATACCTGGGAAAGATGAAACCTATGATGGATCTTATTATTTGATTTTCTGAATTACATGATAAATACTTGATTCTTGTTCTCAATTATGTATGCTTATTTCTTGCTTTAATATTTTCAGGATATTAATTCAAGTGTGATGTGCTTATTTCAATGGAGCAAAAGTCTCTATTTAAGAGTAGATCTAGCATAATTGAGTGGAGTTGCATGCAATCCTAGAAATAAGACGACATAAATCTACCGGATTAGAGTCAAATCTAAAAGGGGAATCCACAGATCGAGTTAATGCGACAATAGGGATTTTCATTAGAAAGAGATTTCAATTAATCAACCTAGACTCAGTTATTCTTACTCTCAAAAGAGATATTAACATAATTTAGGGATTTCTACGGATCAAGGCACAAGTGAATAAATCGTTCGATTTAGATTCAGAATAATAAGTGAAGTTTAGGTGGATTCTTTCCTAGGTATTGCCTATCTCATTGGTTTTCTTTAAATATTTTCCCAATTCTCTCTCTGTCGCATTCTTAGTAATTAGTTTAGTTAATTTTAGATTAAAAACATCCCCTTTAATTTATAGGCTAGATAATAAAAAGATAGTAATTACTAGTACTTTTAGTCCTTGTGGATACAATATTCCCGACTTACCATAGCTATACTACTATTAGATAGGTGCGCTTGCCTTTTTCGTGATTTTAGTTAGTTTAGTGACTCATCAGCGCACGAGCTTGTGGTTTGGCCATGTCCCTTACATCTTTAAAATTTGGAAACAAAATGCTCAGAATTAACCACACGGGCAGAGACACGGGCGTGTGTGACACACAGCATAGCATGCGAGCGTGTGTCTTGACCGTGTGAATCCTTCACCTAATTTTTGAAAATTAAATTGTACACACAGCTTGGAACACGGGTGTGTGGTTGGTTGTGTGAATCAAGTCAAAGAGTTACACGGGTATGGACACGGGCTGCAACACAACCGTGTGCCTTATATCGAATACCCTCATGGCCAGAGACACGGGCGTGTCATTTGGTCATGTGAGCTACACGGCCTACCCCACGGGCGTGTGTCACCTGCATTTAGGAAAATTTTTGAAATTTTACAAAAAATTTTCTGAGTTTCTAATTTAGTCCTGACTTGTTTCTAATGTATAAATTGGGCCTCGAGGGTCCAATTAAGGGATAATACGACTGAATATGATTGATTATGGATATGAATAGTGCATGATATAATTTAATTGTATATTTTTTGTAAACTTTGGTAATACTCTGTAACCCTGTTCCGGCAACGAATATAGGTTAGGGGTGTTACAGCAACGCCACATGGAAAGATCATTTTCCTCTACCATTCATAGGTCAAATGTTGGAGAGATTATTTGGTCACATGTATTATTGCTTCCTAGATGGACTTTCTAGCTACTTCCAAATCCCGATAGCTCTCGAGGATTAAGAAAAAATGACATTTACATGTCCATATGGTACGTTTTCTTATCAAAGAATGTCATTTTGATTGTGTAATGCTCCTACTACTTTTTAGTGTTGCATGTTAGCCATCTTTGATGAACTTGTAGAAAAGATTATGGAGGTATTTATGGATGACTTCTCGGTATTCCATAATTCTTTCCATCTTTGTCTTAAAATTTTAAAACAATTTTTAATGAGATGTGAGGAAACAAACCTTGTGCTTAATTGGGAAAAATGTCACTTCATGGTTTGAGAAGGGATTGTGTTGGCCAAAAAAATTCTAGTAGAGGTATTGAGGTTGATAGACCAAAAATTGAAACCATCGAGAAACTACGTCCCCCTAGTTCAATTAAGGCTATTCGAAGCTTTTTAGGAGATGTTGGGTTCTGTAGAAGGTTTATCAAAGGTTTTTCTTCTGTAGAAGGTTTATCAAAGGTTTTTCTAATATAGCTAAGCCCTTAACTAATTTGTTAGAAAAAGATGTGCCATTCGATTTTAGTTAGGAATGCTTAGAAGCATTTAACACTCATAAGGAAAAATTAATTAATGCTCCGATTGTGGTTGCACCTAATTGGAATTTACCCTTTGAACTAATGTGTGATGCAAGTGATTTTACAGTAGGTGCAGTTCTTGGATAGCGAAGAGAAAAGCTGTTTTCAACCAATCTATTATGCTAGCAAGACTTTGACAGATGCACAAGAAAATTATACTACTAAAGAAAAAGAATTACTAGTTGTGGCTTTTGCATTCAATAAATTTATACCATATTTAATATTGTCTAAAGTTGTTGTTTACACTGACCATTCCACTCTTCTCTATCTTCTAACTAAATCAGATGCAGAACCTCGACTTATAAGGTGGATTTTATTATTGTAGGAGTTCGATTTGGAAATCTAAGATAAGAAGGGAGGTGAAAATCTTGCAGCAGATTACCTTTCAAGACTAGAGAATCCCTATCTCAATGAGCTTAATGAGAATGAGATAAATGACTCATTTTTTGAGGAACAACTCTTGGTTATAACCGATTCTAAAGTCCCTTGGTTCATGGATATCGTGAATTACTTGGCTGCTAACATCCTACCAAAAAGGTTGACGCATCATCAAAAAAAGCGATTCTTTGTCGATGTGAAAATTTATTTTTGGGAGGACCCTTTTCTTTTTCATGTATATTCAAATCAAGTAATTTAAAGATGTGTTACCAAATCAAAAGCGCATAAAATCATGGAACACTGCCACTCAGGACCGACAAAAGGACATTACAGTGGGATTAGGACAGCACATAAAACACTTGAATCAGGTTTTCATTGGACTACACTATTTAAGGATGCTAACAGGTATGTTGACTCTTGTGATAGATGCCAAAGAACAGGTAATATTTCTGAACGTGATGAAATGCCCCAAACTTATATCCTTTCATATGAAATTTTTGATTTTTGGGGCACTAATTTTATGGGACCATTTCCTAGCTCTTTTGGTAATAAATACATACTAGTAGCAATTAATTATATGTCAAAATGGGTAAAAGGTCAAGTTTTATCTACTAATGATGCTAGAGTGGTAGTTCGCTTTCTTAAGAAGTTCTTTTCTCGATTTGGAACACCTAGAGTGATTATCAGTGATAAGAGTACACATTTTTGTAGCGCTCAATTTGATAAGGTCTTTAAGAAGTATGGGGTGCATCATAGAACAACTACCCCTTATCACCCTTAAACTAGTGGTCTAGTTGAAGTTGTGAATCGAGAACTCAAATGCATCTTAGAAAAAACTATAGAGTCAAATAGAAATGATTGGGCTTTAAAAGTAGATGACATTTTTTGGGCTTATAGGACTGCATATAAAACACCCATAGGAATTTCTCCTTATAGACTTGTACATGGAAAAAGTTTTTATTTACCACTTGAACTCAAACACAAAGCATTCTGAGCAGTAAAATTTCAAAACTATGATCTTAAACCTACAAGTGAGAAGAGATTGATGCAGCTAAATGAGTTAGACGAGTGGCGAGCTAATGCTTATGAGAACTCGATACTATATATAAAAGCGACAAAGCGACACCACGACGCTCGTTTGAAGCAGCCCAACAATTCACAGTTGGGGATCGTGTCCTTTTATACAATTCAAAGCTTAAATTATTTCCCAGAAAGCTAAAATCAAGATGGTCAAGACCATTCATGGTACAAACTATTTTCTCATACGGTACGATAAAGGTAACACATTAGGCATATGGCACATTCAAGGTAAACGAACATCGACTCAAATTTTATAGTGGTGATGATTTTAAAAATGAGAAGAGCTTCAGCTCCAAGAACCATCTTAATCATACATAAGGTAAGTCGATCTTAGACTTTAAATAATTGCTTCTCAGAAGGCAACTTGAGTGTTTAACTTTTGCTAATTCTTTTAATTCTATTGCATGCTAATTTAAAATCTTATATAAAAAAATGTTTTTTGACCCACAAGGCCTAGACATATGGGAGTGTCCTTGGCCATGTGGATCCTGGAGAAATTGACACTAAGTTACACGGCCTGGCGACATGGTCATGTGACCCACACGGGCGTGTCATTGGCCGTGTGGATCCTGGGAATTAATTTTTTGAAAATTCAAAGGTTACACGGCCTAAAATAGTTTACATGGCCTGGACACCAGGGCGTGTCATAGGCCGTGTGAACCCTGGAGCTTTTTTCAATTTTAAATCAAATCAGAGAGTTAAATGGGCAAGAGACACGGTCGTGTGTGAGACACGGTCAGGCCACATGGGCGTGAGAAAAGTGAAGGAGATCACACACGAGCGTGTGACATGGCAATGTGGTCCAACATGGGCCCTTACACGACCGTGTGACCCATTTAACTCGCAAGCCCTATTTTTTTTTTTAGTTTCATCTTCTCCAAATCTTCCTCCCAAAAAGAAACCCTAGCCGCCGTTCACCATCCCCCGCCGCTGATCTACTTTCCCTCACTAATCCGATCTCCCCTCTTTTTTCGCACCCTCACCTCTAACCTTTCTCCCATCGACCACCCACATATTCACAAACCAAACCACCTCGTTGCAACCCCACAGTCGTCCCCCTCGCACCACATACCCTTCCCCCTTCGAGCCATGCCCCACCTTCCCCTCAACCCCCCACATCCGTGCCACACCTCTCCCTTTCCCTAAGACCACCCTCAACCTTACCTTGCTCCCCACCTCCCAACCGAACCCCCACGCCCTCTCTCTCTCCTTGCCCCATCGACCATAACCGTGAGCATCTCTGGTCACCACCTTCAACCACCGTTGATTTCCTACTTTACCCTTCTTTCTTTTTATTTATTTATTTATTTAACTTATTTAAGTATTTATTTATTTATTTCTGTATTTTATTCTATTTTATTTATGCTATTTAATTTTTAGTATTATTATTCATTTGTAGTATTATTTTATTACTATTAATTCATTAGTTTAGTTTTATTATTGTTCTGATTATTATTAATTATTATTATTCTTGTTACCATTTTTTTACGAATGTTCTGCCTAATCTTTTACATGTTGAGTACTTTTGATTTTCCCATTATTTTATTACTATATTGATTTTTATTTCTCTTTGCACTATTATTGATGTTCCTGATTATTCATATTTTTACTTTTCTTTTTAGTACTACTCATTTTTGTTATCTTTTATTATTATTACTCAATTTTGTTTCTTTTAGCCTTGTGTTTTTTTATTTTTGTTCAATGTCGATTTAATTTTTCGTCAGTTTATTTAGCTTGAATGCAATTTTTATTGAATAGGTTGTTGAATTGCCTATACTATGTACTTCGTCCATTTGCTTCTTGTAATGTTAATATGTGGTTATTCTATTTTTCTTGTAGGGATATAATGACAACACAAGTAGCAAATCTAAGGTCACCGTCCCCACTTCAAAAAAGTGTAAGACCCCTAGCGCGACCTCTTCTTCGGGCTCTTTCGCTGATGAATACCATCCTTATCTCTATTTTTGTAAGGTTCCCATGAGGACCTATATCAACAGCTCTACCTGAGGCCACTCGGCTTAGGCCGATGTATTGATTAGGCCGCTTAGGAGCAGGTCTAGTTAGCTGATAGCGTGCACCCCATCATTGCCATAGCTCCTTAAGACCAATTTTTCTCTATTATCGAGCCCATATACATGGAGCTAACTTTGGAGTTATGTTCGACTTTTACTCTATAGTAGGTGATGACAACCCATGACAAGTCAAGCACCATTACTTTCAAACTCAGTGATACAGCACGATATATGAGTGTCCTAGAGTTCGGAACAGTATTGAAACTCTACATTGCCGAGTTCAAGAGTGTCGAGAGCTTCCTTCGATTATATCGACACATCCATTACTCGTCATCTCTTTGTTGGATTGACCTTACGGTGAACACTATGACCCGAGTCCATCAAAGGCAACCTCTCTTCATTCGATTGTACAATATATTCATGTCATCTTAGCTCACACATTGACTGGTAGGAGAGAGCACTGAAGTTTTCAGTACCACCAATGCATATTTTCTATGGAGCATGACCGTAGGATGTATTTTTTATTTCTCCTACTTCATCACTATTACCTTTCGCCATCGGACAGAGTGTAGTAGGAAGGGTCCTATCTGTTTAGGCCCTTATGTGACTTGACTCGCACACCACTTCCGTCTCCTTGATACACCGGAGTAGTCTTCCTTGTTTACACTAGTTGACCAAATGTCCCCGTAGGGATTATCGAGCATAAGCCATACGAGGATGATTGAGTGGCTTCGTTGAGTGGATCCTCCTCAGTACTGGTTATTTCATTCTAATTCTTAGGATGAGCCCGATGACTTCACTGATGATGTCCCCTTTCATCACGAAGATCCACCTCATTATCCAAACATGTATACATATAGGTAGTAGTAATCTTTTGAGCTAAAGTAGTCAAATTCCATATTCTGAGAAAAAAGCTCTGTTGTACGCAACTGATGACTAGTCATTTTTCTAGTTAGGCAATTTTTCAATTCAATCTCGATTCTAACCCTTTCTTCCAGCTTGTGACCACATCCTTTAACCAAATCCATGTTACAACCCTCTAAAGACCTTTTGAATGATGTTTCATCTCAATTTATAGTGGTGGAGATTTGATTTTCATACAATCCTATGGTAATGAGTTTTCATTATTAACTATTGAGTGCTTCATTTATTGTCCTTAAACACCTCAAATGATTTGAGTGAATCTTTAGTGAGGATGTGAAACTCTGTGATATTTTAAATCAAAGGTAATTACTTAGATGAGGGGAGACACCTATGTTTTCATGATAAAATGCTCAACTTGGAATGTTCGAAACTTTGATGTTCTTTTAGTCAAATTTTCAATGTTTGATTACCTATGGATTATTTTGAGGTATTATCGATAGAAATTATAAGTTGAGAAGAATTTTTTTTGATTATGAGATGAGGCTTTTGCTAGAGGACAAGCAAATGCTTAAGTGTGGGGGTATTTGATAAACCGTCATTTATACATATTTTTACCCCATGCTTAGCACATTTTATGGATGATTTTTCCTTAGAATTGGTGAATTCGATGCTCCTAATGCCTTAATTTCATGTTTTATACTTAGGTGAGCTTAGGAGAGCAAAAAGAACGAGAAATGGGCCAAAAATGGAGAAAATGGGCCAACGTACGAAATCAACATGGCCTGGACTTCCTGACACGGGCAGACCACACGGCCGTGCCATTCTAACAGGCTCAAACACGGCTTGAAGTAATCGCACACGGGCGTGTCACACGGGCGTGTCCCTGCCAACCTCAAGTTGAGTCCAATTCTGAAAAGGTTAATTTTGAGAGCTCTTAGGCATTCCAAAGCCTATAAATACACCCTAAAAGAGGAAAAAAGAGGGAGGCACAGGGAGGAAGGAAGGAATTACTCAAAGGAAGCCGATTGATCCATCTCAGAAGCTGGATTCATCCTCAAGACTGAAGATCTCCCATCAATTTCCCTTTAGGAGTTTTGGGTTTTCTTTATGTTTTGTATTCATTATTCTTCTGAGATGTTTTACTTTTTAGTTATGAACTAAATCCCCTAAATACCTAAGGGGGATGAAACCTAAGACGAATCTTGTTATTATTTTCTGAATTGTATGATAAATATTTGACTTATTCTTAATTATGTGTTCTTAATTCTTGTTTTGATGTTCTAGCATATTTATTCAAGTTATGCTCTTATTTAGAGGAGGAATAAACCCTGTCTAAGAGTACAATTGTCATAGTTAAACAGAGTTGATTGCGCGACTAGAGATAGGGTGACAAGATTTTTCCGGATTAGGGTGAAACCTAATAAGGGAATCCATAGATCGAGTTAATGCAACCCTAGGATGATAATTAGAGAAAAGTCTCAGTTATTCAATCCAGGGATTAGATGTTATTAGTCTTGAATAGGGTTAATAACATAACTTAGAGATCTCTATGGAACAAGTTAAATGAATAAATCGTCCGATTCGGAGTCAGAATAACAAGTAAAGTCTAAGTGGATTCTTCCTTAAGTATTGTCTTAATTCAATCGTTTCCAAAAAGTAATCCCCCAATTCTATTTTTTGTGAATTCTTAGTTTAGTTAATTAGTTAGTTAAAATAAACCCCCTTATTCTTAGGCTAGATAATAAAAAGACAATCATTACTAGTACTTTTAGTTCCTTTGGGTTCGACAAATCCGGTCTTGCTAAAACCATACTACTGTTCGATAGGTACACTTACCTACATCGTGATAATAGTTAGTTTCAAGAATGATTAATTATAAATATTTAAAACCTGTCACAAAATAAGGATCAAATTAATACCCCGTATGAGCATGATAGTAGAGTCCATCAAGTTTGTGATAAAAGTGTCTAACCCGTTAGGCAAGCATGTGTTAATGGACCAAGTATGTAGAAATTTTCCTTTGACGATTAGAGGCCATTGTTTCTCGGCCAACTTGATGTTGTTTCCGTTTAATGAATATGATGTAATCCTTAGGACGGATTGGTTGGCCTCCCATGGTGTCGTAGTAGATTGAGGACGAAAAGTAATAGAGTTGAGATGTGAAGACAGGAATGTTCTTCAAGTTGGACCAGATGAGTCAGAAAATCTATCGGTAGTAATATCATCATTGACTGCTGAGAAATATTTGAAAAAGGGATATGAGGCTTATGTAGCTTTTGTGCTGAATACTCAAGTGTCTGAGTTAAAGATTGAACCAGTGCCGGTAGTCTGTGAGTTTACAGATGTGTTCCCTGAAGAGTTACCCGAATTACCTCCAGCGAGAGAGGTTGAGTTTGAGATTGAATTAGTCTCTGGAACACCACCCATCTCGATCGCCCCATATAGAATGGCTCCAACGGAATTGAAAGAGTTGAAAGTACAGTTGTAAGAGCTAATAGACAAGGGTTTTGTGAGACTGAGCTATTCTTCGTGGGGTGCTCTGGTACTCTTTGTGAAGAAGAAAGATGGGTTGATGAGGCTATGTATCGACTATAGACAACTCAACAAGGTAACAGTGAAAAACAAGTATCCTTTGCCAAGGATTGATGATTTGTTCAATCAGTTGAAGGGAGCCACCATGTTTTCTAAGATCAACTGAGGTCTGGCTACTATCAGCTGAGGGTTAAAGAACAAGATGTACCGAAGACTGCATTTCGGACAAGATACGGGCATTATGAGTTCCTCGCCATGCCTTTTGGCTTGACTAACGCCCTGGCGGTTTTTATGCATCTGATGAACCGCATTTTCAGGCCTTATTTGGATAAGTTTGTCGTCGTCTTCATCGATGACATATTAATTTACTCGCGTGATGAGGGTGAGCACGCGGATCATCTGAGAGTTGTATTGCAAACCTTGAAAGATAAGCAGTTGTATGCCAAATTCAGTAAGAGTGAATTTTGGCTTAAAGAGGTCGGGTTTCTAGGACACATTGTGTTTAGTGATGGGATCCGAGTGGACCCAAGCAAGATCTCGGCTACTGTTGAGTGGAAACCGCTAAGGAATGTGACAGAGGTTCGAAGCTTTTTGGGTTTGGCCGGATACTATAGACGATTTGTAAGCGGATTCTCTATGATAGCTACCCCGATGACTAAACTACTGCAAAAATATGTCAAGTTTAAATGGACAGAAAAATGCCAGCAAAGGTTTGATAAATTAAAGGCTTTGTTAACGAAAGCCCTTGTGTTAGTGCAACTGGAGTCGGGCAAGGAGTTTGTGATATATAACGATGCCTCCTTGAATGGGTTAGGGTGCGTGCTTATGCAAGAAGGTAAGGTCATAGCTTACACTTCTAGACAACTGAAGCCATATGAGAAAAACTACCTGACGCATGATTTAGAGTTGGCCGCCATTGTGTTTGCATTGAAAATCTAGAGACATCATCTGTATTGCGAGAAATACCGAGTATTTACCGACCATAAGAGCTTAAAATACTTGATGACACAGAAGGAGTTGAATTTGCGGCAACACCGATGGTTAGAACTAATAAAGGATTATGAGTTGATTATTGACTACCATCCAGGAAAAGTGAACGTGGTCGCTGATGCCTTGAGTAGAAAGTTGTTGTTTGCCTTGAGAGCCTTCAATGCCCAGTTGACAGTGTCCAACGAGGGTTCGGTTCTAGCAGAGTTGAGGACTAGACCAACATTTCTTTAAGAGATCCGTGAAGCTTAGAAAGGTGATAAGAAATTTCAAGCTAAGGTGGCTCAATGTGAATCAAAAATTGAATCAAACTTTAGCATTGATGCAAATGGATGTATAATGTACTGGGACAGAGTTTGTGTACCCAAGAACAGTGCACTTATTCAAAAGATCTTGAGTGAGGCTCACAGTAGTTGTTTTTCTGTCCATCCGGGAAGTGTGAAAATGTACAACGACCTTAAGAAAATATATTGGTGGTCGGGTATGAAAAGAGACATTTCAGAGTTTGTGTCCAAGTGCCTAGTATGTCAACAAGTAAAAGCTGAACATCAAGTACCTTTGGGTCTACTTCAGCCTATCATGGTCCCCGAGTGGAAGTGGGATCGTATCACTATTGATTTTGTGACGGGTTTGCCGTTAACCCTAAAAAGGAAGGATGCAGTATGGGTTGTTGTGGATAGGCTAACTAAGTCGGCACATTTTATACCAGTACGGATTACTCCCTCGAGAAATTAGCCGACTTATATGTTTTCGAGATTGTGAGGCTTTATGGAATGCCATTATTGATTATCTCAAACCAAGACCCGAGGTTTACCTCGAGGTTCTGGAAGAAGTTACATGAGGCTTTGGGAACTAAGTTGAGTTTTAGCATGGCATTACATCCACAAACTGACGGGCAGTCAGAAAGAGTAATTCAAGTTTTAGAGGACATGTTGTTGTGTTGTGTTCTTAAATTTCATGGAAGTTGGGAAAGATACTTACCATTAGTTGAATTCGCCTACAACAATAGTTATCAGACAAGTCTGAAAATGGCGCCTTATGAGACTTTGTACAGTCTACAATATCGAACTCCCCTATACTGGATTGAACTAAGAGAAAGACAAATTCATGGGGTCAATTTGGTCAAGGAGACTGAAGAAAAAGTTAAGGTGATTCGTGATTGTTTAAAGGCCGCTTCGGATAGACATAAATCTTATGCGGATTTAAAACGAAAAGAAATCGAGTTTCAAGTCGGTGATAAGGTATTTTTAAAAGTATCCCATTGGGAAAAGGTCCTCAGATTTGGCAGAAAGGGAAAATTAAGTCCACGTATTGTCGGACCTTATGAGGTGATTGAGAAAATTGGGCCGGTAGCCTACCGGTTAAAATTGCCATCAGAATTGGAAAAGATCCATGATGTATTCCATGTATCCATGCTACACAGATACCGCTCTGACCCTTCGCATGTGATTGAGCCGACAGAGGTTGAGATTCATCCGGACATGACTTATGGAGAAGAACCGGTCAAGATTTTGTCTCGGGAAACCAAATAGTTCAAGAATAAGAGAATAACACTTGTGAAAGTTTTGTGGCATAGACATGGAGTCGAAGAAGCCATGTGGGAACCCGAGGAGGCAATGAAAGAACAGTACTCGAACTTATTCACCGGTAAGATTTTCGAGGACGAAAATCCCTAAGGGGGAGAATTGTAACAGCCCGATTTAGAGCCTAATCGGAACAGTGGTCTCGGGACCACAAACTCAGAGTTTGTAAAATTATTTTTATTATTATGAGGTTATATCATGATTATATTAGTGTATAAAAAATTTGGTGAGTTAATTTTGATATTTTCGAGCCCGATTGCAAAAAATGACTAGATCGCAAAAAGGAAAAAAGTTGCATTTTAGTACCCAAATGTGTTAAATAGCTAGAGATCTAAAATTTTGGGGTATTTAAAGTGAAATTAGACCCCTAAATATGGCTTGGCCGACCATGAGACAATAATTTTTCAAATGGTCAATTGGTTAGGTAAGTGATGTCATTTTATGTGATAAAATAATACCCTAAATGCCTAGTCTTCATCTTTTCCATCGTTTCTCTTCTTCTTGACCGATTATACCAACAAAATAAAGGGTTTTGAGAGCTTGAAACTTTTAGCCACTTAGTCTCTCTACAAGTAACTGATTTTAATGAGTTTCTTGAAGATTTTTACATTTTTGGAACCCCTAAAGCGTGAGCTTTCATATGATGGGACTATTTTGCAAAATGATTAAGATTTTAGGGTTTTTCCATGGATGGACTTGTGATGTTTTCTGAGTTTTTATGAAAAAGTATGAGCCTTAGAAAAGTTCTAAACAACTTTTGTGAAAGGTGTTAACATGAAAACACCTTGCAAAATAGGTGATAAGTGTGTGAAATAGTGAAATTTTGGGGTTGCTATAAGAGTAGAAAGGATTAGATTAGGCCTAAAATAATAGGAAATTTGATAAAAATCGATTTTCAAGCATAAGGGTAAAATGGTCATTTTGCCAAAGTCTAGGGGCAAAATGGTCATTTTACCAAAGAAGTGAAATTATGATTGCATAATTGTAATTAGTGACTAAATGAGTGCATTTTTTTATTATAGATCAAGATTTGTTAAATCCGAACCTAGACCGGGGGAAAGCCAAGCAAATTGACTAAATCGACTAATCGAGTACATTTTGTAAACCGAGGTAAGTTATATGTAAATAATATGACTATATTAATAATATATGTGTTTAAGTTGTCATTGAATGGATATAGCATGAATTGCTTGATTGCGTATTGAGAATGCATAAAAAAAAAGAGATGATACAACTCCCGTTGGAACACTAGGTAATATACCGAATATTCTAGTTGTGACATTTGGGTCACTTGTGTGAGCTAGAGTAAGACATGTCTGGGACATGCGTCAGCCACGTTATGATAGCCAGTGTAGGACCATGTCTGGGACATAGCATCGACATTGAGACGAGTGCTAGAGTAAGAAGTGTCAGGGACACACATCGGCCTTGATAATGATAGTCAGTGTAAGACCATGTCTGGGACATGGCATCGACCTGAGTTATGAGCCAGTGTAAGACTATGGCTGAGACATAGCATCAGCACCTTACCCCTAGATTGAGGTTTATAGAAGGACCCGTAATGTACCGAATGGTTCCATGGTGTAAGTATGTTCGCAAGTTAATAATGAAAACATAATCATGTTGCAAGTGATACAGGTACCAAATTGGTACGTATAAGAAATGAGTTCATCAGAGAGTATATGACTTGTATGGATGGTAATGAGTAAGTCATACTTATGCTTATCCTTGTGTTATGAGCATGATGATTATTGATGAATTGTTGTTGTATGTTTATTTATATGCAACTTACAAAGCTTTTATGCTTACCCTCTTCTCTTTCCATTTTCTTATAGCGCCGCCTAATTAGCTCAAGGATCACTTGGAGTCAAAGACATCGATCACACTATCATCCGAAACCTTTGGTATAGTTGGATTTATATTTTTGAATATGGCATGTATAGGGCTTAAACTTGATTATTTTGTGTCGTTAAGCATTGGCCTAATGTGTAGGCTTGGGATAAGTCCCACACTTTGAATGTGCTCTTGATATTGACTATTACTCATTTTGATTATATGCAAGGATGATATTTCTTTGATTGAGTATATTGTCTTGGGAAAGAATGTCTATTGTAGCTGATTTGGTTGTATTGTATAAACTAGAATTGGTGTTGGTTGAGTTTGAGTTAAATTATGTAGGTAGGGGTGGCAAAATAGGCTTGGTAAATAGCCTTATTTTGTCCATACGGGTAGGCACATGGGCGTGTGTCTAGGCTACACGGTCAGCCCCATGGGCGTGTGATGAGATCGTGTGTCCCCTGCACGTAAAAACTTCAAGTTAGTATGCATGGTAATAAACACACAAGCAGAGACACGACCGTGTGTCTCAGTCGTGTGGAGGACATGGCCTAGCACACGGGCGTGTGCTATGGCCGTATGACATGTTGGGTGTGCCAACGTCAGAAACAGAATACTCAAGTTTTCTCCCACGGGCTAAGACATGGGGGTGTCAATTCCGTGTGAGCGACATGGGCCAGGGACACGGGCGTGTGTCCAGGCCGTGTGAAGTCTGCACTTGAATTGTGTAAAATGGTGTAAAAAAATTAGCAATACGGATAAGGGACACGGGCGTGTCCCTAGGTGTTTAGGCCGTGTGAGACACACGGGACATCAACACGGCCATGCTAGGATGGTCACAGGGCGTGTTACCTTTCCACACGAGTGTGTGCCCTATTTTAAATGCAAAGTTTACATAGATCGAATAAAGACCCAGAAGGGTATTGAATGGTTTCTAATGGTCGATTTAGGCCTCGTAGGTCCATATTAAGAGGACTAAAGTATAAATTGAAAAAGTTTTAAATTGGACCGAGTCTTGGTGACTTAAGATGGGTTGCATGTACGAGATTAAGTAGGTAATGCCTTGTACTCCGTCTCGGCTTGGGTTACGGATATGGGGTGTTACAATACAAGCTTACTAAGCTTTATAGCTTACTCTGTTTACTTTTTCGTGTTTTATAGTAATTTCAAAGCTTGCTCGGATTGAAAGTCATCGGAGATCTCATCACACTATCAAGCTGTCATTTTGGTACTTTTGAACTTGGGTACTTGGTTATATGACATATATAGGTGTTATGGTTATTATGGCCTATAAGTTGTCAATGTGTTTAACGAATTGATTTGGCTTGTAAAAGGTGAATGTTTTGGTTATGTGTATATCCATGTGATTTGGGTTGTTTTGATATTTTTGTTTATGTATATATATGTGCAATTGGCCTTTTGATATGTTGTGTATAATTGATTTGTGAATGCTTTGTTGTGGATTGGTATCTTGTGTAGCAGATAGTTGGAATTGAGATGAGCATGTATGTTAAGTTAGGCACAAAGTTTAAAATAGGTAATTGACCATTTAGGTCTACTTTGGAAGCAATTTTGATATGTTTAAAAGTGGTCAAATGAATGTGCTTGTAGATATCATGTTGTATGTGTGATTAGTGCATGATATAAACTTGTTATTGTTGGTTTTGAGGTCCTATATATGTCATGGTTTTATACATTTTGAGATGTGCAGGTTAGAACCTCTTTGGGTGAGAAAAATGGCTTGGAAAATAGCCTAT
The DNA here is from genome assembly GCA_025698465.1 of Gossypium longicalyx. Classification (NCBI taxonomy): domain Eukaryota; kingdom Viridiplantae; phylum Streptophyta; class Magnoliopsida; order Malvales; family Malvaceae; genus Gossypium; species Gossypium longicalyx. The sequence continues at coordinate 21,367,541 of CM047004.1, forward strand.
TTTTGTCCACACGGGCAGAGACACGGACTTGTGTCTCAATGTGTGTACGGTTAGGTGACACAGCCGTGTGTCCCTGATACTTAATTAGAAACCAAGTCAGTATCTCCACACGGCTCAGCACACGGGTGTGTGACTTGGTAATATGGTATAAGTTAGTATACCCTATAATTTTAGAACGGCCTGGCACACGACCTGGCACACGGGCGTGTGAGGCCATTTCGAAGGGTACATTGGTTAGTCACATGGGTGTGTGGTTGGCCGTGTGACCCAAGTCAGGGAGTTGCACGGGGCAGGACATGGGCTGGGACACAGCCATGTGATCCTATTTCGAAAGTCCACACGGCTTGTGGCACGGGCCTGTCTTTGGCCGTGTGAGACACAAGGCCGGGCCACACTGGCGTGTGTCCCCTATATTTTGAAAAATTTTCTATGTTTTCCAAAACTTTCCTGAGTTCTCGGTTTAGTCTCGAACCACTTCTAATGCTTGTTTTTGGCCTCGAGGGCTCGTGTTAGGGACTATATGATTGTATTTGTATGGTGTTTAATTGATATCAGAATTGTAATTCGAATTGTAAAATTGTTTATGAGATTAGTTCGGAAATACTTCGTAACCCTATTTCATCGACGGATACGGGTTTGGAGTGTTACATTTATTAGTATCAGAGTTATGGTTTAGTCGATTCTAGGACCAACTTAGCATGTGTGAGTCTAGCTATACATGTCATATAAAACTTATGATAGTGTCAAATCTCCTAACAGTTTTAAATTGTATTTTCATATAGTAATGGATCCCAATTGTGCAGTTGCTGATGACGTAAAAAGTAATGCGCCAACCTCTGTTCATGGAGCAGCTCCGTCTGAATCAAGACCTATGTCTAAGAGTTAGGGAGGAGAGGCCAAGGAAGTCTTCTTCCAAATGATGAACGAATGGTTCACTGAGTTTGTTCGAACAAATTCGACTGCTCAGCAACCTCCACCCCTACCTATTCCCCAACCAGTTCCCGTAGCTCCTCAAGGTTTGGAACCTTTACATTTGAATAAGCCGCCTGTCGATAAAATTCAAAAATATGGGGCTGTAGAGTTTAGACCTACAGTTGATGATGATCTTGGGAGAGTTGACTTTTGGCTTGAGAATACGATCCGAGTATTTGATGAACTGTCTTGTACGCGAGCTGAATGTGTTAAATGTGTTGGATCACTTCTGTGAGATACTGCATATTAATGGACGAACACTTTGATATCTGTGATGCCGAGTGAACGAGTCACGTGGGAATTCTTTTAGACTAAGTTTAGAAAGAAATATATAAATCAGCTGTTTATCGATCAAAAGCGCAAAGAATTTCAGGAACTGAAACAGGGTCGTATGACTGTGACCGAGTACGAAAGAGAATTTGTAGGACTAAGTAAATACGCTCGAGAATGCATTTCCACTGAAGAGATTATGTGTAAGTGGTTTGAAGATGGGTTCAATGAAGACATTAAAATTCTAGTGTGGATTTTGGAATTGAAAGAATTTGTTGTTTTGGTCGACAGAGCTTGCAAAGCCGAGGAACTTAGCAAAGAAAAAGAGAAAACCCAATTTTAAGGAAAGAGATTCGAGAAAGAGGTTGATGAGTAAACCTTATCATTCTTCTTCAAAGAAATCAAGAGATTTGTATAATCGTTCGAATGCTTTAACGGGGTATTCCAATAGAGATCGTGGGAAGCAACACACGAGTCTAAAAGCTCAAGCTACCTTAGTATCGAGTGTTGGTAGTGTCAGAATCAACAAACCTGAGTGTCAGCAATGTAGAAGACGACATTTTGGAGACTATTGGATGAATACTAAATCTTGTTTTCGACGTGGCTCGCAAGATCATTTTATTCATGATTGCCCTGAGCAACTCGAAAAAGATAAATTTTTGAATACAAGGCTAAGTAATGCAACTGCCAAAGGGAGACCACCTAGAAATACGAAAAATGTGACTAGTAGCAAAGGTGCGACAAAGGATTCTACTGTGAGATCCGAGGCTCAAGCACTAGCCAGAGCTTAAGCTATTCACCCTCGCGAAGATGCGCCGTCACTAGATGTTATCACTGATACATTTTCTCTCTATGACACTGATGTAATTGCTTTGATTGATCCTGGATCGACTCGTTCATACTTCTATATGAATTTAGTGTCAAGTAAGAGTTTACCTGTTGAGTTAACTGAATTTGTGATTAAAGTATCGAACCCCTTAGACCGGTATGTCCTAGTTGATAAAGTTTGCAAGAATTTTCCTTTGATGACTCGGGGTTACTGTTTTCTAGTTGATTTGATGCTTTTACATTTGATGAATTCGATGTGATCTTGGGTATGGACTGGTTGACTCTGTATGATGCCATTTGGATTAACTAACGCTCTTGCAGTTTTTATGGATTTGATGAATAGAATTTTTAGATCGTATTTAGACAGATTCGTATTTGTATTCATTAATGTCATTCTAATCTATTCTCGAGACAAATTTGAGTATGTCGAGCATTTGAAGATTGTGTTACAAACATTGAGAGAAAAGCAATTGTTTGATAAATTCAGCAAATGCGAGTTTTGGCTCCGAGAAGTTGGACTTTTGGGACATATTGTTTCAGCGAAAAGCATTTGAGTTGATCTGAGTAAGATTTCAACAGTTGTTGACTGGAAACCACCAAGAAACGTATCCAAAGTCAGAAGCTTTCTAGGATTAGCTGGCTACTATCGGTATTTTGTAAAAGGGTTTTCAATGATTGCTACACCGATAACTCGATTGTTATAGAAAGATGTGAAGTTTGAGTGGTCTGAGAAATGCCAAAAGAGTTTTGAACAGTTGAAAGCACTGTTAACTGAAGCACCAGTTTTAGTTCAGCCTGAGTTGGGTAAAGAGTTTGTGATTCTCAGTGATGCATCATTGAACGGTTTGGGATGTGTTTTGATGCAAAAAGGGAAAGTGATAGCTTATGCTTCCAGATAATTAAAGCCGTATAAAAAGAATTATTTGACACATGACTTATTGTATTTGCATTGAAAATTTGGTGACATCATTTATTTGGTGAGAAGTGCCACATATTTACCAACCACAAGAGCTTGAGTTATCTAATGTCTCAGATATATTTGAATTTACGACAATGAAGATGGCTCGAGTTGTTGAAAGACTATGAATTAGTGATTGATTATCATCTAGGGAAAGCAAATGTAGTTGCAGATGCTCTGAGCAAAAAATCCTTGTTCGCTTTGAGAGCGATGAACACACGATTGACATTATCTGATAATGGTTTGATTTTGGTTGAATTAAAAGCTAAACGAATATTTCTTCAGCAAATTTGTGAAGCTCAAAAATGTGACAATGAAATGCAAGATAAAAGAGTATAGTGCGAGTCGACTACTAATTCAGAGTATCAAATCGGATCCGATGATTGTTTACTGTTCCAAGGTAGAATTTGTATACCGAGAAATTTCGATTTTATTCAGAAAATTTTACATGAAGTACATAGTGGTTGTTTATCTGTTCATCTGGGAGTACTAAGATGTACAATGATTTGAAATAGTTGTACTGGTGGTCGGGCATGAAACGAGACATTCTAGAATTTGTGTCTAGATGCTTGGTTTGTCAACAAGTCAAAGACAAATATCAAGTGCCTTTGAGATTACTACAGCCAATGATGATACCAAAGTGGAAATGGGATAAAGTTACAATGGATTTCATATCGGGTTTACCCCTATCTCTGAAAAAGAAAGTGTAGCATTCCGAATTAGGGCCTAATCAGAGTAGTGGTTTTGGGACCACAAATCCGATGTTAAAATAATTATTTTATGATCATTATGAGGTCTAGGATATGAAAATAAGCTTGTGTTAAAGTTTCATGAAGAAATTCTATGTGTAAGGTGTCTAATTGGAAATTAAGGACCAAATTGAATAAATTGCAAAACTTGGGTTCTAGAAGAAATTAGTATGAAATTGCTATGGATTATTAATTAGAGGTCCTTAAAGAGTAATTTTCCCAATTTCTAAGTTTTTGGACAAAAATGGGCAAGCATGGAAAATTATGGAAGTTTAGTAAGGAAGAGCATTTTGGTCATTTGGTAATAAACTAAATAAAAAGGGAAAAATCAAGCTAAAATCAGCTCATTTTCTTCTCCATGCTGCCGAAATTCTAAGGGTCTCCAAATCTAGGGTTTTTAACATTTTCAAGCTCAATAGTAAGTGCTCCCTAGACCCGTTTTTAACGCTCTTTGTATTTTTGAGATCCTCGTAACATGCTCTCTCTATTTCTACCCATATTTCAAGCTAGGATTCATGTTCAAAAATTTACCCATGCATGAGATGTTTGTATTTTAATGATTTATGGAGGAATATGAGAGTCTAAAGGATAGTAAATAACTTTTACTAAATAGTTTTTTATGGAAATAGCTTAGGGACCATTTTGTAAAAGTTGTGAAAATAGGTAGAAAAATGTGAAATGAAAGAAAATGTGGGCTGCTATAGGCAAGAAAAATATTTAACTAGGCTTGGGTAACTTAGAAATTTCATGCATTTCATTGTACGAGCCTTAGGACTAAATTGTAAAAGTGTGTAAGGTTAGGGGCAAATTGGTCATTTTACCTGAGGGTGAGTTTTAAATCCTAAAATGAAAAATGTGATGTATTAACAGTCAAATTTTATTGATATAGACCCCGAGGAACCAATTCCGGAGGTCGACCATAGAAAACGAAAGGTTTCAGAATAACTGAAATATGAAACTGAACCAATTACCAGGTAAGTTCGTATAACCCGAAGTAAACTCTTAATATACTTAAACATACGTGTTCTTGAATGTATGAAAATTTAGATATTCATTGTACGATAATTTACGAATGTGCTTGTGTGAATGAAAGATGTTAAATGTCCTGGTTGAAATAGAAAGGGAAATCCGACAAATAAATTATGGCTAACATGACATGAGATCAGAAAAAGATTTAGCCCGGACGGGAAATCTGATGATCTCAAAATAGAAAGGATCTAGCCCAGACGGGTGTTCCTTGAGTGATCGAGCCTCCCAAAGAATATTGGTGCATTAAGGATTTAGCCTGGAGGGTAATCCGATTGAGGATTAAATTTAGCCTGGACTGGCAATTCAGATCCGAGCTTATGAGAGCAATTATCGTAGAAAGGGATTTAGCCTGGACTGGTAATCCTGACATTGCTCTATGAGTAAATACTACGGGGGATTTAGCCTGGACTGGTAATCCCGTCGTAAGATATAAGATTGACGGGAGTGCGTACTAGAGATGATCACTTGTATAACTTGACGGTAATTGGGCTATCCATCGAGATTTCCAAGAAATTCAATGGCATTAACGGGAGAAATAGAAATGGAAATATTAAATTGATGAGCTCATCTAAGACTAATGACATGGTGTATTGATATGAGACTAACTTGATGATTGAGTGCATGTGATAGGGAAACTATTTCATGCTTGTTGGAATTAGTGCCTAATATGGTTTTATGCTAATTAACTGGCTTACTTTCCAGTTATCCGGACTTAATAAGCATATAAATGCTAACCCCTTTCTCTTTTCCTTGTCTTACAGAGCTCGTGGACTCATGAAGATTGGAAGACGATTGGAGAATCAACACACTATCAACTTGTCTTGCTTTGGTATATAGATACTTCCATTTTGTTTAATGGCATGTACAGGATTTTTGGTTATTTTGTTATATGTGTCATTTGGCTAGCTAATGTAAGGGCCTAAATAGTATACTTATTCTTTTGTATATAGCCATGAGATATGGCTCATATTGATGTAGGTAGTAAACCTACCAATGATGCATGTCTATGCTTAAATGTTTCATGAGATATGATGATGAGGTTTATCATGACTGGATGATTGAAATGGAACCTAATAATTTGAGAGTGGACAGAGCATATAATGGTATATGGTTATAATATGGCCTAAGTGTAAAAAGTAAAATGTGCTATGTTAATCCCTAATATGAAAAGGATAATTTAGCATGTACTAAATCGATGAGATGAGGTTAAGATGCAATGAGTTATGTCAAGGTTGTTTAAGGGTATAATTAGGCCATGTTAAATACCATTGAAGTCTCTAAGTGTGTATGGATGATAGAGGGTGACTAAAGGCTTGGAAAATATCCCTAAAAAGGTCCACACGGGTAGACACACAGGCATGTGTCTAGGCCATGTGTGACACACGGTCAGCCCCCATGGGCGTGTTTCCCGGCCGTGTGTCCCCTGTAATTAAAATTTTAGGTTAGTTTGCATGGTAGTAAACACACGGGTAGGGACATGGCCGTGTGTCTCAATCGTGTGGAGGATATGGCCTAGAACACGAGTGTGTGCCTTGGCCGTGTGCCTCAAAATGAATGACAACGTCACAAACGGAATGTCTGGGTTTTTGGACATAGGCGTGTCTAAGCCGTGTAAGGGACACGGGCCAGAGACACGGGCATGTGCTTGGTCGTGTGAAAATCCCTGTAGGTTCAAAATGAAAAATAAATCCAAATAGCTCAACACAAGTGGGACACACGGGCATGTCCCTAAGCACACGGGCGTGTGAGCCATAACCCTAGTAATTTTTCTAAAATTTTCTTTAGTTCTCGGTTTAGTCCCAGATCGCTTTTAATGTATGTTTTGGACCTTGTAGGTCCATAATCAGGACATTATGATGTTGTTTAGTTGGCTTTAAATTAGAATGAAATTTTATAACCTATTTTTTCCGAAAGTGCTCGAGTATGTATCTGGTAACACCTCGTACCTTGTCTCATTCTTGGTTACGGGTAAGGGGTGTTACAGAAAGATGCTAATTGGGTGATAGTTGATCGATTGCTGAAATCTGCACATTTCATTCTAGTACGTATAGACCTTTCACTTGATAGATTAGCTGAATTGTACGTCTTTGATATTGTCAAATTGCACAGGGTGCCATTTTCAATTATTTTAGATAGAGATTCGAGGTTTACATCGCGATTTTGGAAGAAACTGTAAGAAGCTTTGGGTACGCGGTTGCACTTTAGTACTACATTTCATCCTCAAACTGATGGTCAGTTCGATAGAGTTATTTAGATTCTTGAAGATATGCTTCGTTGCTATATTTTAGAGTTTGAGGGCAACTGAGAAAAATATTTTCCATTGGTTAAGTTCGCGTATAACAATAGTTTTCAATTGAGCATAAAGATCACACTATATGAAGCTTTATATGGTCGTAAATGTCAAAATCCGTTGTACTGGACCAAACTTAGTGAGAAAAAGATTCACGAGGTTGATTTGATTAGAGAGGCCGAAGATAAAGTGAAAGCAATTCGCGATAGTTTAGAAGTAGCTTCAGATCGACAGAAATCGTATGCAGATTTGAAACGTAAAGACATTGAATTTCCAATCGACAACAAAGTGTTTTTGAAAGTATCGCTGTGGAAGAAGATTCTTTGATTTGGTCACAAAGGAAAATTGAGTCCACGATTTACCGGTCCGTATGAGATTATCGAGAGAATAGGGTCAGTTGCATATTGGCTCGCTTTACCGTCTGAATTAGAAAAGATCCATAATGTATTCCATGTATCTATGTTACAATAGTACCAATCAGATTCGTCACATATAATTTCTCCGACAGAGATTGAAATTCAACTTGATATGTCGTATAGCGAAGAACCGATCAAAATTTTGGCCCGAGAGATCAAAGAGTTGAGAAACAAAAGCATAACTCTAGTGAAGGTTTTTTGGAAACGTCACGATATCGAAGAAGCTACGTGAGAACCCGAAGAAGCTATGAGAAAATAGTACCCTAACCTATTTTCTGGTAAGATTTTCGGGGACAAAAATTCCTAAGGGTGAGGGTTGTAACAACTCATTTTAGTCAAATCAAAATAGTGGTTTTGAGACCACAAATCTAAGGTCAAAATAATTATTTTATTATTATTTTGAGGTCTAAATCAAGATATTATGATTGTATGAAAATTTCATTAAGAAATTTTATCGTTTGAATGCTTAATTTGATAAAAAAGGACTAAATCGCCTAAAGTGTAAAAGTTGTGTTCTAATTGCTAAAGGTGTCTAATAGCTATAGAACTTTAAAGTGGAGGTCCTTAAGTGGTAATTAGACCATTTTAAATTTGAGTGGACATTTATGGACATTATTTATGTATGTTTTAATGTATAAGTACGGTTAAAAATGTAAATTAATAAATCAACTAAAATTAAAGTCAGAAAAAGAAAACTATCATCATTTCTTTTTCATTCTCCAACTAAATATAGCAAAAAGGAAGCCATTAAAGAACACCAAGCATTCGGCCAACATTCCCTAGTGCATGTAAGTGCATTTTTGTTCGGTTTTTAGTGATTTTTACGTTTTTGGAGTCGTTGTAGCTTAATCTAGCTAGCCCAGGGTCTAATTTGTGAAACTATTAAAAGTATAGGGTTTTACCATTGATGAATGTGTATGTTCTTTGATGTTCGATGATAGAAAATGGATGGTTGTTGTTAGATAAACAACATTTGTTAAGTGATTTTTGATAAAATGATCAATTAGGGATTCAATTGAGAAATGTGAAAATTATGTGGTAAATGTGTGAAATAATGAAAAATATGGGCTGCTATAAGTATAGGTAAAATTCGGCTAGCATGGGTGTGGACTCAATTGCATGAATTTGCATTTTTATGAGCTAGGGACTAAATTGTAAAAATGTTAAAATATAAGGGGTAAAAGTGTAAAATTGACATAATATGAATTTTTGGATTGAATTGAATAGAAAGCATTTTGAATAAGTTAAATTTGTTTATATAGAGATCAAGAAAAAAGAAGTTCAGAATTAGATCAGGGGAAAAACAAAATAGTTGATTGATAGCTCGATTCTCTCCGTATAAAATCTGAGGTAAGCTCGTATGTTAATAAGCATCACTATATTTGTGTTTTAAATGCTCTATAATTGCATTATTTTTGAATACGATCTTACGAAAATGTTCGATGAAGATTCGGTAATGTGAAATCCTGGTTGAACCTTAGGAAAAGATTAGGATACAAATGACAAGTCATTAGGGGTTATTATGTTTGGGTGTTGATCCGTACGTTCTACCGGTGGCTGAGTTTACTGGCATATATTACGAATTCTCATCAGCTTGTGTGAGCAGCATCGTGTAGCTACATTTTGACATTCAGCTTGTGTAAGCAGACCCGGTGATAGCTCGAGATGAGCATTTACATATGAGATATGAGATTGAGATGGTTTTGACCATGTATTGGCACTTAGGGTGCAAGATTCCCAAGTATCCGATATTATTCCAAATGGTTTAACAGGTATACCAATGGTATGAAAGAGTGTGAGATTCATACGAATTGGTGCAGGTATGTATGTAAACCATATAAGCATTGGATCCATGAAATTGATGAGTTTTATTATTAGCTACTTGAAGGAATATATGATAACATTGTGATTAAATGGAATTATAGTATATTATGTTTATATTACCTCAATTGTGAATGAATGGTAAGTTATACTTTTCAGCTATACGAGCTTACTAAGCTTTATAGCTTACTCTGTTTACTTTTTGTGTTTTATAGTAATTTTGAAGCTTGCTCGGATTGGGAGTCGTCGGAGATCTCATCACACTATCAAGTTGTCATTTTGGTACTTTTGAACATGGGTACTTGGTTATATGGCATGTATAGGTGTTGTGGTTATTGTCGCCTATAAGTTGGTAATGTGTTTATCCAATTGATTTGGCTTGTAAAAGATGAATATTTTGGTTATGTGTATAGCCATGTGATTTGGCTTGTTTAGATATATTTGGTTATGTATATATATGTGCAATTGGTCTTTTGATATGTTGTGTATAATTGATTTGTGAATACTTTGCTGTAGATTGGTATCTTGTGTAGCAAATGGTTGGAATTGAGATGAGCATGTATGCTAAGTTAGGCACAAAGTTTAAAATAGGTAACTGACCATTTAGGTATACTTTGGAAGCAATTTTGATATGTTTAAAAGTGGTCAAATGGATGTGCTTATGGATATCATGTTGTATGTGTGATTAGTGCATGATATAAACTTGTTATTGGTTGGTTTTGAGGTTCTATTTATGCCATAGTTTTATGCATTTTGAGATGTATAGGTTGGAACTTCTTTGGGTGAGAAAAATGGCTTAAAAAATAGCCTATTTTTGTCCACGTTAGTAGAGACACGAGCATGTGTTTGAACCGTGTGTGACACACGGTTTGGTGACATGGTCGTGTGTCCCCTGATACTTAATTAGAAACCAAGTCAGTAGCTCCACACAGCTCAACACACAGGCGTGTGACTTGTCTATGTGACATAAGTCAGTATACCCTACAGTTTTAGCAAGGCCTAGCACACGGCCTTGCACACAAGCGTGTGGCACCATTTCGAAGGGTACACGAGTTAGTCACACGGGCGTGTGGTTGGTCGTGTGACCCAAGTCAAGGAGTTACATGGGGTAGGACATGGGCTGTGACACGGCCATGTGATCCCATTTCAAATGTCCACCGGGCCATACGGGTCTGTGTCCCCTGTATTTTGAAAAATTTTCTATGTTTTCCAAAAAAATTTGAGTTCTCAGTTTAGTCCCGAACCACTTCTAATGCTTGCTTTTGGCCTCGAAGACTCATGTTAGGGACTATATGATTGTATTTGTATGGTTTTTAATTGATATAAGAATTGAAATTTGAATTGTACGATTATTTTTTAGATTAGTCTAGTAATACTCCGTAACCTTATTCTGGTGACGGATACGGGCTAGGGGTATTACAGATATATTGGACAATGGGATTGTTATTTGGCGAATATAGAAGAACTACAACCTTCTTTGCTTTCAAAAAGTGTCATGGAGCTCGCAAGAAATTATTAAAAGTTCTTTTAGATGGGCTAATCATTATAAACCTGTTCATAAAGGCAATTCTGGTATAAGGCAAGTTAAGAGAGGTGAGTTTAAATAGGGTGATAACTGGGTGAGGTTACAAACTGGCGGTGCGGTTAAGATATATTCTGGATATGCTATTGCAGGGAGAGTCCTGAGAGATGATCGAGAGGAGTGGCTTCTTGGTTTCAACAAATGTTTGGTGAAATGCTCTGTTTTTTATGTTGAGCTATGGGGTATCTTAGATTGTTTATCACTACTGCAAGGAAAACAATGTGAAAGAGTTTTAATACAAATGGACAATTTGGAGGTCTTTGAAGCTCTTCAAGATTCCAACTCGAGGTCTTCTTGTTCGGCTTTAGTCAGGCGTATTAGACAACTCTTGGACACAATAAGGACCTGGAGATTAGATCATATTCCTAGAGATAGCAATAAAGAAGCAGATCAAATGGCTAAAATGGCGTTTGGCAGAGAAGAAGGATTATAGTTGCTTGTAGAAAGTCCTTTTGTTTTAGTCTAAGTTAGTTGTAATTTTTATTTTTACCAAAAAAAAAATGTAAAGCACAAAAACATCCCAAATTCAAAAGAATTGTTGGAAAAGAGAGAGCCATGTGTCAGGATAAAAAATCATTGGACTCTCTTTTTATAGATAGTAGTATACATTTGACTTCAATAAGAATTAAATATTTTAAATATATTTAATTTAGTTAAATATTAATGAATTAATTAAATTATATTATGTAATTTCATTATTAAGAAGGCTTAATGAAAAATAATTAAAATATAAAAAAATTTCATGTCAAAGGATATATTATAATTAAATAATTAAAAATGTAACATGTCTTTGCACAAAAAAATATTAAACAAGAAATAAAAAAAGGAGATGAAAAAAATAAAATACTATTATCATTTCTAGCTCAAGTGATAGTATTGTTAACCATAAATATCATATATGTTATTAGGCACGAGTTCAAATTCCACCAAGAGTGAATATTGAGATTTTCTTAGTGGGTGATCACACGCATCTGCATGGTTAACCTTACCAGGCACTTGACAAAATGCTCACACCTATGAACTTGTTGCCTATTCAAACGAATTCTTATTATAGTCGAGAGACAAAATCCTTATTGAGAACCATACTAACCCATTTAGGAGTTCACTATCTCTTAATAAGCTCATGGTGATATATTCTTGTTATTGATTTGAGTGTGCTTTATGATGATTTCCTTTAATTATAAATATTCAGATGTCTTTTTTATAATTGTAATTGTGACTACATATAACTTAAAATAAATTACACATTTTAATTCATCAATACATTAGGTTTAACATATAACATAATATAATAATTAAAATATTTTTATAATTAATTAAACTTTTATTATTAAATATAAAGATTAAAGATAAAAAAATTAACTCATTAATAATGGATAAAATTGTTATTTTATTTAAAATTAATTTAATAAATAAACAAACTTTAAGAGTTAATGAATTTGAAGTTGGTATTTTTCTTGAATTTTTTACTCAACCTCGAAAGTTTAAATAAATTTCCCTGCATATTAGAGAAAAAATCCAATACTCTTGAACTATACTTGTTTATTTATTAATAGAAGAAGAAAACTCCTAAATACACATGATCTAAAAGATATGATACAATAGGTGCTTCCTATACAATATATAGCAAGTAGAACATATGATCATCTAAACAGGTGCCTGGCTTTTGGTTAGGTTTTTTGCTTGGGTAAATCGTTTAAAAGGGTTCCGCCATAGATTTGAGCAGCCTCAGTGCTAGTGATAACATATCGCTCTCTAGGATGATAAAATACCTGGTTTGGGAACCCCATCCATGGCTGCTGATAAGAAAGTTCACGAGGATATTGAGAAGATGAAGGAGGAGGAGGAGCCCTCCTGTTTACGGATGCTCTTCCTGGCGGTGGCCGACGATATAATTCGTCCAGCATGCAAAACTCTTGTGTAAAATCTTTAGGAAGGCGATCATTCTTATTGAGTACTGGATAATGGAATGCCATTGTTTTTGGATAAATAGTGGGTTATGGTGGCTGTTTGCTTGATGCTATTTAGTGTTGAAGATTAAATCTATTTATAGGACAGCAGGCCACGGCTTCTTCTTCATACTTGGCATCTAGCATCTTAGGAAAACAAATATATTACAAATATTTTTCCAATACGGGTCGGTTCAATTGATTGTTCTGAAGTTGAATCATATAAGTTAAACTGAAAAATTAAAGAATCAAAAGAATTAGTTAAATATTAGTAAACTAGATTTTTCACTTTTAATCAATTAAACTAAAAAATTGTAGGTGCGACTTGAGTCAACCTCTAGGTTAAAAGTTTGTCATTATAATGAGACTGTAATTTAATTTTATATTTATTTATGAAATTAAGTCATGACTTTTGAAGATCTTATAAATTAAGTGCATGTCTTTACAAAGATTTTATGGAAGTTGAAATGAATATTTCGAACAAAATGAAAAAAGATAGCAATTTGTAGAGAGTATAGGAGGATATTTTATATTTGGATAAAAGTTAGTTGGAAGCCAAAATTATTCTTATCTTAAGGTGGCAGCATATTTTTCTTTCCGACACTTTTGTTATTCAAGTGAAAGCATAAAGTAATTTCCTACCCAAATTCAGGTTCAAAATAAATTCCCTTCTATCTTCTATTGCTTTTATTTTTCAAACTATTCATAATTGATATCACGGATTTAATTAAATTTAAACTCTAACAACAATAATCATAATATAAATCAAATTAAAACTTTTTTTTAATGAATATGATTTTCATTGAAGAGGAAGATTTTTTTAAAAAAAGTTTAATTTTATAAAAAAAAAGTTATTTTAATCTCTATTTTTTTATCTTTTTTAACTTTTAGTGAATTTTGTCAAATTACCCTAAAATAGATTAAAAAGTTTAATGCTGTTAACTTTGTTAATATGACATCAGCAACTTTTTACAATTTTAAAACAAATTTAAAAAAATTCAAAATATTATTTAAAAATTCAAAAAATAAAATATTTAAATTTACATAAAAGCTAATTATTTTCTTCTTTAATTTTCTTTTATTCAAAAAAAAAAATAGCCAACAATCTTCGATACTTGAATAAACCTAGAAACACACATAGATACTAATAAACCTAAAAATTGTGTTAACAACAACAAATCACCTTCAACCACCACCATCCCTTCACCATCTTCAACCTCTGACTTTTACACCCTATCAGAGCCATTTTCAACGTCAATATTACTTCAATATAAACAAACCCTCATCTCATTCTCCTAAACAAATCCTTCACCGCCTAACAAAACCAACACCTAAATCCACAGCCTAAACCCGTTGAACCAAGCCCCTAGACCATTCCCCACTTTCAGTCCTTCACCACCTTCACTGTCACTCTTAGACCAACTCTTTAATACCCTAAATACCTCACTAACCCAAACACAATAGCCCTCATACCTTATTTTCAAGCCCCAACTGGACTCTCAGTGACCCTAACCCAAATATCTAACCTCACCACAACCTTCTCTTTAAGTTACCTAACACAAATCAAAACCCAAAATCCTATCCCAAAAAATAAACAATAGCCACCATCAACAAGCACAAAACTTAAAAAAAAAAAAGAAGAAGATAAAAATGAGAAGAAAGGTATGTGTAATACCTTACACTCGATCCCGTTACTAGATTTAAGTACAAGATGGAATTTACATGCATTGAAAGAATAGTTATGAAATTCATATTACAGAAATGAAATTTACACCAATTCAAAATCAAATGGGTTCACAATGTAAGGCTAGAGTCTTACGGGTCAAACAACCATGCTAATTAAAACATAACATGTAACGCCCGTTACCCGTATCCGACGCCGGAACAGGGTACGAGACGTTACCATACATGTACTCAGACATTTTTAGAAAATACAGACTATGAGATTTCATTCCAATTTAAAACCAATCAAACCACATCTTAGTGTCCCTGTTATGGGCCCACGAGGCCTTAAACATACATTGAGAATGGTCCAGGACAAAACCGAGGTCCTAAGGAAAATTTTAAGAAAAATTCTAGGTTAATGTCTCACATGCCTGTGTGAAGACAATGCATACGCCCATGTGCCTTGGGACACGCCCGTGTCCCCTACCCGTATGGAATTAATTGAAATTATTTTCTACTTCGAACCAAAAGGGGTTTTCACACGGCCGAGCACACGCTCGTGTCCCTGGCCCGTGTCATTCACACGGCCTAGACACACCTGTGTGGTTGCCCATGTCAAAAAACTCGAGTATTCTATTTATGATGTCAGCATGCATTTAGGGGCACACGGCCAAGACACACGCCCGTGTGCTAGGCCGTGTCCACCACAAGGCCGTGTCTCTGCCCGTGTGTTTACTACCATGCATTCTGGCTTAAAAAATTTAGGTGCAAGGGACACATGGCCATACCGCACGCCCATAGGGGTACCCGTGTGTCACACACGGTAAAGACACATGCCCGTATGGACTTTATTAGGCTATTTTCAAGCCTTTGGTCACCCTCTAACATCCATACACAATTATAGGTTTTATTAATATTTAACATGGTCTAATAATACTTTTAAACGACCTTAATAAATCTCATTGCATGTAAACCTCATCTCATCGGTTTTACACAGGCTAGGTTATCCCCTTTGTATTAAGGATTTCTATGTCTTATAACTCTTTTAAGATTGGCTCATTATTATAACTCATTGCCAACTATGGCCTAGCCATCCCGTGTGATTTGGTCACATTACGAGTATCTATACGTGAATGTGTATACCTTTACAAGCCTTCATATTGGCAAATCAAATGAGATATACAACAAAATAACAAAACCCCTATACATGCCATTGAACAAAATAAAGGTATCTATATACCAAAGCCGGACAAGATGATAGTGTGTTGACTCTCCAATCGTCTTCCAATTTCTACGAGTCCTCGAGCTCTGTAAGACAGGGAAAAAAATAGGGGGTAAGCATTTACATGCTTAGTAAGCCCGAATTATTGAAAAGTAAACTTACCGATTAATTAGCATACAACCATATTAGGTAATATAACCAACAAGCATGAAATGGTTTCCCTATCACATGCACTCAATAGGTTACTCTCATAACAATATATTATGATGTTTGTCTTAGATGAGCTCATCATCCAATATTTTCATTTTTATATCTCATGCTAATCTCGTTGACCTTTTCAGAAATCTCGATGGATTATCCATTTACTGTCAAGTCATAAGAGCAATCATCTCAAGTACGCACTCCCGCGAACCTCATACCTTACGGCGAGATTACTAGTCCAGGCTAAATCTCCCGCAATATAAACTCATTGGGTGATGTCGGGATTACCAGTCTAGGCTAAATCCCTTATAGCGACAAACACCCTTAATGAGCTCGGATCTGAATTACCAGTCTAGGCTAAATTCAGACCCTAGTCGGGTTACCCGTCCGGGCTAAATCCATAATGTACACATATTCTTCGGGAGGCTTGATCACTTAAGGAACACCCGTCCAGGCTAGATCCTTTCTATATTGAGATTAGCAGATTACCCGTCCGGGCTAAATCCTTTTTTGCAACACATGCAGGATCTCAAGTCATGTAAGCCATGGTTTATCCATCGAATTTCTCTTTTGACTTCAACCGGGACATTTATTAACATATCATTATTATTAACACATTTCATGGATTTTCATGCCATCATTATAACCAATTATCATACATTCATAACACATGCAATTAGGCATATTAATAGTTTACTTTAAGTTATTCGAACTTACCTGGTACTCGTTTCGGTTTCGCGTTTCGGTTATTCCGACACCTTTAGTTTTCCTCGATCGACTTCCGAAATTTATTCCTCGGGGTCTATAATAATAAAAATGAATTATTAATACCTCACATTATTCTTTTCAAGCCTAAATCTCACCCTAGACAAAATGACCGTTTCCCCCTAACCTTTCACATTATTTACAATTTAGTCCCTAGGCTCGTATAATGAAATGCATGAAATTTCTCGGTTACCCAAGCCTAGCTGAATATCTTTCATTTTGATACCAACCCACATTTTCTTTCATTTCACATTTTTCTACCCACTCTTTACAACTTTTACAATCTAGTCCTTTAAGCCATTTTCATGAAAAATCACTTAGTAAAAGTTGTTTACCATCCTTTAAACTCTTATATTCCTCCATAAAACATTAAAATACAAGCATCTCATTCATGGGAAGTTTTCTAAACATGAACCCTAGCATGAAATATGGGTAGAAATAGAGAGAGTAAGTTACCGAGATTTTAAAAATACGAAGAATATTAAAAACGTGCTAGGGAGCACTTACTATTGAGCTTGAAAATGTTGAAAACCCTAGCTTATGGAACCCTTGAAATTTTGGCAGCCATAGGAAGAAGATGAGTGAATTTTGACTTCATTTTCCCTTTTTATTTCATTTATTACGAAATAACCAAAATGCCCTTCCTTACTAAACTTTCAAATTTTTCCATACATGCCCATTTTTGTCCAAAAACATAGAAATTTGGCAAATTTCTCTTTAAGACCTTCTAATTAATAATCTAAAGCAATTTCATACAAATTGCTTCTAGAATCCAAGTTTTGCAATTTATTCAATTTGGTCATTATTTTCTAATTGGACACCTTACTTATAAAATTTCTTCATGAAACTTTAACACATGCATATTTTCATATTCTAGGCCTCATAATAATCATAAAATATTTTCATATTTGTGGTCCGGAAACCACTGATGTTACATTTCTCCCCCCTTTAGGGACTTTCGTCCTCGAAAGTCTTACCAATAAACAAGTTTGGATATTGGCTTTTCATAGTTTCTTCTGGCTCCCATGTAGCCTCTTCCACTCCATGTCGATGCCATAAAACCTTTACCAAAGCCACATCTTTATTTCTCAGTTGTTTAACCTTATGAGCCAAAATATTGACCGGCTCTTCACCATAGGTCATGTCCGGTCTAATTTCAATCTCCGTCGGTAAAATCACATGAGAGTGGTCTGATCGATATCGCCTTAACATAGATACATGAAACACATCATGAATCTTTTCTAGTTCTGGTGGCAATGCCAATCGATAGGCTAATGGTCCAACTCTTTCAGTGATATCGTATGGTCCTATAAATCGTGGACTCAGTTTGCCTTTTCGGCCAAATCTCAATACCTTTTTCCATGGAGATGCTTTCAAGAACACTTTATCTCTAACTTGAAATTCGATTTCTTTTCTTTTCAGATTAGCATATGACTTTTGCCTATCTGAGGCTACTTTTAAACAGTTACGTATCACTTTAACATTTTCTTTAGTTTTCTTGATCAGATCAACTCCGTGAATCTGACTCTCTTTGAGTTTTGTCTAATACAATGGAGTTCGGCACTTTCTGCCATACAAGACTTCATAAGGTGCCATTTTCAAACTCGTCTGAAAACTGATGTTGTAAGCAAACTCTACCAATGGCAGATATTTTTCCCAATTACCTTGAAATTCAAGGATACAACATCACAACATATCCTCAAGAATATGAATCATCCATTCAGATTGATCATTGGTCTGCGGGTGAAAAGTTATGCTAAAGTTTAACCTAGTACCCAAGGCTTCCTGTAGTTTCTTCCAAAATCTCGAAGTGAATCTCGGGTTTCTATCTGAAATGATCGACAATGGTATCCCGTGTAACCTCACAATCTCAGATACATACAAGTCGGCTAACTTATCAAGTGAATAATTTGTCCTTACTTGGATAAAATGAGCCGACTCCGTCAACTTATCCACCACAACCCATATAGCATCTTTCTTTTTTGGGGTCAATGGTAATCCTATCATGAAGTCCATAGTAATACTGTCCCACTGCCATTCGGGGACCATCACAGGCTGTAATAAACCCGAAGGTACTTGATGCTTAGCTTTGACTTACTAGCATATCAGACATTTCAATACGAATTCGAAGATGTATCTCTTCATGCCGTTCCACCAGTATATTTTCTTCAAATCATTATACATCTTAGTACTTCCCGGATGAATAGATAAACGGCTATCATGTGCTTCTTGTAAGATTTTTTGAATAATTTCATCATTCCTCAGTACACAAACTCTGCCTCTGAACATCAAGCATCCATCAGAACCGATCTGAAAATCTGATTCGACACCCGACTCACATTGAATTCTTTTAGCTTGCAGGTCACTATCATTAGCCTGAGCATCATAAATTTCCTGAAGAAATGTTGGCCTAGCCTCTAAATCTGCCAAGACTGAACCATCATCAAACAACGCCAATCGAGCATTCATAGCCCTCAATGAAAACAAAGATTTCCTACTTAATGCGTCCGGGACTACGTTCACCTTTCCTGGATAGTAATCGATGATCAGCTCGTAGTCTTTAATTAATTCTAACCATCTTCGCTGTCTCAGATTCAATTCTTTTTAAGTCATCAAATACTTCAAACTCTTGTGGTCTGTAAATATACGATAAGTATCACCATATAAATAATGCCTCCAAATTTTTAAGGCAAAAATAATGGCGGCAAGCTTTAAGTCGTGCGTCAGGTAATTCTTCTCGTGTGGCTTCAACTACAGTGAAGCATAGGCTATCACCTTGCCATTTTTCATAAGTACACAACCCAGTCCATTTAAGGATGTATCACTGTAGACTACAAACTCTTTTCCTGACTCGGGTAATACTAGAACTGGAGCTTCAGTCAGCAATGTCTTCAACTTCTCGAAACTCTGCTGACACTTTTCTCACCATTCGAACTTGACGTCTTTCTGTAGCAACCTCGTCATTAAAGTCGCTATCATGGAGAATCCTTTCACAAATATTTGGTAGTAATCGGCTAAGCCCACAAAGTTTCTAACCTCGGTTACATTTTTAAGTTGTTTCCATTCAACGATGGTAGAGATCTTACTTGGATCAACTCAGATGCCATCACCCGAAATAATATGACCCAAAAACCCTACTTCATGGAGCCAAAACTCACTCTTGCTAAACTTAGCATACTATTGTTTCTCCAGTAAGGTTTGCAACACAGTCTTTAGATGCTTCGCATGCTCTATCTCATCCTTGGAATAAATCAAAATGTCGTTAATAAACCCAACGACGAACTTGTCCAAGTATGGCTGAAATATCCTATTCATTAGGTCCATAAACACTATCGGTGCATTCGTTAACCCAAACGGCATGACAAGAAATTCATAATGGTCATACCTCGTTCTAAAAGCTATTTTAGATACATTCGACTCCTTAACTCGCAACTGATAGTAGCTGGACAAGTCTACCTTAGAGAATACAGTGGCTCCCCTCAACTGGTTGAACAAATCATTGATCCTTGGTAAAGGATACTTATTCTTGATAGTTACCTTGTTCAGTTGCCGATAATCTATACATAACCTCATCGAACCATCTTTCTTCTTTACGAATAATACGGGAGTACCCTAAGGCGAAAAGCTCAGCCTTGCAAAACCTTTATCCAGTAGCTCTTGCAACTGTGCTTTTAACTCTTTCAGTTTGGTTGGTACCATACTGTACAGAACAATAGAAATAAGAGCTATTCCTGGCACCAATTCAATACCAAACGCTATCTCTCTATCAGGAGGTAATCCGGGTAATTCTTCCGGGAACACGTCTGAATATTCACATACTATCTGAATATTCACATACTATAGGCACAGACTTAATCTTCAACTTTGTTTCCTTAGTGTTCAGTATGAAAGAAAGGTAGGCTTCGTACATTTTTCTCACACATCTTTGAGCAACCATAGATGTAATTACAACTGGCGGTGTATCCAATTCTCTTGAATCAACCCGTAGAATCTCACCGTCTGGGCACTTCAATACAATATACTTGCTACCACATTTTACAATTACATCATGTAGGGCTAGCCAATCCATACCAAGTATTACATCAAACTCGTCAAATGGCAATAGCATAAGGTTAGCCGGAAAATAATGACCCTGAATCGTCAAAGGACAATTCTTACAAACTTTATGAACCAGGACTGACTTGCCTAATGGGTTCGACACTCTGATTATAAATTATGTAGGCTAAATGGATATATTCATAATAGACACCAATCTCATGCAAATGTATGAATGGATCGATTCTGGTTCAATTAAGGCAACAACACAAGTACTAAAAAGAGAAAAGGTACCCGTGATGACGTCAAGAGCAAAGGCTTCCTCTCGAGTGCGTATTGCATACGTTCTTGCTGAGGCTCGAGCCTTTGATTTTTTAGTGTCTTTGGTCGCAACTCGACTGCCACTAACACTTCCAGGATATCTCGGAGGTCTACCTCGTGGAATAGGAGCACTCGACTTTGGGGCTAATTCCACCTCTTTATCAGTTCGCTCTGGGCAGTCTCTAAGGAAGTGGTCAAGAGAACCACATCTTTAGCATGCACCGCTCTTCATTCGACACTCTCTAAAGTGAAATTTGTTACAAATTTTACACTTCGGCTTCTGGTCATCTACACTTCCCATACTAGTCACCATCGGGGAAGAAGACTTCTGGTTACGTCGTTTGGAGGTTCTCGCTCTACCCGAATATCCTACCGATAAAGTGGAACGTTCATATTGGCTCCTTGATTTCTCTGTAGAAAATGAGAGCGTTCTACTATTGGATCTTTTGCTCGAAACTCAAGCTTCTCTCTTAGCTTGCTTCTTTTCTTTATTAAGTTCCTTGGCCTTCTTGGCCCGATCAGCTAATACAATAAACTCTCTTATCTCAAGGATCCCAATTAACAACTTAATTTTCTCATTCAAACCTTCCTCGAAGTGTTTACACATTTCTGACTCTGTTTGAACCCATTTAGTTGCATACTGACTTAGCCTCATAAATTCCTTTTCGTATTTTGATACTGTATTATTTCCTTGTTTGAGTTTCAGGAACTCTTTTCATCTCGAGTCTAAGAACTTTTGACTGATGTATTTCTTCTTAAACTTTGCTTGGAAAAATTCCCAAGTAATGTTCTCCTTTGGCACTACTAAAGATACAGTTTTCTACCAGTGGTATGCAGTATCCTTTAAAAGAGATACAACACACTTTAAACACTCCTCAGGTGTACACAATAACTCGTTCAATACTCGTGTAGTATTCTCGAGCCAGAACTCAACTCGCTCAGTATCATCATCGATCTTAGCTCTAAATTCCTCAGCCCCATACTTTCTAAGCTTGTCTACAGGGGCTTTACCAATTCTTACAGGTGTCATACCTTGTGGCACTTCCTCATCAAGTCGGTTAGAAGGTGGGGGAGGTTGTGGTATGTTAGGGTGATTTCTCAAATAATCCCCAAACCACTAGTCCATCATGTCAAAAAAGCCGACTCTGGCCTCTTCCCAGCCTTCAGACATAGGCATTCTACTACTACTAGAAATAGCTCATTGTACGAAAACTGAAGCATAACTCTCGGCTCCCTCGGACTAATCTTGTGCTTGATTGGAAGACATTTACTATATTCAAAGACAATGAACCAGTTAGGAGATGTCACACTATCAATGTTCGTATAACGGCATGTATAGGGAAACACAATACTCTCTACGGTAGTCCTAGAACTGACTAAACCGTAGCTCTGATACCACTAAATGTAACACCCCTTATCTGTATCCGACGCCGAAACAGGGTACGAGGCGTTACCATACATGTACTCGAACATTTTCAGAAAATACGGACGATGAGATTTCGTTTCAATTTAAAACTAATCAAACCACATCTTAGTGTCCCTGTTATAGGCCCACGAGGCCTTAAACATACATTGATAATGGTCTGGGACAAAACCGAGGTCCTAAGGAAAAATTTAAGAAAATTTCTAGGTTAATGTCTCACACGCTCGTGTGAAGACAATGCACACACCCGTGTGCCTTGGGACACACTCGTGTTCCCTACCCGTGTGGAATTAATTGAAATTATTTTCTACTTTGAACTTATAGGGGTTTTCACACGGCCGAGCACACGCTCGTGTCTCTGGCCCGTGTCTTTCACATGGCCTAAACACGCCCGTGTGGTCGCTCGTGTCCCAAAACTCGAGCATTATGTTTATGACGTCAGCATGCATTTAGGGGCACACGGCCAAGACACACGCCCGTGTGCTAGGCCGTGTCAACCACACAGTTGATACACACAGCCGTGTCTCTGCCCGTGTGTTTACTACCATGCATTCTGACTTAAAAACTTTAGGTGCAAGGGACACACGGCCACACCACATGCCCATAGGGCTACCCGTGTGTCACACACGGCCTAAACACATGCCCTTGTGTCTACCCGTGTGGACTTTATTAGGTTATTTTCAAGCCTTTGATCACCCTCTAACATCCATACACAATTATAGGTTTTAATAATATTTAACATGGTCTAATAATACTTTTAGATGACCTTGATAAATCTTATTGCATGTAAACCTCATCTCATCGGTTTTACACATGCTAGGTTATCCCCTTTATATTAAAGATTTCTATGTCTTATAACACTTTTAAAATTGACTCATTATTATAACTCATTGCCAACTATGGCCTAGCTATCCCGTATGATTTGGTCACATTACAAGTATCTAAATGTGATATACCATATTTCATCCTCACTAGAACAATTAAACAAAAACATACACAAACTTGTAGGGCATACCTATATCAAAATGAGCCAATTCCCATGACTATCTACACGTGAATATGTATACCTTTACAAGCCTTCATATTGGCAAATCAAATGACATATATAACAAAATAACAAAAGCCTTACACATGCCATTGAACAAAATAAAGGTATCTATATACCAAAGCCAGACAAGATGATAGTGTGTTGACTCTCCAATCGTCTTCCAATTTCTACGAGTCCTCGAGCTCTGTAAGATAGGGAAAAAATAGGGGGTAAGCATTTACATGCTTAGTAAGCCCGAATTATTGGAAAGTAAACTTACCGATTAATTAGCATACAACCATATTAGGTAATATAACCAACAAGCATGAAATGGTTTCCCTATCACATGCACTCAATAGGTTACTCTCATAACAATATATTATGATGTTTGTTTTAGATGAGCTCATCATCCAACATTTTCATTTTTATATCTCATGTTAATCCCGTTGACCTTTTCAGAAATCTCGATGGATTATCCATTTACTGTCAAGTCATAAGAGCGATCATCTCAAGTATGCACTCCCGCGAACCTCATACCTTACGGCGAGATTACTAGTCCAGGCTAAATCTCCCGCAATATAAACTCATTGGGTGATGTCGGGATTACCAGTCCAGGCTAAATCCCTTGTAGCGACAAACACCCTTAATGAGCTCGGATCTGAATTACCAGTCTAGGCTAAATTCAAACCCTAGTCGGGTTACCCGTCCGGGCTAAATCCATAATGTACACATATTCTTCGGGAGGCTTGATCACTTAAGGAACACCCGTCCAGGCTAGATCCTTTCTATATTGAGATTAGCAGATTACCCGTCCGGGCTAAATCCTTTTTTGCAACACATGCAGGATCTCAAGTCATGTAAGCCATGGTTTATCCATCGAATTTCTCTTTTGACTTCAACCGGGACATTTATTAACATATCATTATTATTAACACATTTCATGGATTTTTATGCCATCATTATAACCAATTATCATACATTCATAACACATGCAATTAGGCATATTAATAGTTTACTTTAAGTTATTCAAACTTACCTGGTACTCGGTTCGGTTTCGCGTTTCGGTTATTCCGACACCTTTAGTTTTCCTCGATCGACTTCCGAAATTTATTCCTCGGGGTCTATAACAATAAAAATGAATTATTAATACCTCACATTATTCTTTTCAAGCCTAAATCTCACCCTAGACAAAATGATCGTTTCGCCCCTAACCTTTCACATTATTTACAATTTAGTCCTTAGGCTCGTATAATGAAATGCATGAAATTTTTCGGTTACCCAAGCCTAGCCGAATATCTTTCATTTTGATACCAACCCACATTTTATTTCATTTCACATTTTTCTACCCACTCTTTACAACTTTTACAATCTAGTCCTTTAAGCCATTTTCATGAAAAATCACTTGGTAAAAGTTGTTTACCATCCTTTAAACTCTTATATTCCTCCATAAAACATTAAAATACAAGCATCTCATTCATGGGAAGTTTTCTAAACATGAACCCTAGCATGAAATATGGGTAGAAATAGAGAGAGTAAGTTACCGAGATTTTAAAAATACGAAGAATATTAAAAACGTGCTAGGGAGCACTTACTATTGAGCTTGAAAATGTTGAAAACCCTAGCTTATTGAACCCTTGAAATTTCGGCAGCTATAGGAAGAAGATGAATGAATTTTGCCTTCATTTTCCCTTTTTATTTCATTTATTAGCAAATGACCAAAATGTCATTCCTTACTAAACTTTTAAATTTTTCCATACATGCCCATTTTTGTCCAAAAACTTAGAAATTAGGAAAATTTCTCTTTAATACCTTCTAATTAATAATCTTAAGCAATTTCATACAAACTGCTTCTAGAATCCAAGTTTTGCAATTTATTCAATTTGGTCCTTATTTTCCAATTAGACACCTTACTCATAAAATTTCTTCATGAAACTTTAACACATGCATATTTTCATATTCTAAGCCTCATAATAATCATAAAATAAATATTTCGATATCGAATTGGTTGTCCCGAAACCACTATTCCGACTGGGCCCTATTTAGGGATGTTACATAACATTTTCATATGGTAACTGTACATCATATCAAATATATTTTACAACATCTACAATAAACATATTTTTTCAAATAGTTGTTCCATGCCACCCTCAGTGTGTTACAACTTACAATTTTCACATAATCTTCACATTGTGCACATAGTATCTCATTTCTTTTAGATGCTCCCTTAGGGAATTCAGATATCATTTTCATCTATCGATAATCAAGTTTAGTTATTATAATTTGTTCATATATCAATTACTTACGCAATCACATAAACTTCAAATTGCGTTCTCATATCGTTTTCATTCTTTTGCCCCTATTAATTGAGATTGGGTTCAAGGATAGGTACACGAATCATTATATCAATATACACTCACGACCCTTTGGGAATTGAATATACTCAACCCTCAGGGAATTAGAGTATTGTTCTCGACCCTAAGGGAATAAGAGAACTCTCCCACCCTTTGGAATATGAGAGTAACACATTGAAATCAATACTAATCCTATGGCGTGCCAACTATACCCTTAACTCTATTTGACACTGTTTAATAAGGCATTATCATTATTAATTACCATTAATAATCAATTCAATATAATTATCATCATGGCATTACAATTTAGATCACCAAGCTTAAATTTATACCAATCATTTCAAAAAATTTCAAGTATAGATACTGTGACATCTTATACCCGATCCAGTTATTGGATCCGAATATAAAATGCCACATTTCATTACTGAAGCAGCTTACTTTTCCATTTTTTTTTAAAGTGAGGATGTTACAATTTCCAAGTATAGCTTACTTTTCCAATTATTGGGTCATCGATGTCGCCTATCAGGTAGGCACCACCCCTATATACCATTTTCGTAGAAATACACGGGCACATACTAGACCCAAAACCTGTATACAATTTTGGTTTTGTCTATAAGATAGACACCACTAATAAAATAATGTTTTTCTTAAATTAAATAAATAAATTTTAGAAAAAAAAGTTGGTGCCGCCTATAAGATAGGCACCACTACAGCTAGTATACTATTTTGATACATAATTTTATTGACATACCATTTTCGTATATAATTTTTTTATAATATTAATGTAAAAAAGCCACGTATTTATCAAACAAGAAAATTTGTAAAAAGGAAGTAAAGATTCGAAGGGCGGAAATTAATATGAATGAGCAGGCATCATGAAAGGCGACGTCATCGCTCTCACGTAGTGTTTTAGGGTTTGAAAAGGCAACTTTTGAGCAAAGCAGACGACACCTAGAAACAAGGCCAAATTTGCGGAGTCCTGGAATTGGTTCCTCCATGCTTTCATTTCAGCAGCGAATTTACTCTTTATTCGCTCTTTTGAGTTTTGATCACTTCCAAAGGTAATTACTTGATTCTATTTAGACCAACAGTGGAGGAAAATATAGTTATTAAGACAGTAATTATATTGTTTTGTAATTACAAAACATTGTAACTTTTCAGATGTGTCTGATTGACAGGATATAATTATATCATAATTCATTATGTCATGTTTAGTAGTATAAATTATAATTATCATGATAATTATATAATTACATAATTTATATATTTTTTTTAAAAAATTAATTACTATAAAAAGTTGGTTTAGTAAAAAAAATTAAAATTAAATTGTCATATGTAATATGTTAATCCAAGAAAGTAGTTGTTGATATAGTTTTAATAAAAATAATAAGAAAAACAAATATCATATGCAATTCTTCTAATTGTTGTGACATTCTATATTTGTTGAGTTATTCCCTCTTTAACATTTAACATATACTCCTTATCATTATTCAAATGTAAATCTGTATTATTAATATTACTAAGATGTTATATAAGCTTAATTTGGAGAAAGATTTATACTAAGTTATACCCTTTTTATAATAAGTAAATTAAATTAAAATAATATAAAATATAACCTTTATAAAAAAATTATATATAACTTTCAAGACATTTTTTTTTATAAATAATCTATTTTTTTGTCTTAAAAAGTTATTTTTATAATTAAATTATGGGAAAAATTTGTAATATTATTTTTTATAATATATATTGATACATAAATAAGTATGTTTATACTTTTTATCTTAAATTTTATAAATAAGTATATTATAATATTTTTATAACACGTAACTTTTTTATCATAACTTTAGAAATTATTTGCAATTAAAATAATATAATTTTTTGTTATAACTTTAAAATACATATAAATTATTTTTTTAGGATTTATAACTTTAGGAATTTTTTTTCATAATCAAAACCAAGCACTCATACATTTTTGTATTTGTGTTTATGTTTATAATATAATTTGTATAAAAATTTAATTTGTAAACTTAAATCATGCATGAGTATTTGGAAAGTCATAAGATAATTAGATTTGGATGTAATTACTCATGTAATTACTTCAATTCTCACACTCCTCTAATAATTAGAAAGTCCAATTATACTCAATTCACTAGAACCCACAAATTACAAAAATTACCAAAAAAATCTTACACCTAAATCCAATTACTAAATAATTATTTAAACCCTAAGTTAGTACAAAAAAGAGAATAAGGAAATAAAATTTCATAGCTTGAAAGGATGAGTTAGTTTTATCCTCCTTGCTTTCTTCTATAGTTTACTCACTTCAATCATGGTAATAATAACTATGATGTTAATCTTTTATTTTTGTTAAAATATGTTCTAAATGTCTATATTTTTTTTACATTTTGATTTTAGTTGTTGTAATTTCATTTCAAATAATTTAATTTTTTATTTTTTTTATATTTCGAAATTCAAGTCTAATTAACACCATTAAAATTCTTTTGTTAAATTTAGATTCATTACAACTCCAATTTATTTATTACATGGCTACTAGGTGAGTATTTCTTTTATTTCAAAATGTCACACTATCAATTTTAATGAATAATTTTAACAGTGTTGATAATTAAACTTGAATTTTTAAATCTCAAAATTAGTGAGACTAAATTTCTAAAAATAAAAGAAAAAAAACTAAATTTCAAATGTACGAAAAGTACAGGAACTAAAATCATATATTAACCTAATCTTTTATCATAATGGTATTTAGGTATACTTATATGACAAAGTCTATGGGTGTATTTGATTTGGTTCAGTTTGGTTTTTGGACAAAAAGTGAACCGAATCGTTCCATTTGATTTTTAACTTTTGAAATCAAAACCATATTGAATAAACACCAAAATAATCAAAACTGATAATTGCAGTTCAATTTAATTTGGCAATTTTTAGAAAATTTGGGGTTTGTAAAAAAAATCGCCTTATTTTGTGCCCAAAAAAATCTAATATAATTCTTGATTTTTTTTCAAAATAATCATATTACGTGCTCTAGACTCATTTATACATTTATAAAATGGATTAAATAATTAAATTAATATCATAATCATCCATAAGGCCATTTAAAAAATCA
The DNA here is from genome assembly GCA_025698465.1 of Gossypium longicalyx. Classification (NCBI taxonomy): domain Eukaryota; kingdom Viridiplantae; phylum Streptophyta; class Magnoliopsida; order Malvales; family Malvaceae; genus Gossypium; species Gossypium longicalyx. Next base: position 21,396,536 of record CM047004.1, read on the forward strand.
TTTTAAATTAAGTTATTAAGTTGATAAATTATGGGAAGCTGTTAAAAATAAAGCTAATACATAAATCATTCATATACCTAATATTTTGTTGGGTCATTTCTTGTCAATTAATTTAATTAGTTGCTAGCTTTAATTGAGTCATTACAATATGCCATACAATTGATTAAATTTATAACTACTGAATAATTGTTTCTTTTATAAATAAATATTATAAAGTTCAATAAACTATTTTCTTAAAATTAGAATTATGCTTATAATTATAATTATTATATTTAAGAAATGATTCAGTTACTCTAATATGAAATTACATTTTCATATTTTTTTAGTAAAAGTACTAGGAAGGCCCTGTACTTAGGGGTATTGCATTTCGATCCCTCTACTGAAAATATGTGCAAATTAGCCCTCTATTTAATTTTTTTTGTTAAATAATGACGTGGAACATGTTAAAATTTTTTTTATTAGTAAACTATAAAAATGGTCACCGAACTATTCCTTTCGTTCTATTTTGGTTACTAATATATTAATTTTTTCAATTTAGTTAATAAACTTTTCAAAATTAAATATCTTAATTATTTTCAACTGATATGGACTTTCTTATTGGTCTAGTAATAAAATTATCCGTCTAATGTTAACATGTTTGGATCATATGCATTAGAACCAAAAGAATCTTCTTGCTAGTAAATTTCCTTATTTTCCGGTCAATAGTTAGAAATAAAAGGTAAACTTCTCTTAAAGGATCATTTACTATTCCTTTTAGGCATATTTAGTCCTTTTATTATAATCTTATCATTTCTAATCTTCATTTCCAGCCCTGGCTCAACAATTTTCCAATAATTTCATCAAAATAATTAAAGGTGGCTTATTTTGCGGCATATGCACTTTAATATTTTTGTACAGTTAGACATATATTATACAATTTCTCCTTTTCTTAAAAAACATGAAAAAATTGTCTAACTATAAAAATAACTGTCGAAGTGTATGTCTCATTATTACATTTTTTTTAAAAAAAATCAATGTCAATTTATTTAATGAAATTAAAAAAAATGGCCTCAAAATTAAAAAAATCAAATGTATTTATCAAATTTTAAATTTTAAATTTTATTTTTACAGAAGTGAAGCTACTACCACCTTAACCAGTAATTTATTGATAAATCTCCAAATCAAAATTTATTTCTAAGTCTCTAAATTTTTGTAAATTTTTAAAAATATAACTTTCGAGAACGAGGAATAAGAAAAAAAAAAAAACCAATACTGTTTGAACTATAATGATTTATTTATAGAAGAAGCAAACTCCTAAGTACACACATGATCTAAAATATATGATATAATAGGTGCTTCCCATATAATATATATATATATCATGTAGAACATATGATCATCTAAATACGTGCATGGCTTTTGCTTAGTTTTTTTGCTTGGGTAAATCGTTAAAAAGGGCTCCACCATATTTCTGAGCAGCCTCAGTGCTTGTGATAACATATCGCTCTCTCGGATAATAAAGTACCTGGTTTCGGAACCCCATCCATGGCTGTTGATAGGGAAGTTCATGAGGATATTGAGAAGGTGAAGAAGGAGGTGGAGCCCTTCTGTTTCCGGCTGCTCTTCCAGGTGCTGGCCGGTAATATAATTCATCTAGCATGCGGAAGTCTTCTGTGAAATCTTTAGGAAGGCGATCATTCTTATTGAGTACTCGATAATGAAATGCCATTGTTTTTGGATAAATATTGGGATGTGGTTGCTGTTTGCTTGATGCTATTTAGTATTGAAGATTACATCTATTTATAGGACAACCCCTTAGCTTCTTCTTCATCCTTAGCATCTCGCATCTTGGAAAAAATATATATATTACAAATATTTTCCCCCCTAAAAAAAAAATTAAAACCAATGATTTAAAAATCAGATTAAATGGTCGGTACAATTGATCCCATAATTTAATTATATAAGTTGAATTGAAATATTAATAACCAAAACCAGTAAAAATTGAAAAAAAAAGGGTAAAACTGGAGTTTTAGTTTTTATTAATTTTGGATTAAAAAAAAAGTTGAGATTTTTGTAATGTTTTGATTGATTTTTTATCATTTGGTTTTTGCAAATATATTCCCCCTAATTCTTATGATTTTTTTTAAAAAATATGATATTTTTCTTAATTATTATTAATTTATGTTGTACAAGCTCATTTTTGCTCGGGCCTCAAAACCCAACCAATTAAACCCAAATAACTAAACCTCAAGCCCATTAAACTGGCCCAAAACCTTAACAAAAAATAAACCCTAGCCCCCCAACCCAAGTGGCGCCGCAGCCTGCCCTAGCCACTGTCAGAGCCTGGCCACCGCCTCTGTTGCCACCGCCTCGTCACATCCTCGCCACTTGCACTTGCAAAGATAAAAAGCAGAAACGACAGCATACAAGAGGAAGATTTAAACTTTGTAAATGGCTATAAAAAGCCAACAAAAGTGTATTGTAAGGTTAGAGATTGAATACAATAAAAAAATAGATTTAAAACACACAAACATCAAATAACAAGGGAAGGTCAGAGAGAAAACAGCGCTAGAAAGATCTCTTTTTTATTTCCTTTATTTTATTTTTTTCTTTTTTTTTTCCGAATCCTTTTTATACAAATATATATAAAAAAGTGTATAAGAAATAATAAAAATACTTACTCTAGTTAATCGTTGAAAAATAGATGACTTTTGGAGTTCCGACCGCCGCACGTGGCGGCCAACGGTGGCGGAGCCCATGGCGGGCGATGATCGGATGGTTGGCTGGAGTTCAGAGAGAGAGAGAAGAGAGGGGAGCTCTCAAAAAAATTTTTTTTTTTTAAATGGTGTAAAGAATGAATTTTTTTTTTAAAAATAGCTTTTATAAACGTTTAAAAACGACGCCGCTTTAGGCCTTGATCCCACATGCTAAAACGACGCCGTTTGGCGTATGACCCAAAGACCCGACCCGCCTGTACCTAGGATTTGCGTGTTTCTTAAGCAGAAGGGATATTTTCGCATTTAGCCCTTCCGATTTTTCGATCAGCCTCAATATGGTCCTATCTTATTTTCGTTATTTTGATTTTCACTCCAAATTTTCATTTTTGTTTTGATTTAATCCTCGAACCTTTTAACGGACGAACACCTGAAACGGTGTCGTTTTGGGGACACGAGAATATTTCTCATTTAGTCCCTGTATCTCTGCGCGTGTTTTACCTTAATCCTTCAACTGGCCTTGTCCTTTCTTTATTTTTAAGATTCGTCCCAAAATGTTACCCAAATTGCAAATTAATCCTTGGTCACTTAGTTTCAACTCTCTCATTTTTTTTATTTCACTTATTTACTTTTATTTATCTATTATTATTATTATTCCTTCATCTTTTCACATTAAAAAATAGATTATTCATTTTTTAAATTGTGTATTTTATTACTTTTTTATTTTTATTTTTTAATTTAACTTTTAACGTTTTGTTGTTGTTTGTAGTTTTATTATTTCTATTATTATTTTCATGTGATATTTACTCTTTTATTATTATGCACTTCCTATCTTCATCTTATTTTATTTTAAGTCATTTTATTTATTTTGTTGTTGCAATTTGATTATTAATATTGTCATTATTAGTATCATAGTATTCTGTTTTTATTATTATTCATCTTTTGAATACTCTACGTAGATTATTATCCAACATTATTTTAACTTTTTGTTCATTATTTTTACTTCTAAATTTAATATTATACGTATATCTATTTATCTTCAAATTTGATATTACTTCGAGTCGTTCAATTTATTTATTTATATAATTTCGATTTTTTTCTTTTAACCAATTTTTTATTAATGATTCTTTTATTTATTTACGTTCTCACTATTTCTTTTATTTTCGTTTCGTAGCATTTCCAATTGGATCATATTTTATATGTATTCTTTTATATATATATATATATATATATATATATATATATATATTTATATATACATACTTTTTATTACTCCGTTTTTATCTAATTTTTGTTTCTTTACTTGTTTATTATTATATATATTCTTTTAAAATATAATTGTTTATAATCTCCTATTTTCGCAGAATATTACTATTATCATTATCATGTTATTTTATTCCTTCTTTGTTACTTATTTATTCTTTTTAATACCTTCATGTTTATTTTTATACATATTCCAATTTCTTTCGTTACTACTATTTATGTACATCATTATCTAATTGATATTAGATTTAATTGATCATTGTCATTGCTTATTTGTTGTCTCATCATTATAGATATGTTGTCATCATTCTACTATTATTCCAATTATGTCACAAGCCGTGTTTAAATGTCCATTCTTTACACTATAATTCAAATAACATAAATGTGCATAGTTTTAAACATTACATGTGTACTCATTCAAAAAATTTGTAAATAAAGGCAATATTTTGTTCTTTTAGAAATTCGAGAAATTGTGCCCTAACTTATTAGGTTTCAATTTTTCTCGTTTAACCTAAATAACCGAATATCCTTTTAAAATACATGAGTTTTGAAAATCAAAAGACAATCTTATTCTCGAGAATTCGAGATGCCGTGTCCTAACTTACTGGATGTGACATTTTATTACTTTGAGACGAGAAGGTCTTTAACATTCGAGTGTTTTTTTTTACAAAAAGTGGGATCGTATTTTAAAGTCTTTCAAGTTTTCAGTTCTTGACACTAAGACACTAATTAATCAACTGGTACCAATTTTTGGGCGTAACGAGGGTGCTAATCCTTCCTCATATGTAACCGACTCCCGAATCCGTTTTTCTAAATTTCGCGGACCAAAATCGTTGTTTAAATAAATCAAATCATTTATTAAAAATAACCACTTTTACGAGGTGATCCGATCATACCTAAACAAAAAAAATTGGTGGTGACTCCCGTTTTTTCGTTTTCATTTTTTAAAACCCAAGTCGACCGTCATTTTTTAAAAAGATGATTTCGACATATGTTTTTAAAATTATCGACCCTTTCTATTCAACTAATTGAAACAAAAATAGTAGGTACAACCAATTCCGCCTCTAATTTAATATTTCAACAATGGTTATAAGTCGTTTCAATTAGTATTTTGTCTTATTTTTCAATAAAAAAGTGAAAAATAAAAGGCATAATGATAGGTTTAATCATCAATATTTACAATTTTTTATTAGTTTAGTTATTATTAGTTTTAATTAAATTTTGCGCACAATTTTTTAAAAAGAGTCGTATTTGCCCATTTAACCTTTCTAAAAAGAATAAATTGTTGTTTTTTTAATGAAAATATAAGTTAAAATTTTAAAATTTTAAACATAGTAGACAAGTAACGTGCACTCCATGCTATTTTTCTTAACGTTTATGAATTTTTTAATTTTATTTTTATAATTTTTAAATTATTTGTTGACATGGTATATAAGATAAATAATATCATGTCAGTATTAAATACACGTAGACTACCACATAGTTTGTCACACCAACATCATTTAAAAAATAATGTTTTAGTCAATAGTTTCATTAAAAAGATAATTTGATTTGTTTTGAAAGGTTGAGGACCAAATTTAATTAAAAAATAATGACCAAATTAACAAAAAAAATTATTAATGTTAAGGGTTAAATTTATTATTATACCAAAATAAAACATAAAAACAATTTAAAATAAATGATAAAAAAAAAAGGTAACAAGTAAAATTACCAGCTAGACCTAATAATCAATTTATGCTATACGGATGATGATGATGGATGATGTTAGACGATTAGCTCATAAAAGACTAATCTTTGCCCTTTTCTTTCTTTGTTTAAAAGGAGACAAAAGAAAAACACACACATGCACCCCCTCGGAGCTCATGAAAATTTGATATTATTGTTAACGAGATTTTTGCTTAATGATTAAAAAAAAATGCAGGTAACTCATACTTCTATGAAATAAAATCACCAGATATTTTGATAAAATAAGTTTTAATCTAAGATACAAAATATCCTAAAAATTAGGTGCAGATCTCCACAAATAATTTATCAAAGATGGAATGAATATTTTAAAATTGAGATGCAAAGAAATTTTGATATTTGAGTGAAAGCTTGTTGGAAGCCGAAGATTATTCTTGGTCATTTTTAACACTAATTAGTGTTGAGCTGGCAGCATAATTTTCTTTTTGTCACTTGTAATTCTTTTCTTTAGGGGAATGTCACTTTTGAATTTGCAGTGAAAGCATAAAGTGGTTTTCTACCCAAATAATTGAGATTCAAAGCACAGAAACATAAATTATAGATAATATACTAAAGTTGTGGAAAAGTAAATTCCCTTCTATCTTCTATTGCTTCTCTTTTAAAATGGTTATATATATATATATATATATATATATATATGTGTGTTTTTTCCAATCTAACATTCTTAGGAGAGGGAGATTTTTTTAGATAATGTTAAAGTACTACGTATATGCTTTCGTTTTGCCATATTCTTTATTTGCATTTGCTTTGCTATAGATTAACAACAAAATGATATATATTGATAAAGGATTTTATGGATTTATTTAAACCAAATCTTTTGTAGAATAAAATATTAAGATTTAGGCTGATGGTTATAGTGAGATCTTATTTCAGTGGTATCCATTGCAATTAACGATCAAGAATGAAAGGGAGATAATAAATATGTTGCAGCCATTGGATGAATCCAGGTTGGAATCGTTCGAGAAACGTGTGTATACCCTTCACAAATTAAAAAAAAGTGAGAAAAAATCAAAACAAGGATTGCTTGGGAAGAATTTTCATTTCCATTTCTATGCAAATGTTGGAGATCGGCCCAAAAAAGCACGGTAAGCATCACTATAAAGTAAAACGAGAATGAAAATAAAATAAAAGAAAGCTAAACCAAGATATATATAATTCAAATGAGGATATTATGATTTTTTTTTAAGTAATTTGGAAAATTTTGGAATTTACAGGAATTACAAGAAAATCCACCATTTTCATAAACAAATAGAGGTCAGGCACATTTTTTTTTGTTGTTGTTGTTACTAGTATTTACACGAATGTAGAATTGAACCCAGATACATATAATTCAAACAAGGATATTTGAAAATTTCTTGAAAGTTATTTCTCAAAATTTTGAATTTACAGGAATTATAATGAAATCTACCATCTTCATCAACGAATAGATGTTAGAAACCTTTTTTGGTTATGCTTTGCTAGTAATATTTATGATTTTTTTTTTACTTAAGTTCTTGAATATATAACTTATTATAAATTAGTGTTTGCAAGTGAAAGTTTGGAATTACAGTAAAATACCAATTAATGATATTTTCATAGTTATATTCCTTAGTTGCATATAGAGATTGCAGAAGGAATAAAAGAATACCGTGAACAATTTCACTTTGATTTAAATGACGAACCATGTGGGGATGAAACATCAGAGCATAGTGTGGAAGCAGAACAAGGAATGGGAAATCCAACTTCGTATTCATTTTAAAGAATATTTTTATGAAAAAGATGCAACTGATTTAACAATAGAGTAAGTAAAAGGGACGAAATTCAGTTCATTAGTTGAAGCCAAAGAATTTTATCTTAGCTATGCTCATGAAATGGGTTTTGGTGTTAGGCTGGGAGGTACCACGGCAGATGCATTTGAGAATGTTGTTCCAAAGTATTACTGTTGTTGATGTGTCTTACATGACTGACTAAAAATACGACTAAGGCAAGTGCACCTATCGATAGATAGTATAATTATGGTGAGTAGAGATATCGTATCCACGAGGACTAAAAGTTTTAGCAATTACTGTTTTCCTATTTTTTAGTCAACAAATTGGAGTGATAGGTTTTAAATTAAAATTACTAAACTAATCTAGCTAAGAACTCAACAGAGAATGAAATAGGAAAATAATCGAATAATAACCAATGAGAGAGACAATACCCAGGAAAGAATTTACCTAGACTTTTCTATTATTATGAACGATTTATTCATTTAGTATATTGATCCGTAGAAATAATTAAATTATGTTAATATCTCTTTTGGGAGTAAGAACAATTGACTCTAGGTTGATTAATTGCAATCTCTTTCTAATTAAAACCCCTATCTGTAACATCCCGAAATAGGGCCTAGTCGAGACAGTGGTTTCAGGACCACAAATCCGACATCAAAATATTTATTTTATGCTTATTATGAGACCTAGAATATGATATTATGCATGTGTTAAAGTTTCATGAAGAAATTCCTTGAGTAAGGTGTCTAATTGGAAATTAGGGACTAAATTGAATAAATTGCAAAACTTGGATTCTAGAAGCAATTTGTATGAAATTTCTTTAGATTATAAATTAGAAGGTCTTGGGGAGAAATTTTCCCAATTTCTAAGTTTTTGGACAAAAATGGGCTTGCATGGATGAAATTTTAAAGAAAGGACTTAAGGGCACTTTGGTCAATTGGTTTTTTAATGAAATAAAATGGGAAAAATAATCCAAAATCAGCCATCTTCTTCTCCATAGCTGCCGAAAATTTCATGCTCTCCATAGCTAGGGTTTTCAAGCTTTCCAAGCTCAATAGTAAGTGCTCCCAAGCCCCGTTTTTAATGTTCTTTGTATTTTTAGAATCTCGGTAGCTTACTCTCTCCATTTCTACCCATATTTCATGCTAGGGTTCATGTTTAAAAATTTACCCATACATGAGTTGCTTGTATTTTGGTGGATTATGGAGGGGTATGAAAGTTGAAGGTGTGATAAACATCTTTTCCTAAGTGATTTTCATGAAAAGCCCTTGTAGGGACTACTTTGCAAATGTTTTAAAATGTGTGGTAGAAATGAGAAAATAATGGAAAATGTGGGCTTCCATAAGAGAGAAAAGTGTTCGGTCAGACTTGGTTAAGATAGAAATTCCATGTGTTTCATTATACGAGCTTAAGGACTAAATAGTAAAAATGTCAAAGGTTAGAGGCAAAATGGTCATTTGGACCGGGGATAGAAATTAAACTTGAAAAGTGTAATGTAGTGAATTAATGATATAATTTTGTTGTTATTGACCCCGAAGAACAAATTCCAGAGGTCGATCGAGGTAAACGCAAGGTTTCAGAATAATCAAAACACAACTCCGAAATGAATACTAGGTAAGTTCGGATAACTCGAAGTAAACCTATAACATGCATAATTGTATGTTTTGTGAATGTATGATAATTGCATTATTGATGGCATGAAAATGCATGAATTGCATCTTTAATAATGAATTGTTGGATAATGTCTCGGTTGAGGTTGGAAAGGGAATTCGATGGATAAACCATGATTTACATGAGACTTAAGATCCTGCATGTGTTGCAAAAAAGGATTTAGCCTGGACTGGTAATCCGAAGATCTCAAGTATAAAAAGGATCTAGCCTGGACTAGTGTTCCTTGAGTGATCGAGCCTCCCGAAGAATATGTGTGCATTGTGGATTTAGCCCGGACGGGTTATCCGATTAGGGTCTGAATTTAGCCTGGACTAGTAATTCAGATCCGAGCTCATTAAGGGTGTTTGTCGTTATAAGGGATTTAGCCTGGACTGGTAATCCCAACATCATCTTATGAGTTTATATTACGGAGGATTTAGCCTGGACTGGTAATTCTGCCGTAAGATGTGAAGTTCGCGGGAGTGCATACTGAAACGATCATTCGTACGAATTGATGGTAAATGGATGATCCATCGAGATTTCTTAGAAACTCAACGGGACTTTCACAAGGAATATTTATAGATGATATGTTAAATGATGAGCTTATCTAAGATGAATTACATGGTGCATTGATATGTAACTAACTCGATGGTTAAGTGCATGTGATAGGGAATCTATCCTATGCTTGTTGGTTTCATTGCCTAATATGGTTGTATGCTAAATAATTGGTAAGTTTACTTTCCAGTTATACGGGCTTACTAAGCATGTAAATGCTTACCCCTCTCTTTTCCCTACTTTTCAGAGCTCAAAGACTCATAAGGATTGGAAGACAATTGGGGAGTCAACACACTATCAACTAGATAAGCTTTGGTATAAAGTCATTTCTATTTTGTCCAATGGCATGTATAGAATTTTTGAGTATTTTGTTATATATGTCATTTGATTTTCCTAGTGAAGGCATGTAAAAATATGTTAATCTTTTTTTGTATATGGCCATGGGAATTGGCTTATTTTGAAGTAGGCTATGCCCTACAAATCTATGCATGTTTATATTCATATTCGATGGCTTAGTTATAATTGGCAATGAGTTATAATAACGAGCAAATCTTAATATGTCAAGCAGACATATAAATCATTAAATATAAGATAAGAATTAACTTAGCATGTATGAAACCAATGACATGAGGTTCACATGCAGTAAGGTTAATCAAAGTTTCATATTTACAAATGGATAATGCACTATAACAATCTATAAGTGTAATTGGCTAGTAGAGGGTGACTTAAGGCTTAGAAATTAGCCTAACAAGGTCCACATGGGTAGACACACGGGCATGTGTCTAGGCTGTATGTGACACACGGGCTACTCCCGTAGGTGTGTGCTATGACAGTGTGTCCCCTGCACCTGAAATTTTAAGTCAGCATAGAGCACGGGCTAAGCACACGGGTGTGTGCCTTGGCCGTGTATATTTAACAGAATGGTGAGGTTGAAGTCATTGTAGCACACGGGCTAAGCCCACGGGCGTGTGCCTTGGCCGTGTTGCATACTAGAAAAAGGACACGGGCGTGTTCTAAGCCCCATGGGCGTGTTACACTTCAACTAAGGGAAAATTTTCTAAAGTGCCCCAAGTCTATCGAACAATTTCGATTTTGTTCCGTACTACCCCTAGAAGTGTTTTTAGGCCTCGGAGGCCTGTGTAAGAGATAAAGTGCACACGTTTGAAAAGTGTTAAATCACGAGCGAAATTCAGTAACCCGATTGAGTAAGTTTGTAAAGGTGAATTACCGGTAACGCCTCGAACCGTATCCCAACGTCGGATACGGGTGAGGGGTGTTACACTATCGTCACATTAACTGATTCCTTTATTAGATTTGACTCTAATTCGGTAGATTTATGTCGTCCTATTTCTAGGATTGCATGCAACTCCACTCAATTATGCTAAATCTACTCTTAAACAGGGACTTTTCTTCCACTAAATTAAGCACATTAAACATGAATTAATATCCCGAAAATATTAAACAAAAAATAAGCACACATAATTATGAACAAGAATTAAGTATTTATCCCGTAAAATAGAAATCAAGTAATAAATTCATCTTAGGCTTCATCTTACCAAGTTATCTAGGGAATTAGTTCATAATCCTGAATAAAAACATCTCAAAGTTAGAAAAACCACAAGAAATAAAAAAAACTCATTGTAATATCTCGAATTAGGGCCTAATCGGAATAGTGGTTTTGTAACACCCCCTACCCGTATCCGTAGCCGAAATAGAGTACGAGGCATTAACGAGGACTACAAAAACACTTACAGATAATTTAAATATATTTTCATAACAACTTGTCTTGATTTCATACTATTTCATATTTAAGCTTTACTCACCAAAGTATTTGAAATATCATCTTTATGCAAATAGCACACATGAGGTACATAATTCCATAATTAAGAATGAACACATTTATCAAACATATTCCACATTCATATATCAATGTCTCACATTTTCATATATCAATAACCGTCATTTTTCTTGTTTTTCAGATAATTATGTATAACCATTGATAAGCATGCAACTCACTGTTTCTTCTTGTCAATCACAATTTCAAATGACAAATTCGTGTGAATGAGCTCAACCTCATTAGGTATTTAAATTCTGTCATTTTGATTCACATACTCATAATTTACTAACATATCCTGTCAAACACAATCTCTGAATGGCAAAATCACATAATTGAGCCCAATAATAATAATGATAACATTACTTACATTTCTTTTTCCACATGTTACATTTACGACTTACCAACTTGTCCATTCAAGGAACAGCTTACGGATTTGAGTACATCATGATCTGAAGCCCGAAGTCTAGCTGAAGCACATAAGTGCTAGACGGAAGCCCGAAGGCTAACTGAAGCACATAAGTGCTAAACGGAAGCCCGAAGGCTAACTGAAGCACATAAGTGCTAAACGGAAGCCCAAAGGCTAACTGAAGCTCACCAGAGCTGAACTGAAACCCCAAAAGGGTTAACTGAAACTCATATGAGTTAACGAAAGCTCGTAAGAGCTAAACGGAAAGCAAACACGAGAATTCGCAACAAATGCTGAATCTCGGTTTACTTGGGTAATTTGCCGTCAATTCATCTTTTTCACTGAAAGATTGTACTTATTTCCTGCGTTCCGTTCCTCCAAAATTCTCAATTCAATTTCATAACTTTTGTACATAATTTACTTATTTTCAACAATTAACATACATAAATATTAATCACCATTCATAAAATAATATTGAAATTTAATAATATTAACAAATGGTCACTAAATTTAGTTATATAAACTCACAGGTTCGATTTTTATATTATAGCGGTAATCATAATTTCATAATAAATATTCCAAACAAAACATTATATCGTTTCTAATTCAACACTTATCGATTATAATCAGGCATGTGATCAATTTATACACGAGTCATTCATATATTTTTGTATATTTTCCTCCTCCTCCTCCCCATCCACATCCTTAGTATAAACAACACACTTGTTGGAAACATTATCCATAATTTTCACTATCTACTTATGTGAATATTCAAGCTGTCCATCTGTGTCATAGTCACTAAATTATTTATATCTAGAGCTATAGAACTCCAAATTAAGTTAAGCTAATTTTTCCTGAAACTAGACTCATATATCTTCTTACCATAAAATTTTCATAATTTTTGGTTAGGCCAATTAATACAGTTTATTTATTAAATTCTCCCCTATTTCAGAGTGCGACTACTCTGACCTCTGTGCACTACGAACCAAATTTCTCCCTATAAAGAATTCCAACAACCATGTCGTTTGTTTCCCTTAAAAATAGACTCAGTAAAGAATCTATGCATGTAAAGTATGACTCTTAATAATTTTTTTACAATTTATGGTGAATTTCTAAATTCAGGACAGGGGATCTCGAATTCATTCTGACCTTATCTCACAAAATTTATCATATCTCATGATTTACAATTCCATTGCTTACATTATTTCTTCTATAAGAAACTAGACTCAATAAGCTTTAATTTCATATTTTATTCATCCTCTAATTCCATTTCTAAAATTTTTGGTGATTTTTCAAAGTTAGACTACTGCTGCTGTCCAAAACAGTTTTAGTGCAAAATGTTAATTTCCATTTTGCCCCAAATTTCACAATTCATACAATTCAGTCCTTACTCAATTAACCCCTAAATTAAGATAATTTTCTCAATTAATACATTTACTAAACATTATAAGTTATTTCATAACTATTAAAATTCAGAATTTCCACATAACACTCTAACTTCAAACTCTTTTACACTTAGGTCCCAAACATTCACTTTCTATTCAATTCTTTCAATAAAATCAACATATAAACAATTTAAAGCTCTAATTCCATGTCAAATCATCATATACTTCCAGCACATATTCATAGCAACTTTCAATTTCTTTCATGGAATCAAAAAGTAATGAATTCAACAAGTGGACCTAGTTGTAAAAGTCACAAAAACACAAAAATTTCAAGAAATAATCAATAATTGAACTTACTTGCAGTGAAAATATGAAAAACCAGCTTGAGGGAACTCTTTCCTGGTGTTTTTGCTGATGAGAATGCAGAAAAATAAAGAGAAATCTAGATAATTCCACTTTAGTCCTAACTTTATTAAGTAAATTTTGTAATTTTCCAATTTTGCCCTTAATTCTCATTGTTTTCTTGCTGATTTCATGCCCTTGCCGTCCAGCCCAAATAGACCTTGGGTCTATTTTCCTTTTAAACCCTCTTTCTTTTATCAATTAAGCTATTTAATCATTTCCTACAATTTTGCATTTGATACAATTTAGTTCTTTTTGTTCAATTAATTATCAGAACTTTAAAATTTCTTGACGAAACTTTAATACTAACATATTAACACTCCATAAATATTTATAAAAATATTTATGGCTCGATTTAAAATTCCCGAGGCCTCGATACCTCATTTTCGATTCTAATTATTTTAATATTTATTTTTAGTACACTATTCACTATTTCAAAAATTTTCCTAACTTCACATTTAATTTATACTCACTAAATTAATAATATTTCCTACTCATTTGTCGGATTTAGTGATCTCGAATCACTGTTCTGACATCACTGAAAATTAGGCTGTTACAGGTTTCGTGACCACAAAATCTGAGATAGAAATAATTATTTTATAATTATTTTAATGTTTATGATATGATTGCATGATTGTGTGAAATTTTCGTGAAGAAATTTTATGCATAAAGGGCTTAAATTGAAATTAGGGACTAAATCAAATAATTTGCAAAACTTGCATTCTAGAAGTTTCTAGTATGAAATTGTTTTGAAATATTAATTAGGAGGTCTTAAATAGCAATTTTACCAATTTCTAAGTTTATGGACAAAAATTGGACATGGATGGAATTTTTGGAAAGTTTAGTAGTAAGGGCATTTTGGTCATTTAGGGGTAAAATGAATTAAAATACAAAATTAAAAGCCAATTTTCCTCATCTTCTTCACCATGGCCGAATATAGCAAGGAGAAACCATGGCTAGGGTTTTTCAAGCTTCCAAGCTCGATTTAGCTTATGCTAGCAATAATTTAACCTAGGATTTATATTTGGAAAAATACCCATAGGTGAAATTTGTGTATTTTGGTGTTTTATGATAGAATATGAGGTTTTAAATTATGTTAGACAACTTGTGCTACTCGGTTTTAAGTGAAAACGAGCAAAAGGGCTTAATCGGTAAAAATACCTAATAGTCATAAGTACATGTTAGAGTGAGAATTTGATGTTTCTATAGAAGGGGAAAATGATCAGCATGTCATAAAACATAAGAAAATAGGCTGAAGTTTAATTTACGAGCTTTGGGGCAAAAGTGTAAATATGCAAAAGTTTAGGGGCAAAATTGTAATTTTTCCAAAATATGATTTTGGGTCAATTTGAATAATGTGAGTCCTAATTAGACTATATTTTAAATGACAGAGCAAGAAAAAATGAAATTCGGGCTAAAATGGGGAAAATACCAAGTTGTGGACGAAATGGTAAAAGTAGCCATTTTCGCATACTAGGTAAGTTCATATGTAAATGTTGGTAACATAGTTATTATTTTAAATGTTTTTATGTTATTTAAATGATATGATAATTATTATGAAATATTATACTTGTGACAATTATTTGATAATATGTCAAATTATGTGATATACTTGGAAAATGTGAAATACTACCGAGTATCGGTATCGGTATTCCGTAGAAGATGGTTGAGACACATGATTGGGAAAAAGGTCCCGTTGAACCTTAGGAATGGATTAGGATACAAGTGACATGTTACTGGGATATTTGAGCATCCGAACTCATTGAGTTGAGTCCGAGTTCACTTATGGATGCAAATGTCTAAACTCGTTGAGTTGAGTCCGAGTTCGTGAGATGTAACTAGGCATCCGAGCTCGTTGAGTTGAGTTCGAGTTCACTTATGGATGCAAACGCCTGAGCTCATTGAGTTGAGTCCGAGTTCGCTTATGGGTGGGTTACATAGTAGCTTGGCTACATATGTGGCACTTATGTGCAAACTTTCCATGTATCCGAATTATATTCCGATATGTTCAACGGGTAAAGTTCTACTCAAGTGGAGGAATACTCAAGATGAAAGGGACGTATTGGTAAGTATTGTGAAATGGATACTTTGAACAGGTATGTACTTAACCCTCGGGTTGAAATATCGATATAACAATAATATGGTAAGATGATAAATGAAAATATGATATGAATGTCTTGGTGATGATTATGCAAATGATGTTTTATGTTTGCTTATATGGTTATGTTACTTGCTATTTGCATGTGAACTTACTAAGCATTTATGCTTACTCCCTCCTTTTCATTCCTTGTAGTGTTGACAAGCCAGCTCGGAAATCGGGAACGGTCGGAGGCACGCTCACACTATCCGTATACCATCTTGGCATAATGGCTTGTATATTTTGAGTATGGCATGTATAGCATTATAATCATTTTGTATATATGGTCTTATGATATGGTTATTGAGTAGTATAAAAATGCTTGGTAATGATTAGCCATTGGAATGACTAATTATGATCATATTTGGTGTTATGTATGTCAAATTGCTAGTTAATCCATGGAAACCATGAAATAGGTAAAATTTACCATAAAATAGATTCAGACAGCAGTAGTGACGTGGATTTGAAAAATCATTAAAAAAATAGTAGAGATATAATTAGATGATGAATAAAATATTGAATTGAAGAATTATGAGTTTATTTTCATATGGAAGAAACGAAACAGGTATATGAGTTATATTTTATGAGATGTTTAAATTTTTGTGAAACAGGGCTAGAGCGATTTCTGGATCCCCTGTTCTGACTTTGGAAATTCACCATAAATTGTATAAAAATAATTAGAAGTCATAATTTATATGTACACATTTCTTATTGAGTCTAGTTTTAAGAGAAATAAACTTCATAGTCATTGAAATTCTGTACAGAGAGATATCTGATTCGTAATACACAGAGGTCAGAGCAGTCGAACCCTGAAACAGGGGAGACTTTAACTAATAAACTGTACTAATTGTCCTAGCCAAAAATTATAGAAAAAAATTAGTAAATATATATATGAGTCTAGTTTCAGGGAAAATTTACGGAATTGGATTTTGAGTTTCAGAACTTGAGATATGAATTTTTAAGCAACTGTGACGCAGTTAGCCAGCTTGTCTGGAATTTCTAAAATTAAATTGTTTGAGCTGTTTAAGCAATGAATTAAGTCTGTTAACACCTTGTGTTCGACTCCGTCAACGGTCTCGGGTACGGGGCGTTACACTCATAAAAACATCCAAAGAAATTAAAAAGAGGTCTTCGATCTTGATGAAATAAGCTTCAAAGTTGGCTCCAATGGTGTTTTTAGAGTTGTTTCTTCAACATTATCTGATGGCTCCCATATCTCTTCTTCTATTTGGTATTTATAGACTTTAGAATGCTCAAAAAGCCTAAAAATTGTATTTTTCCGCATGTTTGGGAAGTAAGTTACGAAATCAACACAGGCTTGCACATGGTTGTGTGTCCAGCCCGTGTGGTTCACATAGGTGTGTGTCCAGCCGGTGTGGCTCCTAAAATCTGCACTTTTTCTCTGATTTTCACTTGTTTTCGCTCGTTTTGCTCCTAAATGCTCACCTAAGTATAAGAACATGAATTAAAAGGATTAAGAGTATCAAATTCACCAATTTGCATAAATAATCATCCAAAAATGTATTAAGAATGGGATTAAAATATGTTAGTTTTATCATTTATCAAATATTCCCAAACTTAAGTGTTTGGTTGTCCTCAAGCAAAATCCTCAACTCACATTAAAATTAATCTTTCTCAACTTATAATTCTCATCAATAATGTTTTGAAATAATCCGCAAATAATCATGCATTAGCAATTCAACTAAAAAGGTACTAAAGATTCAAACAATCAAAACCGAAAAGCACGAAAACATAGGTATCTCCCCTTATCTAAGTAAGTACCTTCAATTCAAAATCTACAAGAATTGACATCCTTACTAAAAATTTAATCAGATCACTCAAAGTGTTTAAGGTTCAAGAAAAAGCACTCAACAGTCGAACAAGAAATGTCATTACCATAAGCTTGCTTGAAAATCAAATCTCCACAACTATAAAATAATATGACACACCAATCAAAAGGTCTTTAAAGGGTTGTAATAGGGCTTAGGTTAAGGGTGTGGAGAAAGGCCAGAAAAGTTGGTTATGATTGAGATCGAGTTGATAAATTACCAAACTAGAAACGTTAAACAAATGTTGAATTAAAAATACGCGCATCAATAACTATTCAAGAACAAAAACGAGCTTCTTCTCAAAATATGAAATTAACTGTTCAAGCTCAATCAACAAATAACTAATTAATAATCAATATTTTTTTTTCTCTTTTTTTTATCTAAAACTGTAACGCCCCGTACCCGAGACCGTTGCCGAAGTCGAACACGAGGTGTTAACAGACTTAATTCATTGCTTAAACAGCTCAAACAATTTAATTTTAGAAATTCCAGAAAGCTGGCTAACTGCATCATAGTCGCTTAAAAATTCATATCTTGAGTTCCGAAACTCAAAATTAAGATCCGTAAATTTTCCTTGAAACTAGACTCATATATATATTTACTAATTTTTTTCTATAATTTTTGGTCAAGCCAATTAGTACAGTTTATTAGTTAAAGTTTACCCTATTTTCACATTTGACTACTTTGACCTCTTTTCACTACGAACCACTTTTCTCTTTGTACAGAACTCAAAAGACTATTACGTTTGTATCTCTTAAAACTAGACTCAATAAGGAATATGTAAATATAAATAATAACTTCTAATTATTTTTGTACAATTTTTGGTGAATTTTCAAAATCAGAACAGGGGATCCAGAAATCACTCTGGCCCTGTTTCACAAAAATTCAAATGTCTCATAAATTATAATTCATATACCTGTTTTGTTCAATCCATATGAAAATAAACTCATTAAGATTCACTTTCATAACTTATTCATCATTTAATTCCATTTCTACTATTTTTAGTGATTTTTTAAATTTACATCACTACTGCTGTCAGATTCTGTTTTATGGCAAATTTCACTTTACTAAGGATTTTCATGGACTAAATATCATTTTAAACATACATAACATCAATTATGACTTAGATTGGCCATTCCAATGGCTAATCATTTACAAACCCTTTTCTTGCCAAACCATAGCCATATCATAAGATCAATTACACAAAGTGAGTTTAGTGCTATACATGCCACACTCAAAATATACAAGCCATTTTTACCAATTTAGGTCTTCGGATAGTGTGAGCGAGCCTTCGGCCTATCCCGATAACCAAGCCGGCTTGTCAAAACTATAATGAATAAAAAGGAAGGAGTAAGCATAAATGCTTAGTAAGTTCACATGCAAATAGTAAGTAACATAATCATGCAATTCCACATGAAAACATCATTTGCATAAACAATACCAAGACATTCATGTTACATTTGCATTTAATATCATGCTACGATTTCATAATACCTGTCAAATTTTCTCATTTACCACACTTACCAACATGTCACCTTCGTTTTAGGCATTCTCCTTCTTCTCTTATGATTCACCCGTTGAACACATCGGAATATAATTCGAATACACGGAAAGTTTGTACGTAAGTGCCACATATGTAGCCAAGCTACCATGTAACCCGCCCATAAGCGAACTCGGACTCAACTCAACGAGCTCGGGCGTTTGCATCCATAAGTGAACTCGGACTCAACTCAGCGAGCTCAGATGCCTAGTTACATCTCACAAACTCGGACTCAACTCAACGAGTTCGGACATTTGCATCCATAAGTGAACTCGGACTCAACTCAACGAGTTCGGATGCCCAACCATCCTAGTGACATGTCACTTGTATTCTAACCTATTCTCAAGGTTCAAACGGGCTTTTTCCTCGATTACACATCTTTGCCGTCTTCCACAGAACATCGAAATTGATACTCGGTAGCAAATCATAATTTACATATAATTCAATAATAACCATAAAGCATAATATTTAATGATATTAATCATCATATCACATAAATAACATTAAATTACTTAAAATGACAATTATGTTACTATATTTACACATGAACTTACCTCGATACAAAATATTAGCAATCAAGCCTATTCCTCGTAAACTTTGTTTTTCCCTCGATCACGACTTGAATCTCGTTTCTCTTGATCTATAATGCCAAATTAATCTTATTTAATAAATACATTCATCAAAACAGCCCCAAATACGAACTTTGGCAAAATTACCATTTTGCCCCTAAACTTTTGCAAAATTACACTTTTGCCCCTAGGCTCGGGAATTAAACTTCATCCCTTATTCTTATGTTTTATGACATGCTGATCATTTTTCCCTTCTATGGCAGCATCAAATTCTCATTCTAACATGTACTTATAACTATTAGGTATTTTTACCGATTAAGCCCTTTTTCTCGTTTTCACTTAAAACCGAGTAGCACAAGTTGTCTAACATAATTTAAAACCTCATATTCTATCATAAAACACCAAAATACACAAATTTCACCTATGGGTATTTTTCCAAATATGAACCCTAGGTTGAATTATTGCTAGCATAAGCTAAATCAAGTTACCGGGACTCCAAAAACGTAAAGAACATTAAAAACAGGGCTTGAAATCACTTACTATGGAGCTTGGAAGCTTGAAACAAACCCTAGCTATGGAGAACCCTTTAATTTTCGTCCTAATGAAGAATATGGACATATTTTGCCATCTTTTTCCTTTTTTTACTCTTTTAATTACAAAATGACCAAAATACCCTTAATACCTTTCTTTGAAAATTTTCATGTACAAGCCCATTTTTGTCAAAAATTTTAGAAATTGGTCAAATTTCTATTTAAGACCTCCTCATTAATATTCCAAAGTAATTTCATACTAAAAACTTCTAGAATGCAAGTTTTGCAACTTATTCGATTTAGTCCCTAATTTCAACTTAAGCACTTTATGCATAGAATTTTGTCACGAAATTTTCAGACAATCATGCAATCATATCATAAACATAAAAATAATTATAAAATAATTATTTTTATCTCGAATTTTCAGTCACGAAACCACTATTCCGATTAGGCCCTAATTTGGGATATTATAACTCTCCCCCCTTTAAGGATTTTCGTCCTCGAAAATCTTACCGGTAAACAGTTGTGGGTATTGATTTCTCATAGTTTCCTTAGGTTCCCATGTAGTCTCTTCTACCCCGTGCTTTTGCCACAATACTTTTACAAGAGCGATACTTTTATTTCTTAGTTGCTTGACCTCTCAAGCTAAAATCTTAATCGGTTCTTCTTTGTAAGACATATTCGGTCGTAGCTCAATTTCTGTCGATGAAATTATATGTGAAGGATCCGAACGATACCGACGTAACGTAGATACGTGGAACACATCATGAATCTTCTCTAATTCAGGTGGTATTGCTAACTGATAAGCTACTGGTCCAACTCTTTCAATTATTTCATACGGCCCAATAAAACGCGAACTTAACTTGCCCTTCCGTCCAAATCTAAGAACTTTCTTCCATGGAGACACTTTTAAAAATACCTTATCACCAACTTGAAACTCGATTTCCTTTCGTTTCAAATCCACATAAGATTTTTGTCCATCTGAAGCAGCTTTCAAACAATCTCGAATCACTTTCACCTTTTCTTCGGTTTCTTTTATTAGATCAACTCCATAAATCTGATTTTCCTTGAGTTCGGTCCAATACAATGGCGTCCGACATTTACGACCATACAATGCTTCATAAGGTGCCATCTTCAAACTCGTCTGATAACTATTATTATAAGCAAATTCTACCAACGGTAAGTATCTTTCCCAACTACCTTGAAATTCCAATACACAACATTTGAGCATGTCTTCAAGAATCTGAATCACTCTCTCTGATTGTCCATCAGTTTGTAGATGAAAGGCAGTGCTAAAATTTAACTTTGTACCTAATGCCTCTTGCAACTTTTGCCAAAACCGTGAAGTAAATCTTGGATCTCTATTCAAAATGATTGACAAAGGTATTCCATGAAGTCTAACAATCTCACGGATATACAATTCAGCCAACTTATTAAGAGAATAATCCGTACGTACCGGAATAAAATGAGGCGATTTAGTAAGTCTATCAACTATTACCTAGATGGTATTTTTCTTCCCTGGAGTTAACGGCAACCCTGATATAAAATCCATAGTAATCCGATCCCATTTCCATTCAGGAACC
This sequence comes from Gossypium longicalyx, assembly GCA_025698465.1. Classification (NCBI taxonomy): domain Eukaryota; kingdom Viridiplantae; phylum Streptophyta; class Magnoliopsida; order Malvales; family Malvaceae; genus Gossypium; species Gossypium longicalyx. Next base: position 21,418,406 of record CM047004.1, read on the forward strand.
ATGATAGGCTGGAGTAATCCCAAAGGTACCTGGTGTTCAGCTTTCACTTGTTGACAAATTAAGCACTTTGATACAAACTCGGATATATCTCTTTTCATTCCATTCCACCAATACATTTTCTTCAAGTCATTACACATTTTCGTACTGCCCAGGTGAACCGCCAAACAACCATTATGTGCTTCATGCAAAATCTTTTGAATCAACTCATTATTTTTTGGTACACAAATCCGATTTTTAAACATCAAGCAACCATCAGAACTGATTCTGAAATCTGACCTTGTATCAACCTCACATTGTTTTCTTTTGGCTTGCAAATCTTCATCGTTTTTCTGAGCTTCACAAATCTCTTGTAAAAACATCAATCTTGCTCTTAACTTTGCTAAAATTGAACCATCATCTGATACCTTTAACTGAGTATTCATAGTTCTCAAAGAAAATAGAAACTTTCTGCTCAAAGCATCGGCAACCACATTCGCTTTTCCCGGATGGTAGTCAATAACAAGCTCGTAATCTTTCAATAACTCCAACCATCTTCGTTGTCTCAAATTCAAGTCTTTTTGTGACATCAAGTACTTAAGACTTTTATGGTCGGTATATACTCGGCATTTTTCACCATATAGATAATGTCGCCAAATCTTCAAAGCAAGTACTATAGCAGCCAATTCCAAATCATGAGTCGGATAATTTCTTTCGTGAGATTTTAACTGCCTTGAAGCATAAGCCACCACTTTTCCTTCTTGCATAAGTACACATCCTAAGCCATTTCGAGAAGCATCACTATACACCACAAATTCTTTACCTGATTCGTGTTGTACTAACACTGGTGCTTTAGTTAATAACTTTTTCAATTCTTCAAAACTCTGTTGACATTCTTCCGTCCACTCAAATTTAACATCCTTTTGAAGTAGTCTAGTCATAGGAGCAGTAATTATAGAAAATCCATTTACAAACCGCCGATAATACCCAGCTAGCCCCAAGAAACTTCTAACCTCGGTTACGTTTTTTGGTGGTTTCCAATCAACAATAGCCGAAATTTTACTAGGATCAACCCCTATACCATCACCTGAAACAATATGACCCAAAAATCCAACTTCCTGGAGCCAAAATTCACTTTTACTAAACTTAGCATACAACTGCTTATCTCTCAAAGTTTGCAAAACTATCCTCAAATGCTCGGCATGCGCTGTCTCATCTTTCGAATAAATTAAGATGTCATCTATAAATACCACAACAAATTTGTCCAAGTATGATCGAAATATGCGATTCATCAAATCCATAAACACAGCAGGAGCATTTGTTAACCCGAATGGCATAACTAAAAATTCATAATGATCGTACCTTGTTCTAAAAGCAGTTTTAGGCACATCCGACTCTTTTACTCGCAGCTGGTAATACCCAGATCTCAAGTCAATCTTTGAAAACCATGTTGCTCCTTTTAGCTGATCAAATAAATCATCAATTCTCGGCAACGGATACTTGTTCTTGATTGTCACCTTGTTTAACTGCCGATAGTCAACACACAATCTCATAGAACCATCCTTCTTTTTCACAAAAAATACGGGAGCACCCCAAGGTGAAAAACTCGGTCTCATAAAGCCTTTATCAGTCAACTCTTGCAACTGCGACTTTAATTCTTTCAACTCTGCTGGTGCCATTCTATATGGAGCAATCGAGATCGGAGCTGTTCCCGGTACCAAATCAATACCAAATTCTATTTCCCTGACTGGAGGCAAACCCGACAACTTTTCTGGAAATACATCCGCGAACTCACACACAATCGGCACTGATTCAATTTTCTTTTTAATTTCTTTTGTATTAAGTACATACGCCAAATAAGCTTCATAACCCTTTCTCAAATATCTCTGAGCCGACATTGAAGAAATCATACTAGATAATACCTCTGATTTGTCTGATTCAACCCGCAGAATTTCACCACTTTCACACTTTAATTCTATAACCTTTTCTTTGCAATTTACTATAGCATCATGCAATGTCAACCAATCCATACCCAAAATAACATCAAATTCATCAAACAGCAACAACATCAAGTAGTCCGAAAAGTAATGACCCCGAATCATTAAAGGGCATTTCTTGCATACTTTATCAACTATCATACATTTGCCTAACGGATTCGACACTTTAATCATAAATTCTGTGTTCTCAACAGGTATATTCATACTAGACACCAGTTTCATGCATACATATGAATGAGTAGAACCGGGATCAATCAAAGCATTAACATTAACATCATAAAGAGAAAATATACCAGTAATCACGTTGGGTGATGAAGCATCTTCACGTGCCTTTATAGCATAAGTTCTAGCTGGAGCTCTTGCTTCAGATTTAGCTGCTGAATCTCTGGCTACATTTTTGCTGCTTGCTTCATTTCCAGCTTTTCTCGAATATCTTCCCCTCAAGTCTACACCACTAGCTTTCACATTCTGAAATTTTTCTTTCTCAGCTCTCTCTGGGCAGTCTCTAATAAAATGATCCAGAGAACTACACCGAAAACATTCATTCGCTCTACATGGGCCAAAATGAAATCTGCCACACCGCTGGCACTCAGGTGTAACAAATCTCGTATGTCCCACACTAGCCGCAGAAGTAGTCTGAGATTTAGGACCCACATTTTGCTTCTTAACATTTCCATATGATTGTCCAGCCGAAACCTGTGAACGAGGATTCATATTTCTAGATTTTCTAGATTGCTGTGAGAATAAACTGCTCGTTGGTCTTTTCTTCCAATTTCTAGTCTCAGCCTCTACTTTTTTCTTCTCTTTAAGTAGTTCTTCAGCCTTGCAAGCTCGATCAACAAGTACTACCATTTCTTTTAATTCAAGAATCCCAACAAATACTTTGATGTCTTCATTGAGTCCGTCTTCAAATCGTCTGCACATTTTAGCTTCTGTAGGAATCTATTCTTTAGCATACTTACTCAACCTGATGAACTCCCTTTCATATTCAGTAACTGTCATGTTCCCCTGCTTTAATTCAAGAAACTCTTTACTCTTCTGATCAACAAATCTTTCACTGATGTATTTCTTCTAAAATTCTTCTTGAAAGAATTCCCAAGTCACTTTCTCTTTCGGTACCACTGAAATCAATATCTTCCACCAATGATAGGCTAAATCCCTCAACAATGATGTAGTATATTTCAAGCATTCCTCAGGTGTACACGACAATTTATCAAATACTCGAATAGAATTCTCGAGCCAAAACTCTGCTTTCTCGGCATCATTATCAATATTTGCCCAAAATTCTTCGGCCCCTTGCTTGCGGATTCTGTCAATCGGAGTTCTGTGAAATTTCATCAGATCCATACCTTGAGGCATCGGGGGTACAGGTTGAAGAATTGGGGGAGGTGGGGGAGGTTGTACATTCGGGTTCGTACGAACGAACTCAGTATACCAAACATTCATCATTTGGAGAAAGGCTTCTCGAGCCCCTTCTCCTCCTCCTTGACCAATAGTAGGAGGTGGATTTTCAGTTGGCACCGCCCCTTCAGCCGGAGCTGGTGCATTACTCTCTACATCATCAGCCACAGCTGGATCAGAATCCATTTACTATAAAAAAATCATTTAAAAGGTCAGAAGTCGTCACACTATCACAATATATATATGTTTGGCATGGCATGTATAGCAAAACCCGTACATACAACACATTAGTCCGAGAACCGACTAAACCTGCTCTGATACCACCAAAATGTAACGCCCCGTACCCAAGACCGTTGCCGGAGTCGAACACGAGGTGTTAACAGACTTAATTCATTGCTTAAACAGCTCAAACAATTTAATTTTAGAAATTCCATACAAGCTGGCTAACTGCATCACAGTCGCTTAAAAATTCATATCTCGAGTTCTGAAACTCAAAATTAAGATCTATAAATTTTTCTTGAAACTAGACTCATATGTATATTTACTAATTTTTTTCTATAATTTTTGGCCAAGACAATTAGTACAGTTTATTAGTTAAAGTTTACTCTGTTTTTGCATTTGACTACTTTGACCTCTGTTCACTACGAACCACTTTTCTCTTTGTACAGAACTCAAAAGACTATTCCGTTTATATCTCTTAAAACTAGACTCAATAAGGAATATGTAAATATAAATAATAACTTCTAATTATTTTTTTAAAATTTTTGGTGAATTTTCAAACTCAAAACAGGGGATCCAGAAATCACTCTGGCCCTGTTTCACAAAAATTAAAATGTCTCATAAATTATAATTCATATACCTGTTTTGTTCAATCCATATGAAAATAGACTCATTAATCTTCAATTTCATAACTTACTCATCATTTAATTCCATTTCTACCATTTTTAGTGATTTTTCAAATTTACATCACTGCTGCTGTCAGATTCTGTTTTATGGCATATTTCACTTTACTAAGGATTTTCATGGACTAAATATCATTTTAAACATACATAACATCAATTATGACTTAGATTGGCCATTCCAATGGCTAATCATTTACAAACCCTTTTCTTGCCAAACCATAGCCATATCATAAGATCAATTACGTGAGTATAGTGCTATAAATGCCACACTCAAAAGATACAAGCCATTTTTACCAATTTAAGTCTTCGGATAGTGTGAGCGAGCCTTCGACCTATCCCGATTCTCAAGCCGACTTGTCAAAACTACTATGAATAAAAAGGAAGGAGTAAGCATAAATGCTTAGTAAGTTCACATGCAAATAGTAAGTAACATAATCATGCAATTCCACATAAAAACATCATTTGCATAAACAATACCAAGACATTCATGTTACATTTGCATTTAATATCATGCTACGATTTCATAATATCTGTCAAATTTTCTCATTTACCACACTTACCAACATGTCACCTTCGTTTTAGGCATTCTCCTTATTCTCTTAAGATTCACCCGTTGAACACATCGGAATATAATTCGAATACACGGAAAGTTTGTACGTAAGTGCCACATATGTAGCCAAGCTACCATGTATCCCGCCCATAAGTGAACTCGGACTCAACTCAACGAGCTCGGGCGTTCGCATCCATAAGTGAACTCGGACTCAACTCAGTGAGCTCGGATGCCTAGTTACATCTCACGAACTCAGACTCAACTGAACGAGTTCGGACATTTGCATCCATAAGTGAACTCAGACTCAACTCAACGAGTTCGGATGCCCAACCATCCTAGTGACATGTCACTTGTATTCTAATCTATTCCCAAGGTTCAAACGGGCTTTTTCCTCGATTACACATCTTTGCCGTCTTCTACGGAACATCGAAACCGATACTCGGTAGCAAATCATAATTTACATATAATTCAATAATAACCATAAAGCATAATATTTCATGATATTAATCATCATATCACATAAATAACATTAAATTACTTAAAATGACAATTATGTTACTACATTTACACATGAACTTACCTCGATACAAAATATTAGCAATCAAGCCTATTCCTCGTAAACTTTGTTTTTCCTTCGATCACGACTTGAATCTCGTTTCTCTTGATCTATAATGCCAAATTAATCTTATTTAATACATACATTCATCAAAACAGCCCCAAATACAAACTTTGGCAAAATTACCATTTTGCCCCTAAACTTTTGCAAAATTACACTTTTGCCCCTAGGCTCGGGAATTAAACTTCATCCCTTATTCTTATGTTTTATGACATGATGATCATTTTTTCCTTCTATGGAAGCATCAAATTCTCATTCTAACATGTACTTATAACTATTAGGTATTTTTACCGATTAAGCCCTTTTTCTCGTTTTCACTTAAAACCGAGTAGCACAAGTTGTCTAACATAATTTAAAACCTCATATTCTATCATAAAACACCAAAATACACAAATTTCACCTATGGGTATTTTTCCAAATATGAACCCTAGGTTGAATTATTGCTAGCATAAGCTAAATCAAGTTACCGGGACTCCAAAAACGTAAAGAACATTAAAAACGGGGCTTGAAATCACTTACTATGGAGCTTGGAAGCTTGAAATAAACCCTAGCTATGGAGAACCCTTTAATTTTCGTCCTAATGAAGAAGATGGACATATTTTGCCATCTTTTTCCTTTTTTTTACTCTTTTAATTACAAAATGACCAAAATACCCTTAATACCTTTCTTTGAAAATTTTCATGTACAAGCCCATTTTTGTCCAAAATTTTAGAAATTGGTCAAATTTCTATTTAAGACCTCCTCATTAATATTCCAAAGTAATTTCATACTAAAAACTTCTAGAAAGCAAGTTTTGCAACTTATTCGATTTAGTCCCTAATTTCAACTTAAGCACTTTATGCATAGAATTTCGTCACGAAGTTTTCACACAATCATGCAATCATATCATAAACATCAAAATAATTATAAAATAATTATTTCTAACTCGAATTTTTGGTCACGAAACCACTATTCCGATTAGGCCCTAATTCGGGATATTACAAAAACTATAAGAAATAATTCAGCAAATCAAATTGAAAAGCATAGTTAGGCAACTAATCAAATCAAATATCGACAAAAAGGGAGTCAATAAAATGAGAAGAGTCACAATGAAAAAAATGGGTTATGGTTAACATTAATGGGCTAATCAAGAAACGAGATGTTAGGTTTAACAGGGTTCACTAAGGGTTAATTAAAAATGGAGGCTTTTTATAGGATAAGTGGGTTAAAACCTAAGTGCCTTTATCATCTTAGTATATCAAATCAAAGGTGTGGTCTCGACATGCATAATCAAGGTATGTTCTAGAATAACAAATCAAGTTGACACACTCAAAACCAACAACAAAATGAGCATGAAAATGTATGCCCTAAAGGCTTAAAATCTCACAAAAAATCATGGTTTTGATGTCAAACTTGCAAATTTAAAACTTCAAAATAAAACCTCAATTCAGGGAAACAACCTAAAAAAATTAATTCTGAAAATAACCTATCATGTTTGACTAGAAATTACCAAACTAGCAAAATTAAACAAATATTGAATTAAAAACAAGCGCATCAATAACTATTCAAGAAAAAAAATGAGCTTCTTCTCAAAATATGAAATTGATTGTTCAAGCTCAATCAACAAATAACTCATTAATAATCAATATGTTTTTCTTTTTTCTTATCTAGAACAATAAGAAATAATTCAGCAAATCAAATAAAAGAGCATAACTAGGCAACTAACCAAATCAAATATCAACAAAAAGGAGTTAATAAAACGAGAAGAGTCACAACGAAAAAAATGGATTATGGTTACGTTAACTGGTTAATCAAGAAACGGGATGTTAGGTTTAACGGGTTTCACTAAGGGATAATTAAAAAAGGGAGGCTTTTTATGGGATAAGTGGGTTAAAACCTAAGTGCCTTTTGTAGTAACCCATTTCTGCCCGGGCCCATAAATAAATAAAACCAAAAAAATGAATGTTTAATTATTTAAACAAGTCCATATACATAGCCCAAAAATTAAAATCCAGCAGCCCAAATATTTAAACCCTATGACCGGTTACAACCCAATACTATAGCCCACTAACCTACTAACCCGTTAGCCCAACTAAATACTCAAACTACCCATTACACCTGTTTCCAGCACAGTAAACCTACAATTACCCTATACCCGTTTACACCCTCAGCCTAAGCCTACCCTTGACCTAATTTAGTGACGCCCAGAAAGGCCCAAAGCCTAAAATCGGATTAGGAAATCCTAGGGTTTCCAGAAGCGCTGGCGCCGCAATCAGCCCAAGAGTTGTGCCTCTTCAAATCCCGTCGTTTCAGCCACCCTTCATCGGTGCCGTGATTCCAGGCCCTGTGTTATGCCGTAATCGACGCACAAATCAATGTCGGTAGTCTATTCTCCTCGATCACATGCAAAAATGGAAAGAAAACGACAGAAACAAAACAAATATGCCAGGGAATATTTTTAAACGTGTAAAAATGCTATGTACAGTGGCTATAAAAGCCTGAATTAGATGATGTAAAAGGATATATATGCTTTTTTGAAAGATATACAAAAGATATAAAAAGAAATCAAAGAGTTAACTGAGGAACAAATGTGATACTTTTAATTTTCTTTTCATTGTTTATTCTCTTCTTTGATGCAGCGTATAGTAAAAATACATAAAAAAGATAGTAAAGAAGTTACCCTTTCGTTTCACCGCGAAAAAATGGAACTTTGAAAACCCTAACCGTCGGGCGCGGTGGCTCAGATGGTGGCGCGTGAAGCGCGTGTGGCCGAAGGCGGTGGAGCTCCGGGACGAGCCAGGACGGCCACTGGCAAGAGCTCTGAGAGAATTTTAAATTTTTTTTTCTTTTTTTTTTCAGTCGAATGTTTTAAAATGAAGGTTTAATTTTTTTTTTTTTACTTTTATAACATCAGTAAAACGACGCCGTTTTAGCTTAATTCGATAAGCACTAAAACGACACCGTATTATACATAGGATCCGCGTGTTGACCCGATTACTCGGGGAGGATCCACGTGTTTTCATAAAGTGGGTTAATTGCCCAACTGATCCTCTCGCAATTTTAATCTTTATAATTTCATTTTATTTATTTTTAATTTAGCCCTAGTATTTTAATTGTAATTCAATTTGGTCCTCACAGTGGCTTTAAAAAAGTATTTGGGAAACGGTGTAGTTTTGGGATTAGGGCTAAATTGCCCAATGAGTCCTCTGAATTTAACGCGCATTTCAATCAGGCCCAGAATTTTTATTATTTTGCAAATAAACCCCCAGATTTCTTAATTAAATTCAATTTTAATCGTTTTTATTTTATATATTTTTAAAAAAAATATTAGTTATATAAAATAGTATATATTATTCATTAAATTATTATTATATATTATTTTATATATCCTTTATCATATTATATTTCATTATATTCTATTTATATATATTTGTTACATATTATATTTTACTATATATCATAATATTTTATATATTATATTATATAATTTTATAAATAAATGTAATATTAATACTTAATACATTTTTTATATATAGTTATTATACCCTATAATATAACTTATATGTATGTATCATTTTTAAAAAAGAAGGGGGTTCTCTTTTATCGTTCTTGTATTATTCAATGTATTTCTAAATATCTTGTTTTTTATTGGATTTATATTTTATACATTTTAATTAATTAATTTATTTATTAGTTTTTTTTCCTTATTTTGATATAGTAGGTTAAACTTTTACATATCATTTGTTTCGTATATTTGCATGAAATTAATCATTTATGGTCATTTGCATAAGATATTATCATATATGTATATTGCGATTTTATATTTGTTGTATTCATTATGCACTACATTATGTTTTGTATGTAACAATAATGCATGAACATTTAGGTTATTTATCATGATATATGCTTAAAGTGGTAATGCATATTGTGTAATTTATGTCATCATTATTATTTTCTATACTATATTTGCATGAAATGATAAAGCTTATATATTGCAATTAGGTTTATTCAATTTCTTGTAACATGTAAAACATATCATTACTTTTAAAACCAAAATTATATCTTATTTAATTTAAAAATGGATTCTTTTTAAAAAATAAGGCAATGTTTAGATATATCGGAACTCGGGAAGTAGTGCCCTAATATACTGGGTTGCGACTTCTCGTTTGTCTAAATATCTAAAATATCCTTTTAAAACGGGTTTTACAAATCACAAGATGATTTCAATTACGAAAGTTTAAAATATTATGTCCAATCATGCTGGATGTGATGTTTGTACTCTTTTAAAGCGAATGAATCTTGATACTTTTGATTTAAAATATTACGGTTTTAAGGAAATCTCATTTCTAAATTCTTTCAAACTTCTGACACTAAGACAAAATTATTCATTTTGGTACCAATTTTGGGCGTTACGAGGGTGCTAATCCTTCCTCAAATGCGTGTCGACTCCAGAACCTATTTTCTCATAGTTTCGTAGACCAAAACATTTTATAAAGTGATCCAATCACACTTTAAAAGATTGGTGGCGACTCCCGTTTTCGTTTTTCAAAAGTCGATCCCCGTTTTTCGAACATCTTTTAAAAATGGTTTCGACAGCTTAGCGACTCCACTGGGGACTTAAGAGAGTCAAGCCAAGAAATTGATTATTTTAACTGGGGACTTAAGAGAGTCAAGCCAAGAAATTGATTATTTTATGTCTTAATGTCGGAAGTTTGGAAAATTTAAAATGTGATCCTATTTTGACATGTGTTTGCCGCATATGTTTGTTATCTTATGGCCGTACATTGCATTTGCATGACCGTTGTGGTCGCACCCTTAACTGAGAGTAAGAAGCTACGCTTTCGTGAGGTTTTCACCTTCGTATGAGCTAGTGGATTGCTTCCGGTATACTGTACCTATGTCTTCGTGAGATTTTCATCTCCGTATGGCCATAGGGAGATGTGTCCCCCTGAACAGAACTTGGTCTAAATGAGCCTATAATGGGTGAAGACCGAGGAATCTGCTGGTTTAGGTACCCTTGCTTTAGAGCTAAAACTCATATAGTGAACCTTTAAGTGCTTACCCTAGGGAAATAGTGATACCTTTAGAAAATTACCCTTGTAAGTATTTGTTTATCATTTTCTTATATATATATATATATATAATACTGACCTATTTTTTTTATTTTGCTGTTATTGCATGTCATTTCACATTTAAAGGTGTTAATTCAAGGCTCGATTTCTAGATTAGAAAGTTTTGTAATGAGGAACGAATACCTTAATAAAGTGGAGAACAATGCTTCTGTTTGTACCTGGTCAGAGAAAACCCAGTTAGAGAAAGGAGATAGTGTCACCGAGGGGTATACATCAGAGTTATGGGACTTCACCCGTGTTAATTCGATGCAGAATGAGTTGTAGGAGTTGAGAAATATTTGGGCCCAATGGGATGACGAGGCTAAGCAACTCTTCTATCAGAATTACAGAGACCTTCCCTATTTGCTAGACGCCAAGGTAGATAGGCACTTGTTTCGAGCCATGGTACAATTCTGGAACCCTGCTTATAGTTGCTTTACATTTGGTAATGTTGATCTTGTACCCACCTTAGAGGAGTATACGACTTTACTGCGTTGCCCGAGGATTCAAGGTTACAAGGCTTATGTTAGGCCTGCTAGCCTTCTAACTTTTACGAAAAAGTTGGTAATGATTACTGGGATGAGTGAGCAGTGGGCTGTAGCTCGTGTACAGCAAAAGGGTGATAGTAAGTGCATTCCATGGGCTATTCTGAGGGATTTGATATCGACGCATCCAGACGTGAAGAAAAGGGTCGACGTCCTGGCTTTGAGTATTTACGGCATGGTGATCTTCCCAAAGGCGTTGGGGCACATAGATGAGGCAGTTGCAGATTTATTTGATCGTCTGGGTAAGAACACACCTGTGCCCGCAATTCTAGCTAAGACGAAAAGATCCTTGAACGCATGTCGAAGAGCTGGTGAAGGAAGGTTCATTGGATGTGCATAGTTACTGTTGGTTTGGTTTCATAGCCACTTCTGGAAGCTTGATAAGGTTCCTTGCCGAGTATTCTTTGAGGGTTATTCTCCCTTAAAGGAAGCAGCGGACATGCCTAGGAGAGATGACATTTTAGAGGAGAGATGGATAGACATTCTTCAGAATCTTCGAGAGGAGGATGTTATGTGGAAGGCTCCTTGGTTGGTTTCTAGTGAAGTCCTTTACCGATGTGGCAGTTTTGATTGGGTCCCTTTGCCAGAATTTGGGGAGTTATCGGATATACACCATTGCTTGTTCTAAGGCAATATCGAGCGAGGCAGTTCATACCAGCTACACAGGGTCTAGCTCAGAGTGATTTCTCTTATAAAAGAGATCACTACAAGAAGAGGATGCAAGAAATTTCTAAGGCTTGGATGAAGCCTTTTTGTATGAAGATCTTGACTGAAGGGTCGATGTCAACCCCTGAGTATAAAGGATGGATTAGTAGGAGAGTCAACGATAATGTCCCTAGGCCAATTTTGAGAGCAGTTCGATCATTAGAGGAGAGCTTACGAGTGATTCCATCAGAGGTGGAAGTTATGAAGCAAGAGTTTGAAAGAAAGAATTCAGAGCTTGAAAAGAGGATGGAGAAGCTCGAAGAGGAAAAAATGTGTTTGAGTCTCGACGTCGATGTTCAAAAAATGGAAGTCGAAAAGGTGAAAAAGGAAAAGAGAAAGATTGAGGAAGATCGAGATGATTTAAAGACACATTACAAGAAAGCCCAAGTAACGTTGAAAAGGGTCGGATTAGGGATATCCTCAGAGCAGTGGCAGCATGAAATTCGGGAGGAAAAAGCCAAAACTGAGTATTGGAAGAAGAAGTTCCAAGAGATACAGTCACGAAATCAGGCCTTAGAAAAGGAAAATCAAGGGTTAAAGGGTAAGGTGACAGAGCTTGGACGATCTCTTCATCATTATAGAAGCTATAACTCCACAGCTGAGTTAAAAGCAAGTCTAAACAAGATCGAGGAAATGAAGCACAATATTGGAGGGTTAGAAACAGCACTACAGGACTGTGAGCTACGGATTGAGTAACTCGAAGCAAGAGAAGAACAATGGAAGGGAGAACTTCACCATCTTCGAGATCAAGTGAGAGATAGAGATCATGTCATGGAATAGGCCCTAGTTTAGATTCGAGAGGTTACTGAACACTTGCAGGATTTGGCAACACAAGCTAGAACACTGAGTACAATGTATGAGTCATTGTCAGACAAAGGACGAGAGTTAGCATTATTATTGGACAGGGTTAAGACTCTAGGCTTATAGGCGAAAGTATATTTGTAATCCGTTTTATGAAAAGATTTTTGTTCCTTAAATAACGTTTTCTAAAATGAAACTGAACCAGAATCGACATCTTTTTGCATTCATGCATTTGCATTTCACCATATCATATGCATTCAAGTTTATAGAAAGAACCTAATTAGTTAAAATTATTAGGAAGAAAGAAAGTAAGAGAGAAAATCTGGAAGTAACACATCCTTACGGTACACGTGCTAAGTCAAAGAATATGGACCAAAGATTTGAACAGCTACAGAAGGATATGCAGGACCAATTGCAGGACCAATTGGCAAATATGCAAAATGATATGAGGGAGCAAATGTTGGAAGCTCAAAGGAACATGATGGCTGAGATGGCTCAGCTACTGAGGGCCACAGATAAGGGAAAGGCTCCCATGGCAATCACTGAAGAGGATAACGAGGGTCATCCTCCTGGTTTCACCCCACCCCACGTGCCTACACAAACCGAGGCACTTTCTAGGAGGCCATCTGTCACTATAAAGCCTCAACAAGGGCCGGTCGATGCTGGGATCCCCATAAATTTCCCAACTGGTTCGGGATTCAATTTGGTTGATAACTCTACCAATCCTCTCATTCCTGACTTGGATGTAGCTGAAAAAGAAGATTTGAGAGCCGAAGCTACAAGACAGTTGGAGGAACGTTGCCGATGGTTGGAGGAGAAATTTAAAGCTTTAGAGAGTGCTGATGGGCATCATGGAGTTGATGCCAAAGATCTAAGCTTGGTCCCAGACTTAGTACTTCCTCACAAATTCAAGATGCCAGAGTTCGAGAAGTACAATGGTACTACTTGCCCAGAGACCCACATCACGATGTTCTGTAGAAGGATGACTGGATACGTAAACAATGATCAGCTATTGATCCATTGTTTCCAAGACAGTTTAGTGGGAGCGGCAGCCAGGTGGTACAATCAGTTGAGCCGGGCTAGAATAAATTTATGGAGGGATCTGGCGCAAGCCTTCATGAAGCAGTACAATCATGTGACTGACATGACTCCTGATAGGATCACTCTGCAAAACATGGAGAAGAAGCCTAATGAGAATTTTAGGCAATATGCACAGAGGTGGAGAGAGGTGGCAATGCAGGTTCAACCACCACTGCTGGAGAAAGAGACCACCATGTTATTCATCAACACTCTGAAAGCTCCATTCATTACTCACATGATTGGAAGCACTACCAAAAGTTTTGCGGAGTAATGGCGGGAGAGATGATTGAGAACGCCATAAGAGGTGGAAAAATTGAAGGGGAAGCGGCCAAAAGATCGGCCCCAAGGAGAAAAGATAACGAGGTAAACAACACAAGTAGCTTTAACTCGGCGATCCTGATGGGTCAACCCAAAGCAAACAAGGTTGGACAACAGGGTTCTCAAGGATAGGAATCGGGCACAAATCACGAGAGGATGCAATTCACACCTATCCCTGTAATGTATCGTGTAACACCCCTTACCCGTGTTCGACGCCGGAACAGGGTACGAGGCATTACCGGACTTAATCACTAATCATCGTATAAAAACCGATTCATAATTTCACTCTAATTTAAAACTTTTTCAAACACATTCAACCTCTCCCTTAAAAAGAGCTTACAAGGCCCATATCATCCTTTAATTCAACCACACACATAGGCAAGCATGCACATTCATAAATTGCATCATTTAATTAATAACATAATCAAGACTATCTACATTAAATGACTTTATACAATAGAGACCTTCAAATAACATAGGTCAGTATTTTAGGCCAATTCCTAGCAACTTAGTAACAATTAAACGAGTCTCCATACATGCCAAAGACTTAAAAATACTTTAAAACCTTTATATATTGATCAATAGTTTGATAGTGTGATTTAACCTCCGGTGACCTCCAATTCGAGCTAACATTTGAGACACTATAGGAAAAAGGAAAGGAAGGGAGTAAGCATTATAGCTTAGTGAGTAAGTATGTAAATATTAATAAACAATACATTATCATACTTTAAATGAAGTCACAATATGTTCCCGGAATATTACCATCACAAACACACACATACTTTCACTATTACAATCATAAACATGTTCAAAATAAGCTGTCTAGTAGAGTACCAGCAGCTAAATTAATTATTTCTGGAGCTACAGAACTCCAAATTACAAACCGTTAATTTTTTGTGAAACTAGATTCACTTATATTCTTACCATAAAATTTTCCGAATTTTTGGTCTAGCCAATTAGTACAGTTTATTCATTGAAGTTACCCCTGTTTCACTGCTCAACTGTTCTGATCACTCTTCACTACGAATCAATTTTCTCCTTGTACAGAATTGAAATAATGTTCTCGTTTATTTTATTTGAAACTAGACTCATTAAGGATTTCAAACATATAAATTATATCCCCTAATTATTTTTGTACAATTTTTAATGATTTTTCCAAGTCAGAACAGGGGATCACGTAGTCATTCTAAACCAGTCTCTCAAAAACTTAAATATCTCATAATATAGAATTCCTTTGCTTGCTCTATTTCTGTTATATAAAAATAGACTCATTAAGCTTTAATTTGATATCTCATTCAGTCTCTGATTATATTTCTACTATTTTTGGTAAATTTTTAGATTCACGTCACTACAACTATCCATAACAGTTTTATTGTCAATTTTGATCTTTCACACTTCAATTGTATTCATCACTTACCCATAATAATCTTTCCAATTTCCAATCACATATCGAGCATATTGCTCAGAAGTTACACACGTATATACTTACACTTATCATCACAAAGTCATACACAATTTCATTTAATCAATTTCCCAGTTGAACGCTTCGGAATAATAACAGATACGCGATGGTATCGCACACAGCCCACCTTTAAAATCGAAGCTCTCTTGTACACATAGTGGCCTTCACTTAGCACCACTCATGTGACCTAGCTCGATTGTACACATAATTTTGGCTCTCTTGTACACATGGTGAACACTTAGTACCACCCATGTGACCTAGCCAGTTTATCTCGTAGCTCTCTTGTCTACATGGTGTCCTTCACACGGAACCACGCATGCGACCTAGCTACATATATCCAGTAGCTCTCTTGTCTACATGGTGTACACATAGTATCACCCATGCGACCTAGCTACATCATAATGTCTCAGAACTCTCTTGTACACATGATGTGCACTCAGCACCATACATGTGACCTAGCTACATACCATCTCAGATCATCCAATCTTTCGAAGGTTCAACCGGGATTTCTCTCTCTTTCTAATACTTGATTCCATACTTCCAATAGTCAATTATGATTCAAAAATCAGCTACAATACATAAAATATGCTGAAATATAAAAACATAATAAAGATAATGTATTATTTACATACAAACTTACATACTTTCTCATTTCCATGTCAAATTAATATTGAACATTTAAATCATCATAATTATACTTACTTTCAACACCTCGGAAATCATAGTAAATATATTAATTTTACGTTGAAACATGCATAAATTAATGCTTATTGTACATATGAACTTACTTGGATACTAAAACGGCCATTTTACCAACTTTCTCGATTTTTGATTTTTCTCCCATTCTAGGTTCAAATCTCATTTTCTGGGATCTAAAAAATCATATTTTAATTATTTAATTAATGTAATATTCAAAAAAGTCCTTAACTCAAACTTTGGCAAAATAACACTTTTGCCCCTAAATTTTGCATATTTACACTTTTGCCCCTAGGCTCGGAAATTAAACTTCATCCCTTATTCTTATGTTTTATGACATGCTGATGATCTTTATCTTCTAAGGTAACATCAAATTCTCACTCTAACACATAGTTATGAACAATAACAACTTTTATCGATTAAGCCGTTTTACTCATTTTTGCTTAAAACCGCTTAGTAAAAGTTGTTTAACATAATTTCAGCCTTCATATTCTACCATAAAACATCAAAATAAACACATTTGACCTATGGGTATTTTTCCAAATATGAACCCTAGCTTAAATTATTGCTAGAATAAGCTTAATCAAGTTACCGGGATTCCAAAAACGTAAAGAACTTGAAAAACGGGGCTAGAACGGACTTACTATTGAGCTTGGAAAGCTTGAAAACCCTAGCCATGGCTTCCCCCATGCTAATTTTGGCCTCCATGAAAAAGATGAGTCAATTTTGGCTTTATTTTCCCTTTTTATTTCTTTTAATTACCAAATGACTAAAATGCCCTTAAGGCCTTTCTTTAAAATTTTGTCCTATTCATGCCCATTTTTGTCCAAACGAAATATAATGGTATAATTACCATTTAAGGACCTCCTCTTTAAACCCCCATTTCAATCAAGTACTTATGAATTAGAACACATATTTTGTAACTTTTGCAATTTAGTCCTAAAAGTCCAATTAAGCACTTTATCAGTCAAATTACTTAACGATATTTTTACACAATATTTTGATCAATAAATAAACCTTAAAACTTAATCAGAATAGATTTTTTGACTTCAAATTCGTGATTTTAAAACCATCGTTCCGTTTAGGCCCTAAATCGGGCTGTTACAACAACTTCTGCAAATAAGCCCTAATAGGCAAATTAAACATGCAATCTATAAAATTTCTTATCAATACTCTAGCAAATGCATCTAATCACTCGGTAAATCATAAAAATTAATCGAAATAAACTTTTCTATCTCAGATTTGTGGTTTCACAACCACTATTCCATTTAGGCCCTATTTTGAGATGTTACATATCGTGAGCTTTATCAAAGTTTATACGATGCGCATGCTATTGCTCCTTTCCACTTGAAACCACTACAGCTCCCATATCCTAAATGGTATGATGCAAACGCCAGATGCGAGTACCACGCTGGAATATCGGGGCATTCGATTAAAAATTGTACCGGATTCAAGAAGGCTGTGGAGAGGTTGATCAAGATAGGGGTTGTGAAATTTGATAGTACCCCAAATACTGAAAACCCTTTGCCAAATCACAGTGATCAAGGAGTGAATGCCATTGGTGAAGTTAGTGAGAGAAGAATGAAAGGAAATGTTGCTAAGGTGAGGATGCCTATGAAGGCGATTTGGGAGGAGATGGTGAAGAGAGGGATGATAACCTCTAAGGGTGAAAGAGAAATAACGAGGAACTACTGTGAGTTCCATGGAGAGGAGGGTCATGAGACCCAAAACTGTGAAAAATTCAAGGCCTTGGTACAAGGCTTTATAGACAATAAAGAACTACATATTTTTAAAGGTAGCCCTAGTGAAGAACAAGTATGTGTGCTGAAGGATGAACAACAAAGAATTAGTCGGCCAAGGATTATTATTTCCTTGTAGGGGAATAATGAAGTAGGGGCATAAACGGTGTCTAAGGTCATAATCCATAAACCCATGTCCTTTCCTTATAAGAATAACAAAAAGGTACCATGGAATTATAACTGTCAGGTGTCAATGCCGGAGAAGGAGGACATAGCCAATACGTCTAAGGATGAACAAGTTGAGGGTTCCCATACACAGAGTGGGAGGCGGTATGATACGGTGGGCATCAGAGATGAGCCCACAAAAGCAAAGGGTATTAGTACGAAGAAGGAGAGATGAGCTGAAATGCCTGTCAAGGAGCTAGTAAAGGAAGTGGAGGCTAAGGAATTTTTAAAGTTCCTTAAGTATAGTGAGTATAGCGTGGTCGAGCAGTTGCGTAAGCAGTTGGATCGCATATCAGTATTGGCTCTACTTTTGAGTTCTGAGGTGCATAGGGAGGCATTGATGAAGGTGCTTAACGAAACATATGTCACTCACGACATATCTGTTAACAAGCTGGACCGGTTGGTGAATAACATAAGTGCTGATAATTTCATCTACTTTAATGATGATGAAATTCCACCGGGGGGCAGGGGGTTAACCAAGGCCTTGCACATCACCACCCGATGCAAGGGGTACACACTCCCAAGCATGCTTGTTGATAATGGATCGGCCTTGAATGTTCTACCGTTGTCTACTTTGAATAGATTACCCATTGACGGTTCTCACATGAAGACATGTCAAAATGTGGTAAGAGCCTTCAACGGTACAGAAAGGAAGGTGATAAGAAGGATTGACATCCCCTTGGAAATTGGGCCGAGTATATACGAAGTAGACTTTTTGGTAATGGATATCAAGCCTTCCTACAATTGTTTATTAGGGAGGCCATGGATACATTCAGTAGGAGCGATACCCTCATCGTTGCACCAGAAACTGAAGTTAGTGACGGATGGACGGTTAGTAACTATCAATACGGAGGAGGATATTATAGCCGCAGTTACTAGCAAGGCCCTTTATCTCGAGACAAACGAAGAATCTATTGAGTGTTCCTTTCACTCTTTAGAATTCGTAAATGCAACCTTCATTTCAGAAGGCAGTGAGCTATTGGGGCCCAAGATAGCAAGAGCTACGAGGATGGCTCTACAAATGATGGCGGGAAAGGGAGCGTTACCAGGAAAGAGATTAGGGAAATACCTACAAGGAGGGAATCAAATCCTAGAACTTAAAGAGAAAAGAGATCGCTTTGGTCTAGGTTTCAAACCAGATTATAAGCAAAGGAGGAAGGAAATTGAGAAGTGCCAAGAGAGAAGAAGGGCACGCCTTAATAGAAGAAAAGTGGAGTGGGAGCCGATGGCATTCCCTCCAATATCCCAAACCTTCATATTGAGAGGGCTACTCATAGAAGGAAGTCATCAAGTTAATGCTATACAAGAGGAAGGATTAAAGCATGGAAACCTTGGGGGCATTCGCCCTTAAGAATCAGGAAGCTCTCTGAACAATTGGACTGCGGAGGAACTTCCTGTAGTCTTTAGGAATTTTTCAGAGTAATTCTCGAAACATTCTTGTTATTCTAGAGCCTAGGAGTAATAGAATTACATTTTTGAAATAGGCTTATGATCATCTATTATCTTTTTAATAAAACATAACTTTTATCAATTCAACGAGTATTGTTTCATTTTTATCAACCAATATTCCGTTAAAATTTTGACCATTCTTATTCTTTCATTCATAGTACATAAATAATCATTCTTAAATTCAATCATTCTTTGTATATAAATAATCATTCTTAAATTCAATCATTCTTTGTATATTCTTTATACTTCACAGATCTCTAGATATCAATGACATGAGTACTGATATTACAAATCCTGATTTCTCTCGTGAGCAAGACATGTGTTTGGAGGAATCTCAGGATTTTGAAGATGTCCAGGACTGTGATGTGTCTTTAGATCTTTTGAAGATGGTAAAACAGGAGGAGAAACAAATCATGCCTCATGAGAAAGAGGCAATAGAAAATGTAGCCCTAGAGAAGGGGAAAGAAGTGAAAATTGGCACGCATATTGCCAAAGACACAAGGCAAGGACTGATTGAGTTGCTATGTGAGTTCAAGGATATCTTTGCTTGGTCCTATCAAGATATGCCAGGTTTAAATACCGATATTGTGGTGCATCGTCTTCTGATAAGACATGAATGTAAGCCAGTACAACAGAAGTTGAGAAGAATGAGGCCAAATATCGTGCTGAAAATAAAGGACGAAGTCAAGAAGCAGTTCGATGCAGGATTCTTATAAGAGGTGAAGTACTCTGAATGGGTAGCTAACATTTTACCAGTTCCTAAGAAGGATGGGAAGGTACGAATGTGCGTTGATTACAGAGATCTAAACAAAGCTAGCCCGAAAGATAATTTTCCTCTACCACACATAGACACTTTGGTAGACAATACAGCGGGATATTCGTTGTTCTCCTTTATGGATGGTTTCTCGGGGTATAATTAGATAAAGATGCATCCTGAAGACATGGAAAAAACCACCTTCATAACATTATGGGGTACCTTCTGTTACAAGGTAATGCCTTTTGGGTTGAAGAACGCAGGGGCAACATACCAGAGGGCTATGGTAACCTTATTTCACGATATGATGCACAAAGAAATTAAGGTGTATGTCGATGACATGATTGCCAAGTCTCGAACGGAGGAGGAACATATTGAAGTTTTAAGGAAACTGTTCTTGAGATTAAGGAAGTGTCAGTTAAAACTTAATCCGGCAAAATGCACCTTTGGAGCTAGGTCGGGAAAATTACTAGGCTTTGTGGTCAGTGAAATAGGAATAGAAGTTGACTTAGACAAAGTTAAAGCCATACGAGATTTGCCTCCGCCACATACTTAGAAAGAAGTTCGAGGTTTTCTTGGAAGGTTGAATTATATTGCTCGGTTTATTTCACAATTAACTGAGAAATGTGACCCTATATTTCGCCTCCTTAGAAAACACAACCAAGGTACTTGGAATGAGGAATGCCAGAATGCCTTTGATAAAGTCAAGCAATACTTGTTAAACGCTCTAGTACTATCTCCACCTTGTCCAGATAAACCATTAATTCTGTACTTGTCGGTGTTTAGTAATTCCATGGGGTGTGTGCTTGGTCAACATGACGAGTCGGGAAGAAAGGAGAAAGCGATATACTACCTCAGTAAGAAATTTACAGAGTGTGAGATGAGATATTTGCTAATTGAGAAATTGTGTTGTGCTTTAATCTGGACGACTCGAAGGTTAAGACAATACATGCTATATCATACTACTTGGCTTATTTCAAAACTTGATCCTTTGAAGTATATGATGGAGTCAATAGCTTTGAATGGGAGAATGGCGAGGTGGCAAATTTTTCTTTCAGAGTTTGACATAGTCTATGTGAGCCAGAAGGCTATAAAAGGAAGTGCGATAGCAAAATTTCTGGCTAGTAGAGCTCTAGAGGACTATGAGCCGTTGAATTTTGATTTTCCAAATGAGGAGTTAATGTGTGTAGCAACTACAGAGGATTGTCCTTGGAAGTTGAGCTTTGATGGGGCATCCAATGCAGTGGGAAATGGAATTGGGGCAGTGCTCATATCTCCAAATGGCGATTATTATCCGTTCACATGCAAGTTGGATTTTGATTGCACAAACAATATGGCTGAGTATGAAGCATGCATTATGGGACTCCGAGCGCCTATAGAGCGAGGAATAAGAACCCTGGAGGTATATGGAGACTCTGCGTTGGTAATTTATCAGCTTAGAGGTGAATGAGAGACAAGAGATCCTAAATTGATCACTTATCGAAAGATAGTTTTGGGGTTACTTAAGGAGTTCGATGACATCACTTTCAACTATATCCCGCGAGACGAAAACTAAATGGCAGATGCTCTAGCAACCTTGGCTTCAATGGTTAAAGTGAATAAAGAGGAAGAGATGAAACCTATTCAGATGAGTATCTTTAAGGCTCCAGCTCACTGTTGTAACATTGAGGAAGAAGAAAAGGATGATAACCCCTAGTATCAGGATATATTGCGATATGTGAAAGATCGTAAATACCCAAAACAAGCAACTGAAAATGATAAACAAACTTAAAGGAGATTAGCCTGCGATTACGTTTTGGATGGGGACATCTTGTACAAAAGAAGAAAGGACCAAGTACTGTTGAGATGTGTTGACGCCGTGGAAGCTAAGCTAATCTTGGAAGAAGTTCACGAGGGTGTTTGTGGGACGCACGCTAATGGTTTCACGATGGCTAGACAAATCATGAGGTTTGGATATTATTGGTCTACCATGGAAGGGGATTGTATCAACTACGCTAAGAAATGCCATAAATGTCAGATTTATGGAGACAAGATTCATGTACCACCTTCACCTTTACATGTTATGATTTCTCCATGGCCTTTTTCTATGTGGGGCATGGATGTCAACGGGCCAATATCACCAAAAGCTTCAAATGGGCATCGCTTTATTTTTGTGGTCATTGATTACTTCACGAAGTGGGTAGAGGCTACTTCTTATGTGAATGTTACTAAGTCGGCTGTAAGTCGATTCTTGAAGAAAGAGATTATTTGTCAGTATGGGATGCCTGAAAGGATCATATTAGACAATGCATTGAACTTGAACAACAGAACGATAGCAGAAGTTTGTAGTCAGTTCAAGATTAAGCATCATAACTCTTCTCCGTATCGCCCAAAAATGAATGGGGCAGTAGAAGAAGTGAACAAAAACATCAAGAAGTAGTGGGAAAAATGACTGAAACCTACAGAGATTGGCACGAGAAATTGCCGTTTGCACTCTTAGCTTATCGAACGTCTGTCAGAACTTCTACAGGGGCAACTCCTTTTTCATTGGTTTATGGGATGGAAGCAGTGTTACCCACTGAAGTAGAATCTTTGTCTCTTCGGTCTTGTCGAAATAAAGTTGGATGAGGCTGAATGGATACAATCACGATATGATCAGTTGAACTTGATTGAGGAAAAGAGGCTAAGGGCTATTCGTCATGGTCAGATGTATCAGAAGCGAATGATGCGGGCTTATGACAAGAAAGTGCGACCAAGAGAATTCCATGAGGGGGGTCTTGTGTTGAAAAATATCTTTCCCATTCAGAAGGACTTTAGAGGAAAATGGATGCCAAATTGGGAAGGGCCGTATGTCGTGAAAAAGGCTTTCTCTGGGGGTGCATTGATCTTGACAGAAATGGATGGGAAGAGTTTACCCAACCCAGTGAATGCAGACTCAGGCAAAAAGTACTTTGTCTAAAGGAGAGGAGAACCCAAGGTGAAAACCCGCAAAGGGCGCCTTGAGTTATCGAAAAAAAAGGGAAAGAAAGAAAGAAAGAAAGAAGAAAAAAGAAAAAAAGAAAATGGAGAGGCCAAGGTGAAAACTCGCAAAGGGCGCCTTATGACCAAAAGGGTTTTGAGTTGAAAACCTGAAAGGGCAGCTCAAATTTTAAAGAGCACACGGTAATCTTGTTATTCAACGAAGAGCAAAGTGCGTTGCATATCGGGGCATCAACAAAGTACTTTGGATCTTTTAAACACATGTTGAACTCAAGAAAGTCTTCATGGAGCTGGTGTATAGATGCTCAAGCGGCGATATCTAGGGCATCTAACTTTTGTCTTGTTTGCTATCTTTAGATTCTCTTTCTTCTCAAGGATAGGCTATTAGATTAACTTCTTTTGTATTTTTGACAAATTCATTATTCTCAAGATTAAATTCATCTTCCATTATTCTTAAAGTGTGTTGCATTAAATGATAATAGATGAACTAAATAATTTTCAGAAATGAAGTTTTGCTCATTACTCTGTAAGTTTCTAGATAACACAAGAAGCTAAAACAGAACAATTGTTCGGGGAATTCACGTAAGTAAGGTTCGAAAGAACTCGATGGAATTCTTTCTTTGAGTCCAAAATGATGATTGGACAAATCAAACGATTCGATCAGAGGATCATCTTACAGGCATTTTCGGTGGGTCATAACATTTGAAGGTTGAGTAATAATGATATTTTGAGAGAAACAAGGATGAGCTACGACGAAGGAATGAGTAGTGACATATGGAATAGGGGTCATATTCATAAACATTTTGCATTGTAACAGGTTTAGTTAGGAGCATTTGACTCACTCTGATCATAGCATCCTAATCATTAGGCATGAACTCATACACATTATACAGGTTATGTCCTTCAAGGGACAATGAAGATTGATGCACCTTAACCCCCTAAGCAGTAGGGTAACAGGCTAAAACACAGCAGATCTGACCTTCATTGAAGCAGATCCAAGATGATTTGGCATCTCTGTATTAGAAGGGGAGCAGATCGAAGACATAGCAGATCTGACCTTCATTGAAGCAGATCCAAGATGATTTGGCATCTCTGTATTAGATGGGGATCAGATCGAAGACAGCAGATCTGACCTTCATTGAAGTATATCTAAGATGATTTGGCATCTCTGTGTTAGACGGGAGCAGATCGAAGACAGCAGATTTGACCTTCATTGAAGCAGATCCAAAATGATTTGGCATCTCTCAGATAGACAGGAGCGGATCGAAGACAATGCAGATCCGACTTCATTCATTGAAGTAGATCCAAGATGATTTGGCATCTCTGTATTAGATAGGGTTGAAGACAGCAGATCTGACCTTCATTGAAGTAGATCCAAGATGATTTGGCATCTCTGTATTAGACGGGGAGCAGATCGAAGACAGCAGATCTAACCTTCATTGAAGCAGATCCAAGATGATTTGGCATCTCTATATTAGACAGGGAGCAGATTGAAGACACAGCAGATCTGACCTTCATTGAAGCAGATCCAAAATGATTTGGTAACTCTGTATTAGACAGGGAGCAGATTGAAGACACAGCAGATCTGACCTTCATTGAAGTAGATCCAAGATGATTTGGCATCTCTGTATTAGACGGGGAGCAGATTGAAGACAGCAGATCTAACCTTCATTGAAGCAGATCCAAGATGATTTGACATCTCTGTATTAGACGGGGAGCAGATCAAAGACAGTAGATCTGACCTTCATTGAAGCAGATCCAAGATGATTTGGCATCTCTGTATTAGACGGGGAGCAGATCGAAGACAGCAGATCTGACCTTCATAGAAGCAGATCCAAGATAATTTGGCATCTCTGTATTAGATGGGGAGCAGATCGAAGACATAACAGATTTGACCTTCATGTGTTTACATCGAAGCAAATCCAAGATAACAGATTTGACATCTCTGTCTTAGACGGGGAGCAGATCGAAGATAACAGATTTGGCGACTCTGTATTAGACGGGGAGCAAATCAAAGATAGCAGATATCGCTTTCCTGAGTTGCAGTGAAACAAATTGAAGCCATCAAAAGGCCATTTAAAGAAGATCAAGGATCAAGAACTCAAGACTCGGTGAGCTCGGGCAAAATTGGTCCTGTTATGGTCTTTGCTCTATTCCTGTTACACAACAATAAGCAAAGAGGGGCAACTATAGTAACCCATTTCTACCCGGGCCCATAATTAAATAAAACCAAAAAAATGAATGTTTAATTGTTTAAACAAGTCCATATACATAGCCCAAAAATTAAAATCCAGCAGCCCAAATATTTAAACCCTATGACCGGTTACAACCCAATACTATAGCCCACTAACCTACTAACCCATTAGCCCAACCGAATACTCAAACTACCCATTACACCTATTTACAAAGACAAGAACCTACAATTACCCTATACCCGTTTACACCTCAGCCTAAGCCTACCCTTTGACCCAATTCGGTGAAGCCCGAAAGGCCCAAAGCCTAAAATCGGATTAGGAAATCCTAGGGTTTCCGAAGCGGCCGCGCCCGCAATCAGCCAAGAGTCGTACCTCTTCAAATCCCGTCATTTCAGCCACCCTTCATCGGTCTGCGTGATTCCAGTGCCCCATGTTATGCCGTAATCGACGCGCAAAATCAATGTCGATGAGTCTATTCTCCTCGATCACCTGCAAAAATGGAAAGAAAACGACAGAAACGAAACAAATATGGCAGAGAATATTTTTAAACATGTAAAAATGCTATGTACAGTGGCTATAAAAGCCTGAATCAGATGATGTAAAAGGATATATATATATTTTTTGGAAGATATACAAAAGATATAAAAAGAAATCAAAGAGTTAACTGAGGAACAAAGGTGATACTTTTAATTTTTTTTTTCATTGTTTATTCTCTTCTTCGATGCAGCATATAGTAAAAATACATAAAAAAGATAGTAAAGAAGTTACCCTTTCGTTTCACCGCGAAAAAATGGAACTTTGAAAGCCCTAATAGCCGGGTGCGGTGGCTCAGATGGTGGCGCGTGAAGCGCGTGTGGTCGAAGGCGGTGGAGCTCCGGGACGAGCCAGGACGGCCACTGGCTAGAGCTCTGAGAGAATTTTAAAGTTTTTTTTCTTTTTTTTTTTTTCAGTCGAATGTTTTAAAATGAAGGTTTAAATTTTTTTTTTTACTTTTATAACATCAGTAAAACGACGCCGTTTTAGCTTAATTCGATAAGCACTAAAACGACACCGTATTATACATAGGATCCGCGTGTTGACCCGATTACTCGAGGAGGATCCGCGTGTTTTCGTAAAGTGGGTTAATTGCCCAACTGATCCTCTTGCAATTTTAATCTTTATAATTTCATTTTATTTATTTTTAATTTAGCCCTAGTATTTTAATTGTAATTCAATTTGGTCCTCACAGTGGCTTTAAAACAGTATTTGGGAAAAGGTGTCGTTTTGGGATTAGGGCTAAATTGCCCAATGAGTCCTCTGAATTTAACGCGCATTTCAATCAAGCCCAGAATTTTTATTATTTTGCAAATAAACCCCCAGATTTCTTAATTAAATTTAATTTTAATCCTTTTTATTTTATATATTTTTTAAAAATATTAGTTATATAAAATAGTATATATTATTCATTAAATTATTATTATACATTTTTATATTATTATTATTATATGTAGAATACTTATTATATTATTATTATTTTATATATCCCTTATGATATTATATTTCATTATATTCTATTTATATATATTTGTTACATATTATATTTTACTATATATCATAATATTTTATATATTATATTATATACATTATATTATATAATTTTATAAATAAATGTAATATTAATACTTAATACATTTTTTATATATAGTTATTATACCCTATAATATAACTTATATGTATGTATCATTTTTTAAGAAGAAGGGGGTTCTCTTTTATCGTTCTTGTATTATTCAATGTATTTCTAAATATCTTGTTTTTTATTGGATTTATATTTTATACATTTTAATTTATTTATTTATTTTTTAGTTTTTTTCCTTATTTTGATATAGTAGGTTAAACTTTTACATATCATTTGTTTCGTATATTTGCATGAAATTAATCATTTTTGGTCATTTGCATAAGATATTATCATATATGTATATTGCGATTTTATATTTGTTGTATTCATTATGCACTACATTATGTTTTGTATGTAACAATAATGCATGAACATTTAGGTTATTTATGATGATATATGCTTAAAGTGGTAATGCATATTGTGTAATTTATGTCATCATTATTATTTTCTATACTATATTTGCATGAAATGATAAAGCTTATATATTGCAATTAGGTTTATTCAATTTCTTGTAACATGTAAAACATATCATTACTTTTAAAACCAAAATTATATCTCATTTAATTTAAAAAGGGATTTTTTTAAAAAAATAAGGCAATGTTTTGATATATAGGAACTTGGGAAGTAGTGCCCTAATATGCTGGGTTGCGACTTCTCGTTTGTCTAAATATCTAAAATATCCTTTTAAAATGGGTTTTACCAATCACAAGATGATTTCAATTACGAAATTTTAAAATATTATGTCCAATCATGCTGGATGTGATGTTTGTACTCTTTTGAAGTGAATGAATCTTGATACTTTTAATTTAAAATATTACGGTTTTAAGGAAATCTCATTTCTAAATTCTTTCAAACTTCTGACACTAAGACAAAATTATTCAATTTGGTACCAATTTTGGGCGTTACGAGGGTGCTAATCCTTCCTCGTACGTAATCGACTCCCGAACCTATTTTCTCATAGTTTCGTAGACCAAAACATTTTATAAAGTGATCCAATCACATTTTAAAAGATTGGTGGCGACTCCCGTTTTCGTTTTTCAAAAGTCGATCCCCGTTTTTCGAACATCTTTTAAAAATGGTTTCGACACCTTTCTCATCTTAGTATATCAAATCAAAGGTGCAGTCTCGACATGCATAATAGAAGTAAGTTCCAGAATAACAAATCAAGTTGACACACTCATAACCAACAGTAAAATGAGGATGAAAATGTATGCCCTAAAGGCTTAAAATCTCACAAAAAATCATGGTTCTGATGTCAAACTTGCAAATTTAAAACTTCAAGACAATACCTCAATTCAGGGAAAGAACCTAAAAAATTTTAATTCTGAAAACAACTTATCATGTTTGACTAGAAATTACCAAACTAGCAAAATTAAACAAACAAGCGCATCAATAGCTATTCAAGAACAAAAACGAGCTTCTTCTCAAAATATGAAATTGACTGTTCAAGCTCGATCAACAAATAACTAGTTAATAATCAATATTTTTTTTCTTTTTTTCTTATTTAGAACAATAAGAAATAATTCAGCAAATCAAATAGAAGAGCATAGCTAGGCAACTAACAAAATCAAATATCGACAAAAAAGGAGTATATAAAACGAGAAGAGTCACAATGAAAAGAAATGGGCTATGGTTAACATTAATGGGTTAATCAAGAAACGGGATGTTAGGTTTAACGGGGTTCACAAGGGTTAATTAAAAAAGGGAGGCTTTTTATGGGATAAGTGGGTTAAAATCTAAGTGCCTTTATCATCTTAGTATAGCAAATCAAAGGTGCGGTCTCGACATGCATAATCGAATCAAGTTCTAGAATAACAAATCAAGGTGACACACTCATAACCAATAATACAATGAGCATGAAAATGTATGCTCTAAAGGCTCAAAATCTCACAAAAAATCATGTTTTTGATGTCAAACTTGAAAATTTAAAACTTCAAGACAACACCTCAATTCAGGGAAACAACTTAAAAAATTTTAATTTTGAAAATAACTTATCATGCTTGACTAGAAATTACCAAACTAGCAAAATTAAACAAATGTTGAATTAAAAACAAGCGCATCGATAACTATTTAAGAACAAAAACGAGCTTCTTTTCAAAATATGAAATTGACTGTTCAAGCTCGATAAACAAATAACTAATTAATAATCAATATTTTTTCCTTTTTTCTTGTTTAGAGCAATAAGAAATAATTCAACAAATCAAACAGAAGAGCATAGCTAGACAACTAACCAAATCAAATATCGACAAAAAGGGAGTCAATAAAACGAGAAGAGTCACAACGAAAAAAATTGGGTTATGGTTAACATTAATGGGTTAATTAAGAAATAGGATATTAGGTTTAACGGGGTTCACTAAGGGTTAATTAAAAAGGAAGGCTTTTTATGGGATAAGTGGGTTAAAACCTAAGTGCCTTTATCATCTTAGGCTCTATTTGTTTGTCAACAAAATATTTTCTGGAAAATGATTTCTGGAAAATGATTTTTGAAAAATGATTTTCTTTTTTGGTGTTTGGATGAATCTGTGTAAAATATTTTCTGTTGTTTGGCAGATTTCCTGAAAATATTTTCCGAAAAAGCTATTTTAAATTAAAAATATATATATTTAAGATTTTATTATCTTTTCATTGTTTAATTGAGTTTATTATATATATATATATTAATAAATTTATATTTTAGATTGTTTTTACATATATTGCAATAATAATAATACTCAATTATTAAGCTAAAATATTAACTTTCATAAATTGAAAACAACCAAAGTAATAAAATCGAGCTAATATGTCAATTATACAATAGTAATGATCAGTAGTATGGGTTAATTCATATATTTCCACATCGAGCTAATAAGTCAATTATACAAGTACAATGATCAGCAATATGGATTAATCCTTGTATGTCCTTTATTGAGTGGAAATATTGTAGGCCTTTATCAACCCATCCAGCATTTGCACAAGCAAAAAGAACCCAACAATAACAAACTGCCTATAGCAATATCAACCAACACCAAAATATTGCCTTTACCAAAAACAAACCAGTGGCTATACCAACACAAACTCTATACTAATACCAACCAAATCCAATATCCAATATCAAACTAACAAAATACCGAAGCTCTTTGCTTGCTTCTAATTTGCAACTGATTCTTGTGTGATTATAGGATCTCCACCAGATTGGCGTTTCTTATTTGGTGATTTCAACTTCAATGAAGAGCTTGCAGTTGATGTCCAACCTAACTGTGTTGTATTTGATCTCAATCCAAACTGGAAATTCTAAAATTATAGTGAGGTAAGTAGTTATAAATTAGCAGAAATTGAAATATTGCTAAACTAAAACTTACATAGAATGTCTGCTGTCTAGTTTTCATATTTGTGTAGAGGCCTAACCCATTGACAGACCACCTTCAAGTTTTCATACTTGTGGAATGCTTAGTTGTAGAAGCTGACCTAACTTGTTTTGGTTGATTCTTCCTCTCCAATAAGGTAATAGTACATTGAATAAAGGTAGACAGAAATTAAAATCAAAGCATGAAACAAAAGATTAATAAAATTGGAAGTGGAATGATTTAGAAAATTGAAGGCCTTTCTTATTCAGATAAAGACAGTAATATGACATCTAAGTTAAACAAAAGGCTAAAAACTGGTTTTCTAGAAATAAGAAACTGCCTCATATTTGATGTTCTATACCACAACTATTACAAGCTGTGAATGTCTCTTAGGACCACTGGCATGCTAGGAAATCTGATACAAAATCACTAGACACTAAGTTTGGAGGATAAATGACTCATGTCTATAATCACATCACATGGAAGCCATCACACAATCACATAATAATGCTATCTTAGGGCCTCTAATGTACATCCTAAAAGACCCCAGTTCAATAATAATAAATTTGGCAAAGAGAATGTTAAAGTGAAACTCTTTAACTTGTAAGTTGTTCTTCTGTTGGCTAAGAGAATGACACCAATAAATAAATCAAAGATAAGAGGGAGATGGGGAATCAAATAGAAAAGGGGGATAGATAAGAATGAGAGATAATAAAAATTATCATAGTTCAACCCAAATTACAACCTTCAAGCATTAAGCATATCCAGATATATTGAAATCACAAGTTAAAAATATAGGAAAGATCATTCTCACAATAGAACTTCCCAACCCAAATCCTTTTCTAGACATAACATTTTGGTACTAAGATAATCTAGAAATCATTAAAAGTAAACAAGGAAAATGCTTAATTGGGGAAAGACTATATAAGAACACATTGTATCAAATAATTTATAAGCAACTTGATTAAAGCAATCAAAAACTACTTACTTCTGGAGGTGTTGCACAAAGCATGTAGAAACAGTGATAATTTCTCTCAGGATTAGACACTCGACAAACACGTGATCTTTCTAATAAATAAGTCCTGATGGCAGCTCCTGAAATCCTTACCCTCCGGTCAAATTGAATCTCCACAAACTTACCAAAACGATTACATCATTCAAAACATGCATGTAAAGGTAAAAAAAAACGATTATAACATAGAATCTACTACATGCAGGGTGTAAAACTTGTTAAAACAAAATATACTCACCTTGAGTTATTGTTCCTAACAATCTTAGCATTACCAAATGCTTCTAAAATAGGGTTGGACTACAGATTAGCAGAAAACAAAAATAAATGTTGTTATATGTGGTGCAAATTGGGCATTGTTAAATCAACCTATGGTGAGAAATTTATGCTCCAAGTATCATTTTTAAGCATATCCCTTTCCACTTCCAAATAATGCATCATTTTGAAATGATTTGCCTCTTCATGTATCTAACTTTACTCTCATCTCGAGTTAAAAATAATTATCATTTTCATCATTTAGATTATCATTTTCATATTTTAATCCCAAATCTAGAAAAAAATTAAAAATAAAGAAACAAAGAAAGGCATAAAACCCAAACCAACGCTGCTTAATTAAAAAAAATTAAGCTAAGACCCTGTGAAGAGGAATGAAAACAAAATAGCGGCGTCTGTAAAGCCTGCAATAGACACCAGAAAAAGCTTGGGTTTTAGTGGGAAGTAGACAAACAAATTGAATACAAAAGCCAACAGAGACTATGTACGCAACAATGAAGATAATGAAACCAAGCTAAGAGTGACTAATACCGGCACAAAAAAGATATTTTTGTAAATTATGAATTCAAATCCAGCTAATTTGAAACGAAGAAATTCCAATTTCAAACAATTAATAAAATTTAAAAGCATTATATACATAATCCTGGATAATTTCCAAATTCCAATAATGAATTAAACTAGAAGTTCACAGTTTTGTTCAATTAGTAATTCCATCTTTATACGAAGAGAAAACCAAGCAAAATGATTTGATATTGTTTAAGAAAAATATTAGACAGAAAAAATGGGAAATATCTGATCTTTTTCCCACTAATTATCTCAATAACAGCAAGAGCTTTGCACCATTTTGATTTCTACCAGAAAACCCATGGATTCAATTTTTTCAAGAAAAAGAAAAGGAGAAAATTTACAGTGAAATCAAAGGTTTACCTCGAATATAATGTCCGTAATATGGGACGGACTAAGGAAAAAAAGAAGAAATAATAAGAAGATGAAGAATGGAAGAAGGATTAGCAATTTTACCTGGATGAAGAAGGAGATGGAAAATGTTTTACAGAAAAAAATCCATAAGACATTTTCCCTAAAACGAATGAGATTTTACCCGTGTCTTGGAAAATATTTTCCAAGTGTAAAATGTTTTCTTGCAACCAAACACCGTAAAAGCAGGAAAATGTCTTCCGGAAAACCAAATCCTTGCAAACAATATATCAAATCAAAGGTGTGGTCTCGACATGTGTAATCGAAGTAAGTTCTACAATAACAAATCAAGTTGACACACTGATAACCAACAATAAAATGAGCATGAAAGTGTATGCCCTAAAGGCTTAAAATCTCACAAAAAATCATGGTTTTGATGTTAAACAGGCAAATTTTAAACTTCAAGATAATACCTCAATTCAGGGAAACAACCTAAAAATTTTAATTCTGAAAATAACTTAGTATGTTTGACTAGAAATTATCAAACTAGCAAAATTAAACAAACGTTGAATTAAAAATAAGCGCATCAATAACTATTCAAGAACAAAAATGAGCTTCTTCTCAAAATATGAAATTGACTGTTCAAGCTTAATCAACAAATAACTAATTAATAATCAATATTATTTTCATTTTTCTTATCTAGAACAATAAGAAATAGTTTAGCAAATCAAACAGAAGAGTATAACTAGGTAGCTAACCAAATCAAATATCAACAAAAAAGGAGTCAATAAAACGAGAAGAGTCACAACAAAAAAAATGGGTTATGGTTACATTAGCAGGTTAATCAAGAAATGGGATGTTAGGTTTAACGGGTTTCACTAAGGGTTAAATAAAAAGGGAGGCCTTTTATGGGATAAGTGGGTTAAAACCTAAGTGCCTTTATCATCTTAGTATATCAAATCAAAGGTGTGGTCTCGACATGCATAATTGAAGTAAGTTATAAAATAACAAATCAAGTTGACACATTCATAACCAACAATAAAATGGGCATGAAAATGTATGCCCTAAAGGCTTAAAATCTCACTAAAAATTATGGTTTTAATGTCAAACTTGAAAATTTAAAACTTCAAGATAATACCTCAATTCAGGGAAACAACCTAAAAAATTTTAATTCTGAAAATAACTTATCATGTTTGACTAGAAATTACCAAACTAGCAAAATTAAAAAAATGTTGAATTAAAAACAAGCGCATCAATAACTATTCAAGAACAAAAACGAGC
The DNA here is from genome assembly GCA_025698465.1 of Gossypium longicalyx. Classification (NCBI taxonomy): domain Eukaryota; kingdom Viridiplantae; phylum Streptophyta; class Magnoliopsida; order Malvales; family Malvaceae; genus Gossypium; species Gossypium longicalyx. Next base: position 21,452,320 of record CM047004.1, read on the forward strand.
TTCTTCTCAGAATATGAAATTGGCTGTTCAAGCTCGATCAACAAATAACTAATTAATAATCAGTATTTTTTTTATTTTTTTCTTATTTAGAACAATAATAAATAATTTAACAAATCAAACAGAAGAGCATAGCTAGGCACCTAATGAAATCAAATATCGACAAAAAGGGAGTATATAAAACGAGAAGAGTCACAATGAAAAAAATGGGTTATGGTTAGATTAACAGGTTAATCAAGAAACGAGATGTTAGGTTTAACGGGGTTCACTAAGGGTTAATTAAAAGGGAGGCTTTTTATGGGATAAGTGGGTTAAAACCTAAGTGCCTTTATCATCTGACACGATCCTAGCTGCGGAAGCTACGACTGATCCCATTGAGTTGCCACGAGGTCCCATTACTCGGTCTCATGCTAAGAAGTTTCAAGATGCCATTGCAAGTTACATTGATCGAGCTTGGGGAGGGGAGGTGGCTGGACTCATCAAGCAAGCATGGAGCTCAACACCATGTATTCCGTATAGCTTATTCCAAGCTAAATTTTAGTGAACTAACTATTTAAACCAGCTGGTGCATTGATTGGCATTAAAGAAAGGAATGAATTTAAGACCAATAGCTGTTATGAACTTCTCCAAGTGACTGTTTAAGGAGTTTAATGGACAAGGAGCTGTTCACACAAGCCCATTTAGTTACCAAATGTTTTCACATAATGGTGGCTGTTCCAATTCGTCCATTCACACCTTTTGACCGTTTTTATTCAAGCATTCAAATAAAGGGGCTGTTTATGTGCCAAATGACATTAATTTTTGGTTGCTGCTCATTTGGCTATCCAAGGAGAAACTAAAAGCCTGTTATGACTCTTTAGCTGATCAAGCATTGAATCAAGTTTATTCAGCTCATTAGAGTTAATTATTAGCTGAATAGGAAGACCAAACATGCTGTCCATTGCCGTTCCTTATGTTGGAGTTCATCAAATATCTTGTAGTTTTTAATTAGCTCAATTAAGTTCATTAATAGCTCAATTAAGCTGAGTGTGTGTATCTATTCGGCTGGGGTTTGTCTCATGCCTATAAATACTTTGTTTTTAGCTAGTTGAAGGGACTCTTGGACCAAATATATGAACTTTTGTTTTTTTTGTGAGAATTCAACTCTCGTTGTTCTTTTTGGACTGAAATGACTTATCAAGCTCAGCTTATGGCATCATTCTTCCTTGTTATCCGAACTTATCACTTCCCAAAGTGTGGCGCTCGACCATACCATCGGTTCCTATCTTGCTAGATAGTGGGTCAAGGTGAGCCAAATTATCTCTTATCTATTTCCATCTAAGTGCCGTCTAAGAATCGGGTCAACAATTCCCTTCATTGTTGGTTCACTCTTGGCCTTAGCCGAATTACTCCATTAGCCAATTTAATTATCTTTCAAACCTTTTGTGAACTTATCTTTTCATCTTTTCCAGCCTACTTTGTTAAAACTCAACACTTGCTTAATTTCACGATCGGACAATCTAAATGACTCAAATCAACACTGAATCGAGCTTGTATCATTTTGGTATCAGGGGTAGTGAAATTGAAGTGAGTATCGACGTTTGTAGCAATTACGGGTTGTAATTTGATCAAAAAAATTATGAAAAAAATTCGTTAAAAAAATCCGTATCTATTGAAATTCAAACCTTGAATATTAGTATTTGTAAGTACGAAATTTATTGGTGTTAAAAAAGAAGAAAAAGAAGAAGGAAAGCTAGCTTGAGAGTTATTTGCTGCCCGAATTCATTATTCTACTTCCATAGCAACCGACCACACTTTCATCCCTCTTCCTCTTGTTTACTAGCCTACATTGTCCTAACATTAAGATCTACCTGAATCGATCATTACTTTTGCAATCCGACTCCACAACTATCGCTGTTAAGTCCAAGTAGTCCATTGAGAACTTAGAGAAGTGAATTGAGTGGAAAAAGGCAAGAGTGTAGTGAGCCTATTCGAGTGAACAAAAGCCAAGTGAGTGAATTTTCTTTGGAGAGAAATAGTGAGGTTTTAGTTTGTGAGAACTTAAGATGTCAAGAAGTCTGGAAATGAATCCAAATGAAGAAGGTTTTTGTCCTATAAGGAATGTTAGTGGAGGCGTGCCAGATCTTACACTTCAAGTGATCATGTAAGAAATAGAGCAACTATTTAATCGTAAACTCGAACCCATCGAAGATTAATTATATCAAATCGAGGTGTGAGAACAATGTGAGGGCACCCCTGTAAATGCAAGACAAATGTGTGGGCATCCTATCCAAAACCAAGAAGATCCTTATGAGCCAAGTGACCAAGAAAGTGACCGTTCATCTGTGCAGAGTATAAGACATCAAGGCCAAAGAAACCGAAGCCATAGAGAAAGAGACCATATAGATGACAGCCTCAAAAACATTAAGATGACCATACCCCCGTTCCAAGGGAAGAACGACCCCAAGGCATACTTGGAGTGGGAGAAAAAGATTGAGTTAGTCTTCGAAAGCCATAACTATTCGGAAAACATAAAGGTGAAGTTGGCAGCCATCAAATTCTTGAATTATGCCATAGTGTAGTGGGGTGAACTTGTGACAAACAGAAGAAATGGTAAAAGACCCATCTCAACGTAGACTGAGATGAAGGCAGTCATGAGAAAGTGTTTCATACCTTCTTACTATCACCGAGATCTCTACCGACGATTGCAAAGCCTTACCCAAGGCAGTCAAAGTGTCAAAGACTACTACAAAGAAATGGACATAACGATGATCCGAGCTGATATCAAAGAGGATCAGGAGGCAACAATGGCCAGATTTCTTACGAGATTAAACTGTGACATCACCAACATAGTCGAATTGCAACACTATGTTAAAGTGATGGACATGGTTCACATGGCCATCAAAGTTGAAAATAAATTGAAACGGAAGGGAATTACTAAATGGAGCCAATGAGCCAATAAACCTCCTATTCAAACCAAATATCCTATTGTCGTGGCCAAGTCCAATCCCACTATTGGCAAGCCAAGTAAAAATAAAATCGATCCTGTGCTAAATTGCACAAGAGACATAAAGTGTTTCAAATGCCAAGGACAGGGACACATAGCCGGCTAATGTCCCAATCAGTGAATCATGGTGGTATGGGCTGACGGAGAGATCGAATCCGAGGAAGAGAATGAACATGAGCCCAAAGTGCCAACCAATGAAGAAGAAGAAGATTTGGAGTTTCTGGTTGAAGGCAAGATCCTTGTGGTGAAAATGAGCCTCAACATTCAAAGTGCTGAAACCGAGCAACAATGGGAAAATATTTTTCACACCCCGTGTCACATCTAGGGTAAGGTGTGTAGCATGATTATTGATGGAGGAAGCTACACCAACATCGCAAGTAATATGTTGGTTGAAAAACTTGGTTTAACCACGACCAAGCATCTGAACCCGTACAAGTTACAATGGTTGAATGACGGAGGAGAGCTTAAAGTGACAAAATAAGCTGTTGTAGAATTTTCCATCAGAAAATACCAAGACGAGGTGGTGTACGACATTGTTCCCATGTACGCGGGACACCTTTTTTTGGGGTGTCCATGGCAGTTTGATCGACGTGTAATCCATGATAGATACACCAATTGTTATACCTTTAAGCATCTAGGCAAAAATGTAACCCTAACCCTTCTTACCCCGAAACAAGTGTATCAAGATCAAATCAAGTTAAAAGAGTATGTAGAAAAAGTAAAAGAAAAAGAACAAGAAAAAAAGAAACAAAAAGACAAAGAAAAAAATTGAGAAAAAGAAAGGAAAAGGTGAGAAAATTGAGGTAAAAACACGAGTTGAAAAAGAAAATAAAAAAGAAGATAAGAATGACAAAATAAGTGTGTTTGCGAGAAAAAGAGAAGTAAAAAAGTCCTTATTGATGCGCCAGTCCATTCTTGTACTTATGTACAAAGAATGCCTTTTTGATGCTAATGAACTTAAAAATACTTTGCCTTCTTCTATTATGACTTTACTTTAGGAATTCGAGGACGTATTTTCAGAGGAAGTGCCGAGTGGATTGCCTCGTCTTGGTGGTATCAAACATCAAATTGATTTTGTGCCTGGAGCTATGATCCCGAATAGTCCAGACTATCGAAGCAACATTGAGGAGACTAAGGAGTTGCAACGACAAGTGGCTGACTTGATGGAGAAGGGTTACATACAGGAAAGTTTAAGCCCTTGCGCGGTGCCCAAAAAAGATGGCTCGCAGAGGATGCACATGGACTGCTGAACCATTAACAAAATCACAATCAAGTATCGTCACCCTATTCCTAGACCCGATGACATGCTCGACGAGCTTAGTGGTGCCAAACTCTTCTCCAAGATTGATTTGAAGAGTGGATATCACCAAATACGCATGTGAGAGGGAGACGAGTGGAAGACGGCCTTTAAAACAAAATACGGTTTGTATGAGTGGCTAGTGATGCCATTCGGCCTCACAAATGCCCCAAGCACATTTATGCGATTGATGAATCATGTTTTGCAATCTTTTATTGGTCGTTTTTGTGTAGTATACTTTGATGACATTTTAATCTATAGCAAATCATTGGCTGATCATATTGAACATTTGCGTGCTGTTTTGGAGGTTTTACGGAAGGAAGTGTTATATGCGAATCTTAAGAAATGTAGTTTTTGTACTGACAAAGTTGTTTTCTTAGGTTTCATTGTAAGTACGAGTGGCCTAGAGGTGGATCAAGAGAAGATCAAGGCGCTCCAAGAATGGCCTCGTTCGACGACTATTAGCTAAGTTAGAAGCTTTCATGGACTTGCGAGCTTTTATAGGAGATTCGTGCCAAACATTAGCACCATAGCTGCTCCTTTAATGGGTATTATCAAGAAAAACTCTCCTTTTACTTGGACTGATGAGTAAGAAGTTGCTTTTAATAAAAGTAAAGATTGCTTGACTAACGCTCCACTGTTGTGTCTACCTGATTTTGACGAAAATTTCGAAGTGGAGTGTGATGATTTAGGGATAGGTATAGGTGCAGTCTTGTCGCAAGATGGTCGACCAATTGCGTACTTCAGTGAGAAACTCAATGGGGCTACACTTAATTATTCAACCTATGATAAAGAGATGTACGCCTTTGTAACAACCCAGTTTTAGAGAAATCAGAACAATGGTTTCGGAACCACAAATTCGATGTTGGAAAATTATTCTAATATTATTTTTGGTGTTTATATCATGTTGTTATATATGTGTGAAAGTTTCTTGAAATAATTTTAGCGTTTGAATGCTTAATTTGATAAAAAGGACTAAATCGCGTAAAATGCAAAAGTGGCATTCTATATGTTAAAAGTGTCCATCGGCTATGAAATTTAAATGTGGAAGTCCTTATGATGAAATTAGACCATTGATAGTGGAATTTTATGTAAATTGGCTTAATAACATGAAATTTGGTGGCTTTTAATTAAGTTTAATTTGGTAATTAAATAAAACAATGAATAATAAATAAAACAACAGATGAAAACATGTTCATCTTTGTTTATTTGAACCGAAAATAGTGAAAGAAGAAAGCCATTTAGGGCTTGTGATATTTGGCTAATTCCTAGCTTGATTAAGGTATGTTCTTTGCTCGGTTTTTGATGATTTTTACTTTTTTGAGATCGTTGCTTTGTATTCTAGCTAGCCCGTACCTTAATTTTTAAATTTGTTAATGATTTCATGAAGCACCATTGATGGATGCTTGAGATTTTAAATGTTTGATGATGGAAAATGAAGGTTTATTGATAGATTTAATAGTTTTGTAAAGTGATTTTTGACAAAAAATGTCAAATAGGGATTAAATTGTGGAATGTGTAAATTGAGGGGTTTAAATGTGAAATAAATGAAAGTGGATTTCTAGGGACCTATATGAAATTTGGTTGGTCTTGGGTTTAATGAACTGTCATGAATTTTGTGCACATGTGAATTAGGGACTAAATTGTAAAAATGTGGAACTTTATGGGCTAAAGTGTAAAAATGCCCAAATATGTATTTTTGGACTGAATTGAATGATTTGATGAATAAATGAGTTAATTTTGAATGTATATAGATCAAGAACGAAAGAAATTGGATTTAGATCGGGGAAAATCAAAGGTTATCGAATAGTCGATCCAGTCCCTCTATTTCAACTACGAGGTAAGTTCATATGCAAATAAATACCTTTAAATTAATTTATAAATGTTTATTTGTCATTGAATTGCTATGAATGTTGAATGAGCAAGAATCGAAGATGTTATGATATCTGAAAGTTTCGTACAAACCTTAGGAATAGTATAGGATATGAATGTCATGACATTAGAATTACCGAGATGTGATTACATGTAAGACCATGTCTGGGACATTGGCATTGTATTGTGATTATGTGGAAGACCATGTCTGGGACATTGGCATCGTTATATGATTTTGTGTAAGACCATGTCTGGGACATTGGTATCGATGAGTGATAACATGTAAGACCATATCTAGGATATGGCATTGTACGAACTATATATGATTTCTGAGTATCCTTAATGATTCTGAAGGTTTCAACGAGCAAAGTCAAGTCGAGAAATAATATGTGAATGAGTTAAGTGATTCAGGTACATACGAGATTCATACGAGTATTAAAAAGGGAAATATTTAATGAATTCACATGTGACATTGAATATGTATACATTGGGAAAGGTTTGTGAACTTATATGTGCTTATTCATAGTTTGCCTATTTGATGGAAATGGTGTTGATTCATGTGGTAATTTTATTTGTATATGGCTTACTAAGCTTTTAAAGATTACTTTTTGTGTTCTTTCCCTATTTTATAGATTATCGAAGCTAGCTTGGACATCAGGGATCATCAGGAACCGTCATCAGACTATCGACTACTTGTTGGTATTTTTGGATGCTTTGTAAATATGGTATACGGCATGTATAGGCTAGGAAGTTGTTGATAAGTTTTGAGTTATGATACTAGCCATGTGTATTGGCTTGTGAAATGATGTAATGTTGGTGTGTATTTAGCCATTTAAGTTGGATTGATTTATGAGTTTGATAAGTGATATATGTGGTAATAGTTGCCTTATGTTTTGGCATATTTGATATGGTTCTTGTGATGGTTATGAGTTGCTCAACTAGCTAAATGTTAATTGGTGTATTATTGCTTGGAAGATGGCATGTTGTGGAATGATTTTGAGATGATGAAATGGTATGTTTTGTGGCATGAATTAGTTGATAATATGATGAGAATATGCATAAGTAAGTTAGGTGAAAAATGTTGGTTATGACATGTTGATGTGGTAAGTTTTTGGTTATGATTTTAGGGGTTGAATGAATGGTTTATAAATGGCATGAAATGTGTATGAAATAGCATGATTTGGTTGCCTTTGAATGTATTGTAATGGTATGAAATGTTGTGGTATAGGTATGCGTAAGGAGGATGAGAAATGTGGCTTAAACCAAGCCTAATTTCTCCCCACACGGTTGAGCACACTAGCGTATGTCTCGACTGTGTGCCTGGTGTAACTTAGTTAAACAAGTCAGGGAGTTACACGGCTTAGATACACAGGCGTGTCTGTTGGCCGTGTGTGACACACGGGCTGACGCATGGGTGTGTGGTCGGTCGTGAGACCCAAGTCAGTGTACCCTCCAATTTTCACACGGTCATGGCACATGGGCATTGTAACACCCTTAACCCGTATCCGTCGCCGGACTAGGGTTAAAGGCATTACCGGACAAATCGAAACATTTTACAAATAATTCCCAAACATCATTCATACATAATCATAAAATCATTACAGAGTCCCTTATAGAGGTCAACGAGGCCTTAAACATGCTTTAGAAAGGGGTTGGGACTAAATCGAGCTCATACAAAAATTTTCAAAGTTATACAGGTCACACGCTCGTGTGAACAGGCCGTGTGAGGCATTAGACACACCTGTGTGTTTAGGTCGTGTCAAAATAGGGCATACATACTGACTTGATCACACAGCCACAAGACATGCCCGTGTGCCTTGGCCGTGGTCGAAACTGACTTGGGTCACACGGCTAGCCACATGCCTGTGTGCCTTGGTCATGCTCAATACTGATTTAAAATCGTAGGGTACCCCAAGGGACACACAACCGTGTAACATGACCGTGTGTTACACACGGCTGAGACACACGCCCGTGTGGACAACAATAGGCCATTTTAAAGCCAATTTGCCACCCAATTTGGGTCAAACCTACAAGCATCAAACCAAACACATTTGCACTATAATTTCGGCCAATTTCAATACCAAAACTTACATCATTTATGCCATATTATTGACAACAAATTCATGCTTGTAACTATCAAAATATGCCATCCTATAAGTCAAAATCATACCGAAACATATGGTTTCATAAACCTTAATATACTCATTCAATGTCATACCACCTTCTTATCAATTCCACAATTAAACACATACTAAAAACTTACCAAACTTACCATTTCTCTTGGCCATTGATGTACACATTAAACATACCATCACTGCATCACATATCATATACCAAAACTCATACATATACACCACCAAAACCAAGCCAAATCACATGGCTAGATATATACACTTCACAAAACATATCTAAAAACTTCTAGCCTATACATGCCATACTTTAATATATACATTTTCAAAAGGTACTAAAATATAGTTCGATAGTGTGGTGACGATCCTCGACTATCCCTGAGCTGTCGATAGCTACAATATCTATAAAACAATGCAAACACACACAAAGTAAGCTTTCAAAAGATTATTAAGCCATATACAAATAAACTCAACACTTTAAACATAAAAGCATCATCAAATTACATATGCTTCAGAGCCAAATACTATCACAAACCTCAATGTTCATATACATTTCACATATTCCAAATTCTTTAGCATATATAGCATATTTTCTCATGCTTTTATCACATATCAACATTTATTCACTAAAGTACACATACTTACCTTTTAAACATCAAATATGATACTCAATTTGAACGTGCCTGAATCGGATACATGTTCACATAATAATTCATTTTCTCGAAATGCCCGTTGAACCGTTTGGAATCATAAGGATACGCGAATAGCTCGAAAAGCTCGTACAATGCCAATGTTCCAGACGTGGTCTTACATGTAATCAAATATCGATGCCACTATCCTAGACAGGGTCTTACATGAAATCAAATATGATGCCAACGTCCCAGACGTGGTCTTACATGTAAAACATAAGTCAATGCCAATGTCCCAAACGTGGTCTTACACGATAACACATATCGGATCCCATGTCATGACATATGTATCCTAACATTCCTAAGGTTCGTACAGGGCTTTTCAGACGTCAGAACTTTGTCGATATTTTCTCGGTTGTCTCATGCTCAACTCATATAACCATTAATCAATGTTAAATATCATACTAATAGTAATATTTCAATTCAAAACATATTTATTTGTATGTCGACTTACCTCATACGTATTTAGATAGACGGAATCGACTACTCGACGACTTTCGACTTTCTCCGATCTAATTCCGTTTTCTTTAGTTATTGATCTTTATAAATTCAAATTTAACTCTTTTATTCACCAAACCATTCAAATCAATCCACAAACACACATTTAAGGCATTTTACAAATTAACCCTCACATTTTCATATTTTGACACTTTAGTCCTTAATTCACAAAATCACAAGATACACATAATTTCCATATACCCATGCTAGGGATAATTCTCCTAGTATTCATATAAGCCCCTATATTTCATTTATTTTACATTTTAGTCCCTCAATTTATAAATTTCATAATTTAGTCCATTTTACTCAAATTCATCAAAAATCCAAGAACAAATTATATTAACCCAACATCAAGCTTCCATAAACTATCATCAAACTTTATAAAACTTATAATTTCATCAATGGATCAACTTAAAATCATCAACAAAATCATAAATTGAGACATGGGCTTGATAGTATATAGAGCAATGATCGCAAAAATGTAGAAATTATAAAAAACGGATCAAAACACATACCTTAATCAAGGAAATCAATGGCCGAACCCTAGCTTGTATATTTCTTTCTTTTTCTTTGTGTTTTTCGGTTATGGATGAACACAAATGACTTAATTTTCATGTTTTGTTTAATTAATAACCATTAATTCATCATTTACCATTTTACCCTTCATTAAAAACATATAAAATTTCATTAACCAAAGGCATTTATGTCCATCCATTATTCAAATGGACTATTATCAACATAAGGACCTCTCATTTACAAAGACATAACAAATAGACACACTTAACATATGGCAAGCAACTTTTACATTTTACGCGATTAGGTCCTTTTTCAAAATTAAACACACAAAGGATCAAATTTTCATATGAAATTTTCACACATACTAATTCACATATAATAAGCACGGAAAATAATATTCAAATATTTTTCTGACTCAGATTTGTGGTCTCGAAACCACTATTCCGACTAGGGTCTAAATTAGATTGTTACAGGCGTGTTTTCGGCCGTGTGATGCAAGTAAATATGTATGTCCTATTTCCACACGGCTGTGACATGAGCGAGTATGGTGGTCGTGTGAGGCTTGTGATCCCTGTATGCATGAAAATTTTATGAGTTTTCTGAAGTTTTCAAATATTATCAATTTAGTCCCGAATCTCTTTTAAGCATGTTTTAAGGTCTCGTAGAGCCTTATAAGGTACATTGTGATTATATTTGATTGATGTTTATGTGATAATGCATTTCAATGCGAGAAATGTATGATTTATATTATGATTTGATCAGTAATGCCTCGTGACCCTATTCTAGTGACAGATATGGGTTAGGGGTGTTACATTTTATTGGTATTAGAGCTACGATTTAATCAATTCTAGGACTAACGTAGTGTGTGAGAGTCTAGCTATATATATCATATATATATTGCGATAGTGTAATGATTCCTGACAGCTTAAAGTGTGTTTTCATATAATAAATGGATCCCAAACGAGCTTTAGCTTATGATGTGAAAAGTAATGTGCCTGCTCCCGCTTAGGGGGTAGCGCCGACTGATTCTAGGTTGATTTTGAGTAGTCACGGGGGAGAGGCTAAGCAAGCCTTCTTCTAGATGATGAGTGAGTAGTTCACGGAGTTCGTTTGAACGAATCCTGCTGCTCAACAACCTCTACCCCCAACTGTTCCTCAGCAAATCCCTGTTGTTCCTCAAGTTATAGATCTAGTAAGATTTAACAAGCTACTAGTAGATAAAATTCAGAAACATGGGGCTAAAGAGATTTAGGGTACTGTTGATGATGATGTAAAGAGAGTTGAGTTCTGGCTCAAAAACATAATTCGAGTATTCAACGCATCGTCTTGTACTCCTGATGAATGTATCAAATATGTTGTATCTTTGTTGAGAGATAATGCCTACTATTGGTGGAAAAAATTAATATCTTTAGTTCCTAGAGAACGGGTTACCTAGGAGTTCTTTCAATCTGAGTTCTGAAAGAAGAACATAAGTCAACAATTCCTTGATTAGAAGCATAAAGAGTTTTTAGAATTGAAGCAAGGTCGGATGACTGTCATTGAGTATGAAAGAGAATTCGTATGTTTAAGTAAGTATGCTCGAGAGGATGTGTCTACTGAGGAGATCATGTGCAAACAATTTGTAGATGGATTGAATGAAGATATAAAATTACTAGTCGAAATTCTAGAGTTGAAAGAATTCTTCGTTCTAGTTGAGAGGGCTTGTAAAATCGAGGATCTTAGTAAAGAAAAGAGAAAAGCTGATTTTGAAGCAAGAGATTCGAGAAAGAGATCAACTAGTAAATTTTATCAGTCTGCATCGAATAAGTTCTGAGACTCGTTGAATCATTGTAATGCATCAATTGGACATTCAAACAGAGATCGTGAAAGACAACATTCGAGCTTTAAAGCTGTGGCTATCTCGATAGCTAGTGTTGGGAGTGTGAAACCAAATCGACCTGAATTTAGACCGTGTAAAAAATGGCATCTCGGTGATTGTAGATTGAATGATCAGGCCTGTTTTAAATGTGGATCATTAGATCATTTCATTTATAACTGTCTTGAGTTGGTTAAGCAAGATACAGTACAAAACATAAGGCCGAGTAACACTGTAGTTAGAGGTAGACCACCCAGAAGCACAGGAAATGTAAGTAGTAGCCAGAGAGCAACTAAAGATTCTGCTATGAGGTTAGAGACCAGAGCACGTGTACGAGCCTAGGCTATTCGCGCTCGTGAAGAAACGTCATCTCTAGATGTTATCATCGGTACTTTTACTCTCTATGATACTAATGTGATTGCATTGATAGATTCAGGATCAACTCATTCATATATATATATATATATGTGTGAATTTAGTATCCAGTAAGACTTTTCCTGTAAAGTCTATTGAGTTCGTGATTAGAGTTTTGAACCCCTTAGACAAGTGTGTTTTGGTTGATAAAGTGGGCAAGAACTATCTATTGATGATTCGAGATTTTTGTTTTCCGGTTGATCTAATGTTGTTTCCATTTGATGAATTTGATATAATTCTAGGTATGGATTGGCTAACGCTACATGATGATATAGTAAACTGTAAACGAAAGAAGATTGATCTTAGATGTCAGAATAATGAGATTATCTGGATTGAGTCAGATGATTTGAATGGTTTACCAGCAGTGGTTTCATCGATGTTAGCTAGAAATATGTGAGAAATGGTTGCGAAGCTTATTTTGCTTATGTGCTTGATACAAAAGTGACAAAAACAAAGATTAAATCAGTACTAGTTGTATGTGAATATCTAGATGTATTTCCTAAAGAGTTATCGGGTTTACCACTGATCTGAGAGGTTAAGTTTGGCATTGAGTTAGTGTCGGGAACTACGCCAATATCAATAGCTCTATACAAAATGGCTCCGACAGAGTTAAAAGAATTGAAATCTCAATTGCAAGAGTTGATCGATAGAGGATTTGCACGGTTGAGTTTTTCGCCTTGGGGTGCTCCTGTGTTGTTTGTGAAAAAGAAAGATGGCATGATGAGAATGTGTATTGACTACATACAGCTTAATAAAGTGACTATAAAGAACAAATACCCTCTACCGTGGATTGATGATTTGTTTGATCAATTAAAAGGGACAACAGTGTTTTTGAAAATTGATTTGAGATCGGGTTATTACCAGTTGCGAGTTAAAGACTCCGATATGCCAAAGACTGTAATTAGAACAAGGTGCGGACACTATGAATTTATTGTTATGCCCTTTAGATTAACAAATGCACCTGCTGTTTTTATGGACTTGATGAACCAGATTTTTAGGAAGTATTTAGATAGATTTGTAGTTGTGTTTATTAATGATATTTTGATTTACTCTAGTGATGAATCTGAGCATGAAAAACATTTGAGAATTGTGTTACAAACTTTGAGAGATAAGTAGTTGTTTGCAAAGTTTAGTAAATGTGAATTTTGGTTGCGCGAGGTTGGTTTACTGGGGCATATTATGTTAGCATCAGGTATTCAAGTCGATCCGAGTAAGATTTCTGCAATAATGGATTTGAAGTCTCTGAGAAATGTATCTAAAGTCCGTATCTTCCTGGGACTTGCCGGCTGTTATAGACGATTTGTGAAAGGCTTTTTGATAATTGTAACTTCGATGACAAAATTGCTTCAAAAAGATGTTAAGTTCGAATGGTCAGATAAATGTCAGAAAAGTTTCGATCAGTTGAAAGCTTTATTGACAGAGGCACCAATGTTAGTTCAGCCTGAATCAGGTAAAGAGTTCGTAATTTTCAGTGATGCATCGTTAAATGGCCTGGGTTGTATTTTGATACAGGAATGCAAAGTGGTAGCTTATGCCTTGAGACAATTGAAGCCGCATGAAAAGTACTATTCGATACACGATTTAGAGTTAGCAGCTATTGTGTTCGCGTTGAAAATTTGGCGCCATTATTTGTTTGGTGAAAAATGTCATACTTATACCGATCACAAGAGCTTGAAATATTTGATGATTCAAAAAGACTTGAAATTGCAACAACGGAGATAGTTAGAATTACTAAAAGACTATGACTTGGGAATTAACTATCATCCGGGGAAAGCGAAAGTAGTTGCTGATGCTTTAAGCCGAAAGTCCTTATTTGATTTACATGCTTTGAATACACATTTGGCTTTGTCTGACGATGGTTCATTAGTAGTCAAGTTGAAAGCGATACCGTTGTTTATATAGCAGATTTGGGAGGCTCAAAAGTTTGATAATAAACTACAAGAAAAACGGGTTCAATGTGAGTCAAATTCTGATTCAGAGTTTCAAGTTTATTTCGATAATTGTTTGAGATTCAGAGATCGAATTTGTATTCCGAGAAATTCAAAGTTGATTCAGATGATTTTGAATGAAGCACATAGTAATTATTTATCAGTACATCTGGGAAGAACGAAAATGTATAATGATTTGAAACAGATTTATTGGTGGCATGGCATGAAACGAGATATCTTAGAATTTGTTTCAAAATGTTTGATTTGTGAGCAAGTCAAAGCTGACCATCAAGTGCCGTCAAGTTTATTATAGCCTATTATGATTCTTGAGTGGAAGTGGGATAGAGTAACAATGGATTTTGTTTCGGGTTTACCTTTAACCCCGAGAAAGAAAGATGAAATTCGGGTCGTTGTTGATAGATTGATGAAATTGACTCATCTCATTCCTGTATGCTCAGATTATTCACTTGATAAATTGGCTGAGTTGTATATTTCAGAGATTGTTCGATTGCACAGAGTGCCATTAGCTATTGTTTTGATAGAGATCTGAGGTTCACTTTCGATTTTGGAAGAAACTACAAGAGGCATTAGGTACAAATCTACATTTCAGTACCGCTTTTCACCCGCAGATGGATGTTCAATCTGAGCGAGTTATACAGATACTCGAGGATATGTTACGATGTTGTATTCTCGAGTTTGGGGGTAGCTGGGAGAAATATCTACATGTAACATCCCAAATTAAGGCCTAAACGAAATAGTGGTTTTGAAACTACAAATCTGAGGTAGAAATATTTATATCGATAAAGTTTTAAGGTCTACTGTATGATTAAATAACTGTGTGAAAATATCGATGAGAAATTTTACCGATAAGGTGTCCAATTAAATCATTAGGACTAAATTGCAATAAGTGAAAAATATATATTCTAGTTGATTTAAGGACTTAAATGTGATGGGATTTGAAATTTGAAGTCCTTATTTTGTAAATAGACCATTATATGTCATTATGGATAAAAATGGACATATGAAGGATAATATATCAAAGTTTTAATGGAAGGGCATTTTGGTCTATTGGTATTTAAAAGAATTAAAAGGGAAAAATAGTCAAAAATTGAGTCCATCTTCTCCATCCTTGGCCGAATTTCATAAGGAGCCATAGCTAGGGATTCTTTCATCTTTCAAGCTCAAAGTAAGTGCATCCTAGCCCCGTTTTTAATGTTCTTTATATTTTTAAAATTCTCGTAGCTCGATTAAACTATTTCTACCCTTAACTTGAGCTAGGGTTCATGTTAAAAAATATACCCATGAATAACATACTTGTGCTTTGATGTCTAGTGGAAGAATGTGGAGGTTTGAGGTGTGATAAACAACTTTTACTAGGTGGTTTTTTTGGTGGAATTGATAAAAAGGACCTAATTGTAAAATTTGTAAAAACTATGTGTAAATGTGTAAATAAATGAAAATGTTGGGATGGTATAAGGGAATAAATGATTCGGCCAGGCTTGGGTAATGAGAAAATGGGATACTTTTCATTTTACGAGTATAGGGGCAATTTCATAATTTTGTGAAATTTTAAGCGCAAAATTGTAATTTTACCATATCATGATTTTTGGACTGAATTGAATAGTGCATGTATTAAATGAGCTAAATGTGCTATTATAGATCAAAAGGGACGAGGGATAGACCTTGACCGAGGAAAAGGCAAGGTTGTGGACTAAATCGCAAATTGTCATATTTTGCACTGAGGTAAGTTGTGTGTAAGTAATTCAATAACTCCAATGTTACATACTTAATATTTGTCATTATATGATACATGTATGTATACTTTAATGAAATTGACTTGTGATGATCTAATGGAAGTTTAGTGATAGTCTCGTATCTCGGAAGCCCCGGGTAACTTAAAGGAATACCTAGGACTTGGATGTAGTGACACCGTGCTAAATGAGATTTCGTGTAAGACCATGTCTGGGACATGGCATCGACATCCGAGATATGTGCCTATGTAAGACCATGTCTTGGACATGGCATCGACAATAATATGTATGCTAGTGTAAGACCATGTTTGGGAAATGGCATCGGCGATAATGTACGTGCCAGTGTAAAACCATGTCTGGGACATGGCATCGGTGATGATGTATGTGCCAGTGTAAGACCATGTCTGGGACATGGCATCAGCGATGATATATGTACCAGTGTAAGACCATGTCTGAGACATGGCATCGGCAATGATATGTGGATCATGTAAGACCATGTCGGGGACATGGCATTGGTACTTTATTTGGTGTATGATAATCCCGAGGATTCTTTAGTATTCCGGGTGGTTCAACAGGCCATTCAAGATTTTGGGTTAAGAAGTGGAGTGATATGAGTAAATATGTATGGTACAGGTATGTACGTAAATCTCATGAGTATTGAACTCGATTCATGATGGGAAGTTTAGCATGAGTAGAAAGGAGTAAGATAAGCATGATGTTTAATGACGTTTAATGTCAATTTTGACTATGTTCATGTGTGCAATATGATATTGTGGTGATAATTGATAACATGTTTAACCTATGATTATCTTGACTTATGTTGTTTATTATTTACATGCAACTTACTAAGCTTTGTGCTTACCCTTCTCTCTTTTCCCTTTTCTTTTAGCATTGCCAAGCTAGCTCGAAGATCGTGGAAGTCGGAGCTCGAGTCACACTATCAACAAATCCTTTGGGTTATATTTGGTTTAATGCTTTTAAGTATGGCATGTATAGGGGACTTAGCATTTTGTTACTTGTGTCATATTTGTTAGCCAAAGTGATGGCTCCTTTTGGTATATTATTCTCTTTTGTATATGGCCATGAAACATGGCTTATTTTGATTATTGGGTTAAAATTTCTAAATATTGATACATGCATGGGATGTGTTATTACTCGTGTGATGTGTGCTAAATTGGTTGCTAACAGTGAATGATAAAAGGTGGAACTCATGCTTGATGGATAAATGATACCAAATAGCATAGTCATAATATGAACAAAGGTAAAGAAATGAAATGACTGAACTTGTCAAGTGAGGAGTTTTAAACATGTATACCATGATATGTGAATGTCATGCATGATGTAAAGTTTTGGAGGTCTAATTAACCCAACCATTGCCTAATCTATCACTATTGACATGTGAATGTGTTTGTGTTGTTATGGGTGACAAGAGGACTTGGTAAATAGCCTCAAAATTTGTCCACATGAGTAGACACACGGGCGTGTGTCTGGATAGTGTGTGACACAAGGTTAGCCCCATAGGCATGTCGTCCGGCCGTGTGTCCCCTACACTCTAAATTTTCAAGTCAGTATGCATCGTAGTAAACACATGGGAAGAGACACGGTCGTGTTCTCAGCCGTGTGGAGGACACGGCCTTAGGACATGGGCATGTGCCCAGGCCGTGTGAAGTCTGCACCTTATGTGTGAAAATTAAATTCGCTCCATAGCCTAGCACACGGACATGTTACTTGGCTATGTGACCCTTAATTGATGCTGACGTCATAAACAGAGAGTTACACGGCCTGGGGACACGGGCGTGTGACCCTATTTTATGAAAATTTTTCTAAAGTTCACGGTTTAGTCTCGAACCGCCCCCGATGTATGTTTTGGGTCTCGTAGGCCCATGTAAGAGATGATATGCATGTTTTTGAATAAAATTTAAATTTGACCAAATTTTATAGCTCGATTTTACATAGTAGTGTATGTTCAAGTCTGGTAATGCCTCGTATCCTGTCCAGGCGTTGGACACGGGTAAGGGGTGTTACACTACTGCTGATTGAATTTGCTTATAACGATAGCTTTTAATCAAGTATAAAGATGGCACCATACGAAGATCTATATGGTCGTAAATGTTGAACACCGTTGTACTGGACTGAGCTAAGTGAGAATAAGATTCACGAAGTTGATCTGATTAGAGAGATTGAATAAAAAGTGACAGTGATTTGCGATAGTTTGAAAGAAGCATCGGATTGACAAAAATCTTATGCAGACTTGAAACGGAAGGATATTGAGTATCAGATCGAGGATAAAGTGTCTCTGAAAGTGTTGCCGTGGAAAAAGTTATTGCGGTTTGGTCGAAAAGGGAAATTGAGTCAACGATTCATCGAACCGTATGAGATCATCGAGCGAGTCAGACTAGTTGCTTATCGACTATCTTTTCTGTCTGAGCTAGAGAAAACTCATAATGTATTTTATGTATCGATGCTTCAACGATACCGATCAGACCCTTCACATGTCATTTCCTCGATAGAGGTTGAAATTCAGTCTGATATGTCATATGATGAAGAACCGATTCGAATTCTAGCTCGTGAAATCAAAGAGCTGAGAAATAAGAAAATCGCGTTAGTAAAAGTCCTATGGCATCGACACAGGATTGAAAAAGCTACGTGGGAATCTGAGGACATTATGAAAAAGCAACACCCGAACCTATTCACTGGTAAGATTTTCGAGGACGAAAATCCCTAAGGGGGAGAGT
Source organism: Gossypium longicalyx (assembly GCA_025698465.1). Lineage (NCBI taxonomy): Eukaryota > Viridiplantae > Streptophyta > Magnoliopsida > Malvales > Malvaceae > Gossypium > Gossypium longicalyx. Next base: position 21,470,987 of record CM047004.1, read on the forward strand.
TGTAACAGCCGGTTTTAAATAAATCAGAATAGTGGTTGTAGAACCACAAATTCGAGGTTAGAAAATTATTCTAATATTATTTTTGAGATCGTTCCTTTGTATTCTAGCTATCCCGTACCTTAATTTTTGAAATTTTTAATGATTTCATGAAGTTCCATTGATGGATGCTTGAGCTTTTAAATGTTTGATGATGGAAAATGAAGGTTTGTTGATAGATTTAATAGTTTTGTAAAGTGATTTTTGACATAAATGTGAAATCGGGATTAAATTATGAAATGTACAAATTGAGGGGTTTAAAAGTGAAATAAATGAAAGTTTTGGGCTGCTAGGGACCTATATGAAATTCGGCTAGGCTTGGGTTTAATGAAATTTCATGAACTTTGTGCATTTGTGAATTAGGGACTAAATTGTAAAAATATGAAACATTAGGGGCTAAATTTTTAAAATTCCCAAATATGTATTCGTGGACTGAATTGAATGATTTGATGAATAAATGAGTTAACTTTGAATGTATATAGATCAAGAATGAAAGAAATCGGTTTAGATCGGGGAAAATCAAAGGTTATCGAATAGTTGATCCAGTCCCTCTATTTCGACTACGAGGTAAGTTCATCTGCAAATAAATACCTTTAAATTGATTTATCAAATGTTTATTTGTCATTGAATTGCTATGAATGTTGAACGAGCAAATACGAGCAAGAATCAACGAAGTTATGATATCTGAAAATCTCATACGAACCTTAGGAATAGTACAGGATACAAATGTCATGACATTAGAATTACCGAGATGTGATTACATGTAAGACCATGTCTAGGACATTGGCATTGTATTGTGATTACGTGTAAGACCATGTCTAGGACATTGGCATCGTTATATGATTTTGTGTAAGGCCATGTCTGGGACATTGGCATCGATGTGTGATAACATGTAAGATCATATCTAGGATATGGCATTGTATGATCTATATATGATTTTCGAGTATCCTTAACGATTCTGAAGTGTTCAACGAGCAAAGACAAGTCAAGAAAGAATATGTGAATGATTTAAGTGATTCAGGTACGTACAAGATTCATACGAGTATTAAAAAGGGAAGTATTTGATGAATTCACATGTGACATTGAATATGTTTACATTGGGAAAGGTTTGTGAACTTATATGTGCTTATTAATAGTTTGCCTAGTTGATGGAAATGGTGTTGATTCATGTGGTAATTTTATTTGTATATGGCTTACTAAGCTTTTAAAGCTTACTTTGTGTGTTCTTTCCCTGTTTTATAGATTATCAAAGCTAGCTCGGACATCGGGGATCATCAGGAACAGTCTTCACACTATCGACTACTTGTTGTTATTTTTGGATGCTTTGTAAATATGGTATATGGCATGTATAGGCTAGTAAGTTGTTGATAAGTTTTGAGTTATGATAGTAGCCATGTGTATTGGCTTGTGAAATGATGTAATGTTGGTGTGTATTTAGCCATTTAAGTTGGCTTGATTTATGAGTTTGATAAGTGATATATGTGGTAATAATTGCCTTGTGTTTTGGCATATTTGATATGGTTCTTGTGATGGTTATGAGTTGCTCAACTAGCATGATGTTAATTGGTGTATTATTGCTTGGAAGATGGCATGTTGTGGAATGATTTTGAGATTATGAAATGGTATGTTTTGTGGCATGAATTAGTTGATAATATGATGAGAATATGCATAAGTAAGTTAGGTGAAAAATGTTGGTTATGACATATTGATATGGTAAGTTTTTGGTTATGATTTTAGGGGTTGAATGAATGGTTTATAAATGGCATGAAATGTGTATGAAATAGCATGATTTGGTTGCCTTTGAATGTATTGTAATGGTATGAAATGTTGTGGTATAGGTATGCGTAAGGAGGATGAGAAATGTGGCTTAAACCAAGCCTAATTTCTCCCCACACGGTTGAGCACACTAGCGTATGTATCGACTGTGTGCCTGGTGTAACTTAGTTAAACAAGTCAGGGAGTTACACGGCTTAGACACACGAGCTGGCACATGGGCGTGTGGCCAGTCATGTGACCCAAGTCAGTATACCCTCAATTTTTCACACGATCATGGCACATGGGCATGTCTCTGGCCGTGTGATGCAAGTCAGTATGTATGCCCTGTTTCCACACGGCCTATGACACAAGCATGTATGCCTCACACGGCCTGTTCACACGGGCGTGTGATCCCTGTATGCATGAAAATTTTATGAGTTTCCCAAAGTTTTCAAATGTTATCAGTTTAGTCCTGAATCTCTTTTAAGCATGTTTTAAGTTCTTGTAGAGCCTTATAAGGGACATTGTGATTATATTTGATTGATGTTTATGCGATAATGGATTTTAATGATTTATATTGTGATTTGATCAGTAATGCCTCGTGACCCTATTCCGGTGACGGATACGGGTTAAGGGTGTTATAGCCTTAATACGTGCGTTGGAGACATGGCAGCATTACCTTTGGCTGAAAGAGTTCGTTATACATACGGATCATGAAGCCTTAAAGCATTTAAAGGGTCAAACTAATTTAAACAAACGCCATGCTAAATGGGTGGAATTCCTCGAATCCTTTCCATACGTGAGTAAGCATAAACAAGGTAAAGAAAATGTTGTTGCAGATACGTTATCATGTAGGTATGCTTTAATTAATCATTTGGATACTAAGTTGCTTGGATTTGCGTATTTGAAGGATTTATATGATAATGATTCTGATTTTTATGAGGTGTTCAAGTTGTGTGTTCAAGGTTCCTATGAGAAGTATTTCCGACAAGATGGATATCTCTTTCGAGAAAATAAGCTATGTATACCCCAAAGATCAATTAGAGATGTACTGGTACAAGAAGCACATAGTCGGGGATTAATGGGCCACTTCAGCATAGCCAAAACTTTGGCTGTTTTACAAGAGCACTTTTATTGGCTGAAGATGTAGTGAGATGTGGTTAGAGTGTGTGAGCAATGCTTAGCTTGCAAGAAGGCTAAGTAAAAAATTCAGCCACATGGTCTATACACTCCTTTGCCGATTCTGGAAGCACCATGGGTGGATATCTCTATGGATTTCATTCTAGGCCTTCCTAGAACAAAGAATGGCAAAGATTTTGTATTTGTGGTAGTAGATAGATTTTCAAAGATTGCTCGCTTTATTGCATGTAATAAAATTGATGAAGCATTAAATGTTGCTAATCTGTTCTTTAAGGAAATCGTGCGTTTGCATGGTATTCTGTGGACCATTGTTTCGGACCGTGATGCTAAGTTCCTCAGCCATTTTTGGAGAACTTTATGGGGTAAGCTTCGCACCAAGCTTTTGTTCTCAACAACTTGCCATCCCCAAACCGAAGGCCAAACAGAGGTTGTTAATCGAGTTTTATCAACCTTGCTACGTGCCATAATTTGAAAGAACTTAAAAACTTGGTAAGAGTGTCTACCACACATTAAGTTCGCTTACAACCGATCACTGCACTCGGCTACCAAGTATTCGCCATTTGAAGTGGTATATGGTTTCAATCCCTTAACTCCTATGGATTTATTACCTTTACCTTCTAATCAATTAGTGCATGTAGATGGCAAGAGAAAGGCAGAATTCGTTAAACCGTTGCATCAACAAGTTAGGGACAACATTGAAAGAAGAACCGAGCAATATGCTCAAAGGGTGAACAAGGGACACAAGCGAGTAATATTTGAACCTGGTGACTGGGTTTGGATCCACATGCATAACGAAAGATTTTCCACCCAAAGGAGATCCAAACTCTTGCCAAGGGGTGATGGTCCTTTTCAAGTTTTGGAAAGGATTAATGAGAATGCCTACAAGTTAGATCTATTAGGTGAGTATGGGATTAGTGCTACTTTCAACGTTGTTGACTTATCCCCTTTTGATGTAGGTGACGATTTGGGGACAAATTGCCTTGAAGAGGGGGAATGATGAGATCCTAGCTCGGGAAGCTACGGCCGATCCCATTGAGTTGCCACAAAGTCCCATTACTCGGTCTCGTGCTAAGAAGTTTCAAGATGCCATTGTAAGTTACATTGATCGAGCTTGGGAAGGGGAGGTGGCCGAACTCATCAAGCAAGCATGGAGCTCAAAACCATGCGTTCCATACAGCTTATTGCAAGCTGAATTTTAGTGAACTAACTATTTGAACTAGTTGTTGCATTGATGGGCATTAAAGAGGGGAATGGATTTAAGACCAGCAGCTGTTATGAGCTTCTCCAAGTGACTATTTAAGGAGTTTAATGGACAAGGAGCTGTTCATACAAGCCCATTCAATTTCCAAACGTTTTCACATGATGGTGGTTGTTCCAATTCATCCATTCACCCTTTTTGACCATTTTTATTCAAGCATTCACACAAAGGGGGTTGTTCGTGTGCCAAATGACATTAATTTTTGGCTACTGCTCATTTGGCTATCCAAGGAGAAATTAAAAGGCTGTTATGACTCTTTAGCTGATCAAGCATTGAATTAAGTTTATTCAGCTCATTAGAGTTAATTATTAGCTGAATAGGAAGACCAAACGTGCTATCCATTGTCGTTCCTTACGTTAGAGTTCATCAAAGGTCTTATAGTTTTTAATTAGCTCAATTAAGTTCATTAATAGCTCAATTAAGCTGAGTGTGTGTGTCTATTCGGCTGGGGTTTGTCTCATGCCTATAAATACTTTGTTTTCAGCTAGTTGAAGGGAATTTTGGACCAAATATATGAACTTTAGTTTTTCTGTAAGGATTCAACTTTCATTGTCCTTTTTGGATTGAAACGACTTATCAAGCTCAGCTTGTGGCATCATTCTTCCTTGTTATCCGAACTTATCACTTCCCAAAGTGTGGCAATCAACCATACCATCAGTTCCTATCTTGCTAGATAGTGGATCGAGGTTAGCCAAATTATCTCTTATCCATTTCCATCTAAGTAACGTTTAAGAATCAGGTCAACAATTTCCTTCATTGTTGGTTCAGTTTTGGCCTTAGCCGAATTACTGCATTAGCCAATTCAATTATCTTTCAGACCTTGTCTGAACCTATCTTTTCATCTTTTCTAGTCTAGTTTGTTAAAACTCAACACTTGCTTAATTTCATGATCGGGCAATCTAAACAACTCAAATCAACACCGAATCGAGCTCGTATCATCATCTTAGTATATCAAATCAAAGGGGCAGTCTCGACATGCATAATCGAAGCAAGTTCTAGAATAACAAATTAAGTTGACACACTCATAACCAATAATAGAATGAGGATGAAAATGTATTCTCTAAAGGCTCAAAATCTCACAAAAAAATCATGGTTTTGATGTCAAACTTGCAAATTTAAAACTTCAAGACAATACCTCAATTCAAGGAAACAACCTAAAAAAATTTAATTCTAAAAATAACTTATCATGCTTGATTAGAAATTACCAAACTAGAAAAATTAAACAAATGTTGAATTAAAAACAAGCGCATCAATAACTATTCAAAAACAAAAATGAACTTCTTCTCAAAATATGAAATTGACTGTTCAAGCTCAATAACAAATAACTAATTAATAATCAATATTTTTTTGCTATTTTCTTATCTAGAACAATAAGAAATAATTCAGCAAATCAAACAGAATAGCATAATTAGGCAACTAACCAAATCAAATATCGACAAAAAAGGGAGTCAATAAAACGAGAAGACTCACAATGAAAAAAATGGATTATGGTTAATGTTAGGAATCGGCCCGATTAAGCAACGAATAAGAAAAATAACAGAAGAAATTGAGAAATTGAACAAACAAATTTAACGTGGAAAAACTCTTCCAAAGAGGATAAAAAACCACAGTCAAAGATAGTTTTACTATAATGGCAAAAGAATGAAGAGTACAAAAGATGGGGATAAAAGCTAAACCCCGAAAACCCGAAAACAAAGAACCCTCAAAATGTAAACACAAAATTCTCTAAATGTGTTATGAGTTCTAATCTCTAATGGGTGTGTATTTTCTAAGGTTGTAAATGAGGCTATTTATAGGCTAAATTAGCAAGTCAAATAAACTATGCTAATAAATGATAAATATATTATACTAATGAATACTAAATCTTTTAGAAAGAAAATATATTTTTGTTTAACTTGACTTGCAAGCAATCTCTTAGAATTTGGGTCACACAACTCTAACAATCTCCACCTTGACACGAATTCTTTCAACGTCATCTTTGCCAAAGCCCGCCATAGGCCTATCTCGAACTATGCAGGGAATTAACTGAGTCGAATCTATGCTTAGAAGTTGAAAGACTTCTAGCCTTCGACTTGTGCACTACCAAATCAAAACTAACCCAAGTCTGATTTTCACGAACATAGTGTCCTAACTTTTCAAAACCTACATCCAAAAGAGAACCTCTCTTGAATGAAACAGTCATACATTTTTCCCTCCTATGACCAAGTTGTCTCCGCTCCAAACGAGTTGACTTTGACTCTGTAATAGACGAGGGATGTCCGATTTCATCGGTCACTGTAGAACCTTCCAGAATATAAACACTACCGGTTCTTTTACCTTTTAACAAAATGAGAGTTTCACGAGATACTTTAATACCACTTGACTCGATGTTGATTCTGCATCCTTTCAAGTCTAAAATACTCAAGGAGATGAGATTCTTTTGTAAATCAAGTACATACCTGACATCTGAGAGTGTCCTAATCGTCCCATCGTGTATCCTAATTTTAATAGTACCAATACCAGTTACCTCACTGGATGAATCGTTTCCCATACGCACAACTACACCTTCAACCGAACTGTATGTGAAGAACCATTCTCTATTGGGACACATGTGGAAAGTACATCCCGAATCTAGGATCCACTCGGACGTGAGCTTGGAGTTATCGCTCATTGACACTAACAAGAAATCATCACCGCTTTCATCGACCAAATTAGCACCAGCTACATCTTCCTTGTTACTCTCAGCAACTCTTTTATTTCACAGTTTACAACAATCTGCTTTAACGTGACCTAACTTTTTACAATAGCGACACCTTTTGTCTCGTTTCTTTGATGCGACCAAAACGGAAGCTTGCCTATCTGTCTTACTATCCAAATGAAACTTATTGTCAAGTTTATCTCTACTCAACAAATGATCCTTCACATCTTCGAATGATAGTTTGTCTCTGCCATAAATCAGAGTCTCCCAGAAAGACTTGTATGAAGGGGCTAAAGAGCACAATAATAGCAGAGCCTGATCTTCATCGTCAATATGAATCTCAACATTCTTTAAATCATTTAAAAGAGTAATGAATTGATTGATGTGATCTCTAAGAAGCTCACCTTCGTTCATGCGAAACGTAAATAGACGTTTCAACACTAAACGGTTAGCCAAAGACTTAGTTGCATAAAGAGTTTCTAACCATTTCCACAAGGCAGATGAGGTTTTCTCCATCAATACCTTCTGCAATACTGTATTCGTGAGGCACAACTGGATTGCAGACAAAGCCTTTTCATTAAGCTCTTCCCATTCTGTTTTATTTAGATTCTCAGGCTTTTTCCCGGTAACAACCTTTTTCAAGCCGGATTGAACTAGAATTGCCATCATTCGAACTTGTCACAGATTGAAATTTGTCTCACCATCGAACTTCTCAATTTCAAACCTTGTTGTTTCCATCTCTGAATGAACTGATCTATGAAAGTTGAACTAGCTCTGATATCACTTGTTAGGAATTGACCCGACTAAGCAACGAACAAGAAAAATAGCAGAAGAAATTGAGAAATTGAACACACAAATTTAAAGTGGAAAAACTCCTCCAAAGAGAATAAAAAACCATGGGCAAAGATAGTTTTACTATAATGGCAAAAGAACGAAGAGTACAAAAGATGGAGATAAAAACTAAAGCCTGAAAACCTGAAAATAAAGAACCCCCAAAATATAAACACAAAATTCTCTAAATGTGTTATGAGTTCTAATCTCTAATGGGTGTGTATTTTCTAAGGTTGTAAAAGAGCCTATTTATAGGCTAAATTAGCAAGTCAAATAAACTATGCTAATAAATGATAAATATATTATACTAATAAATACTAAATCTTCTCGAAAGAAAATATATTTTCATTGAACTTGACTTGCAAGCAATCTCTTAGAATTTGGGCCACACAACTCTAGTAGCTAACATTAATGGGCTAATCAAGAAACGGGATGTTAGGTTTAACGGGGTTCACTAAGGGTTAATTAAAAAGGGAGGCTTTTTATAGGATAAGTGAGTTAAAACCTAAATGCATTTATCATCTTATTATATCAAATCAAAGGTGTGGTCTCGACTTACATAATCGAAGCAAGTTCGAGAATAACAAATCAAGTTGACACAGTCATAATCAATAACAGAATGAGCATGAAAATGTATGCCATAAAGGCTCAAAATCTCACAAAAAATCATGGTTTTGATGTCAAACTTGAAAATTTAAAACTTCAAGATAATACCTCAATTAAGGGAAACAACCTAAAAAATTTTAATTCTGAAAATAACTTATCATACTTGACTAGAAATTACCAAACTAGCAAAATTAAACAAATGTTGAATTACATACAAGCGCATCAATAACTATTCTAGAACAAAAATGAGCTTCTTCTCAAAATATGAAATTGACAGTTCAAGCTCTATCAAAAAATAATTAATTAATAATCAATATTTTTTATTTTTTTTCTTATTTAGAACAATAAGAAATAATTCAACAAATCAAACAGAAGAGCATAGTTAGGCAACTAATGAAATCAAATATCGACAAAAAGGGAGTATATAAAATGAGAAGGGTCACAACGAAAAAAAAATGGGTTATGGTTACATTAACGAGTTAATCAAGAAATGGGATGTTAGGTTTAACGGGGTTCACTAAGGGTTAATTAAAAAGGGAGGCTTTTATGGGATAAGTGGGTTAAAACCTAAGTGCATTTATCATCTTAGTATATCAAATCAAATGAGCGGTCTCGACATGCATAATCGAAGCAAGTTCGAGAATAACAAATCAAGTTGACACAGTCATAATCAATAACAGAAAGAGCATGAAAATGTCTGCTCTAAAGGCTCAAAATCTCACAAAAAATCATGGTTTTGATGTCAAACTTGCAAATTTAAAACTTCAAGATAATACCTCAATACAGGGAAACAATCTAAAAAATTTTATTTCTGAAAATAACTTATCATACTTGACTAGAAATTACCAAACTAGCAAAATTAAACAAATGTTGAATTAAAAACAAGTGCATCAATAACTATTCTGGAAAAGGAACGAGCTTCTTCTCAAAATATGAAATTGACTGATCAAGCTCGATCAAAAAATAACTAATTAATAATCAATATTTTTTTTCTTTTTTTCTTATTTAGAACAATAAGAAATAATTCAGCAAATCAAATAGAAGAGCATAGCTAGGCAACTAACGAAATCAAATATTGAAAAAAAAGGAGTCAATAAAACAAGAAGAGTCACAACGAAAAAATATGGGTTATGGTTAACATTAACGAGTTAATCAAGAAACAAGATATTAGGTTTAACGGGGTTCACTAAGGGTTAATTAAAAAAGGGAGGCTTTTTATGGGATAAGTGGGTTAAAACCTAAGTGCCTTTATCATCTTATTATATCAAATCAAAGGTGCGGTCTCGACATGCATAATCGAAGCGAGTTCTAGAATAACAAATCAAGTTAAGACATTCATAACTAGCAATAGAATGAGCATGAAAGTGTATGCTCTTAAGGCTCAAAATCTCACAAAAAATCATGTTTTTGATGTCAAACTTGCAAATTTAAAACTTCAAGACAATACCTCAATTCAAGGAAACAACCTAAAAAATTTTAATTCTGAAAATAACTTATCATACTTGACTAGAAATTATCGAACTAGAAAAATTAAACAAATGCTAAATTAATAACAAGCACATCAATATCTATTCAAGAACAAAAACGAGCTTCTTCTCAAAATATGAAATTGACTGTTCAAGCTCAATCAACAAATAACTAATTAATAATCAATTTTTTTTTCTTATCTAGAACAATAAGAAATAACTCAGCAAATCAAATAGAAGAGCATAGCTAGGTAACTAACCAAATCAAATATTGACAAAAAGGGAGTCAATAAAACGAGAAGAGTCACAATAAAAAAAAATAGGTTATGGTTAACATTAAAAGGTTAATCAAGAAACGGGATGTTATTCTTAACGGGGTTCATTAAGGGTTAATTAAAAATAGAGGCTTTTTATGGGATAATTGGGTTAAAACCTAAGTGCCTTTATCATCTTAGTATATCAAATCAAAGGTGTGATCTCGACATGCATAATCGAAGTAAGTTCTAGAATAACAAATAAAGTTGACACACTCATAATCAATAATAGAATGAGCATGAAAATGTATGCTCTTAAGGCTCAAAATCTCACAAAAAATCATGGTTTTGATGCCAACTTACATATTTAAAACTTCAAGATAATACCTTAATTAAGGGAAACACTTAAAAAATTTTAATTCTAAAAATAACTTATCATGCTTGACTCTCTCATGACTTAAAGTTTAAATCAATCAATGCATAAATATTTACAAATTAATCCAAAACACATCAAAAAAATCTTAAATCGACAAAAAATCATTCTAATGGAAGTATGAGAAACTTACTTAAACATAAGAAATACTTCAGGGATTTTCTAATAATTATATGAATAACCTCCCAACACTTAAGATGTACATTGTCCTCAATGTACAAACATATATAAGCACAGTATAAGCAGGATATTATAAGAGAGGGAGAAAACTAAAACTGCCCTAATTATGGATGAATTCACCAGAATGGTGAAATCCAAAAATGTAGGCAAATCTAAATGTAGTGCATGGTTCTGAGCAAACTAATAAGAAAATAAACATAAATAATAAAGAATATTAAGAGGTTAAAAACTCGATTAGAAACAACCATAAAAATAAAAACATAGTTCAAAAGATAATAAACGAAATAAGTTGAAGAAAATAAAAAATAAAACAACTAAAAGCACAAATAAAAATAAAAATAAAATCAGTGGTCTTCATCATTGGAGGCATTGTAATCGTGAGGCATCGGTGCTGAAGAGGAAATGTTGAGGTGTTGACAGATCTGTTGCAAAGATCGACTGCAAAGTCACATCAATACCATCGAACCGCTCAAAATAGTGTCGCTTGAAATGAGTGAACAACTCGGAAAGGTCTGCTAAGATGGCAATAGAAGTAGCAGGACGGTGACTTTGAGATGGTGGATGAGGTGGATCTTCATGGTGGAAGGGGACTTCATTAGTGAAGTTTGCATGCTTATCTTGAGGGTCAGAATGAGATAATCGGTATTGAGGAGGATCCACTCCACGAAGTCACTCGATCATTCTCATGTTACTCATACTGGATAACCCCTATGGGGTCATTGTCCAACAAGGGTGAAGGATGAGGACTGCTCCAAAGTGTCGAGGATGCCGAAATGTCGAGCAAGGTGAGACACGTAAAGGCCTAAGCAGATAGGACCCTTCCTATTATGTTTTCTCTGATGGCAGCAAGCTAAGGCAAAAAAGTAGGCAAGATTAAAGGTGTGCCACATGGCTATGCTCCCCCCAAAATAAGCGTCGGTTGTACCAACAACACCGGTACTCTCCCTTCGACCAGTCAAAGTGTGAGCTAAGATGGCATGAATATAGCGTAAAGCCGGAGGTAGGGAACTCACCTTCGATCAACTTACATCATAGGGCATCGTACTCGCAGTAAGGTCTAACCAGCATAAATAAAGTGAGTAGTGGATGTGCCAATATAAAGTGAGGAACCCCTCGACACCCATGAACTCCCTCAGTGTAAAGTCCTAATGTAGCTCCAAAATTTGAGACGCTCATATGACACGTCATGCCATCGAGTCAGAAAGTAATAATGTCTGGCTCATCGTGTGTCGACATCACTTGTTGTAACAGGAATGTCGAACAAAACTCAAGAGTAGGCTCCGAGTAAGTGGGCTCGACAATGGAGAAAAATTAGTCCCAAGGAGCTGTGGCAATCAATGCACGAACTCGATCAACTAATTAGACCTACTCTAAAGCCGTCCAATCAATACAACGGCCTAATCCGAATGGCCTCTATTGAAGGTGTTGGTAGAGGTCCTCTTGAGAACCCTGTGAAAAGCGGAGGCACAAATAGCGGGCATCGACGGAAGTGCCCAACGATACGGTCAAGCCTGGAGTCTTCCACTTTTTCGAAGTGAGAACGACGACCTTAGATTTTTCGCGTGTATTCGTCATGGTGTGCCTAAAAAAAGTACCACATTCCAATATTAGAAAAAGAATAAAATAAACATCACCAATTACGCAAGTAGAAAAACACACATATCAGGATGTAAATGACCATACAACGACAAAGGATCACATGAATAACACTAAATCCTAAAACGACTATAACAAAAATCCATTCCTAAAACAATATGCAACTGAAACCAATCTAGCAATGACTATGTATGTAACCGTCTAAGATTCAAACTAACACAAGGGACATAAAATAAGAAACAATAATGACCATAAAAGTGACAATATAAACTAAATCTACTACTAATAATAAGAAGAAAACTAATAATAATAAAAAAGTAAAATAATAATAATAATAATAGAAATTCTAGGTAAATCATAATAAAGATATTAAAAATAATAAAAATGATAAAAAAAGTAAATAAATAAATAAAATTAATAAGGGAGGAAGAGCAAACGGTAGGGTGGTGACTAGAGTTGTGGATGGTGGCTGGAGTTATAATGAGGTGTGATGGCTTGGCCGGTCTGGTGAGGGAAGGGCTCGACGGAGATGTCAGGGCTGTGTAAGGTGAAGAAGAATGAGGAATAAGGGGTCGTTAGCTCGAAGGGGAAAGGGAAAGGAGAAAGGGTGGGGATGACGATGGGGAGATTAGGGATCGTGGTGCGTGGCTCGACGAGGAGGAAAAATGCGGAAGGGAGAAAGAGGTTCGGTTAGGCTGGTATTTGGGTTGTCGGCGAGGTAAACAATGGGGAAGGGGAGAGGAAAGCTTAAAAGGGGAAAAAATGTAAAGGAAGTGACGAGGGAGTGGGGCGATAGAGTGGGAGGGTGACGGTGAATGGCAGTCGGTGCCATTGGTATTCTAAGGAGTGGTGGCTAGGGTTTGTTTTTGGGAGAAGAAAAAGACAAACAAAAGGAAAAGGAAAAAGTAGGGTTTTAAAGGGACACGGTCGTGTTTAGGCCCGTGTTGGGCCACACAACCGTGTCACACGCTCGTATGGGCTTTCTCAACCAGTATGTAATTCAAAAATTGAGCCCAATTTTTACACGGCCTCAGACATGCCCAGGTGTTCAGGCCGTGTGTGTTACTCATTCACTTTTCCCACACCCGTGTGCAAGGCCGCATGGGGCATAAGGTCTCACACACGCCCATGTGACAAGTCGTGTCTCACACACGATCGTGTCTTTTGTCTGTGTAACTCACATACTCAAAATTAAAATTGAAAAAATAGCTTTAGTACTCACACGGCCTAAGACACACCCATGTGTCCAGGCCGTGTGTGCCACACGGTCGTGTTGCCAAGCCGTGTGGGTAAAAAAATATTCTTTTTATTAATTTAATTTTTAATTAGCATGCAATAAAATTAAAAGAATTAGCAAAAGTTAAACACTCGGGTTGCTTCCCGAGAAGCACTTCTTTAAAGTCTAAGCTCAAATTACATTGTATTTGCATCGTTACGGTGGTTCGCGGAGCTGAAGCTCCTCTTTATCATTTCTAAAATCATCACCACTATAAAATATGAGTCAATGTCTATTTATCTTGAATGTGCTATGTGTCGGATGTGTTACATTTATCTTACTGTACGGGAAAACGGTTGTACCACTAATGGACCTGACCTTCTTGATTTTAGCTTTTCGAGGAACAATTTAAGCTTTGAATTATATAAAAGGACACAATCCCCAACTATAAATTGTTTTGGCTGCTTCAAACGAGCACCGTGGCATCACTTTGTCTCTTCTTTGTATAGTCTCGAGTTCTTGTAAGAATTAGCTCGCCACTCGTCTAACTTATTTATCTGAAACAATCTCTTCTCACATATAAGTTTAGGATCGTAGTTTAGAAATTTTATCACACAAAATGCTCTGTGTTCTAGTTCAAACGGTAACTGAAAACTCCTTCCATATACAAGTATGTAAGGAGATGTTCTTATGGGTTTATGCAATCCTATAAGCCCATAAAGCATCATCTACTTTTAAAGCCCGATCCTTTATATTTGACTCTATAGTTTTTCTAGGATCTGTTTGAGTTCTCGATTCACAACTTCAACTTGACCACTAGTTTGAGGGTGATAAGGAGTAGCTATTCTATGATGCACCCTATACTTCTTAAGGATCTTATCAAATTGAGCGTTACAAAAATGTATACCCCTATCACTAATAATCACTCTAGGTGTTCCAAAAAAAAAAGATCTTCTTCAGAAATCGCACTGCCACTCTAGCATCATCAGTAGGCAAAGCTTAAGCTTCTACCCATTTTGACATATAATCAACTGCAACTAGTATGTATTTATTAGCAAAAGAGCTAGGAAATGGTCATATGAAATCAATGCTCTAGATGTCAAAAATTTCACATGAAAGCATATAAGTTTGAGGCATTTCATCACATTTAGAAATATTACCAGTTCTTTGGCATCTATCACAAGAAGCAACATACCTATTAGCGTTCTTAAACAGTGTGGGCCAATAAAAAATAGATTCAAGTGTTTTATGTGCTATGCTAATCCCATTGTAATGTCCTCCTATCGGTCTTGAGTGGTAGTGTTCCAAGATTTTATTCGCTTCTGATTTTATAACACACATTAGAATTAATTGGCCTGCACAAACATGAAAAAGAAAAGGATCTTCTCAAAAATAAATTTTCACATCAACAAAGAATTGCTTCTTTTGATGATGCGTCAACCCTTTTGGTAAGATGTTAATAGCCAAGTAATTCATGATATCCGCAAACCAAGGGACATCAAAATCAGTTACAACAAAGAGTCGTTCTTAAAAAAAGAGTCATTTATCTGATTCCCATTAAGCTCCTTAAGATAGGGATTCTCTAGTCTTGAAAGGTGATCTCCTACAAGATTTTTAGCTCCCTTCTTATCTTGGATTTCCAAATTGAATTCCTGCAATAATAAAATCCACCTTATAAGTCGAGGTTTTGCATCCGATTTAGTTAGAAGGTAGCGAATAGTGGAATGGTCAGTGTAAACAACAACTTTAGACAATATTAAATACGATCTAAATTTATTGAATGCAAAAACCACAGCTAACAATTCTTTTTCCATAGTAGTATAATTTTTTCATGCATCTGTCAAAGTCTTGCTAGCATAATAGATTGGCTAAAAATGTTTGTCTCTTCATTGTCCAAGAACTACACCTATTGCAAAATCACTCACATCACACATTAGTTCAAAGGGTAAATTCCAATCAGGTGCAACCACAATTGGAGCATTAATTAATTTTTTCTTAAGAATATTAAATACTTCTAAGCATTCCTGACAAAAATCAAACGACACATCTTTTTCTAGAAAATTAGTTAAAGGCTTAGCTATTTTAGAAAAATATTTGATAAACCTTCTATAGAATCCAGCATGTCCTAAAAAGCTTTAAATAGCCTTAACTGAATTAGGGGAAGTTGTTTTTTGATGGTTTTAATTTTCGCTCTACCAACCTCAATCCTTTTACTAGAAATTTTATGTTCCAACACAATCCCTTCTCGAACCATGAAGTGACATCTTTCTCAATTAAGCACAATGTTCATTTTCTCATATCTCATTAAAACTCATTTTAAAATTTTAAGACAAAGATAGAAAGAATTACCGAATACCAAGAATTCGTCCATAAATACATCCATAATGTGTTCTACAAGTTCATCAAAGATTGCTAGCATGCAACGCTGAAAAGTAGCAAGAGCATTACACAATACAAAAGGCATTCTTCGATAAGCAAATGTACCATATGGACATGTAAATGTCATTTTTTCTTGATCCTTGGGAGCTATCAGGATTTGAAAGTAACTAGAGAATCCATCTAGGAAGCAATAATACATGTGACCAGATAATCTATCTGACATTTGATCTATGAATAGAAAAGAAAAATGATCTTTCCTTCTGGTGTCATTCAACTTCTTGTAGTTAATACAAACTCTCCATCCTGTGAATGTTCTCATTGGAATCAACTCTTTCTTCTCGTTGGCTACAACAGTCATGACTCATTTTTTAGGAACAACCTGTACAAGACTCAGCCAAGTACTATTAGAAAGAGGGTAAATAAATCTAGCATCTAGGAGTTTAATTACCTTAGCCTTAACAATTTCCTTCATGTTAGGACTTAACCTTCTTTAAGCTTGCACACATGGTTTGTAGTAATCTTCCATTAAAGTTTTATGGGTGTAAAAAGAACAACTGATCCCTATAATGTCAGAAATCTTCCAGGCTATAGCTCTTTTATGTTTCTTCAGCACTTGCAATAACTCATCTTTCTCATTCAGCTTTAAATCTAAAGCCGTAATAACTGGTAATGTAGAATTGTTTCCAAGAAATGCATACTCTAGGTGATTTGGTAATTGCTTCAGTTTCAATTTGGGAGGTTTTCAATTTTAATTCCTTATTTACCTCAATGTCCTTATAATTTTTCTGTCTTAATAAAGACTCATTAGAATTTAAATCAATTTTTGCCTCACTTATCACAGCATTATCACCATCTACCTCCTCTCCTTGAATAAGACACAGTTCTAACATGTCCTTATGAATGGTTTCCAGCAGTGAATCTTGAATGACATGATCAATAGAGTCAATAAAATAATAGAAATCATCTTGTTCTCTAGAGAATAGCATGGCATCATAGATTTTAAAAATGATCTCATCACCCACCCTAAGCACAAGTTTACCATCACCCACATCAATGATAGCCCTAGTAATGGCTAAAAAGGGATGACCTAAAATTAAAGGCATCTCAACATCCTCATCCATGTCAAGCACAACAAAATTAATAGGGAATATGAATTTATCTACTTTTACAAGTACATCTTCAATAATACCTCTAGGATATTTAATAGATCTATTACCCAAATGAATACTCAACCTAATGGGTTTTGGTTCCCTAAGACCAAGCCGCTTGAACGTTTTAATGGGGTCAAATTAATGCTAGGACCCTAATCAGCTAATGCTTTCTCAATGTTTAAACTGCCAATAAAACAGGGAATAGTAAAACTTCCTGGACCTTTCAGCTTAATTAGTTGTTTATTATGGAGAATAACTAAACATTTCTCGTTGAGTTCCATAGTGGATAGCTCTTCAAACTTCCTTTTATTTGTTAATAGCTTATTTGAAAATTTTGCATATGTGGGTATCTGCAAAATAGTTTCAACAAAAGGTAAGTTAATATGTAATTGTTTAAAAAGTTCAAGAAATTTACCAAATTGTTCATCCATGTGGTCTTTCTTTAAGTTTGCCATATATGAGATCAATGGTTTATATTCTTTAAGCACTAGTGTTTGAATTTCTTTGGGTTTTACCCCCTCATCATTTGTATTATTAGGTTCCTATTGTAGCTTCTTTACGGGCTCAGCCAACACTTTCCTATTCCATAATGTAACTGCCTTCACATGCTCTTTTGGGTTGGGTTCGATGTTACTAGGTAAACTACCTTGCTGCCTTTCTGAAACCAATTTAGCAAGCTGTCCAATCTGATTTTTGAGTCCATGAATTGATGTTTGCTAATTTTTCAAAGTTGTCTCGGTGTTTTAAATATGAGTCTCTGACACCGAAATAAATTTTGCCAACATCTCTTCAAGGTTTGGCTTCTTCTATTGCTGATAGGGTTATTGAAAGCCCGGAGGGGGTTGTGATCTTTGGTTTCCTTGACCAACCCAAGAGAAATTTAGGTGGTTCCTCCAACTTGCATTATAGTTATTACTATAAGGGTTATCTTGAGGTCTAGAATTATTACCCATATAATTTATTTGCTCATTTTTCATGCTAAGAACGAAGGGTAAATATTCTGGATTATTTATTCCATCTCCATTTGCATCATATTGCATCACCAGATGTACCTACATAGAAAGATATAAACCATCAATTTTCTTATTAAGCAATTCTACCTGATTTGATAACGTGGTGACTGCATCTAAATTAAAGACAGCAGTTGCTTTCATCGGCTTTGTCCTCATAACTTGCCATTGATAATTATTCAGTGTCATCTCCTCAATAAATTCATAAGCCACTTCGGTTGTCTTATTGTTTAGAGTTCCACCGGCTGCTACGTCGATTAACTATCTAGTTGAGGGATTCTAACCGCTGTAGAAGGTTTAAACTTGTAACGATAAAGGTAACCTATGATGAGGGCACCTTCTCAATAAGTCCTTGTATCTCTCCCATGCATCATATAAAGTCTCTACATCAATCTACACAAAGGAGGAGATATCATTCCTCAACTTGGCTGTTTTAGCTGATAGGAAGCACGTTAGTAGAAACTTCTCGGTCATTTGAGCCCATGTAGTGATGGAACCTCGTGGTAAAGAGTTAAACCACTGTTATGCTTTTTTCCTCAACGAGAATGGGAATAGTCGTAAACAAATGGAGTCGTCAATGGCACCATTAATCTTGAAAGTATCGCAAATTTTTAGAAAGTTGGCCAAATGAGTATTTGGATCTTCATCTTGCAAACCATCGAACTGAATGTATAATTGTACCATTTGAATTGTGTTCGGCTTTAATTCTAAATTATTTTCAGCAATCGTGGGTCGCACAATACTCAATTCAGCCCTAGTTAAAGTGGGCTTGGCATAATCGTACATAGTACGAGGAATAAGAGCTGCAACAACTGCAGGAGGTAGCTAAATATTCTGAATATCGCCCATCTCCTCAGTAATAATAATGTCCTATTGTTCGTCTACTAAATTTTGTCGACTTTTTCTCACTTCTCTATGATTTTTGCAAGCAGTACTTTCAATTTCGCTATCAAAAAGTAATGGTCCCGACAGGTTTCTTCTAGTCATAAACCAAAAGAACATGCCAGAAGAAAACAGAAGAAAAAATTAAAATGTAAAAATTAAACTAAAAATAAAATTATAAAAAAATAAAAAAATGGCTAAATTAATAAAAATAAAGTATCCCTAATAATTTAGTCCCTGGCAACGACACCAAAAACTTGATGTCTCTTACGTGGCTAACTAAAAATACGACTAAGGCAAGTGCACCTATCGATAAATAGTATAGCTCTGATGAGTGGAGATATCGTATCCATGATGATGGGCATCAAAACCACCAAAAATAATTCTTACAAAAAAAACTCTAAATTATAGTAAAGAGTGGTAGTAGGGTCGAGTCCACAGGGATTGGATGTCGTAATCAACTTCCGTGTTCACTTATGAACAAAATATTCATCGCGTCAAGGGTCGTGTCACGAGTCGTGCCCACAACTCTAAATGTACCTGCAACGAAAAAAAACAAGTAAATCGAGGAGGTTTGAGAATGTTTAAGAAAGTAAATAATCTAATTAGCTTAAATAAACAATTGATTAATATTGAAAATAAATGTAAATTGGAAATAAATTCAGGATTTCGAAAAACAAAAATAATAAGCCTTAGCCTTAGACTCGGTAAATTCCATGTTAAGAATCAATCCTCGAAAAATTAATCTTCTCCTCCAAACGATAAGCTGGTTATAACAGTTAAGAACTTCCTAACCACCAATTCTTCCTCTCGTAGCTGGTCCCGGTATGACCTGTAAACCGACCCTTATCGATTATCTAACCGAGATACACATGTTCTCGATTCAAGATTTCAGCAGCCTTGCACTTTGAAGAACCCAACTCGAATTAATGGGGTCAACCATGTGGGTCACTTAAACTCGATCACTTCTTCCTTGATTTGTTCTCGGAGATCTGAATACAGCACGGCTGACTCGTTTCTCCAATTGTCAAGAAACATGACTTCAACCCAACGTGCACTTTTTGACTTGAAATCGAGTTAAACTTAAGGGATGAGTTGTCAATCCCGATACTTAGGAAAAATATGAATACAAATTGGAAGGATTTTTAGCATGAATACTTATCTCACGATTCCCGACCAAAAAGAACACCAACCTAAAGCTAAGATGGAATTTAGTGTAGCATGGATTTAATCATGCTTGTAGGTTGTGGAAGGTGATTAGATTTGTATGAAAGCTGATAGAAGTTGGGAAGAAAAAGTACTTGGAAAACAATTAGGCCAATTTTAAAATAACAAAAAAATGTAAATGGAACAACAAATTTCCCATGTCCAAATTGAAAGGAAAAATAATTTAATTCTATTCAATTCCAAATTGTAGGAATGTAAAATTAAGGGATGCCTTTCCAAAGGACATTAAGGCCCTATTTATATACATCGAGTTTTCTATTTTTGGCCTTAACTAATTTAACATAAAATCAAAATCAAAATAAAATAAGATTTTTTTCCTATTTTTGGCTTTTACAAAGTCAAAAATTCTGTTGAGTCCTTTGCTTTTCTCCACATTTTTTATTTGGCCTTATTTTTATTGATTATGTTTAAATTTGGTCCTTTTCTGCATGTTTTTGTCTCTTAGCGCCCCAATTGCATCCCTGACAAGATTAAAATATAAAATTACTAATTTAGTAGGGATCAATTCAGAAATAAACCAAATTAAACACAAAATAAATGCAAATTAATATGTTATCAAATCCCCTATACTTAGCTCATGCTTGTCCTCAAGCATATTTCTCCTTCAAACACTAGAAATTGTTCTTCAATTTATTACAAATCGAGCCTCTTTTCCACATCCATAATCAATGCAAAAAACATAGGCAAAAATAAACAAATGATCAGAATATATAGTTTAATCAACAAGTGTCATAAAATTGAAATATGTGAACTAAGTAATTTCACTAAATTGAGTTTGAATCCAAAATTTGCAAGGCATTATTAATTAAATTTCTTTTAGACATGGTCAAACCTTTTTACACAAACTAAGATGACAACCCAAGCACTCTATCCCGGTTACTCAATTAAAACAATCTGTTTTTTTTAAGGCTTAATTAGCGGAATGTTTGCAAGTTATCGACTCGTCACTCGAACCTTTTTACGCTAGATAAAATGACAACCTAAGCACCTTATCCTGGTTACTCAAATTGGTCATGTTTTCGAAACTTTCACTCATAGCTTGAGACTTTATTTATTTATTGATTTTATTCATTTATTTATGTACAAGCAAATTATTTATGTACAAGCAAACATTTTTTCAAACAATCAATTTATATGAAAAGTCTAGTTACATATATCAACCATAAAACACAAATGTTGACTAATCTAGTTACTTTGAACACTTTAATTCAAAATTTTCTCAGTTATCCAAATTGACTATGTAATGAGATTAGAGGCTCAATGTGGGAACAAACTATCAAATAATTCTAGTATAAGATTGAACATATGTAAAAGAGAGACATGCAACAAATATCATGCATGCATACTTACAATTTTCAATCCCCCCTACTTACTCTATGCTTCTCCTCAAGTATGTTTTATATGCAATAAAGTTCAGTAACTCAAACAACAAGCAAAGAGAAAGGTTAAGAATACTCCCCATGTGTTTTTAACGATGTTGTCGGCGTTGGGAAATAATTGTCAGCATTTAGCACGGCGTGCCCACGCCACCATCATTATCCGACTTTTGGAAAGAATAATAACATCCGTTACTTTCCTGAAAATAGTAAATTCACTGGATTAAATAAAAATTTATTTATTTAAAACCTAAATCTTACTAAAACTCAAAATTAAATAAATTAAAATAAACATGGGTTGCCTCCCAAAAAGTGTTTTTGTTTAATGTTGTTAGCTCAATGACCTGGAAAGTTATTTAATCGGCTCTTTGAGGACTAACTCTTCAACCACGTGGACTTGAAAATTCTCGTAGAAAGGCTTTAATCGCTGTCCATTGACCTTAAAAAAATTTTCGGATTCTTCACTTTTAACCTCGACTGTACCATGTGGAAACACATGAGTAACAACAAAAGGCCCTAACCACTTAGTCTAAAGCTTACCTCCAAAAATTCTTGATATAGGGTTATAAAGTAATACTTTCTGTCCTACCATAAATTGTTTACGGGTTATCTTTTGGTCATGGTATGCTTTGACCTTATCCTTATAAATTTGGACACTTTCATACGCTTCTTGTCGACTTTCCTCAAGTTCCTAAATATGTAACTTACGATGCTTACCTGTAGCTTCTAACTCCATGTTGCATTGCTTGACCTGTAACAGCCCGATTTAGGGCCTAGTTAGAATAGTGGTCTCAGGACCACAAATCTGAGGTTATAAATATTATTTTATTATTAATATGGAGTCATAGTATGTTTATAATAGTGCATAAAAAATTTGGTGAGCTAATTTTAACGTTTGAGATCCCAATTGCGAAAAAGGACTAAATCGCATAAAATGCTAAAGTCCTAAATTGATAGCTAAAGGTGTCAAATAGGTAGAGAATAAAAATTGGGGGTTTTTAAAGGGTAATTAGACCCTATTGTGATAGCTTGGCTGGCCATAAGGATAAAAAGATGAGAAAATTCAAAGATTAGGTGATATTTGGTGGCTTAATTGAATAGAAAATAACAAAAAAGAAAAAAAATTAAATAACAAACAAGAAAAAAAATTATCATTTTCATTTCTTTCTCATCTCTTTCCTACCGAAAATATCATCCATTAGAGGGGTT
Source organism: Gossypium longicalyx (assembly GCA_025698465.1). Taxonomy (NCBI): domain Eukaryota; kingdom Viridiplantae; phylum Streptophyta; class Magnoliopsida; order Malvales; family Malvaceae; genus Gossypium; species Gossypium longicalyx. The sequence goes on from CM047004.1 coordinate 21,493,669, forward strand.
TTGAAGCTAAAAAATTTCAGCCACTTAGCATCTCTACAAGTAAGTGATTTTAATGGCTTTTCTTGAATATTTTTGTACTTTTGAGACCCTTGAAGCAGGAGCTTTCAAATGAGGGTACTATTTTGCAAAATGATTCAGAGTTTAGGGTTTTGCCATGAAAGGATTTTTAATTTTTACAGAGTTTTTTTTGGAAGAAAATGAGTCTTGGGTGTCTTATAAACAACTTTTATGAAGGGTGTTAGCATGAAAACATCTAAAAGGACTACTTTGCATAAATTGGAAGTTTGTGGATAAATGTGTGACATAGTGGGAATTTGGAGTTGCTATAAGAGTAAAAAGGGTTCGACTAGGCTTAGGATACGAAGAAATTCGATAAGAATTGATTTTCGGGCGGAGGGGTAAAATGGTCATTTTGCAAGAGTCTAGGGGCAAAATGATCATTTTGCCCAATTATGAATTGTTGAATGCCTAGGTTGATAAAGTGACTAAATAAGTTCATTTTTTATTATAGATCAAGAATTACCGAGTCCGAATCTAAATCGGGGGAAAGCCAAGCAAATCGACTAAATCGACTAGTCACCACGTTTTGAAATCCGAGGTAAGTTGTATGTAAATAATACAACTACACTGCTAATGTATGTGTTGAATTGTATTTGAATTAATATAGTTTGAATTGCTTGAGTGTGGAATAGAGAAAGTATTATGATAATATAGATAGTATAGTTCCTGTTTGAACTTAGGAAATAGATCGGATATTGCCATGACATTTGGGTCACTTGTGTGATCTAGTGTAAGACATGTCTGGGACATGCATCAACCACATTATGAGAGCCAGTGTAAGACCATGTCTGGGATATAGCATCAACATTGTAACGAGTGCTCGTACAAGACATGTTTGGGACATGCATCGGCCTCGATACGTAAGCTAGTGTAAGACATGTCTGGGACATGCACCGACTACGAGATGTATCAGTGTAAGACCATGTCTTGGACATGGCATCGACACCAATATGCTAGAGCTTGTGTAAGACCATGTCTAGGACATGCCATCGGCACCTTATTCCATGTTTGAGGCTAAATAAATATCCGACAGTATTCTAAATAGTTCAATGGTGAAAATTTTAATTTCAAGATAACGAGGAAATTATAACTGTGTTATGAGTGATACAGGTACCTATTTGGTATGTGTGAAATGTGAGCTCATTATATACTATATGGTGTGTATTGAATTTTAATGAGTAAGTTTTGCTTATGCCCACTTGTGTATTATGATGTTTGTTGATAAATGGTAAATACATGTTGTATATTTATTTATGTGCAACTTACTAAGCTTTATGCTTACTTCCTCTCCTTTTCCATTTTCTTATAGTGCCGCCTAGCTAGCTCAAGGACAAAAGAAAGTCAGAGATATCAATCACACTATCAATCGAAGCATCCGGTATAGTTTGATTTATATTTCTTAGTATGGCGTGTATAGGGGATTAGACTTGTGTTTTGTGTATTTGTAATTTGGCCAAATGTGTTGGCTTGGGGATAAATCCCTCATTTTGTATTAAGCCTCGAATGATGACTAATTATTCATTTTAATATAGGCAAATGATGTTATGTTCATGGACGAGTAAAATGCACAAATGAAATGTTGTCTATTGTGGTTGATTTTATTGCATGAAATAATCTTGTATTGGATTTTTGTTATTATTGTGGAGGTTGTGTAAGTAAGGGTGGTAAAGACGCTTGGTAAATAGCCTTATTTTTGTCCATACGGGTAGACACACGTCTAGGCCGTGTGTGACACATGGCCAGCCCCATGGGCATGTGGTTCGATCGTGTGTCCCCTGCACGTAAAATTTTCAAGTTAGTATGCATGGTAGTAAACACACGAGCAGAGAGACGGTTGTATGTCTCAACCGTGTGAAGGACATGGCCCAGCACACTGGCGTGTGCCTTGGCCGTGTGACATTTTGGAGTTGCTTATGTCAGAAATAGAATGTCCATGTTTCTGCACACGGGCTAGGACACGGGCGTGTCATGGCCATGTGAAGGACACAGGCCAGGGACACGGGCGTGTGTCAGGCTGTGTGAAATCCCCTTGTAAGTGTGCTTTTAGAATTAATTCCACACGGGTAGTGGATACGGGCGTGTCCCTGTATTGCTTAGGCCGTGTGAGCCACACGGGCTATCAACACGGCCATGTCAAAATAGTTACACGGGTGTGTTACCCTTCCACACGGGCGTGTGCCCCTGTGTTAAGTAATATTTTTCTAAAGTTGGCTAGAGAACCTGAGTTGGTTCTGAGTAATTTTTTATGTGTGTTTTGGGCCTTGTAGGCCCATAATAAGGATACGCCGATAAGTTTAAGAAAGTTTTAAATTTGTCCAAGTCTTGGAGACCCAAAAAGGGTTGTAAGTATGAATTCAAGTGAGGTAATGACTTGTATTCTGTCTCGGAGTAAGATACGGGTATAGGTGTTAGATTTAGTGGTATCAGAGCTATAGTTTAGTCGGTTCTAAGACTAACCTAGCAAGAGTACGAGTCTAGCCATACATGCCATAATTGAATATTGATAGTGTAGCGACTTCTGACGATTATAAATTACATTTTCATATTGTAAATGGATCTTGATAGAGCCACGGTGGATGACATGGAGAGTAACGCGCTGGCTCCTGCTGAAGGGACTGCACCATTTGAGAGTGAACCCGTGACTATGGGCCAAGGCGAAAGGGTTAGAGAAGCCTATCTCCGAATGATGGATGCTTGGTATACGGAGTTTGTTCGTGCAAATCTAAACACTCCACCTCCCCCACCTCCTCCGATTCCTCAATATGCCCCGGTAGCTCCGCAAGGTGCAGACATGTTTAGGAGAGAGAAGCCTCCGGTAGACAAGATTCGAAAACAAAGGGCCAAAGAATTTCGGGCTAACATAGACGACGACCCGGAGGAAGCAGAGCTTTGGATAGAGAATACCATCAGGGTATTTGATGAACTGTCATACACACCTGAGGAGTGTGTAAAGTGTACAGTATCGTTGTTGCGAGATTCGGCTTACCAGTGGTGGAACACCCTCATGTCTGTGGTACCGAGAGAGAGAATAACGTGAGAATTCTTCCAAGAAGAATTCCGAAAGAATTACATTAGCCAAAGGTTTATAGACCAAAAGAGGAAGAAATTTCTAGAGTTAAAGTAAGGCAGTAGGATAGTGACGGAGTATGAACGAGAGTTTGTGAAACTCAGCAAATACGCACGGGAGTGCATGTCCTCAGAAGCTGCCATGTGTAAAAGGTTTGAGGATGGTGTAAATGAGGATATTCGAGTATTTTTTGGCATCTTAGAGTTAAGAGAATTTGTGGTGCTCGTTGAGAGAGCATGCAAGGCAGAAAAGTTGGTTAAAGAAAGGAGGAAAGCAGCTATTGAGTCGCGGGACCCAAAGAAAAGACAGATGGGGAAATTGCATCAGTCCTCATCCAAGAGATTAAAGGAATACATGACCCGATCGAATGCTTCGGTAGGGTTCTCGAATAGAAACAAGAACTAGCATAACGCAATTTCTAGAGCCCAGACCACTTCTGTGGCGAGCGTCGGTAGTGCTCGGCCAAATAGACTAGAATGTTTGCAATGTGGTAGACACCATTTTGGTGACTGCCGAGGTAAAGAAAGAGGGTGTTTTAAATGTGGGTCACTAGACCATTTCATCCGAGACTGTCCCGAATTTGAAGAGGGAGAGAAAAAGCAAGAGGTAAAAGAAAGTAGTGCTCCATTGGGGGTAGAACACAAAAGAACCTGAGAAGCGGCGCAACCAGTAGAGGTATGCCAAGAGACGCTGCAGTGAGGTCTGAAGGTAGAGCGCCTGTAAAAACTTACACTATTCATGCCCGTGAAGAGGCAGAGTCTCCCGACGTGATCACGGGTACGTTTTCTATTCATGATATCTCTGTTGTTGCTTTAATTGACCCGGGGTTGACTCACTCTTATATTTGTATGAAATTGATACCTCGTATGAACATGATAGTAGAATCAACTGAATTCGTGATAAAAGTGTCCAACCCTTTAGGCAGACATGTGCTTGTTGACCAAGTGTGTAGAAATTGTCCTTTGACAATTAGAGGTCATTGTTTTCTGGCTAACTTGATGTTATTGCCATTTAATGAATTCGATGTAATCCTTGGTACGGATTGATTGACTTCTCATAGTGTTGTAGTGGACTGTGGGAGAAAAGTTATTGAGTTGAAATGTTAAGACGGGAATGTCCTTCGGGTTGGACCAGATGAGTCGAATAATTTGCCTGTAATAGTATCATCCTTGACTGCTGAGAAATATTTGAGAAAAAGATATGAGGCTTACCTAGCCTTTGTGTTGAATACCCAAGCGTCTGAATCGAAGATTGAATCAGTATCGGTAGTTTATGAATTTATAGATGTATTTCCCGAAGAGTTGCCCGAATTACTTGCAGTGAGGGAAATGGAGTTTGGAATCGAGTTGGTACTGGGCACGGCACCTATTTCTATTGCTTCATATAGGATGGCTCCGACGAAATTAAAAGAATTAAAGGTACAATTGCAAGAGTTAACAGATAAGGGATTTGCGAGACCAAGTTTTTCCCCGTAGGGTGCCCCAGTACTTTTTGCGAAAAAGAAAGATGGCTCAATGAGGTTATGTATTGACTATAGACAACTTAACAAGGTAACAGTGAAGAATACGTATCCTTTACCAAGGATTGATGACTTGTTTAATCAGTTAAAAGGGGCTACCGTGTTTTCTAAGATTGACCTAAGGTCAGGATACTACCAGTTAAGGGTTAAGGAGCAAGATGTACTGAAGACTACGTTTTGGACGAGGTACGGGCATTATGAGTTCCTCGTCATGCCCTTTGGTTTGACTAATGCCTCGGTGGTGTTTATGGATTTGATGAACCGTATTTTTTGACCCTATTTGGATAAGTTCGTAGTGGTCTTTATAGACGATATACTGATTTACTCACTTGATAAAGGTGAGCACGCAGAGCATTTGAGAACGATTCTACAAACTTTGAGAGATAGGCAGCTTTACGCCAAGTTCAGTAAGAGCGAATTTTGGCTTAAAGAGGTCAGATTTCTAGGACACATTGTGTCAGGTGATGGAATTAGAGTAGACCCAAGCAAGATCTCGGCTATTGTTGAGTGGAAACCACCGAGGAATGTGACTGAGGTACGAAGCTTTTTGGGTTTGGCCAAATATTATAGATGATTTGTAAATGGATTCTCGATGATAGCTACTCCGATGACAAGACTGCTGCAAAAAGATGTCAAGTTCGAATGGATAAAAAAGTGCCAATAAAGTTTCGAGAAATTAAAGGCTTTATTGATGGAAGCCCCAGTGTTCGTGCAACTGGAGTCGGACAAGGAGTTTGTGATATATAGCGACGCCTCCTTGAATGGTTTGGGATGCGTGCTTATGCAAGAAGGTAAGGTTATAGCGTACACATCGAGATAGCTAAAGCTACATGAGAGGAATTACCTGACGCATGATTTAGAGTAGGCTGCCATCGTGTTCGCGTTAAAAATTTGAAGACACCATCTGTATGGCGAGAAGTGTCGAGTGTTCACCAATCACAAGAGCCTTAAGTACTTGATAACTCAAAAGGATTTGAATAAGTACTTGATGACTCAAAAGGATTTGAACCTAAGGCAACGACGATGGTTAGAATTAATAAAGGATTATGAGTTGATTATCGACTACCACCCCGTAAAGGCGAACATGGTCGCCGATGCTTTGAGTAGAAAGTCATTGTTCACCTTGAGGGCCATAAATACTCATTTGATTGTGTCTAACGATGGTTCGATTCTAGCAGAACTGAAAGCTAGATCGATGTTTCTACAAGAGATTCGGAAGCTCAGAATAATGACAGTGATTTGCAAGCCAAGAGAACTCAGTGTGATTCGGGCGTTGAGACAAATTTTTGTATTGGTACCGATGGATGTATAATGTTTAAAGATAGAGTTTTTGTACCCAAGGATAGCGAGCTTATTCAGAAGATTTTACGAGAGGCACATGGTCGTTTCTTGTCTATCCATCCAGGTAGTGTGAAAATGTACAACGACCTGAAGAAAATGTACTGATGGTCGGGAATGAAACGAGACATTTTAGAGTTCATTTCCAAGTGTCTAGTGTGCCAACAAGTGAAGGCTGAACATCAAGTACCTTTGGGTCTACTTCAGCCTATTACGGTCCCAGAGTGGAAGTGGGATCGAATTATATGGACTTTGTGACGGGTTTTCCATTAACCCCGAAGAAAAAGTATGTTGTTTGGGTTATTGTGGATAGGCTAACAAAGTCAGCACATTTCATACCAATACGTACCGACTACTCCCTTGAGAGATTGGATAACTTGTATATTTCCGAGATTGTGAGACTACACAGGGTACCCTTGTCGATTGTTTCGGATAGGGATCCAAGATTTACCTTAATATTTTGGAAAAAGTTACAAGAGGCATTGGGAACAAAGTTGAGTTTTAGCACGGCTTTTCACCCACAAACTGACAGTCAGTCAGAAAGAGTGATTCAAATTTTAGAAGACATGTTGCGGTGTTGTGTACTCAAATTTCAAGGTAGTTGGGAAAGGCACTTGCCATTGGTTGAATTCGCTTACAAAAACAGTTATCAGTCAAGTTTGAAGATGGTGCCTTATGAAGCTTTGTATGGGTGAAAGTGTTGAACACCCTTATATTGGATTGAGTTAAGAGAAAGTCAAATTCACGGGGTTAATTTAGTCAAAGAGACCGGAGAGAAAGTTAAAGTAATTCGCGACTGTTTGAAGACCGCCTCGGATGGCCAGAAATCCTATGCGGATTTAAAATGGAAAGAGATCAAATTTTATGTTGGTGATCGAGTATTTTTGAAAGTATCCCCATGGAAGAAAGTACTCAGGTTTGGTAGAAGAGGCAAGTTGAGCCCTCGTTTCATAGGACCTTATGAGGTTATCGAGAGGGTAGGGCCTGTTGCCTATCGATTGGCTTTGCCACCAAAATTGGAAAAGATTCACAAAGTGTTTCATGTGTCCATGCTACGTCGATATAGATCAGACCCTTCGCATGTGATTACGTAGTTAGAGGTTGAGATTCATCCGGACATGACTTATGGCGAAGAGCCGGTCTAGATATTGGTTCGTGAAGTCAGACAGTTGAGGAATAAGAGTGTAGCACTTGTGAAAGTTTTGTGGCATAGACATGGAGTTGAGGAAGCCACACTGGAACCCGAGGAGACTATGAGGGATCAGTACCCAAACCTATTCCCCGGTAAGATTTTAAGGGACGAAAATCCCTAAAGAGGAAGAAATGTAACAGCTCGATTTAGGGCCTAGTCAGAATAGTGATCTTAGGACCACAAATATGAGGTCAAAAAAATTATTTTATTATTAATATGGAGTCATATCATGTTTATAATAGTTCATGAAAAATTTGGTGAGCTAATTTTAACGTTTGAGAGCCCAATTGCGAAAAAGGACTAAATCGCATAAAATGCAAAAGTCCTAAATTGATAGCTAAAGGTGTCAAATAGCTAGAGAATAAAAATTGAGGGTCTTTAAAGGGCAATTAGACCATATTGTGATAGCTTGGCCGGCCATAGGGACAAAAAGATGAGAAAATTCAAAGATTAGGTGATATTCGATGGCTTAATTGAATAGAAAATAACAAAAAGAAAAAAAATGTCATTTTTGAAGCTAAAATAACAAAAATGTCTTTCTCATCTCTTTCCTACTGAAAATATCATCCATTAGAGGGGTTTTGAAGCTAAAACATTTCAGCCAGTTAGCATCTCTACAAGTAAGTGATTTTAATGGCTTATCTTGAATATTTTTATACTTTTGTGACACTTGAAGCATGAGCTTTCAAATGAGGATACTATTTTGCAAAATGATTAAGATTTTAGGGTTTTTCCATGAAAGAATTTTTAATGTTTTTTGAGTTTTTTTGGAAGAAAATGAGTCTTGGGTGTCTTATAAACAACTTTTGTAAACGGTGTTAGCATGAAAACACATAAAAGGACTACTTTGCATAAATTGGAAGTTTATGGATAAATGTGTGAAATAGTCGAATTTTGGAGTTGCTATAAGAGTAAAAAGGGTTCGAATAGGCTTAGGATACGAATAAATTTGATAAGAATCGATTTTCAGGCCGAAGGGTAAAATGGTCATTTTGTAGGAGTCTAGGGGCAAAATGGTCATTTTGCCCAATTATGAATTGTTGAATGCCTAGGATGATAAAGTGACTAAATAAGTGCATTTTTTTATTATAGATCAAGAATTACCAAGTCTGAACCTAGACCGGGGGAAAGCCAAGCAAATCGACTAAATCGACTAATCACCACATTTTGAAATCCAAGCTAAGTTGTATGTAAATAATACAACTACATTGCTAATGTATGTGTTGAATTGTATTTGAATTAATATAGTTTGAATTTCTTGAGTGTGGAATAGAGAAAGTATTATGATAATATCGATAGTATAGTTCCCATTGAACCTAGAAAATAGATCGGATATTCAAGCCATGACATTTGGGTCACTTGTGCGAGCTAGTGTAAGACATGTCTAGGACATGCATCAGCCACATTATGAGAGTACCATGTCTGGGATATGGCATCAGCATTGTGACGAGTGCTAGTATAAGACATGTTTGGGATATCCATCGGCCTCGAGAGGTAAGCCAGTGTAAGACTTGTCTGGGACATGTATCGGCTACGAGATCTATCAGTGTAATACCATGTCTGGGACATGGCATCAGCACCAATATGCTAGAGATTGTGTAAGACCATGTCTGGGACATGACATCAGTACATTATTCCATGTTTGAGGCTAAATGAATATCCAACAGTATTCCAAATGGTTCAACAGTGAAAATTTTGATTTCAAGATAACGAGGAAATTATAACCGTGTTATGAGTGACACATGTACCTATTTGGTATGTGTGAAATGTGAGCTCATTATATGCTATATGGTGTGTATTGAATATTGATGAGTAAGTTTTGCTTATGCCCACTTGTGTATTATGATGTTTGTTGATAAATGGTAAATACATGTTGTATATTTATTTATGTGCAACTTACTAATCTTTATGCTTACTCCCTCTCCTTTTCCATTTTCTTATAGTGTCGTTTAGCTAGCTCAAGGACCAAAGGAAGTCAGAGATATCGATCACACTATCAATCGAAGCATTCTGTATAGTTTGATTTATATTTTTGAATATGGCATGTATAGGGGATTAGACTTGTGTTTTGTGTATTTGTAATTTGGCCAAATGTGTTGGCTTGGGGATAAATCCTTCATTTTGCACTAAGCCTCGAATGATGGCTAATTATTCATTTTAATATATGCAAATGATGTTATGTTCATGGACGAGTAAAATGCACAAATGAAATGTTGTCTATTGTGGCTGATTTTATTACATGAAATAGTCTTGTATTGGTTGTGGTTGTTATTGTAAAGGTTGTGTAAGTAAGGGTGCAAAAGAGGCTTGGTAAATAGCCTTATTTTTGTCCACATGGGTAGACACACGGGCATGTGTCTAAGCCGTATATGACATACGACCAGCCCCATGGGCGTGTGGTCCGGTCGTGTGTCCCCTGCACGTAAAATTTTCAAGTTAGTATGCATGGTAGTAAACACACGGGCAGAGACACGGTCGTGTGTCTCAGCCATGTGAGGGACACGGCCCAGCACACGGACGCGTGCCTTGGTCGTGTGACATTTTGGAGTTGCTGACGTCAGAAACAAAATGTCCATGTTTTTGTACACGGGCTAGGACACGAGCGTGTCATGGCCGTGTGAAGGAGACGGGCCAGGGACACGGGCGTGTGCCAGTGAAAACCCCTGTAAGTGTGCATTTAGAATTAAGTCCACACGAGTGGTGGACACGGGCGTGTCCCTGTATTGCTTAGGTCGTGTGAACCACACTGGCCATCAGCACGGCCATGTCGAAATAGTCACACGGGCATGTGCCCCTGTGTCAAGTGACATTTTTCTAAAGTTGGCAAGAGAACCTGAGTTGGTTTTGAGTAATTTTCGATGTGTCTTTTGGGCCTCGTAGGCCAATAATAAGGATACATCGATAAGTTTGAGAAATTTTTAAATTTGTCCAAGTCTTGGAGACCTGAAAAGGGTTGTAAGCATTAATTCTAGTGAGGTAATGTTTCGTATTTCGTACCGGAGTAGTATACGGGTACGGGGTGTTACATGACCACCCAAAACGCTTTATGTTCTAGCTCAACAGGAAGATGACACGGTTTACCAAAAATTAGTCGATAATGAGACATACCTAAAGGTCTTTTATAAGCTATACGGTACGCCCACAGTGCATCGTTTAGCTGCAAAATCTAGTCTTTTCTGTCTAGCTTAATGTCTTCTCCAAAATCAACTTGATTTCTCGATTCGACACTTTCACTCGACTGTTCGATTGGGGGTGATAAGCTGTTGTGACTCCTTGCACTACCCCATATTTTTTCAAAAGCGTGCCGATTACCTTATTACAAAAATATGTTCCACGAACGTTGATCAATGCTCGTGGTGTGCCAAATCTAGAAAAATATAGCTCTTTAGAAAATCGACTACCGTTTTGGCATCAGCATGACAAGTGGCTTTTGCTTCCACCCACTTCGACACATAGTCCACTGCAAGTAAAATACAGACGTTACCATATGAAGAGACAAAATGTCGCATAAAATCTGTGCCCCATATATCAAATATTTCACAAACATGTACAGGTGTTAGAGGCATTTCATTTTTCCGACTCAAGTTTCCTACCCTTTGACACTCTTCACATGTTTTACAGAATAGATATGCATCTTGAAAAATATGTGGCCAATATAGTCCACATTCAAGTACTTTATGCGCAGTCCGTTTAGGGCCAAAATGTCCACCACATGCATAAGAATGACAAAAAGATAACATCGAGTTTACCTCAGTTTCTGTAACATAACGTTGAATTACCTGATCAGAACAATATTTCCAAAGGTAGGGGTCGTCCCAAACATAGCATCGCGATTCATGTTTGATCTTATCTTTTTCAAACTGGGATAAGTTAGAAAAGACTATACTTGTAGCAAGGTAATTCACCATGTCTGCATACTAGGGGAAAACTGTCTGAGTAGTAAGCAGACTTTTATTCGAGAAATCATCTTTAAGTGGTGTGACATCCTTCGATGGAGGTATTCGGCTTAGATGGTCAGCTACCAAATTTTCGCGACCTTTTTTGTCCTTCATTTCAAGATCGAACTCCTGCAAAAGTAATATCCAACTAATAAGCCTCAGTTTTGCTTTTTTTTTTCCTAATGAAATATTTAAGAGCTGATGATCAGAAAAATTGACAATCTTAGTCCCTAACAAATACAAACGATATTTTTCCAAAGCAAAAACTATAGCTAGAAACTTTTTTTCAATAGTCGAGTAATTGCTTTGGGCAGCATCCAAAGTCTTCGACGCATAGGAGATAACGTGTGGTTCTTTCTCGATTCTTTGCCCAATGACTACTCCCACACTATGGTCACTTGCATCACACATTATCTCAAAAGGATAATTACAGTTTTGTGGTTGAACAATAGGTGCCAAAATGAGCTTATGCTTGAGCGTGTCAAACGCATCTCTGCATGATTGGTCAAACTCGAACTCCTTGTCCTTCTGTAGTAGATTGCAAAGTGGTTGTGTAATTTTTGAAAAGTCTTTAATGAACCACCTGTAGAAACCTGCATGACCAAGAAAATAACGAATCTCTTTCACAATTGTGGGCTATGGCAGTGAGTTAGTGATGTCGATTTTTGCTTTATCGACTGAAATTCCCTCAGCAGAGATGATATGACCTAGAGCTAATCCTTTATCTACCATAAAATGACATTTCTCATAATTTAAAATAAGATTAAATTCTAAGCATCTTTCCAAGATTTTTGCAATATTTGATAAACATACCTCAAAAGACTCACCATTAAAGTCGTCCATGAACACCTCAATTATTTTCTCGATGTAGTCAAAAAATATACTTACCATGCACCTCTGAAACATGGCTGGTGCGTTGCAAAGTCTGAATGACATCCATCTATAAACGAGTGTGCCAAATGGACACGTAAATGTTGTCTTCTCTCGATCCTCCGGTGCCATTGGAATCTGGAGAAACCATGAGTAACCAGCGAGACAACAATAATGAGACTTCCCAGCTAAAAGTTCTAACTTCTGGTTAATAAAAAGAAGTGGAAAATGATCTTTCTGAGTTAAGGAATTCAACTTCCTATAATTGATGCAGACTCTCCACCCATTTTGGACCTTAGTGGGAACCATATCACCTGCTGAATTCTCAATTAGGGTTACGCCAGTATTTTTCAGGACTACATGGGCTAGGCTGACCCAATTACTATTAGAAATGGGATAGATCATCCCAGCATTAAGCAAATTTTGGACTTCTTTCCTTACCACCTCCATCATGGGCAGATTGAGACGCCTTTGAGCCTCTCTTTTGGGAATAGCATTATCCACCACTTGAAATTTATGCATGCAAGTCGAGGGGCTCAACCCCTAAATGTCAGCTATCATCCATCCAATTACCTCTTTATAGTCTTTCAGAACTCATACCATGTTTTCCTCTTCTACCTTCGAGAGTTTACTTGATATTATTATCGGTAAGGTATTTTCTTTGTCGAGAAAAGCGTAGTTCAAATGGTTTGGAAGTGGTTTGAGTTCCAATTCTGGGGCCTGCAAAATAGATGGTACAAGCTTGGTTTGTGAAGGAGATAATTCAAAAATTTTACCTAAATTTTTTTTGTAATTGTGACGCCTCCATATGAGCCACTGTTTCGTGAACAAACTCTTCAAAGGTTATCCACTCCTCCAGTTTCTCCATGGCATCAAAGTCTAGACTTCTACAAAGAACAACTGGTAATTCATCATCGTCATGATATTCTAAATTTAATTCAGTTAATGGTTTGATTATATCAATATTAGAAACATTAAAAATCATGCTAGGGTGGTTCATGGCCTCGTAGACATTGAATTTTACTACTTCCCCATTGAATTCCATAGTGAGTATCTCTATTTCCTTTATAGTAACTTCTGCATTTGTAGGCATTGCTTGTGGTAATGATTGAATATTTGGATCAAACACTTAATAACAAAACATTTTATTCAAAATACCAAAAATGATAATCACAAAATAAATAATTACAGTATTATACATATACACGACACTCATACATAATTTGTCTTATAATTTGATTACCATATATTAATGCTACCAGAAATTTTAATTAATTTCCTTACAAGATTTTAGATGTTTAAGCTTGGGAATTCTTGTCATGTTGGAACAGTACATCAATGACTCTAATGCATTGTTAAGATTAAACTACAAACACATTTATTTCACACAAATACTGCATCCGGACACCCAAATTATTCTTCAACCTTCATTTACTAACAGATGCAACTTTAATCAATCCATTGACTAACTCCGGTCAGTATAAAAGAAACGTCATTCGTGTACCTCAATAATCTTTGATTAAGCAATACATTTCCCAAAAAAAATCATTAAATTTAACAATTCACAAAACACTATAATCACATTTCTTTGTAATCACCAAAATTTGCCCGGGCTTTAAAATTGAAATAAATAAATGTTTATTTATTAAATAGTCTTTTTACAGAGCCCAAAAGTCAAAACCAAATAAATAACCAGCCCAACAGACCCTAAACTATCCCTTAACCCATTTACACCATTGACCCATTACAATTACAACCTTAACCCAAATATACCCAAAGCCCAGACCTAAACTAGACCCAAACAATAGAGGCCCAAAAAACCAAAATTATCAGCTAGGGTTTTCAACCCTAGCTCTTTCCCCTCGTGCCGCAACAGGTTCTGAAAGGTTCAGGGAGCGTCTGTCCAGCTCCCTAATTGAGGCCATCACTCAAGGCTCTGCCTCCGTAATCAGCGCCCCACCAACACTGAGAATCCACACTAGCACAGTCATTGCCGGATTCCTCGATGATACCTGCAAAAAAGGGAAAGAAACACAGCAGCAAACAAAACAAATATGGAAGAAAAGGTTTATTTCCAAAAATGTAATAGCAACAGTAGCTATAAAAGCCCGAATCAAAACAGTGTAAAGGGACCTCTTTTTTTTGACAAAATAGAAATATACTCACAGATATTCATTCAAAAATATCAACAGTCTCTCAAAAGGTGATTTAATCACATATCTCGTGCTTTATTTTGAACATATATGAACTGTTCTAGCATATACGAGTAAGGATCTAAGGGAAAAGAGATTACTTGTGGAAAGACGAAGGTTTTAAAGCCTTCAGACCACCGTGTGCGACGGCGCGTAGGTGCGTGTGCAAGCACTGCACCGTGGCCGGAGGCCAGAGCTGGGGACCTCTCTCTTCCCCTCTGCAGAGCATTTCAGGACTTTTTTTTTTAAAGACCGGTGTTAAAATGATTTTTAAGCTGCAAAATTGGCTTATATAGCCTCTTTGAAACGATATCGTTTCTGCTTAACTTAATAAGCTCAAAACGGTGTCGTATTAAGCCATAGGATCCGTACGTTGACCCGATTACCAGCGTAGGATCCACGTGATTTTTTAGAATTGGGTTAATTACCCAATTGGTCCTTCCACCTCTTTTAATTTATAATTACGTGTTATTATATTTTTAATTAGGCCCTAATATTTTACAATTGTTTCAATTTAGTCCCAACGGTTATTAAATTACATTCTGGGAAACGTCGCCGTTTTGGGAATAGGACAATTTGCCCAATGAGTCCCTTTTGTTTTACGCACGTTTTAATTAGGGCCTTAATTCAGTTTTATTTCTTTTAAATTTCCCCCGTAATTTTGCTGAACTTTAAATTTAGCCCTATATTTATATTTATTATTCTATATATATATATTTTTATATATTGTTATTTGTTTTATTTTTTACCTTACTTTTATATTATACATTATAAGATTATTTTATTATATATATTATTATTTATTATATATTATTTTTCACAAATTATTATTATTATTTTACATCATTATTTTTATATTATTATATTTTACTTGTATTATATATTTATTAATTATTTATGTATATTGTTCTTACATATATATTTTCGTTATTTTATATTATATCTATTTCTTATTTCCTATATATTTAAATTATATTTTATTATATAACATTTATTGTATTTTTATTTTTATTCTATATTACTTATTTTTTTATATGTTATATATATCATATATTATCTATTATATTATTTATGTTTATATTATTCATTATATTATTTAAAATTTTAAAATTTGTAAATTAAATTATATTTTTAACTCATATTATATACATATTAAATTATTAATTATTTATTTATTATGTATTATTTTAAAATGATATTTTTATATTATGTGTTATTTTATAAATTCTTTTACATACTTTTATTTTATATATTTTTTAATCCAAATATAATTTATATATAATTATTATTCTTTTATAAACATTTTGTAATTATGTTTTATATATTGTATAGCAAATACTATTTCAAGATTATTATTAAATATTATGTATTTATTTGTATTATATGTATATTTTGTTAACAATAACTCATTTCATTTTTTTTATACATATATTGCATATATAATGTGTTATATGTTATTTTATATTTATTATTTGATATTACATTTCATGAACATGTACATTGATATTGTATTACTCTTTTTTGTATGACATGCATTATTTAATTATTACTTTTTTGGATATCATGCATTATTTAATTATTACTTTGTATGTTTGTATGTTTTGTTTACTCATTCTCAATACATGCTATATATATATATATATATCTTTGTATGCATATTGTTAATATTTGATATATATATATATTATTTTTATATGTATGTATCTAATGCACGATCTTCATATTATTGCCATCATTTTTTTAAATGCATGTAATATTTACCTACTACAATAATATGTTACTATGTATGATTTATAATACAGTACAATTCCCCACGCATCATTTTTAAAAAACAAGGCTCCAACTTTTTCAAAAAAAAAATATAAAGGCAATGCTTGGTGTTTGGAAATTTCGAGAAAGTAGTGCCCTAACTTATTGGGTTGTGACTTTTCTCATTGAGTTCGAATAATCAAGTACCCTTCTAAGTTTTTAAAGGTTTTCAAAATGTGAGCAACTGTCTTGAAATTGCAAAGCAATATGTCCTAACTTACTGGATGTAGCATTTTGTTGTTTCGAGATAGGGATTTCTAAAAAGCTAACTTAGTGTCAATACTTTGATACGAATGAACTCCAATTTACAAAAATCAAAAATATTTTAAAGGGGATTACATATTAAAAATTTTAAATTTCTGACATTAAAGACACTTGATAATCAATTAGGTACCAATTTTTGGGCGTTACGAGGGTGCTAACCCTTCCTCGTACGTAACCGGCTCCCGAACCCATCTTCTGATTTCGTAGACCAAAACTATTGATTTTAAAACAAAATGTTTTAAAGGTGATCCAATCACACCTAAAAAAGGATTGGTAGCGACTCTTGTTTTTGTTTTTTAAAGTCGAACCCCATTTTCCAAAACTCGATTTTAAAAATGGTTTCGACAGCTTGGCAACTCCACTGGGGACCAATAAGAGAGTCAAGCCGTATAATTGATTACCTTTTTGTCTTAATGTCAAAAATTTGAAAAGTTTTGAAATTCAATCCTCTTTACATTACATGTGTTTGTGTTATTGCATATGTTATATATTCTGATATGCATTGCATTTGCATGACCGTTGTTGTCACACCTTTAAGTGGGAGTGAGAAACTACGCCTTCGTGAGGTTTTCGCCTCCGTGCAGGATAGTGGATCACTTTCGGGATACATCCGTACGTATGGTTTCGTGAGATTTTCATCTTCATGTAGCCATAGGGAAATGTATTCCCCTGAACTAAACTCGATTCAAATGAGCCTATAATGGGTGAGGATCGAGGAATCTGCTGGTTCGGGTATCTCAAACTTTAGAAACAAACCACATATAGAAAAACTGTAAGAGCTCAACCTAGATAGAATTATACCGTAATTATTACCCTTGCAGGTTATTTTTTAGTTTATTGTTATCAAGTGATACTAACTATTTCCTTTCTTTTGTTGCATATAATTTCGCATTTAAAAGGTATCGATTTTCGGTCAGTTTCTAAGTTAGAGAGTTTTATTCTGGAGAACAGACTTCTTGATAGAGTGGAAGACAACGCTAACGTCCATAGATGGTCTGAGCAAACTCAACTAGAAAAGGGAGATAGTATAGCTGTAGGATACGTGTCGGAGTTGTCAGATTACACTCGTATTAGTGTCATGCAGAATAATCTCCAAGAACTTAAAGAAATTTGGGATCGGTGGGGCAAAAAGACCAAGAAGTTATTCTACGATAATTACGGAGACTTACCTTACTTGCTTGATGTTCAGATAGATGAGCACTTATTTCGAGCCCTTGCTCAGTTTTGGAACCCGGCGTACAGTTGCTTCACTTTTGGGGAAGTAGACATGGTACCTACTGTGGAGGAGTACACTGTCTTGCTTCGTTGTCCCAGGTTTCAGAATGATAGGATCTATTCTCGAGCTACTTGTTTCCCTACCTTTTGGAAGAAATTGATGATTATTACGGGGATGAGCGAGCAGTGGGCCACGGCCCGAATTAAGGAAAAGGGTGAGTGCAAGTGTATTTCGTGGGACGCTTTGAAAGATTTGATTCTAACGCACCCTGATGAGATGAAGAAGGTAGATGCTTTTGCCTTAAGTTTGTATGGATTGATGGTTTTCCCTAAGGCTTTGGGATATGTGGATGAGGCAACCACGGATCTTTTTCATCGACTCAGTAAAAAGGTCACTTCTGTCCCTACAATTTTGGCGGAAACATTCAGGTCTTTAGGTACATGTAGGAGGGCTGGTGCTGGCAGGTTTATAGGGTGTGCTCAATTACTTTTGGCTTGGTTCTACAGTCATTTCCGGTTGATAGATAAGGTGGTTTGTCGGGTCTTCTTCAAGGACTATTCACCGTTGAAAGATATAATAGCGTCAACTAGGAGAGTTGATGTTCCAGAAGAGAATTGGATAGCGCTACTTCAGAACCGTCAGTCGAAAGATGTTGAGTGGAGGGCTCCGTGGATGATACCTGGTGAGGTTCTTTACCGATGCGGCAGTTTTGATTGGGTCCCCCTATTAGGAATTTGGGGTGCCATTGGTTATGCCCCTTTACTCGTGCTGAGGCAGTATGGATTGAGATAGTTTGTACCAGCGACTCAGGGGTTGGCTCAAAGTGAGCTCGTATATAGAGGAGCCGATTATAAGAGGAAGGTTAGTGAAGTTTCTAGTGCTTGGAAAAAAACTTGTCGGTTGAAAGGAGTAGCTATTAGCCCGGCAACCACACCGGAATACGTTGAATAGATAGGCAGAAGGGTTAACGATAACATCCCCAAGCCAAGCGTGGAAGGAGCTCGACCGATAGGGGAATATTTGCAAGTAAGGCCCTCAAAGTTAGAAATTATGAAGCAGGAGTTCGAGAGAAAGAACTTGGAGTTCGAGAAGAGGATAGCAAAGCTTGAAGAAGAAAAGATGCACTTGAGTTTGGACGTCGAGGTTCAAAAGATAGAGGTCGAGAAAGAGAGGAAAGAAAAGAGGAAGATTGAGGAAGATCGAGATGATCTAAATGAGCATTACAAAAGGGGACAAGTAGCCTTGAGGAGGGCAAGAGTAGGAGGATCTTCAGATCAATTGCAAGAAGAGGTCCAAGAGGAAAAGGCTAGAGCCGAGTATTGGGAGATGAAGTTCCAAGAGATGC
This sequence comes from Gossypium longicalyx, assembly GCA_025698465.1. NCBI lineage: Eukaryota > Viridiplantae > Streptophyta > Magnoliopsida > Malvales > Malvaceae > Gossypium > Gossypium longicalyx. Next base: position 21,512,479 of record CM047004.1, read on the forward strand.
AGGTACAGAATTTGGCATTAGAGGAAGAGAATAAAGGGTTGAAGACTAGGGTAATTGAGCTTGGAATATCCCTACGTTTGCACCAAAACCATAACTCTATGGTCGAGTTAAAGGAGCTAAAAAGCAGGGTTGAGGATTTGGAAGTGGCATTGCATGACGCTGAAATCCAAGTTGAGCAGCTCGAGGCGCAAGAAGATTATTTGAAGGGAGAGCTTCAACAGGCCAAAGGACAGGTCAGAGAAAGGGATCATGTCATTGGTGAGGCCATAGCCCAGATTCGAGAGGTCGCTGAATATGTGCAAGACTTGGAAATTCGAACTAATGTATTGAGTCTGATGTATTCATCATCGTCAGATATAGGACGAGAGTTAGCCCTTTTATTAGATAAAGTTAAAGCTTTGGGCCTTAGGGCGAAAGCGTATTTGTAATCCTCTCATATGTAAAGATATTCTTTTTCTAAATAAAATTTTCTAAATGAAGTTGAACCAGAATCGATATCCTTTTTTGCATTCATGCATTTGCATCTCAGAGCATTTCATCACATCGTTTGCATTCAAAGTCATAGAAAGACCCTGATTAGTTAAAGTTTACTTCCGAAGGTAGAAAAGAAAATCTGAAAATCACACATCCTTACGGCACTCGCACTAAAACTAAGAGTATGGATCAAAGGTTCGAGCAATTACAAAAGGATATGCAAGACCAAATGCAAGAGCAGTTGGCCAAAATGCAGAATGAAATGAGGGAGCAAATACTAGAGGCTCAGAGGAACATGATGGCTGAAATGGCTCAGCTACTGAGAGCCACTGATAAAGGAAAAGCTCCCATGGCAATCACTAAAGAGGAGAATGAAGGTCCTCCTCCGGGCTTTACTCCACCACATGTGCCACTGCAAACCGAGGCACATCCTAGAAGGCCATCTGTCACTGTGAGACCTCAACATGGGCCAGTTGATGCTGGAATCCCTGTAAATTTCCCATCTGGTTTGGGAAATAATTTAGGTGATAGCTCGATCAACCCTATCACTCCTGATCTGGATTTGATAGAGAAGGAAAGAATGGCAACTGAATCCGTGAAACAATTGGAAGATCGTTGCCGGTGGTTAGAGGAGAAGTTTAGGGTTTTGGAAGGCGCTGGCAATCATCATGGGATTGTTGCCAAAGACTTAAGTTTGGTCCCAGATTTGGTGCTTCCTCATAAATTTAAGATGCCAGAGTTTGAAAAGTACAACGGGACTACTTGCCTAGAGGCACACATAACAATGTTTTGTAGGAGAATGACTGGCTATGTGAACAACGATCAACTATTGATCCATTGTTTTCAGGACAGCCTAGTGGGAGCAGCGGCTAGATGGTACAATCAGTTGAGCCGTGCAAAAATCGGTTCATGGAGAGATCTTGCACAGGCTTTCATGCAGCAGTATAACCATGTGACTGATATGACGCCAGACAGTAGGCAATACGCACAATGATGGAGGGAGGTAGCAATGCAAGTACAACCATCATTGTTGGAAAAGGAGACCACCATGTTATTTATTAACACTCTGAAGGCGCCGTTCATCACCCATATGATCGGAAGTACCACCAAAAGTTTCGCAGATATAGTTATGGCGGGGGAGATGATTGAGAACGCCATAAAAGGCGGTAAAATTGAGGGGGAAACGGCTAAAAGATCAGCCTCAAGGAGAAAATACAATGAGGTGAATAACATGAATAGTTCCAACTCTAGGGCAATCACAGTTGGACAACCTAAAGCAGCTACGGTTGAGCAACAAAGTACTCAAAGACAGGAATCGGGTATAAGACAGAATTCGGAGAGGATGCAATTCACTCCTATTCCTGTGACGTATCGTGAGCTTTATCAAAGCTTATACGATGCACATGCCATTACTCCGTTTCATTTGAAACCGCTTCAGCCACCGTACCCCAAATGGTATGATGCAAATGCTAAATGCAAATATCACGCGGGAATATTGAGGCATTCGATTGAAAACTGCACTGGGTTCAAGAAGGTCGTGGAGAGGCTTATCAAAATGGGGGTTGTAAAATTTGATAGTACCCCTAATACTGAAAATCCATTACCAGATCATGGCAATCAAGGAGTGAATGCCATCGATGAAACAAAGAAAGGAAAAATCAAGGAAGATATTGCTGAGGTGAAGACACCTATGAAAGTAATATGGGAGGAGATGGTGAAGAGAGGTATGCTGACCTCTAGAAAAGGAAGAGAAGGAATAGAGAACCATTGTGAATTCCATGGAGAGGTGGGTCATGTGATCCAAAATTGTGAAGAGTTCAAGGCCATGGTACAAGGCCTTATGGTTAACAAAGAACTACGGATTTCTGAGGGTAGTTCTTGTGAAGGACAAATATGTGTGCTGGAGAATGAACGACAAAGAACCAGCCAACCAAGAATTATTATTTCCTTGCCGTGAATAATAATGAGGCGGAACCCACAACCGGGCCCAAAATCGTCATCCATAAACCCAATCCTTTCCCTTACAAGGATAACAAGAGGGTGTCATGGAGCTATGACTGCAGTATAACAATACCTGAGGGGGAGAGTATAGCCAGCGCGGCCAGGGGCACACAAAATGAAGGTTCCCATACACGAAGTAGGAAGTGTTATGATGGGGAGAGCATCAGAGTGGAGCCCGCAAAGACAAAAGATGTTGAGGTTGAAAGGGAGAAAGAGACCGAAGTACCCATCAATGAGCCGGTAAAGGAGGAAGAGGCTAAAGAGTTTCTAAAGTTCCTAAAACATAGCGAGTATAGCGTGGTCGAGCAGTTGCGTAAGCAGCCGGCCCGTATATCAGTGTTAGCCCTACTCTTGAATTCTGAGGTGCACCGGGATGCGTTGTTAAAGGTGCTTAACGAAACATATGTCACCCATGACATATCCGTTAACAAGCTGGACCGGTTAGTAAACAACATCAGTGCTGACAATTTCATCTATTTTAATGATGATGAAATTCCACCTGGGGGCATAGGGTCAACTAAAGCCCTGCACATCACTACTCGGTGCAAAGGATACACACTTCCAAGTGTACTCATTGATTGAACGTCCTTCCATTATCCATATTAAATAGATTACCCATTGACAGTTCACACATGAAAGCATGTCATAATGTGGTAAGAGCCTTTGATGGAACTGAAAAGAAAGTAATGGGAGAAATTGATATCCCTCTGGAGATTGGGCCAAATACGTATGAAGTTGACTTCCTGGTGATGGATATCAAGCCTTATTATAATTGTTTGTTGGGGAGACCATGGATACACTCAGCAAGAGCGGTGCCCTCCTCACTACACCAAAAATTGAAGTTAGTGACAGATGGACGCTTAATAACCATCAATACGGAGGAGGACATCATAGCGGCAGTCACCAGCAAGGCCCCTTATGTTGAGGCAAATGAAGAGGCTATTGAGTGTTCTTTCCACTTTTTAGAAGTCATTAATGCAACCTTCATTTTGAAAGGAAGTGAGGTGCCGGTACCCAAAATGTCTAGAGCCACAAGGATGGCCCTGCAAATGATGATGGGGAAAGGAGCATTGCCAGGAAAAGGACTATGAAGACAGTTGCAAGGTGGGATTCAAATCCCAAAACTGATTGAGAAGAAGGATCGCTTTGGCTTGGGCTTCAAGCCAGACCACAAGCATAAGAGTCAAGAAATTGAGAAGTGCCAAGCGAGAAGAAAGGCACATTTGAATGGAAGAGAAGTGGAGTGGGAACCGATGACATTCCCACCTATATCCAAATCCTTTAAGTTAGGAGGATTGCTGATAGAGGAAAGTCATCAAGTTAATGCTGTATAGAATGAGGGTCGGAGCAAGGAAACCTCGAGGGCATTCGCCCTTATGAACTGGGGAGCTCTCTGAATAATTGGACTGTGGAGGACCTTCCTGTAGTCTTTAAAATTTTTTTAGAGTAATTCTCGAAACATGTTTGTTACTCTAGGGCCTAGGAGTAGTAAGATTACGTTTGTGAAAAGAGGCCTATGTTCATCTATAATTATTTAAATAAAACATAACTTTTATCAATTTAAACGAGTATTGTTTCATTTTTATCGACCAATATTCCTTTAAATTCTGGCAATTCTTATTCTTTTATTCATAGCACATAAAAAATCATTCTTAGATTCATTCATTCTTTGTATATTTTTTCATACCACCTCAGGATTTTGAAGATGTTCAAGATTGTGACGTATCTCTCAATCTGTTAAGAATGGTAAAGCAAGAGGAGAGACAAATCATGCCACATGAGAAAGAAGCAATAGAGAATATAGCCCTAGAGAAAGGGAAGGAGTTGAAAATTGGAACCCTAATTAGCGAGGACACAAGGCATGGTCTGGTGGAGTTGCTTCGAGAGTTCAAGGATATCTTCGCCTGGTCATATCAGGATATGCCCGGATTGAGGGCCGACATTGTAGTACATTGTCTTCCGATAAGACAGGATTGTAAGCCAGTCCAACAGAAGTTGCGAAGAATGAGGCCAGATGTCGTTCTGAGAATAAAGGATGAAGTCAAGAAGCAGTTCGATGCAGGATTCTTGCAAGAAGTGAAGTACTCCGAATGGGTAGCTAACATTGTGCCTGTTCCTAAGAAGGATGGAAAGGTACGAATGTGTGTTGATTACAGAGATCTGAACAAAGCAAGCCCAAATGATAATTTTCCTTTATCGCACATTGACACTTTAGTAGACAACACAGTGGGATATTCATTGTTCTCCTTTATGGATGGTTTCTCAGGATACAACCAGATAAAGATGCATCCAGAGGATATGAATAAAACCACCTTCATAACCTTGTGGGGAACCTTTTGCTACAAAGTAATGCCGTTTGGACTAAAAAACGCAGGGGAAACATACCAACGGGCCATGGTGAACTTGTTCCACGACATGATGCATAAGGATATTGAGGTATATGTTGATGATATGATTGCCAAGTCACGTACAGAAAAAGAGCACATTGAGGTTTTGAGAAGATTGTTCTTGAGGTTGAGAAAATTTCAGTTGAAACTCAATCCAGCAAAGTGTACCTTTGGAGCCAGATCAGGAAATTTATTAGGCTTCGTAGTTAGTGAAAAAAGAATTAAAGTCGACTCAGACAAGGTCAGAGCCATACGAGAGTTACCTCCGCCACGTACTCAGAAGGAAGTTCGAGGATTCCTAGGAAGGTTGAATTACATCGCTTGGTTCATTTCACAACTGACCGAGAAATGCGATCCTATCTTTCGCCTCCTCAGAAAGCACAATCAAGGAACTTGGGATGAGGAATGCCAGAATGCTTTTGAAAAGGTCAAGCAGTATTTGTTGAATGCTCCGGTATTATCTCCACCAAGCCCAAATAAACTGTTAATACTATACTTGTCAGTGTTCAGTAATTCTATGGGATGTGTGCTTGGTCAGCATGACGAGTCAGGAAAAAGGGAGAGGGCGATTTATTATCTTAGTAAGAAATTCACTGACTGTGAAATGAGGTATTCGCCAATTGAAAAGTTGTGTTGTGCGCTGATTTGGACAACTCGAAGATTAAGATAGTACATGTTATACCATACCACTTAGCTCATCTCAAAACTTGATCCATTAAAATATATGATGGAGTCAACGGCTCTAAATGGGAGAATGGCGAGATGGCAAATTTTGCTTTTAGAGTTTGATATAGTCTACGTAAGTCAGAAGGCTATAAAAGGAAGCGTGGTAGCAGACTTTTTGGCCAGTAGGGCTCTAGAGGATTATGAGCCATTGAACTTCGATTTTCCAAACGAGGAGTTAATGTGTATAGCAACGACTGAAGATTCTCCTTGGAAGCTAAATTTTGATGGGGCTTCTAATGCAGTCGAAAATGGAATTGGGGCAGTCTTGGTATCCCTGAATGGTGATCATTACCCTTTCACGTGCAAGTTGGACTTTGATTGCATGAACAATATGGCTGAGTATGAAGCGTGCATAATGGGACTTCAAGCAGCTATAGAGCGAGGTGTAAAAACCTTAAAAGTATATGGAGATTTGGCGTTGGTCGTTTATCAGCTTAGAGGCGAATGGGAGACAATGGACCCTAAATTGATTAGTTATCGAAAGGTAGTTTCGGGGTTACTTGTACTTGAGGAGTTTGATGACATCACCTTCAATTATCTCCCACAAGACAAAAATCAGATGGCATATGCTTTAGCAACCTTGGCCTCAATGATCAAGGCAAATAAAGAAGAAGAAATAAAGCCAATTCAAATGAGTGTTTACGAGGCTCCAGCTCATTGTTGTAACATTAAGAAGGAAGGAAATGACAATAACCCCTGGTATCAAGATATATTGCGATATGTGAGAGATCGTAAATACCCTGAACAAGCCAGTGAAAATGACAAACGAACTTTGAGGAGGTTAGCTTACGACTATGTTTTAGATGGAGATATCCTGTACAAGAGACGGAAAGACCAAGTACTTTTGAGGCGTGTCGATACTATGAAAGCTAAGCTAATTTTAGAAGAAGTTCATGAAGGTGTGTGTGGGACACATGCAAATGGGTTCACGATGGCAAGGCAAATCATGAGGTTTGGCTATTATTGGGCCACTATGGAAGGAGACTGTATTAACTACACCAAGAAGTGCCATAAATGTCAGATTTATGGGGACAAAATTCATGTTCCACCTTCACCTTTGTATGTTATGACTTCTCCATGGCCCTTTTCCATGTTGGGCATGGATGTTATTGGACCAATATCACCGAAAGCTTCAAATGGACATTGTTTTACCTTCGTGGTAATTGACTACTTTACAAAGTGGGTAGAGGCCGCCTCTTATGCGAATGTTACTAAGTCAGCAGTGAGTCGATTCTTGAAGAAGGAGATCATTTGTCGATATGGAATGCCTGAGAAGATCATATCTGACAATGCATTGAACTTAAATAACAAAACGATAGCGGAGGTTTGCGACCAGTTCAAGATCAAGCATCACAATTCTTCTCCCTATTGTCCAAAAATAAATGGGGCAGTGGAAGCTGCCAACAAGAACATTAAGAAAATAGTGGGGAAGATGACTGAGACCTATAGAGATTGGCATGAGAAGTTGCCATTTGCACTCCTAGCCTATCGAACATCTGTCAGAACCTCTACTAGGGCAACTCCGTTCTCGCTAGTTTATGGGATGGAAGCAGTATTACCTATTGAAGTAGAAATACCTTCTCTTCGAATTTTGACGGAGGTAAAGTTAGATGAAGCTGAGTGGGTTCAATCCCAGTATGACCAGTTGAACTTGATTGAGGAAAAGAGGCTAAAAGCCATTCGACATGGTCAGATGTATCAGAAGCGAATGATGCGAGCTTATGACAAGAAAGTTCGACCAAGAGAATTCCAGGAGGGAGACCTTGTACTGAAAAAGATCCTTCCTATCCAAAAGGATTTTAGAGGAAAATGGATGCCGAATTGGGAAGGGTCGTATGTCGTGAAGAAAGCTTTTTCCGGTGGTGCATTGATCTTAGCGAAAATGGATGGGAAAAGTTTACCCAATCCAGTGAACTCGAACTTAGTTAAAAAATACTTTGTCTGAAGAAGAAGAGAATCTAAGGTGAAAACCCGCAAAGGGCGCCTTGAGATTTAAAAAAAACGGAGAGGCCAAGGTGAAAACCCGCAAAGGGCACCTTGTGACCAAAGGGGTTCTGAGTTGAAAACCCGAAAGGGCAGCTCAAAATTTGAAGAGTACACAATGATCTTGCTACAAAAGGCGAAGAATGCTACAAACTGGGGCATCAACAGAATACTTGGGATCTTTTAAACACATGTTGAACTCAAGAAAGACTTCATGGAGCTGGTGTATAGGCACTCAAGCGGCGATATCTAGATGATCTAACTTCTATCTTGTTTGCTATCTTTAGATTCTATTTCTTCTAGAAGATAGGCTAGCAGATTAATTCCCTTTTGTATCTTATTGATAATTCATTCAAATCCAATTATTCTTAAAAATTTATTCGTCTTTCACTATTCTTTAAGTATGTTGCATTGAAATAATGATAGATGAACTAAAAATGTTCACAAATGAAGTTTTGCACATTACTCTGAAATTTCTAGATAACACAAGAAACTAAAACAGGACAATTGCTCGAGAAATTCACGTGAGTAAGGAATGAAAGAACTCGAGGAATTCCTTTCTTCCAGTCCAAAAGGAAAATAGACAAAGCCAATAAATCAGTTCTTACAGACATCCTCAGTGGATCGTAGCATTGGAGGACGGCTTACAGGCTGAGCATGAATGAAGCTTGGAGAAAAGAAAAGACAAATGAAGCAATTAATGATGACGTCTAGGATAGGGGTCATATTTATGACATTTTGCATCATAACATGTTTAATTAGGAACATTCGACTCACTTTGAGCATAGTATCCTAAATTATCAAGCATAATCATTCTACAGGCTATCGAAGACAGCGCGCTTTAAACCCCAAAGCAGTGGGGTAATAGGCCGCAGCATAACAGATCTCACCTTCAAGTGTTTACGCTGAAGCAGATCCAAGATGACAGATCTTATCTCTCTGTATTCGGCAGGGAGCAGATCGAAGATATAGCTGATTTGGCTTTCACGTGTTTACGATGAAGCAAATCTAGGATGATTTGTCGTCTCTGTATTGTCAGAGAACAAATCGAAGTCTGGCATTTCCACTTTGATGGAAGGCAGACACATAGCAGATCTCACCTTTAGATGTTTACACTGAAGCAGATCCAAGATGACAGATCTTATCTCTCTGTACTCGGCGGGGAGCAGATTGAAGATATAGCTGATTTGACTTTTACGTGTTTACGATGAAGTAAATCTAAGATGATTTTTTGTCTCTGTATTGTCAGAGAACAAATCGAAGTCTGGCATTTCCACTTTGATGGAAGGCAGACACATAGCAGATCTCACCTTCAGATGTTTACGCTGAAGCAGATCCAAGATGACAGATCTTATCTCTCTGTACTCGGCGGGGAGCAGATCAAAGATATAGCTGATTTGGCTTTCACGTGTTTACAATGAAGCAAATCTAAGATGATTTGTTGTCTCTGTATTGTCATAGAACAAATCGAAGTCTGGCATTTCCACTTTGATGGAAGGCAGACACATGGCAGATCTCACCTTCAAATGTTTACGCTGAAGCAGATCCAAGATGACAGATCTTATCTCTCTGTATTCGGCGGGGAGCAGATCGAAGATATAGTTTATTTGGCTTTCACGTGTTTACGCTGAAGCAAATTTAAGATGATTTGTCGTCTCTGTTTTGTCAGAGAAAAAATCAAAGTCTGGCATCTTCACTTTGATGGAAGGCAGACATATGGCAGATCTCACCTTCGGATATTTATGGTGAAGCAGATCCAAGATGGTTTAGTATTCTTGTACTTATAAGGAGCAAACCAAAGACATAAGCAGATTTGGCTTTCATGTGTTTACGCTGAAGCAAATCAAAGAATAACTTAGCATCTCTATATGGTCGGGGAGTAAATCGAAGAAGATGATTTGGCACCTCTGTGTTTGGCGGAGAGCAGATCGAAGATATCAACATGACAGTCATTAGTTTTCAAGAAGCAGATTGAACATATCAACACGGCATTCCTAAGGTTGCAGGATAGGTTGAAGACCATTCGAGGAAAAATTTCAAAGACTGGGCCAGACTGGGCAAATTTGGTTTTTTATAGTCTTTGCTCGATTCCTATTACATAGCAATAAGCAAAGAGGGGCAGCTGTAATCACTAAAATTTGCCCGGGCTTTAAAATTGAAATAAATAAATGTTTATTTATTAAATAGTCCTTTTACAGAGCCCAAAAGTCAAAACCAAATAAATAACCAGCCCAACAGACCCTAAACTATCCCTTAACCCGTTTACACCCTTGACCCATTATAATTACAACCTTAACCCAAATATACCCAAAGCCCAGACCTAAACTAGACCCAAACAATAGAGGCCCAAAAACCCAAAATTATCAGCTAGGGTTTTCAACCCTAGCTCTTTCCCCTCGCGCCGCAATAGGTTCTGGAAAGTTCGGGGAGCGTCTGTCCAGCTCCCCAATTGAGGCCATCACTCAAGGCTCTGCCTTCGTAATCAGCCCCCCACCAATACCGAGAATCCACACCAGCACAGTCATTGCCGGATTCCTCGATGATACCTGCAAAAAAGGGAAAAAAACACAGCAGCAAACAAAACAAATATGGAAGAAAAGGTTTCTTTCCAAAAATGTAATAGCAACAGTGGCTATAAAAGCCCGAATCAAAACAGTGTAAAGGGACCCTTTTTTTTGACAAAATAGAAATATACTCACAGATATTCATTCAAAAATATCAACAATCTCTCAAAAGGTGATTTAATCGCATATCTCGTGCTATATTTTGAACATATATGAACTATTCTAGCATATACGAGTAAGGATCTAAGGGAAAAGAGATTACCTGTGGAAGGACGAAGGTTTTTAAGCCTTCAGACCACAGTGTGCGACGGCGCGTGAGGCGCGTGTGTGCAAGCATCGCACGTGGCGGAGAGGCCGAGCTGGGACCTCTCTCTTCCCCTCTGTAGAGCATTTCAGGACTTTTTTTTTAAAGACCGGTGTTAAAATGATTTTTAAGCTGAAAAATTGGCTTATATAGCCTCTTTGAAACGATATCGTTTCTGCTTAACTTAATAAGCTCAAAACGGTGTCATATTAAGCCATAGGATCCGCGCATTGACCTGATTACCCGGGTAGGATCTGCGTGATTTTTTAGAATTGGGTTAATTATCCAATTGGTCCTTCCACCTCTTTTAATTTATAATTACGTGTTATTATATTTTTAATTTGGCCTTAATATTTTACAATTGTTTCAATTTAGTCCCAACGGTTATTAAATTACATTCTGGGAAACGTCGCCGTTTTGGGAATAGGACAATTTGCCCAATGAGTCCCTTTTGTTTTACGCGCGTTTTAATTAGGGCCTTAATTCAGTTTTATTTCTTTTAAATTCGCCCGTAATTTTGCTGAACTTTAAATTTAGCCCTATATTTATATTTATTATTCTATATATATATATATTTATATATTGTTATTTGTTTTATTTTTTACCTTACTTTTATATTATACATTATAAGATTATTTTATTATATATATTTTTATTATTTATTATATATTATTTTTCACAAATTATTATTATTTTACATCATTATTTTTATATTATTATTATATTTTACTTGTATTATATATTTATTAATTATTTATGTATATTGTTCTTACATATATATTTTCGTTATTTTATATTATATCTATTTCTTATTTCCTATATATTTAAATGATATTTTATTATATAACATTTATTGTATTTTTATTTTTATTCTATATTACTTATTTTTTTATATGTTATATATATCATATATTATCTATTATATTATTTATGTTTATATTATTCATTATATTATTTAAAATTTGTAAATTTGTAAATTAAATTATATTTTTAACTCATATTATATACATATTAAATTATTAATTATTTATTTATTTTGTATTATTTTAAAATGATATTTTTATATTATGTGTTATTTTATAAATTCTTTTACATACTTTTATTTTATATATTTTTAACCCAAATATATTTTATATATAATTATTATTCTTTTATAAATATTTTGTAATTATGTTTTATATATTATATAGCAAATACTATTTTAAGATTATTATTAAATATTATGTATTTATTTGTATTATATGTATATTTTGTTAACAATAATTCATTTCATTTTTTATACATATATTGCATATATAATGTGTTATATGTTATTTTATATTTATTATTTGATATTACATTTCATGAACATGTACATTGATATTGTATTACTCTTTTTTGTATGACATGCATTATTTAATTATTACTTTGTATGTTTGTATGTTTTGTTTACTCATTCTCAATACATGCTATATATATATATATCTTTGTATGCATATTGTTAATATTTGCTATATATATATTATTTTTATATGTATGTATCTAATGCACGATCTTTATATTATTGCCATCTTTTTGTTAAAATGCATGTATTATTTACCTACTACAATAATATGTTACTATGTATGATTTATAATACAGTACAATTCCCCACGCATCATTTTTAAAAAACAAGGCTCCAAAGTTTTCAAAAAAAAAATATAAAGGCAATGCTTGGTGTTTGGAAATTTCGAGAAAGTAGTGCCCTAACTTATTGGGTTGCGACTTTTCTCATTGAGTTCGAATAATCAAGTACCCTTCTAAGTTTTTAAAGGTTTTCAAAATGTGAGCAACTATCTTGAAATTGCAAAGCAATATGTCCTAACTTACTGGATGTAGCGTTTTGTTGTTTCGAGATAGGGATTTCTAAAAAGCTAACTTAGTGTCAATACTTTGATACGAGTGAACTCCAATTTACAAAAATCAAAATATTTTAAAGGGGATTACATCTTAAAAATTTTAAATTTCCGACATTAAAGACACTTGATAATCAATTAGGTACCAATTTTTGGGCGTTACGAGGGTGCTAACCCTTCCTCGTACGTAACCGGCTCCCGAACCCATCTTCTGATTTCGTAGACCAAAACTAATGATTTTAAAACAAAATATTTTAAAGGTGATCCAATCACACCTAAAAAAGGATTGGTGGCGACTCCTGTTTTTGTTTTTTAAAGTCGAACCCCATTTTCCAAAACTCGATTTTAAAAATGGTTTCGACATTCTTCATGACATCAAATATGATTTTTCAATACTTGTTTTCCCTTCAACCAAATGAATTATATCTATTTCTTTAACTTAAATTGTCAGCTAGGAAGTAACTTTAAAAATAAATTTTTGGAAAGCACATTAAGCATTTAAAATGAACGTATATGAACACAGTTTTAAGACAACAAATCAGCCCTATACAACAACACATTAAGAACTTAAATCGAATGTAAATGAACACATTTTTAAAGAATACAAATCAGCCCTTTACAGCAGCACATTAAGCATTTAAATCGAATGTAAATGAACACATTTTAAAGACTATAAATCAGCCCTTTACAGTAGCACATTAAACATTTAAATCGAACGTAAATGAACACATTTTAAAGACTACAAATCACCCCTTTACAGCAGCATATTAAGCACTTAAATCGACCGTAAACGAACTCATTTTAAAGACTACAAATCAGTCCTTTACAGTAGCACATTAAGCATTTAAATCGAATGTAGATTAACACATTTTAAAGACTACAATCAGCCCTTTATAGCATCACCTTAAGCATTTAAAACGAATGTAAATGAGCACATTTTAAAGACTACATATCAGCCCTTTACAACAGCACAGTAGGCATTTAAATCGAACGTAAATGAACCCATTTTAAAGACTACAAATCAGCCCTTTACAGCAGCACATTAAGCATTTAAATAGAACGTAAATGAACACATTTTAAAGATGCTGAATCTTCCTTGTCAAATTTGCTCATTTAACAAGTTAAAAAAAAAGTTCGAGAGTACTTCCCAAACTTCCCAAAACGATTCCTACCTCTTCAAGCCTGTCCTTTACCCTTGCCACCGAGTTCTTCTCCCTCTCCTTTAGCGCATATGTGAAAGAAGAAGAGAATAGCTTCACTTAGAACACTCCTATGGTAGCAGAACATGCAGTCAATCAGCTCCCTAAGTCTGGCTACGATAGTCACGGCAATGGAAGAAAGAAAAAAAAGGAAATGTTTTGGAGTTACTCTTCCCTTTTTCTTTCAAACTAAGATGAATATGGAGGAAGATGAAGCTGCCCCTATTTTTTTTTCTTTTTTTCTTTTTTTTTCTGTATTATTATTATTTTTATTTATTTATTTTATTATTTTCCACAAACCCCGGCTCCCCCAACCCCGAAGGCATGCAAAACCCAATACCCAATAACTCTCATCATTACCTTTTATTTGTTTATTTATTCATATTATTACAATTTACTTAACATGTAACTATCCATTCATATGTAACTAATCCATTCATGTGCAACAATTTAGAAACCATGCAAGGAGAATCATGAAAAATTGTTGGAATTCAACCAAGTTGGTTGACCGGCACATTACATGCCTTTAAAAAAAATTAGTTCACATTTTACGAAAGTTTATACAATAATAAAATTATTTACAATGTTTATTCAATTTAAAAAAAAAACCCTAGGGATTCTTATTTTAACCAATTTATCTTAGTTTCATATCTCCCAAAATTAAGGGCTCAAAATTTTGGGTGTGACACCACAAGTGGAAAGGAAGAGAACTAGAAGCCTAAAGACTTATCTAAGTGTAAATGCTTCTTCTACAATAAGAAAGGGCACTTCAAGGCAAACTATAAAGAGTGAAAGGAATGCCTAGCTACCAAAGTCAAAGGTATAAAACTCTTAATGATAGAAGTCTTTTTAGTGGAAGACTCAATACACCATTACGTCATTGATTCGGGAGCCATTAATCATGTTTGTGTTTCTCTACAATTGTTTGAGAAGACAAAAGATCTTAGAATAAGAAATTATCGTTGCAGACCGGGAACGGGACAAGTTTGGTAGTTGAAGCAATGGGAGATGTACATTTTTATTTTGATAATTTTACTAAGATTATTTTAAAAGACGTTTTCACTATACCAAGTTTCAAAAGAAACTTAATTTTCATTGCATCTTTATATAAAGACGGCTTGATCATGACTTTTAATGGAATTGCAATATTTAGAAATCGAAATCTTATCTGTAATGGATGGATGTCAAACAATCTCTATTTTATCAAACCAAAGATGTACACACTGCTTGAGACTGAAATATCCAAGAAAAAACTTAAAACTTCTCACTCCAATGAGGCGTACCTTTGGCATTTGAAACTTAGTCATATTAACCGAGAAAGAATCACTAGACTTGTGAAAGATGGCATCTTAAGTTCATTTAAAGAAGTTGATCTTTCACAATGTGAATCTTACTTGGAAGGTAAGATGACTAAGCGATCTTTTAATGCAAAAGGAACGAGTGCTAGAAAACCCTAAAACTTGTGCACGCTATCGTATGCAGCCCCATAAGCGTTAGTGCAAGAGGTGGTTACGAGTATTATGTAACCTTTATTGATGACTATTTCATATATGGGTATGTATACCTGATGCTTGTCGCGTGTGAAATGATATGCAAATTGTGCAAGTATACACGTCAAATCAAGTAATAAAGTGATAACTGAGATTGTTTTCATAGGGATCGGTTAGGTATAAAATGGCCAAGTTATTATACTGAGTACAATTAATGTTATGGAAAAAGTAATGTTAAGACTGCAGCAGTAATTTGAAGAAATAATTGTAACACCCGAAACCTGACCTAGACGTTATGACCGAATCTGGCGTGTCACATAATTGTGTCTGCAAAATCTTATACGTGTTGGTGAAAACAGTTTTTAAGTTAAACCCATTTAGTTTGTACTGCTTGAGAAAACTCGGTAAATTTCGTTATTACATCTGTAATTAACTTATCAAAACGTTTGTTATCCCTGACTTCCCAATCTAAATTAAACCGCGGAAGCTTCTCTAGTTGAAAACATTAAGGGTAAAAATGCGGGTTTTTCTTTGGAAACATTATTACTTTGAAAACTCGATGTTCCTACTCTAGCAGTTTAAAATACGAAATCAAAAGACATTTAAAGTTAAGAAGAAATTCCCCAAATGGCCTTATTACATAATTAAAACCCAAATATAAAAACTTGAATAAATTAAGTCATTAACAAACAATCTGCGTATGTGTGGCCACCACTAAGTCCCTCGCAGCTCCAAATCGTCTAAGGCTGGGGATTATCTGCACAGTTAAAAAGAAAGGTGAGTTTACAAAAACTCAGTGTGTAATCCCCTACCACCAAACAAGAAATGATTGCATACAATGCAGTGCGGGCCGAGCCTTATTCAATAACATCTGATGCTGGACCTTAGCCCTATACAGTGACAGTGTGGCCCTAAGCCCAAAACAGTATTAGCACAGTGCAAGTATGTAACCCATCCCAATCCAACCAACACACCACCCATACCAACTAACCCACCATGTGGGGATTAAATCGACCCACCCACCCAGCACACCAATATCGCAGCGTAGCTGCTAATAGTAACGCAGCAAAGCTACTAATAGTGATAAACGTGGCGTAGCCACTAATATCAGAATACGTGGCAAAGCCATCAGAATAGTAAAACGTGGCAAAGTCACTAGTACAGTACTTCCTCCAAATCAGAATCCCAACCCCAATGCAGAATGTCATGTCATAAATATTACGTGTATGCAAGGTTTCATACTTAGATACAGTCATGCATATATCATACACTCATCAATCAACCTACCTCTAGGGTATAATGGTCATTTCCATCCATTAGGGGTAAAATAGTAATTTTACCCCTCAAGGGTATTTTGGTCATTTAGCTAACTTTGGGGTCTCGGTACAGATAACAACCTTTCAGAAGGTCTGCAGTTGTCTCGAACGACTCAGATAGCCCGCATGGCCGAAACAGCGTACATGAGTCCAATGCCCCTTACTCGGCCCAAGTGGGCCTACATGCTCGTGTGGCCCTTTCAGCCCAATTTCAATCGCGACTATATGATCCCCATAGTCCACTCCTTTATTCGCCACTTACCGTAAACTTTATCCGTGTAAGGCCCACGAGCCCATTGGGCCATCACGGCCCATCTCAGCCCAATGAGGCCCATGACGGACCAAGCCCACAAGAACGCTTGTGGCGGCCTCCACAGTCTATCAACCCTAATCTGTGGGCTCAGATCACCTCACGGGCATTCACACGTTCGTGAGGCCCCAAATGTTGAAGTTTTGGCTTTTCGGCTTTTCAGCTTTTGCCAATTCACAACGTAATGGTGTGAATACACACCTTTGTCCAACGTTTTGGCAGTAACAGAAGTTTGGGTGTACGATTACACACCTCGACTTGCGAAAGTGAGAGAATCCCCTACGAGTACAAAGCCTACAATCGATCCAAAACCCAGTTAGTCTCCACTACAATCAATCACAACAAATCTCTAACCCAACTCTTCTGTTTACCTTGATCGAAAAGAGGATGGCCAACTATGTTTAGATTATTAAGGGTCGATCCCTTAGATCCTGGCACCTAATTGTATATTCGACAGATTAATATATAAAACTAATTAAAAAGTAAACTACACCCCTAAAGATAAAACTTTTAAGAACAAGGAGTAGTTGGCCTACCTAAGTATTGAAAAGCAAGGTTCCGATGGCTCGAGAACGTTCTGCGCCCTTCGTTCCTCAGTGATATCTGGAACACACAACATGCATTAAATAAAAAGAAGTCATCACTTGACAAACACAAAGAATTAAGAGAAAAAGGGGTGTTTGGCCTTAGAGAAGTAATAAAAGAAATAGGGTTGACAGCCCCTGCACGATATACTTACCACTAGCAGAGAAGCACAGAATTTGCCCAATCCAACTAATTGAGTAACATAGAGATTTAAAAGATGAATAAAAGAAATAAGGTAGTGCTTGAAGAAAGGGGAAAGAAGTTTTGGCAAAGGGAATGCTAAGTTTGATAGCAGGGTTCCGCCAAAGAATAGTGTAAAGAGAAGTAAGGCAATATGGGGTATTTGAGAAAACAATAATCCATCAAGCACCAATAGGAGGGTTGATGGCCTAAGGTAATCGGTTTAGAAGGGAGGAGAAGAATACCAATTCAGTAGAGAAGGAAATATGAAGAAGAAAGGGAAAGGTCTTCATAAAAGGGTTCAGTACTTGTTTTCTTGTCTTCGATAAAACAAACGAGACTATAGTTGAAAGGAAAAACCTGAATAGTTAAAATACGCCATAGCTACCAAAATTGCACAAAACCAAAAGAGGAGAAAAAGAAAATGCCGAGACTCAAATGAACAAAACCTATTTGGCACTAAGTGGCAAGATCAAATAGGTACCTTCAACTCCTAATTTTGGCTACACTCCACTCACACCTCAAACTCCTTGAAAAACTCCCTGAATCTCTCATTTTATCCCTCTTTGATATCCTCCATAACAAATACCAAGACCAGTTCAAACTCTCACACAGCAGAGTTCGAAACCACTTCAAACTCTTACCGTCCGAAGTAGCAAAATAATCATCCCTTGCCTGCCATGGGATTCGAACCCCAGCCTTCACAGTTCCCAAATCACGCCACTTGCCACCAAGCCACAAGGATTTTTTGTGTCATCAGTCAAACACGATTATTTATAAAGCCTAGGTGCTAGTGTCCAGGTTCTTTTAAGAACAAAAACAAAAATTCTGCAAAAGCTGGAGCTTGAACCCAAGACTTCTCAGACATTCCCAAACACACCCAATTCACTTAACCACTACACCAAACATGCAATTTGTGCTAAACCATGCAAAATTAAAGATCCTATATTTTTGGGGCGCTGTAACTTTGCCCTCTTAAAGAAATTTCGGCCTCAAAATTTACCTGGTCAGAAAAGGTGAGGGTATTGCTACCGCATCGCCTCCTCAGGCTCCCACGTGGCTTCCTCTGAACCATGATTACGCCAAAGCACTTTGACCAGTGGAACAGATTTCTTTCTTAGCATTTTAACGTCACGATCCAATATCTGCACCAGTTCTTCCTCGATAGTCAAATCAGGCCTAACCTCAATTTCTTCGACCGCCACTATGTGTGAGGGATCAGAATGGTATCGCCTCAGCATTGAAACATGAAATACGTTGTGAATCCTATCCAACTCTAGAGGCAATTCAAGTTGATAAGCAACCGATCCCACACGCTTAAGTACTCGATAAGGCCTAATAAACCTAGGGCTAAGCTTGCCTTTTCGCCCAAAGCTCAAAATTTTCTTCCATGGTAAGACTTTAAGAAAGACATAATCCCCCACAGAGTACTCAATCTTTTCACGCTTTAAGTCTGCATATGACTTTTGTCTATCAGATACTTCTTTTAACCGGTCTTGAATCAGTTTCACCTTGTCTTCTGTATCGGAAATTAACTCTGGCCCCAGCATTCGTTGCTCACCCAACTCAGTCCAACAAGTAGGAGTATGACACCTACGACCATATAACGCCTCATACGGTGCCATTCGAATGCTGGACTGGTAGCTATTGTTATATGCAAACTCTATCAGCGGCAAATAGTCCTCTCAGCTACCTTTAAAATCAATTACACAACTTCTTAACATATTTTCCAGTGTCTGAATCACCCTTTCTGACTGCCCATCTGTCTGAGGGTGGAATGCAGTGCTGAAATCCAGCCTTGTACCCAAAGCCTCGTGTAACTTCTTCCAAAATCGAGACGTGAATCTAGAATCCCTATCAGATATGATAGAAATCGATACACCATGCAGTCTTACAATCTCGGGCACATACAACTTAGCCAACTTCTGCAACGAGTAATCAGTGTGAACCGGTATAAAATGAGCAGATTCAGTCAATCGGTCCACAATCACCCATACCGAATCCTTCTTAGTAAGCATCAAGGGTAGCCCACTTACAAAATCCATGGTTACCCTCTCCCACTTCCAGAGTGGTATTTTAACTGGCTGTAGTAACCCAGAAGGTAATTGATGCTTAGCCTTAACTTGTTGGCATGTCAGGCACTTACTCACATAATCAGTAACTTCGCGTTTCATCCCTGGCCACCAATACAGCTCACGAAGATCTCAGTATAACTTGTTTTCGCCCGGTTGCATAGCATATGGACTACTATACGCCTCTTACAGTATAGACCACCTCAGATCAAGATCCCTCGGTATACAAACTCTCCCACGAAAACATAGTACTCCCTCACTATTTAGCCCAAATTTCGTAGTTTCACCATTCTTGACTTGTCTAAAACGAGGGGCTAGCTACCACATTAGCTTTACCAGGGTGATACTCAATTGAAAAATTGTAGTCCTTAAGCAACTCTATCCACCTTCGTTGCCTAAGATTCAACTCCTTCTGAGTAAGGAGGTACTTGAGGCTTTTATGGTCTGTATAAATAATAGTCTTTTCACCGTGCAGATAATGCCTCCAAATCTTCAGTACGAATACCACCGTTGCTAACTCCAAATCATGAGTGGGGTAATTTGCCTCGTGAGGCTTGAGCTGACGAGATGCATAAGCAACCACCTTACCGTCTTACATCAACACACAACCCAATCCAATGCGCGGCGTATTACTATAGACAGTAAATTCCTTTCCAGACTCGGCTGTATTAAAACAGGAGCCTTAGTCAAAACATCCTTCAGTTTCTCAAAACTCTCTTGCTATTTACCAATCCAATTGAACAGTACTCCTTTACACAGTAGCTTGGTCAGAGATGCAGCAATTAGTGAAAATCCTTCAACAAAACGTCTGTAATATCCAGCCAAACCCAAAAAGCTTCAAATCTTGAATACCATCTTTAGTGGTTTTCAATCCACTATAGCTTCAATTTTTCGAGGATCTACCCTAATTCCCTCTACCGACACTACATAACCCAAAAATGTCACTTCTCATAGCCAGAATTCACACTTGCTGAACTTTGCGTAAAGCTGCTTTTCCCTCAGAATTTGCAAAACAATTTGAAGATGTGCATCGTGATCCTCCTCGGTTCTTGAATACACCAAGATGTCGTCTATAAACACAACTACAAACCGATCCAAATAAGGCTAAAATACTCGGTTCATCAAATCCATGAAAGCCACTGGTGCATTCGTTAACCCAAACGGCATCACTAGGAACTCGTAATGACCATAACGAGTTCTAAATGCAGTCTTATACATATCAACCTCCTTAACCTTTAGCTGATGATATCCTGATCGGAGATCTATCTTGGAGAAAATTGTGGCTCCTCGTAGCTGATCGAACCAATCATCTATCCTCGGTAAAGGGTATCTATTCTTAATAGTCAGTTTGTTCAATTGACGATAATCGATGCACATGCGCATGGATCCATACTTCTTCTTCACAAACAACACCGGTGCTCCCCACAGAGACACACTCGGTTGAATGAATCCTCAATCCAGTAGCTCTTGAATTTGAGCTTTTAACTCCACTAGCTCCTTAGGTGCCATTCTATAAGGGGCAATGGACACCGGAGCTGTTCCAGGTAGGAGCTCAATACCGAATTCAACCTCACGGTCTGGTGGCAACCTCAGAAGCTCTTCAGGAAATACACCCACAAACTCTTTAACAGTTCTGACATCTCCCACAAAAGGACCTTTAGAATCAGGAATACTAACATAAGCTAAGAATGTCTTACAACCTTTACAAATTAGCTTCTCAGCCCTTAACGCAAAAATCGTATTAGATAGATAATCTCTTTGCTCCCTAACACAGTCACCTCCTCATCCTCCATAGACTTCAACACCAACCGCTTAGCAGCACAATCCAACTTCGCTCGGTGTTTCACTAGCCAATCCATGCCCAATATAATATCTAATTCCCCAAATGGCAGTTCCATCAAATCTGCTGGAAAGACCACCCCTTGAACCTCTAAGGGCACATCTTTGAAAAACTTATTCACCCTAACCGATTGTCCCAGTGGACTCAACACAGTCATTTCACAAACTATATTTTCAGACTGAATACCCAGCATCTCAGACACAGTGCATGCAAACATACGAGTGTGTAGACCCAATATCAATTAAAGCAGTGTATGGTAAATTATAAATCAGGAACGTACCAGTTATGACGTCAAGGGCATCACTATCCTCTCGGTGACGAGAAGCATAGACCATGGTTGGCTATCTCGCCTTAGTGTTTCCAACACCTCTGCCTGGTGTTCCACGACCTCGTCCAAACCCGTTTCCACCTCTGGCCTGACCACGGCCTCTCGGTGGCTGCTGACCACCTCTCACAGGCTAAACATGATCCTGTCTTGTAGCTTGCATTTGGGTAGGCCTCTGGCTATAGTTCTTAACCTGATGATCCATAGGCCCACATCTAAAGCATGCCCTAGTTCGTTTCCAACATTCATCCTGGTGAGCTCTCCTACAATCAGCGCAAGGCTACGGTTTTACAATAATAACAAGAATCGCTTGAACTGGCCCACCAAATCTGACCCTCTTTATAGGCCTTTCAGAAGAACCCGAGGGTCCAAAATCTATTTTATTTCTACCCCTATCTTTTTCGTGGTTTTGGCGCTAGCGCTTCACATCCTCAGCAATTTTTACTTTCTCAACAAGGGCAGCAAAATCTCGCTCCCTTTACGGAGCTATCAGTACACGTAACTCATCTCGGAGGCCATCCTCAAATCGCACACAACGTACATATTCAGTTGCAACTATCTCGCGTGCATACCGACTCAATCATAGAAACTCTGCCTCGTACTCCGCCACGGTCTTATCCCCCTGGGTCAAGTTCAAAAATTCCTTCCTTCGGGCATCCATATAACTTGCGCCGACATACTTCCCTGAAAAGGCTGCTTTGAAGAAATCCCATGTCAAACGGTTAGCTTGTGTACATTCTCTCATGGTGAGCCACCATTGATAGGCCTCATTACGTAGTAAAGACACTGCTCCTTTTAATTTTTACTCTACAGTACAGTCAAGGCCATCTATTACTCGTTCGGTAGCCTCTAACCAATATTATGCCACATTCGGGGCTACACCCAAAACACCCCTGAAGATTTCTGCTCCATTAGATCGGAGTCGCTCCAAAATTGACCCCTACCCTACAGATCCAGTACTTGTTTCAGCAACCCTTTCAAGAACTCATAGCATTGCTTAAGATAAAGCATCATCCCCAGCTACTCGGTCATGAGACCCTGTCTCAGTTAGTGACGAGACTGGTGCCTCCCTAGCCAGCATGTGGCCCGATGCTGAAGACCCAGCTCTAGCACTTCCTCGACCTCTATCGTGGCATCGTGTACCCCTTCCGCGAGTACCTCTTGTGCTCATATCGATAGTGAATTATCTATTTTAAAGTCTCTATGAATCAGTTTATAATTTCAATAATTATTAACAATATGTTATGACCAATAGTAATTAGAGTTTGTTTTTTGTAGAACAGAATCTTCTACAGCTTTCAGTCTTCTATAGTCTCTGTTTACTCTAACTACAGAGTTTCAGTTTAATTGTACTACTTATAGTAGTCCTTCAGTAATATATTTTAGTTCATAACAATAAACAATGTCATAAAACTTACAGATTTGGTGTCAGAGACTCAGTGTGCCACATTTCCAATCACAACATGTAAAATTTCAAATCCAGAAAAACCCATTCCACAGCCGAGTTTTGTAAACCTGACTCTGATACCACTAAATGTAACACCCCAAACTCGGCCTAGACGTTATGGCCGAATCTGACGTGTCACATCATAGTGTCTGCAAAATATTATACTTGTTGGTGAAAACTATTTTTAAGTTAAAACCCATTTAGTCTGTACTACTTGAGAAAACTCGGTAAATTATGTTATTACATTTGTAATTAACTTATCAAAACGTTTGTCATCCCTGACTTCCCAATTCGAATTAAACCACGGAAGCTTCTTTACTTGAAAACCTTAAGGGCAAAAATGTAGGTTTTTCTTTAGAAACGTTATTATTTTGAAAACACGATGTTCCTACTCTAGTAGTTTAAAATACGAAATCAAAAGCCTATTAAAGTTAAAAAGAAATCCCCCAAATGGCCTTATTACATAATTAACCCAAATATGAAAACTTGAATAAATTAAGTCATTAACAAACAATCTGCAGATGTGTGGCCACCACTGGGACCCTCGCGGCTCCAAATCGTCTAAGGATGGGGATTACCTACATAGCTAAAAAGAAGGGTGAGTTTACGAAAAATTAGTGTGTCATCCCCTACCAGTCAAACAGTAAACAATGCATACAGTAACGGTCTGGGCCTGAGCCCTATTCAATAACAGTACAAGCTAGGCCTTAGCCCTATACAGTGACAGTGTGGCCCTAAACCCAAAACAATATTAGCACAATGCAAGTATGCAACCCATCCCAATCCAACCAACACACCACCCGTACCAACCAACCCACCATGTGGGGATTAAATCGACCCACCCAGCCAGTACACCAATATCGCAACATAAATGCTAATAGTAATGCAACAAAGCTACTAATAGCGGTAAACGTGGCGTAGCCACTAATATTAGAATACGTGGCAAAGCCAGCAGAATAGTAAAATGTGGCAAAGCCACTAGTACAGTACTTCCTCCAAATCAGAATCCCAACCCCAATGTAGAATGTCATGTCATAAATATTACATGTATGGAAGGTTTCACACTCAGATACAGTCATGTATGTATCATACACTCATCAATCAACCTACCTCTAGGGTATAATGGTCATTTCCATCCATTAGGGGTAAAATAGTAATTTTACCCCTCAAGGGCATTTTAGTCATTTAGTTAACTTTGGGGTCTCGGTACAGATAACGACCCTTCAGAAGGTCTATAGTCGTTTCGAACAACTTAGATAACCAGCATGGCCAAAATAGTGTACATGGGTCCAAGGCCCCTCACTCAGCCCAAGTGGGCCCACATGATTGTGTGGCCCTTTCAGCCCAATTTCAGTCACGACTATGTGATCCCCATAGTCCACTCCATTATTCGCCACCTACTATAAACATTATCCGTGCGGAGCCCATGTGTCCATTGAGCGCTCACAGCCTATCTTGGCCCAACGAGGCCCATGACAGCCCAAACCCACGAGAACGCTCGTGACGGCCTCCACAGTCTATCGCCCCTGATCTGTAAGCTCGGATCACCTCACGGGTGTTTGCACACTCGTGAGGCCTCAAATGCTGAACTTTCAGCTTTTCGACTTTTTAGCTTTTGCCGATTCACAACAACGTAATGGTGTGAATACACACCTTTGTCCAATGTTTTGGCAGTAGCAGAAGTTTGGGTGTACGATTACACACCTCGATTTGCGAAAGTGAGAGAATCCCTTACGAGCCCAAAGCCTACAATCGATCCAACACTCAGATATTCTCTACTACAATCAATCACAACAAATCTCTAACCCAACTCTTCTGTTTACCTTGATAAAAAGAAGGTGGCCAGCTGTGTTTAGATTATTAAGGGTCGATCCCTCAGATCTTGGTACCTAACAGCATATTCGACAGATTAATATATAGACCTAATTAAAAAGTAACCTACACCTCTAAAGATAACACTTTTAAGAACAAGGAGTAGTCAGCCTACCTAAGTATTGAAAGACAGGGTTCCAGTGGCTCGAGAACGTTCTGCGCCCTTCATTCCTCAATGATATCTGGAACCCATGACATGCATCAAAGAAAAAGAAGTCACCACTCGACAAATACAAAGAAATAAGAGAAAAAGGGGTATTAGGCCTTAGAGAAGTAATAAAAGAAACAAGGTTGACAGCCCCTACACGATATACTTACCACTAGCAGAGAAGCACTGAATTCGCCCAATCCAACTAACCGAGTAACACAGAGATTTAAAAGATGAATAAAAGAAATAGGGAAGTGCTTGAAGAAAGGGGAAAGGAGTTTCGGCAAAGAGAATGTTAAGTTTGATAGCAGGGTTCAGCCAAAGAAAAGTGTAAAGAGAAGTAAGGCAATATGGGGTATTTGAGAAAACAATAATTGATCAAGCACCAATAGGAGGGTTGATGGCCTAAGGTAATCAATTTAGAAGGGAGGAGAAGAATACTAATTCGGCAGAGAGGGAAATATGAAGAAGAAAGGAAATGGTCTCCACAAAAGGGTTTGGTACTTGTTTTCTTGTCTTCGATAAAACAAACGAGACTACAGTTGAAAGGAAAAACCCGAATGGTCAAAATACGCCACAGCTACCAAAATTGCACAAAACCAAAAGAGGAGAAAAAGGAAATGCCAAAACTCAAATGAACAAAACCTATTCGGCACTAAGTGCCATGACCGAATAGGTACCCTCAACTCTTAATTTCAGCTACACTCCACTCACACCTCAAACTCCTTGAAAAACTCCCTGAATCTCTCCCCTTATCCCTCCTTGATATCCTCCATAACAAACACCAAGACTAGTTCAAACTCTCACATAGCAGAGTTCAAAACCACTTCAAACTCTTTCCTTCTGAAGTAGCAAAATAATCATCCCCTACCTGCCATGGGATTCGAACCCCAGCCTTCACAGTTTCCAAATCAAGCCACTTGCCACTAAGCCACAAGGCTTTTTTGTGTCATCAGTCAAACAAGATTATTCATAAAGCCTAGGTGCCAGTGTCCAGGTTCTTTTTAGAACAAAAAAAAAATCCTGCAAAAGCCGGAGCTTGAACCCAGGACTTCTCAGACATTCCCAAACACACCCATTTCACTTAACCACCACACCAGACATGCAATTTGTGCTAAACCATGCAAAATTAAAGATCCTATGTTTTTGGGGCGCTACAATAATAATGTGTAATATGTGTAACTGATAAATGATGGAAAATGCTATGACAAGACAAGAGTAAAAATGCAATGGCAATAATAAGAATAATTATGTAAGTAATATGCGAACGAATAAATAAACAACTAAGAATGCTATGGCAAAGATACTACGGTAAAGGATAGAGGATAGAGGGTCTATGATGTTGATTTGAAAGGTCAGGATTACCAAAATCTAACCTTAATAACAGTAATTTCTCAATAAAACCTTACTTAATTTACTACTCGAAAGAGTTCTAAAATGGTATGCTTCTTTTGAGAGCAAAACCTCAAGTTACCTTGCCTTAAGCGATATATGTCTATAGGCCTTTAGCACGGTACTCTGCACTATTTGTTTTCTTTCCATATTAACACTGCTCTATGTCTAGAGTCTACTACAAGTATCTATCGAGTACTTGCTCATATCATTCAATTACGATCCAACTACTCCAACCTTTTTAGAATTAGATTAGTTTATAGGCATGCTGCACAGTCATCTATGTCTAGAGATTGCACGCATACAATTTAGAAATAAAAATAGTTGAATGAAATAGTAAATTAATTCAGATCTATACTTCAACCATTAGAGAAAATAATGGTTTCATCATGCAATCTCAACCCTATGAGATTTAGCTCATGGTTTGGCAAGTAAAATTCAAAACCAAAATATTATCCAACATCATTTCAATTAAATCAATTCACAGAGGAATAAATTAAGAAATAACAAAAGAATTTTTGGAAGATGGCTTTTTCCAATCCTGTCCACACTCCAGTGGCACAATGTCCTTTGGTGGCTAAGAAGGACTACCTTCTTCTTTCTTTTTCCATCTCTATTCAGCCACTACCCTTTATTTTTGCCTAAAGATCTCTTATCTTTTATGTTCGCCCCTTTAGGGTTTCCTCCTTCTTGTTGTT
This sequence comes from Gossypium longicalyx, assembly GCA_025698465.1. Lineage (NCBI taxonomy): Eukaryota > Viridiplantae > Streptophyta > Magnoliopsida > Malvales > Malvaceae > Gossypium > Gossypium longicalyx. The sequence goes on from CM047004.1 coordinate 21,539,666, forward strand.
CTTTTTTTGTTCTCCTTTTTAGGTTTCATACTTTGGCTTTTTATAAGCTTTTTCCCTAAGGTAAATCCAATTAGCCCATATTTTTTCCCTTTTTTTAGGTAGATTTTTCTGATACAAGTAGAGTTGGGCTAAAACTGTTATGCGTTAAGTGTTGACTTGGTCTTCCTAGAATTGCCACGTCATTCGTGTTGGCAAACTGTCCAACCTTTTTTCATGACAAACGTTCATTCTTTTATTTCTTTCTCTGCATCCTGCACCTACCAATTACTACCAAACAAATCCTTCCTGCAAACAAGTAAAAGTAACATATAATAACATTTAACTACAGTCCAATCTTTTTAATGTAATGCAATGAAAATTACAAATGGAATGTCCTAAAATGCAACTAAATTTACTTAAGTACAGAAAATTAGCTAGGTTTAAAAGTATGAAATATAACTCTTTACAAGAGTTATCACATCGTAAGAGTGAAACCTTTGATAAATTCAAAAAATTTTGTGCAGAAGTGGAGAAATAACCAGGTTTACCCCTAAAGGTACTTCAGTCTGGTCGTGATGGGGATAATTTATCTGATGAGTTTTTAAGGTACCTAATAAAGAATGTGATTCTATCCCAATTAATTGCGGCGGGCACTCCACAATAGAATGAAATGATAGAGAGAATAAATCGAATGTTGTTAGATATGGTACATTCGATGTTAAGTTATTCAAAGTTGGCAATCTCTTTTTGGGGATACGTTGTACAAACGGATTGCTATATACTGAATGATGTGCCAACTAAAGCAGCATCGAAAAATCATAGGAATTGTGGCATGGCAGAATGCCAAGTCTAAATAAGGATTTGGGGATGCCCAACCCACGTATTAGATAAAGATGCAAGAAAGTTGGATTCACAGGCAAAATTATGTATGTTTGTAGGATATCCAAATGGAATAAAGAGTGGTTTATTTTATAACCTAAAAGAGCAAAATGTTAAAATGTGAACTCATGTTACTTTCCTTAAAGAAAGTTACATGAATGACTTCAAACCTTGGGGTAAAGAGGTACTCGAGGAGCTTTTGGGAAATATACAAAACCCTACAGAAACAGTTCCAAAACCAACTCCTAAGAGTAGACTTGGTAACAGTCAGCAGTAAAGGGAGCTTCATCGCAGTGAGAGGGTCTCTCGTAAGCCTGAATTCCTCCAATCTAGTGGAAGTGTTCTTAACACTAATTCTACCGAACAAGAAGATGATAACCCACTCATATACGACGAAGCGATTCAGAGTGCTAATTCCAAGTTATGGGAAATAGCTATAAAATCTTAGATGGACTCTATGTATTCCAACTCAAGTGGAAACTTGAAGACTTACCGGAAGGGATAAAACTCATAGGGTGTAAGTAGACCTACAAGAGAAAAAGAAATACGGATGGAAAAGTAGAAACTTATAAGGTTAGACTTTTAGCAAAAGGTTATACTTAAACAGAAGGTATCAATTACGAATAAACCTTCTCTCTAGTTGTCATGCTCAAGTCAATCTGCATATTATTATCCATTGCGGTGGCTTTTGATTATAAGATTTAGCAAATGTATGTCAAGATAGCATTTTTGAATGACTATCTTGAAGAGCGTATCTACATGATGCAACCCACCAGATATATAGCTAAAGGAAACGAACATATAGTTTGCAAACTAATTAGATCCATATATGGAGTTAAGCAAACATCTCGCTCATGGAATCAACGATTTCATTAAATGATTAAAAGCTTTTTGGATTTGAGCAAAACATAAATGAACCTTGTATTTACAAATATTTAGGGGATGGAAAGGTGGTTTTTTTCATTCTATATGTCGATGATATTCTACTCATTGGAAATGATGTAGGGACATTGTCATCGGTTAAACTATGGTTAACCCAAATGTTTAGCATGAAAGACTTAGGAGAAGCTAATTTTGTCCTAGGTATTTGGATCCTAAGGGATCGAAAGAACAAAGTGATAGCACTGTCTCAAGCTTCATGCATAGACAAGATATTGGAGCGTTACGCAGAAACCGATTTGAAGAAGGGAAATTATCCCTTTGTATTAAGATTTTATCTCTCTTTAGAGGACTATACTAAGATAGCAGAAAAAAGAGAGAACACGAGAAATGTTTATTATGTTTCAGTTGTAGGGAGTCTCATTTCTGCTATACTATGCACATGTCCAAATATATGTTTTGCATTAGGGTTGGTAAGTCAATATTAGGAAAATCCCAAGACTAAGGTACTAGTAAGCAGTTAAGCATATAATCAAGTATTTACGAAGAACAAGGGATTATATGCTTGTGTATTGCGAAAGAGATCTCACTCCTATCAGATATACTGATTCTAACTTCCAAACGTGTCAGGATTCAAGGAAATTGACATCGGACTATGGTTTTGTCCTAAAAAACTGGTCCATAGTGTAAACAAGTGTCAAACAGGGTTGCACTACTAACTTCACTATGGAGGGCCGAATATGAGGTATGAAAAATCTATGACACTATAATAATATGGATATAACTAAACCCAAATTAACCACATAATGACAAAACACATAAGGGTAACAATAGTGTTTGACAAAATGGTAGACATAGTCAAAAATCGCATATGAGGACAAACCCCGGGGATTTGTTTAGCCAAGACTCTTATAGTTAGAGAGCTCATTGGGAAAAATATGGAGGCACATAAGAATGCAAAACATGACTCATCTAATTCACTAGGGCAAGTGGGAGACTATTGGATCTAGTGCCTTAAGTGTAGTATTTTCATCAATATACACTTCTAATTTTTTTGAACAGACTGATTAATAAAACAAATTCATTGATTACATTAATATACTTTATATAAATTTCCTCACATGGTTTTTGATGATCGTGAAACTAACTAAAAATTCTGACTAAGGCAAGCGCACCTATCGAACAGTAGTATAGTTATGGTGAGACCGGAAATATCATATCCACGAGGACTAAAAGTACTAGTAATTACTATCTTTTTACTATCTAGCCTAAAAATTAAGTGAATGCTTAAACTAAGACTAATTATCTAATTAACTAAGATTACGATAGAGATAAAAGTTGGAAAATACTGTTTAGAAAACTGATGGAGAAGACAATACCCAAGGAAGAATCCATCTAGACTTCAGCTATCACTTCTAAATTAAACGATTTATTCACTTGACTTAATCCGTAGAAATCCTTGATTTATGTTAATAACTCTTTCGAGACTAAAAAAAACTAACTCTAGGTTAATTAATCGAAATCTCTTTCTAATTAAAACCCCTATTATCGTATTAACTCGATATATGGATTTCCTTATTAGATTTGACTCTAATCCGACAGATTTATGTCGTCCTATCTCTAGGATTGCATGCAACTCCGCTTAATTATGAATGATCTACTCTTAAACAGGGACTTTTGCTCCATTGAGTAAGCACATCAAAAACTTGAATTAATATCCTGGAATATTAAAGCAAGGGTTAAAACTCACAATTAAGAATAAGAACAAATATTTATCATATAATTCAAATAGTAATAAGATTCGTCTTAGGTTTCACCTCCCTTAGGTATTTAGGGAGTTTAATTCATAATAATAGAAAGCATCTCAAAATTGGGAAAACAACAAAACATAAAGAAACCCAAAGAACTTCTAAGGAAATTGAATCGAGATCTTGAGTTTTGAGGTAGATCCTACTTCCGAGCTAATTCCGATGGCTATCCTTGAGTATTTTCTGCCTTCTACTCTGCGTGTCCTTTTTTAGTCCTCTTCTAGGGTGTTTATATAGGCTTTAGAATGCTTCAAAACCCTCCAAAGTAACCTTTTCCGAATAGAATTAGACTTGGGTCTAACAGGGACACGGCCGTGTGCCACGCCCGTGTGAAAGTGCTCTGGCCGTGTGCAATTCTGACTTGGTTTAATATCGACACGGCCATGACACACGGGGGTGTGGCCTGCCCGTGTGCCTCACACGGACGTGTGGTTTACCCGTGTGGAAGTGCCTAGCCGTGTGAAATACTGAGATAAGTCTATTTTGTCCGTTTTTGGCCCATTTCTTGCTTTTTTCACCTTCCTATGCTCATCTAAGTATAAAACATGAATTTAAAGGATTAGGAGCATCAAATTCATTAAATATTATGATAAATCACCAAAAACATGCCAAGCATGGGATAAAAAATATGTATATATATTATGATTTATTAGTTTTTGCACACAAAGAAAAATGGAAGCAAATGTTGCTAATTGGTTGTCTATTTTTTAAACTGATACAAAAAGGTATTATGTGGTCGGATTGTAGTACGGAAAGACAGCTTGTATTAGTAGATGAACCTAAACATGTCCTTCGGCTAATAAAAAATGAGCAAACCAATTGAAAAACTAATATGTCGTCTATAAAGTCCAATTGAAGAGATGCCTTGTCTTGGGCATCGAAGCGAATGACTCCTAGAAGATAGAAATATAGATGTGACTGACTAGGCTGACAGTACATTGGACATGACCCAAGCAGAATAGATCCTGAATCCTTTCATGGGTTTATTCACTTGTGACGTTAATAGCATGACATACCTAAATCTTGAGTGGATGGTGGACTATGTATGCGTGACTCATACACTTTAATGTAAGTAAAAGCCTGAGTTCAAATAGTTAAGGAATTGAAAGCTGATGCGTTAGGTGTACGACTTCTGTAGCATGTAGCACCATTCACAATAGTGGAATCCATAGCCCAAAACATGGGTAAATGATATCCTCTATCTGGCATTACATTATTGATGAAATGTAAATGTAGTCACAGATCATCCACCTTTTGTGATGGATGACTTGATCACTATTTTATAGTGATTGACTTTTCATGAAGGAAGCTGCAATGGTAACCATGAGATAAAATAGGATCATATTGAGAGAACAGACATTATCCCAAATAGATCAAGGATATCCTATGATGGTAACACACTAATGACAAGGTCATTGGACTAGCACTAAGTAGTAGCTTTTGTAATGGTATGTCGTTAGGACGAGATCAGTCATGATACTAGAGTGAAATGACTTCGTGATTAAATGAATTTATAATTAATAGGTGAAAACCCAAAACTTAATTATAAATCATTTGAGCCTCAACTTCATATGTGCAATCGGACCATCAGCTAGCTCATTGAAACCAGAAATGAATTACATTTTGAATAAAAATTAATGAAATGAATAGAAACGAAGAAATGAGAAACATTTAGGAATGATTATGGTTTTTTCTAAAATGGAGAAATGAAATCATTTAGAAATGAATTTAGGTTTCCAAAAAATGAAAATGAAAATTAAAATGGAAAATTACAATCCTATATAGGATTACTTAAAAAATGATGGAAGAATGAGTTTATATTCTTGGACTGTTTTGAAGAATGAAAATGAAAATAAATCATTCGATCATAGTAAACGTATTAAGTTGTGATATATTGAACAAATTTTCTCAAAATTTTACCTAGGGTAAAATCCTTACAATTTTACTAGAGTAAAATTGGGATGAGAAAATTATTTAATATGTAAATATTAAATTTTATTTTGGGAATAAAAAAATTGAATCAAGTTGGATTACATTACAGAGTACCGGGTCAAAAAGGCTCAAGAAATACTTGTAATTGGACCCAATATGAAAGAAGCCCAAAACCCCTCATATAACATGAAGGGGGCGGCAACCCTAGTAGAAATACAATGGTGAGTCATTCACCCCTCTTTTACTCAATGTGGGATGTTGTTTTTCTATTTAAAATAAACATCTACAACTCTATAAAGGTTCTATCTTCTCTTCCTATAAATAGATGGCACTGGTAGAGCTATTAACATAACTTTTGAGAGATTGTTATTCTATCAGAAAATAGAGAGGATTTATTCTCAACTTATAAACATATTTTTCAGAATAACAATTTTATTGATTTTTATTATAGAAGAGAGAATTTTCATTTTCATCCCAAAAGGAATTTTTTTTCTTGTTCTTTATTTTGATTCAATTGGTTTGAGCCCACACTTGAAGCAATTCGTGGTACAGGAATAGCGGAGAATATCGTTTGGCTTAAAGTCGAAAAAATCAAGGATTTGCTTATCCAAAAACACAGATACGAATTTGGTTAAGGTTTATTGCTATAAATATCACAAATCAGGTCAGTTTTCAAATTTTTAATTTTTCACTTTGCAAGATAAACGTTTTCAAATAGATTTTTTCCAAGAAAATATGTCCAACTCTCATCAACTTAAAGCCAAAGTAACTTGTATTCAACCTATCCTATGGCATGCCAACTATATCTGACTCTATTCTAATGATTAAAAGACTAATTATCTAATTTCATCATATAACTCAATTCACATTCCATTATTCTAAAGTCATCATTTTATCATATTAACATAGCATGCTTCATCTCAATTCCACACCTATTATCATATTTCCATTAAGTTACACTACTTTTCTATTATATTCTATTTAGTGCTTTATCTCGATAATCAATATCAAACATGCCAATTCCATCCAAATGATCACTATCAACTCACCTCAATGTCATAATATGCAAAATATCATAAATATGAAATAATTAAATTGATCCCAAATCATAAAATTACAAATTGAGTTTCCGAGTCACTTGTTAACAACTTTCGTTTTTCCTTTCTCCCGAAGGATTTGCGTTGACGTTAGCTACATACAGTCACAAAATATATACATTATCAATTTCTCATCCAATTCACATTCAATTACAAAGACAAACATATTTTTAAATTTATTCAATTTAGTCCCTAAACCCAAGACAAGCATAACTTTCGATCTAAACCTTCAAATTAAAATCTGATTTCACATATATTCATTAGGGACCTTCTACTTTATATTTCTACTAAATTTCATTATAGTTTTTCATTTTATTCAATTTGGTTCCTAATGTACGAAACTAACAATTAAACTTTACAATTTAGTCCTTTTTTATAGTATAAGCTTAATTTTTATCAAATTCACACCAATTTCATCAATTTATCAACAATAGAAACTTTTAAAAACTTTTTCAATTTTACAAATTGATACATGGACCACTTTTGATTCCACAAGATTTTGTTCATTAATTACTCCAGATTCTTTCATTTCCATGTAAAGATCATTTCTTTCACGAGTCTATTCACCTACTCCGCCAAATACGGATACGCCCCCATGAGCTTTGGCAATGTTGTTGATCAATTCCATAATGAGTACTGTTTTACCTACCCAGCCCCTCCCATATAGTTCGATTTTTCCTCCACGATGATAAGGAGCTAAAAGATCAACTACTTTAATTCCTGTTTCAAAAATAGATAATTTTGTATCTAATTGTATGAAAGCAGGCGCGGATTTATAAATAGGGGATGTTGTGTGAGTATCTACAAGACCTAAATTATCAATGGGCTAGATAAATCAAGCTCCCATGATTCAATTTCCATAAAAATCAAAGAAATATTACTAGGAACAATTTTTGAGTCACTTGAATTGAATGGTCAAATACTTAAGGACTCAAAAATGGCATTTTCCCTTTAGTTTTCTTATTTTGGCTGAGTGGAGAATATGATTTAAGCTGTAGTTAATCTTAATTAACCTTTAATTAAATATTTTCTTATATTTTAAACTATAATTAATTAATTTAATTACCATCCATTGTTACATTCCACTATCAACTATTCTCAAATGGTTTATTATCTATTTATCCCTTTGGATAATTGTTATCTAAGTCTCCAAGCTTTTTCCTAATTAAAATTTTATAGTGATTAAACATTTACAATTTAGTCCCTAGGCCTTAATTAATCGCAATTTTGATTAAATTGTCTAATCAAATTTCAATTCATTTATACACTAACTTCGTAAATATCTCTATTTAATATTTATGGGCTCATTTTATGGAAACAAGGTCCCAAAATCATATTTTCTGATATCATCGAAAATTGAGTTATTACAAAAATCATTTGCTGTCTATAAAATATTCATACTGTTTAAACAAAATTAGTAAAATAACATATTACAAAATTTTAAATTTTAAAATATATGTCCTACAATTAAAATATTTTATTATATAAAAATAAATTCCAACTTAAACAATGTAGGTGTGTGTTTTAGAAAGTCATAGAGTAATTGGATTTAAGTGTAATTGGTTGTAATTACTTGCGCAATTACCCTAACCTAAAAATTGGAGAACATAATTGGAGTATACCAATTATATTAAAATTCAATTACTAAGTGGTTTTCTAAATGCTTTAACATAATAAATAATTTTTTTATTATTTAATTATCATTTCAGCAAAGAAATTTATGTGTTTAGAATAAGTTAATAAAAAACAATTTAATTATTATATAATTAATTTGTATAAAACTAAATATCTATATAAGAAAATAAAAGGAAAATATTATTCCATTTTATACTATTATTTTAGGAATTTTAATTATTATTTAAGAAAAAAATAATTTTATTCTATATAATATAATTTTTAATTACTTGTTATAGCATAAAACCATTTTAAACTAATTTAATTTCACCTCCCTCACTGGTCCTGGGCTAGAAATTCAAACATATGTACCACCATTAATTTTTATAACAATCATCGGAAATAAATTCATGCCAATCATCGGAAATAAATTCACTGGCAATCATATAATTTTTTTTTTTGTTACACTAACACATAACTATTAACCACTAACTCTTATGTATCGTTGGCAACAATCATATAATTTCTATTCATATAAACTAATTGTACTTACAAAAAGGTGTAATTTTAGGGGTTTTTTTATGTATACTATTATTCAAACGTGTGATTAAGTTGATATCACAACTCAATTCAACACCAACTTAATTAATGAAACTATTAAAATATCCTTACAGATTTTAAATAAGTTAAATTCTTATAATTATACTTTTTTTTCTTATTTCAAAAATAATAATGTTGTAAATATTAATATTTGAACCTTTATCACTAGCCTCTATACAATATTCTCTTTACAATTTCAACCAAAGCTTTATTTTAATATTTTATACATTTGTTTTCGATACAACCAATAATTCAATTTAAGTCAAACAATCATAAAAAGGGGGGGGCGAATAAAGAAATTTAATATATCTATTCAAAATTAGTCTACTTTTTTGGCACGTTTCTTATGTCTACTATTTTTGCACAGTCCTTTTGGGTTTCTCACGATTTTCCTTGCAACGTTTATCAATTTGACTAGTTCGTTTTCTAGTGGATTTCGTTTGAGCGAATGCAAGATAGGCAGCGGTGGTGGTAATGGTGAGATGGAAAGGGTTATGGTTGAACTTTCGCTTGATGGGGGAGAAGATGAGGAATGGAAGATGGATTTGGATAGATCAAAAAGCGCGACTGCGAATGATCTTTGTGTGGTGGACAACTTTTTAACTGCTACTGTGATTCAATTTCAGGTAATGAAGACGACTTTAGCCAATCGCTGGCATCCTCATGGTGGGGTGACGATTTCCAATTTGAGGGGACAAAATGTTTCTATTTTGATTCTACTACGAAATTGATTTTGACAGATTCTTGGAGGGAAGTCCCTGTGGTCATTTGTTGGTCTTCCATAGATTGCAAAGGGGAGAAGATCCATTGGTGGTTCTGTTAGTTTTCGTGGATTTATGGGTTCAAATCCTTGATTTACCATCAGGATTGATTTTGGAAGCCATGGCTAGGCATTTGGCAATTTTATAGGGACGTTCTTAGACCATGATATGAAAATGATGGGTTGTGGCTATAAGGGTTTCATGAGGATTAGGGTTTGGATTGACATTAGGAGACCTTTGAAGTGGATAAAGAAAATAATCTTATCGCAAAATCACAGTATCTATGCCCGATTTCAATACGAACGATTGTTCGTTTTTTGTTTTCTTTGTGGTCGATTGGGGCACTCGAAAGGTTTTTTTTTCATGTTTGAATAATTCATGGAAGAAAAGAATATCCTCTTAAATAGGATTTGTCAATTAATGTCGCTCTCAAGAGAGCTGCGATATGGAAGAGTTGTTGGCTTAGGGAAGAGGGTGAAGTTTTCAAGATGGAAGATGTGCGGCGGTCTTCACAAAGTGGTACAATGGTTAGTCAGGAGGATATTCAAGGCTTTTTCCAAAATAGTACCTTGGCAAATCATACTAACATTACTTTAAGGTTGAATTTGGGGGGTGATAAACTTGTGTTTCTGAGGGTACGGAAAATGTAAATCCGAACCTATATTTGGTGGAGGAGGATTTTTCGATGGAAGTTAGCGAGGGAAAGAAGTTGTAACCCCTCAAACCGGTCTTAGATGTTACATCCCAATCTAAGTGATTACTTGAGTTGAAATAAATGGATCTAATCTTTGAAAACGCTTGCTAATATTCCCTTTTAAATACGATGTTTTAAAACATTACTTTGAAAGAAGTCTTATTTATTATTTGTGAAACACTGTGATAATCATCAAAAATTCAAGTTTGGTCAATTGAGTTACAAAAAACAAATATTACTAAGAAATCATTATAACGTTTAATTCATATAAAAATTCATGCAAAATATCGAATGTCCACATTTTTTAAAGCAAGATCTCCATGCCACAGTTCAATAATTACCATAGAATAAAATCCAAAATAAAATCATAAAGTCTATAAAAGTCCCAGATCATCTTAAAAATCCACAACCATAAAACCATTTTTCCAAAAGCTTCTCCGATGATTGAATTCGGGTCCTAACCACGAAGATTATCTGAAACGCACAAGAAGTGTGGGTGAGCTTTAAAACGCTCAGTGTGAGATCAATATATAATATATATAACATGTGTTTCAAACATTAAATAAACACATCCAATTCCATATATGTAAACCATTTTCACAGAAATATCATATCATCATTAACATATATATCGAGACATGCTCATGAAACAATGCACATTTTGAAGAATTTCCTACCCATCTCCGTTACACACAAATATTGAGTTTCCTAGAACTCGTCCATACAATAACACACCATTTGTGGACAAGCCACCACATATATGCTGATAAACGGCCACATACACATTGTGGACAAGCCACCACATAATTGCTGATAATGGCCACATAACTTCCTTCTTTCACAAGACCCACCCCATGCATGTGGTATGGCCATTTTCAAATTTAACACATATAATCACTTTTCGCATTTTTCAGGTAATCATGTTCATAGTCTCACATAACGCATATTTTTCAATTTTACACATTTGCATGTAAACATGCTCACATTTTCATAAATCACATAGTATTCATTTTTTATTTACTTTAGCATGTTTTGATATATTTCTCATATTAAATCATGGATCTCATCACACGCATATATATATATATAACACATATTTAAATCATCATATATCAATTAAGCCATGTATGACAAAACATAGAGATGAAATTTGCACACATGTCATCATCACATACATCAATACATCGCAAATCATAGCTTTCATGCACTCGTAATTTAGGATCACTTACTTGGATTTCCTTTTGATGAGTTTTTCAACTCCGCTTTGAGTACTTAGTATACTCTCAAATAATTATTTAATAGCATTTTATTAAAAATAAAAGTAGAATATTATATTCAAATAAAAAATTTAGATCCCACACCTTATATTGAAGATCTGGTTGCCACAATCCTATTAAAAGATGTTTCACTTGGATCTAAACTCGGTAGATGAATCTATCGCATCAAACACGTATTTTAGTTATAAATCTATCGGATGTGTCTTATTACTTAAATATTAATCATTGAAATAATTCTCACCAATTGCTTACCCTTAAATTGAGACTTAGATTCAATGCCTTCATTATCACACTAAGGATCTCTTGGATTGGCTTTGTTTGGTCCTTCAAAGAACATAGGAACAAAATGTTAACACATGAAAAACAAATGTGTTTTAACACCATTCGGCTATGAGGAAAAACTATAGAGAGGAAAGAATGTTCTCAACACCCTTCATGCACTTACGATACTCAACAATATTATAAGATCGTTGATAAGTCTTGACAAAATAGCGGAGAGGTTTAACGATCTACAAAAATATATGATCGATGAGTCTTGAACACAAAATAATTAAAATATGATAATTGAATCCTTAGATAAGATGGGAGAAATTGAAAGAGAAGGAAAAAGGGGGCAAATTGAATCTCGGTGGAAAAAGGCGTTGACGATGGTGGTCTTACACTGGTCTAATGGTGGTCCAAAAAAAGAGGAGGAGAAGGGAATATTTGGTGGTGGCAAAGCTATAGCTTGCGGTGGAGGAATTTTAGGTGGTGGTTGAAGGTGGTGGTTATTTGTCAAAAAAGAGAGAAAATGAAAAAGGAAGAAATGAAAAAAATAAGAATATGGGAGCAAATGAGCGGTATGGACGACAATGTGGTGGGGTAAGCTTGGTTAATTGTGACCAGGTTCATTGAATCATAGCAAATAGGCAAGAATGAAGTGAAAGGAAAGAGAGGGAACATAGGAGCATAAAGGGAAATCATGTTTCCCAACTTAAGACAAGTTTGAATCATAAAAGAGGAAAAGAATCAACTTATTTGAGGCAGCAAGGAGGGTGGACGGCAAGCACTTAAGTTACATAGAAAAAACTGTAAAAAAAATTAAATAAAAGAATGTTAACATTAGGATTTGAACCTAGGAATTCTAGGATAACTTAGAAGTACTTAACCACTTAACCACTTTACTTCCTTGTTTTCATTCTTGTGCACATTTTAATAAAAATATATGGGATGTGACAAAAGCGATCTCATAAATCTATGTTTCCTCTGGTTTCTGTATGATAAGTGATAAAAGCAACATATTTTAATCCCGTTCTTAATGCATTCTTGGATGATTATTTATGCAAATTAGTGAATTTTATACTTCTAATCCTTTGAATTCATGTTTCTATACTTAGAAGAGCATTTGGGAGCAAAAGGAGAGAAAAACAAGCAAAAATCGGGCAAAAAGAGCATATTTCAGGAGCCACATAGGCTAGGCCTTCCTACACGGCCGTGTGAGACACATGGGCTGGACACACGACTATGTTCTAGACCATGTCAATTTCGTGACTTGCGTCCCAAACACGCAGAAAAATGTAATTTTTAGGCTTGCTGGGCATTCTAAAGTTTATAACTAAAAATAAAAGAAGAGAATAGGGGCGATCAGAGAATATCAAAGAAAACAACTCGAAGAACACCATTGGAGCCAACTCTGAAGCGGATTTTCATTAAGATTGAAAACCTCCTTTTAATTTCTCTTGAAGTTTTTATGAGTTTCTTTATTTCTTGTGATTATTCTGTGTTTGAGATGTTTTTATTCACAATTATGAACTAATTCCCTAGATACCTAAGGAGGATGAACCCTATGATGAATTCTATTATTTAATTTCTATTTTACGCGATAGATACTTGATTCTTGTTCTCAATTATGTATGCTTAATTCTTGTTTTAATTTTTTTGGGATATTAAATCATGTTTAATGTGCTTAAATCAGGGAGGGAAAGTCACTGTTTAAGAGTAGATCTAGCATAATTGAGTGGAGTTACATGCAATCCTAGAAGTAGGATGACATAAATTACCAGATTATAGTCAAATCTAATAGGGGAATCCATATATCGGGTTAATTCGATAATTTCAATAGAAAGAAATTTCAATTAATCAACCTAGAGTCAATTGCTCTTACTCTTGAAAGAGATATTAGCATAATTTAGGCATTTCTACGGATCAAGATACCAAGTGAATAAATTGTTTAAATCAGATTCATAATAATGATGAAGTCTAGGTTGTTTCTTTCCTAGGTATTATTTCTCTCATTGGTTATTATTCGATTATTTTCTTGATTTATTCTCTTTTGATTTCTTTATTTAGATTAATTTAGTAAATCTTAGTTTAAAACAATCACTCCATTTTGTTAGGTAAATAATAGGAAAATGATAATTACTAATACTTTTAGCCCTCGTGGATATGATATCTTTACTCACCGAAGCTATACTATTTATCGATAGGTGCACTTGCCTTCGTCGTATTTTTAGTTAGTAACGAGAAAACACATATCATGTTTTTGACACCATTGTCGGGGACTAAAATATTAGGAACGCTTGATTTTTATTAATTTAGCCATTATTTTATTTTATTATTTTATATTTTTATTTTTAATTCAAATTTAAAATTCAAATTTTTCTTTTGTTTGCTTCTGGCAAGTTCTTCTGGTTTATGACTAGAAGAAATCTGTCGGGACCATAGCTTTTTGACAAAGAGATTGAAAGTACTGCTCGCAAAAATCGTAGAGAGTTTAGAGAAGCAAGACAAAGTCAACAAAATATAGTAGACGAACAATAAGACAATAATACTACTGTGGAAATGGGTGATAATAAAAATAACCAACAAGTAATTGAGCATCCTGCCCCACGTACTATGTATGATTATGCCAAGCCTACTCTAATTAGGGCTGAATCGAGTATTACCTACAATTGCTGTAAACAATTTTGAAATGAAGTCGAACACTATTCAGATGGTACAACAATATGTTCAATTTGATGGTTTGCAATATGAAGACCGAAATACTCATTTGGCCAATTTCTTAGAGATTTGTGACACTTTCAAAATTAATGGCATCACTGATGATGCCATTTGCTTACGGTTGTTCCCTTTCTTATTTAGGAACAAAGAAAAATAGTGGTTAAATTCTTTACCGCGAGGTTCCATCACTACATGGGCTCAAATGACCGAGAAATTTCTGTTGAAGTACTTCCCACCGGTTAAAATAGTCAAGTTGAGGAATGACATCTCTTCTTTTGTTCAGATCGATTTAAAGACTTTATATGATGCATGAAAGAGATACAATGATCTATTAAGACGATTCCCTCATCATGGGTTAGCCTTATGGTTACAAGTTAAAATATTCTATAATGGTTTGAATCCCACAACAAGGTAGTTAATTGATGTAGCAGCTGGAGCTGCACTGAATAATAAAACACCTTAGGTAGCTTATGAGTTTATTGAGGAGATGACACTAAATAATTATCAGTAGCAAGTCATGGTACAGTCACCATGTTATCAAGCCAATTACAAGCACTAAATAAGAAAATTAATGGTTTATATTTTTCTACGCAGGTGAATTCGGTGATGCAATATGATACAAATGGAGGTGGAATGAATTATCCAAAATGTTTACTCTTCGATCCTAGCACAGAGAATGAGCAAAGCAATTATATGGGTAATAATTCTAAACCTCAAAATAACCCCTATAGTAATACATATAATGCAGGCTGGAGGAACCATACAAATTTATCTTGGGGTGGTCAAGGAAATCAAAGAGCAAAACCCGCTCCAGGTTTTCAACAACCTTATCTGTAAAGCCTCAATTTTCTTATTTCTATTTCTATATAATTTAGACAAAAATGTGTATCTACTTCAGTGGTTAAGTGTTTTGGGTGTGTGTGTAAGGTCCCAAGTTCAAGCCTTACCTTTAGCAACTTTTGGTTATTTTTAGATCCAAGTCTTGTCCCTGTTTAGTGGGCTTATATTAAATTATATGTAAATTCATATCAGAATGAGCCTGTTTGTAACATCTTGAAATAGGACCTAGTCAGAATAATGGTTTCGGGACCATAAATTCGATGTCAAAATATTTATTTTATGATTATTACGAGGCCTAGAATATAAAAATATACATATGTTAAAGTTTCATGAAGAAATTCTATTAGTCAGGTGTCCAATTAGAAAATAAGGACCAAATTGAATAAATTGCAAAGCTTGGATTCTAGAAGCAATTTGCATGAAATTTCTTTAGATTGCTAATAAGAAGGTCTTAAATAGAAATTTGCCCAATTTCTAAGTTTTTGGACAAAAATGGGCATGCATGAAAAATTTTAGAAGTTTAGTAAGGAAGGGCATTTTGGTCATTTGGTAATAAATGGAATAAAAAGGGAAAATGAAGGCAAAAATCAGCTATCTTCTCCCTTGTACCATCCAAAATTCTCAAACCCTCCATAGCAAGGGTTTTCAATATTTTCAAGCTCAATAGTAAGTGCTCCCAAGCCCCGTTTTTAATGTTCTTCGCATTTTTGAAATCTCGGTAGCTTACCCTCTCCATTTCTACCCATATTTTGAGTTAGGATTCATGTATGTAAAGTGACCCATGTGTGACATGTTTATTCTTTGATTATTTATGGAGGAATATGAAAGTTGGATGTGTGTTAAACATATTTTCCTAAGTGATTTTCATGAAAAACCCTTAAAAGGACCTTTTTGCAAATGTGGTAGAAATGTGAAATAGAGGAAAATATGGGCTAGTATGAGTTTATAGTACATTCGGCTAGGCTTGGGTAACCAAGGAATTTCATGTATTTCATTATACGAGCTTAAGGACTAAATCATAAATAATGTAAAAGGTTAGGGGCAAAACGGTCATTTTATCTGGGGTGAAATTTAGACTCGAAAAGAATAATTTTAGGTGTTAATAATTCATTTTTATTGTTATAGACCCTGAGGAATAAATTCTGGTGGTCGATCGAGGAAAACGAAAGGTTTCGGAATAACTTAAACGCGAAACCGAAACGAGTGCCAGGTAAGTTCAAATAACTGAAAGTAAACTCTTAATATGCCTAATTTAATGTATTATGAATGTATGATAATTGGTTATAATGATGGTATGAAAATCCATGAAATGTGTTAATAATAATGACATGATAATAAATGTCCCGGTTGAAGTCAAAAAGGGAAATTCAATGGATAAACCATGGTTTACATGACTTGAGATCCTTCATGTGTTGCAGAAAAGGATTTAGCCCGGATGGAGAATCTATTGATCTCAACATAGAAAGGATCTAGCCCAGACAGGTGTTCCTTGAGTGATCGAGCCTCTCAAAGAATATGTGTGCATTATAGATTTAGCCCGGACGGGTAATCTGACTAGGGTCTGAATTTAGCCTGGACTGGTAATTCAGATCTGAGCTTATTAAGGGTATTTGTCGCTACAAGGGATTTAGCCTGGACTGGTAATCCCGACATAACCCTATGAGTTTACATTATAGGGGATTTAGCCTGGAGTGGTAATCTCGCCGTAAGATGTGAGGTTCGTGGGAGTACGTGCATGAGATGATCACTCTTATGACTTGACGGTAAATGGATAATATATCGAGATTTTCAAGAACTCAACGGGATTAACATGAGATATAAAAATGAAAATGTTGGATGATGAGCTCATCTAAGACAAATTACATGGTGTATTGTTATGAGACTGACTTGTTGACTGAGTGCGTGTGATAGGGAAACTATTCCATGCTTGTTGGTTTTATTGCCTAATATGGTTGTATGCTAATTAATCGGTAAGTTTACTTTCCAGTTATTCGGGCTTACTAAGCATGTAAATGCTTACCCCTCTCTTTTTCCTGTCTTACAGAGCTCGAGGACTCATAGAGATTGGAAGACAGTTGGAGAATCAACACACTATCATCTTGTCTAGCTTTGGTATATAGATACTTTAACTTTGGTTCAATGGCATGTATAGGGCTTTGGTTTATTTTATTATTTTGTTATATGTGTCATTTGGTTGGCCAATGTAAAGGCTTAAATATTAAACTTATTCTTTTTGCATATGGCCATAAGACATGGCTCATTTTGTTGTAGGTTATGACCTACTAACCATGCCTGTTTATGTTAAAAAATATTTTTTGTGATGATTGAATGAGGTACACCATGAATGGACGTATGGAATGTGGCCAAAACATTTGGAGCTAGTTAGGCTATAATTGGCAATGAGTTATACTAATGAGCCAAGTTTAAATGTGTTATAATAGGATGGAAATCCTCAATATAAAAAGAGGATAATTGAGCATGTACATAACCGATGAGATGAGGTTAATATGCAATAGATCATTGATGATAGTTCTCAAGTATATTTAGGTTATGTTAAATACAATTGGGGTTCATATATGTGAGTGTATTATGAGGGTGACTATTGGCTTGAAATTATAACCTAAAATGAGTCCACACGGGTAGACACACGGGTGTGTGTCTAGGCCGTATGTGACACACGGATAGCCCCATGGGTGTGTGGTATTGCTGTGTGTCCCCTGCACCTAAAATTTTTAAGGCAGAATGCATGGTAGTAAACACACGGGTAGAGACATGACCGTGTGTCTCAACCGTGTGGAGGGCAGTCCTGACTGTGTGCCCCTAAATACATGCTGACATCATAAATAGAATGCTCAAGTTTTTAGACACGGGCAAACACACGGGCATGTCTAGGCTGTGTAAAGGACACGGGCCAGGGACACGGGCATGTGCTCAGTCGTGTGAAAACCCCTGTAGTTCGAAATAGAAAATAAATTCAATTAATTCTACACGGATAGAGGACACGGACGTGTCCCAATGCACACGGGCGTGTGTTATGCCTTCACACGGGCGTGTAAGGCTTAACCTAAAAAATTTTTTAGGAACTTTCTCAAGTTCTCGATTTAGTCTCGGACCATTCTCAATGTAGGTTTAGGGCCTTGTAGGCCCATAATAGGGACATTAATATGTTGTTTGATTGGTTCTAAATTGGAACGAAATTTTGTGACCCATATTGTTTAAAAATATCCAAGTATGAGTCTGGTAATGCCTCGTGCCTGGTCCTTGTCTCAGGAACGGGTAAGAGGTGTTACACTGCTGGTTCAAGTGGTAAGGGAGTTAGTGTGTTGGAGGTTCTGTGTTTGAATCTCTGCGCGAGCGTGAATGTTACTCTTTTTGCTCGGTCTCTTGTTAGAGACTTGATGGAGTTGGATTCTGATAAGTTGGATGTTAGTGGATTAGTGCAGAGTAAAATAAGAGATTTGTAGATATTTTTGGGATTTTTCTTGTTTTCGAATTTTCTCTCTCCTTCAATAGAAATCTGACTTGAATTTCTTTTGTTCTCCCTATATCTGACATTTTTCTTTTACTTTCCTTCTTTGCAAAATCTCTGCTCTGTTTCTTCTTGGATTCGATTCGTAAACTCATTGTTCAATCGCGCTATTGTGGTTGTCGAGTTCTCCTTTTTGATTTGGTAAGTAGAATGTTGTCACTTTGAATTGGTGTTGGTATATTAGCGGTGTGTTGGGCAACTTTTAATTGGTGATTTGTCATTGTAATCTAGTTTAGGTGAAGGTTGTGAGGCTAGAAGTTTCACGGCTATAGATTGATTTGATGTTGTAGTTGTTTGCTAGCAGTGAGTCGATTTTTGTGCTTTTTGCTAAACCATTTTAGACTCATTAATTAATTGCTAAGGGTATTAGATACTCTATTTTTAGGTCTTGGAAGGCTCGGGAGTGGTTTTACATCAAATCGTTACCAGGTGTGTACCCAAAATGCAAAAAACGAGGCTTTGGTAAAAGCTAAAAAATGAATATGTTGACGCCACACGGGCGTGTGGTCACCTGTGTGGAAGGCTGTGTAGGAGACACGGCCATGTGGCCAATGAAGACTTAACCGTGCGCAAGACACGAGCATGTGGTGGCTCAAGTGTGGCCGTGTAGGCTATACGGGCCAAGCCAAGTTGGGCGTGTGGGCCTACACAGGCATGTCACATGGGCGTATAGATTTTGACTAAGCCGTGCAGGCCACACGGGCAAGGCCAATCTAGGCATGTGGGCCACACGGGCGTGTGTGCCCACATTGGTAATCCACACGGGCATGTGGGCCCATATTTTTAAATTTTCCTTAGGGTCGTACGGGTTGTTTCGATCGACTGTGGGCCTACAGTAGGGCCAGTAAGGGCTAGCCAAACACTAAAGCTATGGATCTGGTAGTTTGATATTCTGTTCTGAGTATGAAAATGCTATGCATGTCTGATATTTTCGTTAGTTGTATATAAGCATGTTGAGCATGTATATTCTGCATATTTGTATCTATTTTCAATATCTAATTGGGGGTGGGATTTGTATATAACGAGGAAGTACTCTGTTTGGCGTTAATCGCCTATATTGTGGTAGCTTGGCTGCATATATTCTAATATGTGTCGTAATGGCACAATGTGGAGTGTAGGGATGGGTGGTTGTTTTTAACCCCACATGATGTGATAGGATGGTCGGAGTTAGTGTGTAGAGGATAGGGGTAGGATTTTGCATATCTGAAATCAGAATTTGTTATCTGAGACCGTTGTCTGAATCTGGATCTATATCTGACTGTTCATACAATTTTATATGTTTGCATGCTTAAATCTACTAGGCTACACACTAAGTTTTTGTAAACTCACATCTGTTGTCTGTTTTGTCAGGTAATCCACAGACAGGCGGATCGGTGCTACAAATCCTCTCGGTGACCACGAGTTCATAAACTGGTTATGTTTATGTTTTTATTTTAAAGATTATTTCCGGATTTGTTTTGTACAATTGGTCTCATCGGACTTTTTGGCTAGTTTTCTTTTGGATTTAGATTTTCATTGTAGTATTTAATTTGCAACTGATATATCAAAACTATGGTTTCTAATAAAACAAAGGTTTTTCTAAGAATACGAATTAATTTCTTAAAATACAACATTTTTATAAGCTTCTGCTACTAAACGCAATTTAATACTAATTAAGTAATTGAATAAACATTTTGACAATGGATAACGACAAACAGGAGTTTAAAAACTGAAATGGTTTTAACGTGTAGAGATTGATATCAAAACCCATTCTTCGTGACGTCTCCAGATTTGGCCTAATGTCTAGGCCTAATTTGGGGTGTTACATTTAGTGGTATCAGAGTCAAGTGGCAAAACTTGGCTGTGAATTTTGAGCTTCAAAATTGTGTTTCAAAAAGAATTGGTTTTTAAATAATTTGAACAATTGAGAGAGTATATGGTGCACCGAGTCTCCAGCACCGATCCTGTAAGTATTTCTAAAACTTAGTTAGGACTGCTCTGAAACACTGTAGTTAATATCTTCTAAAATTGTACTGAGTTAGCTAGAGATTGAATGTTCTGAAAACAATTCTGAACTTCTGATCATTTATGCATAAAACATCTGCTAATAAATATTGAAACTGATGCATAAAATTTTTAATGTAGAGAAAACTCGAAATATACAATGAGCGCTCATAGAATTCACGAACGTGGCATTCGAGGCCGTAGAAGGGCTCGAGCTGAGTTTTCCTCTCTGGGCAGTATGCCAAACTTGGATACGAGTGAGACACCAGTTCGCCTGTTACTGAGACTAGGTCTCAGAGTCGCTCGATTGGGGACAATGTATTGTCCCAAGCCATGCTGAGGATCTTGGAGATGGTCACTGGACCCCATTCTGAAGCTGGGGGCCAAGGGTCGATAACTGAACGACTTCGGTTCAATGGTGCTAAGTTGTTTAGGGGTGTCACTAGAGTCACCCCTAATGTGGCCGAGTATTGGTTAGAGGCCACTAAAAGGATCATGAATGATCTAGACTGTACTCTTGAGCAAAAACTGAAGGGTGCAGTCTCTTTGCTTCGCCATGAGGCTTATCAGTGGTGGTTGATAGTTGAGGAGGGTACTCAGCCTGATCGTCTAAGTTGGGATTTCTTTAAGACTACCTTTCAGAGTAAGTATGTGGGAGCAAGCTATGTGGATGCTTGTAGGCATGAGTTTATGAATCTCACGCAAGGTGATAGATTTGTGGCCGAGTACGACGTTGAGTTTATGAGGCTAAGTCGCTGCACTTGAGGCATGGTGGCGACTGAGTATGAGAGGTGCATCCGATTTGAGGATGGCTTAAGGGATAATCTGAGGGTGCTGATTGCTCTACAGAGGGAGCGAGAGTTTGCGGTTCTAGTTGAGAAGGTGAAGATCACCGAGGATGTTAAATGTCTAGAGTGCTAGAATAGGGATCGAGAGAGGGGTAAGAACAAGAGGGAATCAAAGCCCTCTAGTTCCATTCAGAGGTCTAAGAAAAAGGTCAGATCTGATGGGCTAGTTATAGTAGGGGCTCCTGTTGCTCCTATTAGGATTCAGCCGTACAGTGATTATGGTAAGTGCCATCTGAGCGAGTGTTGGAGGATGATAAGGGCTTGTTTGAGGTGTAGGTAATTAGAGCACCGTATTCGAGAGTGTCTATAGAGGGCTAATCAGGTGCAAGCTTCGGGACCAGGTTCTGCACAGCCTCAGAGGGCAGTTCAGTAACCACCTAAGGGTCGTGGTAAAGCTAAGGGTGTAATAGTATGAGTCGTGGGTAGAGAGCACCAGGTAGAGATGCTAGTCAGACTGAGGCGAGGCAGCTTGCACTGGTTTATGCTGCACGACGCGGAGATGATAGAGATACTCTTGATTTCATCACCAGTACGTTCCTTATATTTAATGTGCCTTATACTACTTTGATAGACATAGGTTCCAGTCACTCCTATGTAGCTAGCATTGTGTCTGAAAATCTAGGGATTTTTGTGGAGAGTACTTCTAGTGAGATTACTATATTAAGTCTGTTGGGGCAGTCTATTCGGGTTAGTAAACTCTATAGGGATGTTCCGTTAGTGGTACAAGGGACTGTCTTCTTGGAAAATCTGATGGAACTTCCATTTGGAGAGTTTGATTTAATTCTGAGTATGGACTAATTGGTTAAGCATTGAGTCAGTTTGGACTACGCATCTAAGAGAGTCATTCTGAGGACCAAGGATGATATGGAGGTGGTTGTGATTGGTGAGCGTCGAGATTATTTGTCCAATGTGATCTCCGCTCTTGTGGTTGAAAAACTGGCTTAGAAAAGGTGTGAGTCATACTTGGCTTACATCAGTGATTCTGATTCTGGAGACTCTTTTATTGGAGATATTAGAATGATAAGGGATTTTTCGGATATCTTCCCTAAGGAGTTACCTGGTTTACCTCCGAATCGAGAGATTAAGTTTAGAATTGAGCTCCTTCCGAGTACAGCTCTATATTCTATTGCTCGATACCATATGGCACCGAAGAGCTTACTAAGCTTAAAGCTTAACTTCAAGAACTTCTAGATCGTGGTTTCATCCGTCCCAGTGTGTCTCTGTGGGGGACACCAATTTTGTTTGTTAAGAAGAAGGATGGAACCATGAGAATGTGCATTGATTATCGTCAATTGAATAAGTTGACTGTGAAGAATAAGTATCCACTTTCGAGGATTGATGACTTTTTTGATTAGTTTCGAAGGGTTTCAGTGTTCTCTAAAATAGATCTTTGTTCTGGGTATCATCAGTTGAGTGTTAAGGATGATAATGTTCATAAGACTACAGTTAGGACTCGTTATGGACATTACGAGTTCCTAGTGATGCCTTTTGGTCTGACGAATACTCTGGCGGCATCCATGGATTTGATGAACCGAGTCTTTTAGCCTTATCTGGATCAATTTGTTGTGGTCTTTATCGATGACATCCTGGTTTACTCTAAGAGTAAGGATGAGCATGATGAGCATCTCAGGGTGGTGCTTCAGATTCTTCGTGAAAATTAGCTTTACGCTAAGTTGAGTAAGTGCGAGTTCTGGTTACAAGAGGTAACTTTCTTGGGGCATGTGGTGTTTGCTGAGGGGATTCGTGTTGTTCCAATGAAGATTGAGGTTGTACTTGATTGGAAACAATTTAATAATGTATTTGAGATCCGCAGTTTTCTGGGTTTGGCGGGTTATTATTGGCAGTTTTTTGAAGGGTTCTCTCTGATTGCAGCTCCCTTGTCTAAGCTTCTACGTAAGTGTGTTCCATTTTTTTAGAATGATGCACAACAATCAAGCTTTGAGAAGCTCAAGTCTGTTCTGACTAAGGCTCTTGTTTTGATTCAACCTGAATCTGGTAAGGAGTTCATGGTCTACAGTGATGCATCGCATGTCGGTTTGGGATGTGTTTTGATGCAGGATGATAAGGTTGTGTCTTATGCGCCTCGTTAACTTATGACATATGAGGGAAACTATCCGATGCATGATCTCGAATTGGCTACTGTGGTCTTTACGTTAAAAATTTGGAGGCACTATCTGTATGGTGAGAGGTGTATCATCTATGCTATCACAAGAGTCTCAAGTACCTCCTTACTCAGAAGGAGTTGAATCTTAGGCAGCACTAATGGATTGAATTACTCAAACATTATGATTGCATGATTGGGTATCATTCTGGTAAGGCCAATGTAGTGGCTGATGCTTTAAGTCGAAGAGAGATGACTGATTTGAGAGCGATGTTTGCTCACCTTAGTTTGTTTGACGATGTGAGTCTGTTAGCTGAGTTGCAAGTTAAGCTGACTTGGATTGATCAGATTTGAAATAAGCAGTTAGGGGATGAGTCTCTAGGATTGCAGTTTCGTAAGTTTGAGAGTGGTAGTACTTCTGACTTTAGGTTGAATAATGATGGAGTTTTGTGTTTTCAAGGATGGATATGTGTTTCGAATAATTCTGATTTAAGGTAGTCAATTCTGAAGGAGGCGCATAATAGCCCTTATGCCAAGCATCCCGGTGGTAATAAGATGTATCGCACTCTTCGTGAATTGTATTGGTGGCCGGGTTTGAAGCGTAAGGTTATGTATTTTGTTGCTCGATATCTGACGTGCCAGCGGGTTAAGGCTAAACACCAGTTGTCTTCGGGTTTGCGCCAACCTGTTAAAATACCCTTATGGAAGTAGGAATGAGTGACGATGGACTTCATTAGTAGGTTTCCCTTGACACCCACTAAGAAGGATTCTGTTTAGGTCATTGTGGATCGATTGACCAAGTCTGCTCACCTTATTCCAGTTCAAATGGATTATTCTCTGCAGAAGTTAGCGAAGCTCTATATCTTCGAGATAATTAGACTGCATGAGGTTCCTATGTCGATTATTTTTTATAGAGATCCTAGCTTCACATATCGGTTCTGGAAGAAATTTCATGAGGCTCTAGGTTCAAGGTTAGATTTTAGTACTATGTTCCATCTTCAGACTGATGGTTAATCTGAGAGAGTGATTCAGATACTGGAGGATATGCTTCGGAGCTGTGTGATAGATTTTCGAGGTAGTTGGGAGGATTATTTGCTGCTAGTTGAGTTCACCTACAATAACAGTTTCCAGTCTAGCATACAGATGGCACCTTACGAGGCTTTGAATGGTCGTAAGTGTCGTACTCCACTATGTTGGACTGAGTCGGGTGAGCGTCGGGTTCTGGGTCTTGAGTTGGTTTTTGAGACTGAAGATAAGGATAAACTGATTCAGGATCATCTGAAGGCGGCTTCTGATAGATAGAAATCTTATGCAGATATGAAGATGTGTGATATTGAGTATTCTGTGGGGGACTTCGTCTTTCTTAATGTTTCTCCATGGAAGAAAGTTCTGAGATTCGATTGTAAGGGCAAGTTGAGCCCTAGGATCATTGGACCATATCAGATTCTGAAGCGTGTAGGACTGGTCGCTTATCAGTTGGAGTTTCCTCTAGAGTTAAATCGTATTCACGATGTGTTCCATGTCTTAATGTTGAGGTGATATCGGTCTGATCCATCTTACGTAGTCTCTGTTAAGGAGATAGAGGTTAGAACAGACTTGAATTTTGAGGAGAAGCCAGTTCAGATTCTAGATCGAGATGTTAAGGTTCTGAGGAGGAAGTCCATCCCTTTAGTGAAGGTTCTATAACGGAATCATGGTACCGAGGAGGCCACGTGGGAACTTGAAGACTCGATGCGTCAGCAGTATCCTCATTTGTTTTGATCAGGTAATTTCGAGGTCAAAATTTCTTTTAGGAGGTAGAGCTGTAATGCCCCAATTTTCTTATTTCTGTTTTTATATAATTTTGACCAAATGTGTATCTACTTCAGCTGTTAAATGTTCTAGGTGTGTGTGTGAGGTCCTAAGTTCAAGCCTTACGTTTAGAAAATTTTAGTTATTTTTAGATTCAAGCCTTATCCCTGTTCAGTGGGATTTTATTAAATTATTTGTAAATTCATATTAGAATGAGTCTGGTAGTTCAAGTGGCAAGGGAGTTAGTGTTTTGGAGGTCCTGTGTTTGAATCTTTGCGCAAGCGTGAATGTTACTCTTTTTGTTCAGTCTCCTGTTAGAGTCTTGATGGAGTTGGATTCTGAGAAGTTAGATGTTAGTGGATTAGTAGAGAGTAAAACAAGGAATTTGTAGAGATTTTAGGGATTTTCCCTTCTTTTCAGATTTTCTCTCTCCTTTAAGAGAAATCTGACGTGAATTTCTTTTATTCTCCCCATATCTGACATTTTTCTTTTGTTTTCCTTCTCTGCAAAATATCTGTTCTGTTTCTTATTGGATTCGATTTGTAAACTCATTGTTCGATCGCGCTGTTGTGGTTGTCGGGTTCTCCTTTTTTATTCTATAAGTAGAATGTTGTCACTTTCAATTGGTGTTGATATATTAGCGGTGTGGTGGGCAACTTTTAATTGGTGATAATATGGTTTAGGTGAACATTGTGAGGCTGAAAGTTTCACGGCTAGGGATTGATTTGAGGTTATGGTTATTTGCTAGTAGTGAGTCGACTTTTGCACTTTTTGCTAAACCGTTTTAGACTTATAATTTGGTTATTAAGGGTATTGGATACTCTGTTTTTAGGTTTTGAAAGGCTCGGGAGTGGTTTCACGTCAAATCTTTACCAGGTGTGTACCCGAAACGTAAAAAATAAAGCTTCGGCAAAAGTCGAAAAATGAATTTGTCAACGCCACACGGACATGTGGTCGCCCGTGTGGAAAGCCGTGTGCGAGACACGGCCGTGTGGTCGACAAAGACTTGGCCATGTGCATGACACAGACCAGGCCAAGTTGGGCATGTGGGCCACACGGGCATGTCACACGAGCGTGTGAATTTTGGGCCAGGCCTTGTGGGTCACACGAGCAAGGCCAATCTAGGCGTGTGGGCCCATACGCCTAAAACACACGGGTTTGTGGGCCCATATTTCTAAAATTTTCACTAGGGTCGCACGGGTCGTTCTGATTGATTGTGGGCCTACTATAAGGCTGGTAAGGGCTAACCAAACCCTAAAGTTGTGGATTTGATAGTTTGATATTTTGTTCTGAGTATGAAAATGCTATGCATGTCTAATATTTCCGTTAGCTGTATATAAGCATGTTGAGTATGTATATTCTGTATATTTGTATCTGTTTTCGATATCTGATTGGCGATGAGATTTGTATATGAGGAGGAAGTATTCTGTTCGGTGTTAATCGCCTATATTTTGGCAACTTGGCTGCATATATTCTGATATGTGTCGTAATGACACAATGTGGTGTGTAAGGATGGGTGGGTGTTTTTAACCCCACATGGTGTGATAGGATGGTTGGAGTTGGTGTGTAGAGGATAGGGGTAGGATTTTGCATATCTGAAAGCTGAATTTGTTATCTGAGATCGTTGTTTAAATCTGGATATGTATTTGACTGTGCGTATAATTCTGTATGTTTGCATGATTAATTCTGCTAGGTTACACACTAAGTTTTTTGTAAACTCACATCTGTTGTCTGTTTTGTCAGGTAATCTACAGACTTTGGCGGATCGGTACAATGGAGCCTCTCGGTGACCACGAGTTCATAAACTGGTTATGTTTATGGTTTTATTTTAAAGATTATTTCCAGATTTTTTTTGTACAATTAGACTCCCCGAACTTTTTGGCTGGTTTTCTTTTGGATTTGGATTTTCGTTGTAGTAGTTAATTTGCAACTGATATTTGAAAACTATGGTTTCTACTAAAATAGAGTTTTTTTCTAAGAATACAAACTAATTTCTTGAAATACAATATTTTCACAAGCTTCTACTACAAAATGCGATTTAAGACTAATTAAGTAATTGAATAAACGTTTTGATGATGGATAACGACGAAGTTTAAAAACTGAAATGGTTTTAACGTGTAGAGACCGATATCAAAACCCATTCTTTGTGACGTCTCCGAATTTGGCCATAACGTCTAGATCGAGTTTGGGGTGTTACATTATCAGCAAAATTTATATTGGTGTTAGAAACTCATTTTCAAAACGTTGAGGCAGTGCTAAAAAATTAGCAAGTATCGATTCAAGGACTCGAAAATCAAATAGGTCAGCTTGCTAAACTAATTTCAGAAAGACCACAAGGTAGCTTGCCTAGCAATACAGAAACTAACCTAAGAGAGCAGCTTCACGTAATTACTGTTTGAGACGTGGAAGGGTTAGTTGAACCTGAACAAGAACTGAGGCAAGAAATTGTGCTGAACAATGATGAGGTCGAAGAAAGTCAAAAAGAGCAAAAGCCGATTGTTAAAGAATACAAGCCTCAAGTGTCATATCCTAATACGATGAAGAGAGACCACACAAACGAATAATATGGTAAATTTCTTAAGCTTATTAAAAAGTTACACATTAACTTACTATTTGTTGAAGCTCTTTCATAAATGCCAAATTGTGTTAAATTTTTAAAGGACTTGTTAGCAAACAAAAGGAAGTTAGACGACTCGTCGACTATGGAGCTCAATGCAATTTGCTTAGCCATTCTCCAAAATAAACTACCCAACAAACTAAAAGATCCACAGAGTTTTACTTTTCCATGTCTCATTGGTAGTTTAAATATTGATAATGCTTTGGTTGATTTAGGGGCCAATATTAATGCCATGCCTTACAAAATGTTTAAACAACTAGGTCTTGGGAAACTCAAACACACTAGGATGAGTATTCAATTAGCGGATAGAACTATTAGATATCCTAGGGGTGTTATTGAGGATGTGCTTGTGAAAATCAATAAATTCATATTCCCCATTGGCTTTGTTATGTTAGACATGGATGACAATAGTGAGGTACCTTTGATCTTAGGTCGACCCTTCTTAGCCATTGCTAGGACTATTATCGATGTTGGTAGGGTGAACTTGTGCTTCGTGTAGGTGACAAAAAGATTATTCTCCAAGCACGCGATTCTATGAGAGTCTCTAGTGAGTGAGATGAGATTAAATGTTCTATTAATGTTAGTAATCACATGGCTCAACCTTCTCTGTAGGAAAATCCTCATGAAAACATGTTGAAGCCATGTTTCAGTCAAGGTGACAGAAACCAAACAACATATGAAGAGCGAATGGTACAACTCGATGAACTAGATGAATAGCGTATGCATGCTTAGGATAAACCAAGAAAACACGATGCAGACATAAAGCGACACCACGATGTGCAAGTGATGAGAATGAACCAATTTAAGGTGGGTGACATGGCCGTGTGATTGGACACATGAGCGTGTCCCAGGCCGTGTGCACAAGGGAGTGCTCTACAGTGAGTTACAAGGTGTGAAGACATGGCCATGTAGGTCACACGACCTGGACACATGGGAGTATCCCAGGTCATGTTCACAAGGGAGTGTTCTACAGTGAGTTACACGGTGTGAAGACATAGCCATGTAGGTCACATGGCCTGGACACACGGGCGTGTCCTTGGCCCTGTGAGTCTTGGGACTTAATTTTTCTAAATTTGATTGTTCCAAGACCTAAGGTGGTCCACACTGCCTGGTGACACAGCCGTGTGGCACACACGACCTGGACACACAGGCATGTCCAAGGCCGTGTGAATACTGATGTTAAATTTTCAAATTCAATTACAAGTTAGCGAGTTACACGGGCCATAGGCACGGTCGTAGGAAAAGCAAAGGAAGATCACACACAGCTTGGCACACGAGTGTGTTCGAAGCCGTGTGAAAAGTGGGCTTAAATTTTGAATTGAACATTGGCTGAGGAAGCTCGTACATAGCCGTATAGCCCAACAAGGGGCTAAACATAATCGTGTCCCTTTAAAACTCTTGTTTTGTCTCCTTCTTCCCTAATTTTTTCCTACCCGCACAACCCCAATCGCCGTTTAACCCTCCCCTCACTAGATCGGCCACCTCACCGCACCCTTGCCCCCACCTCTAAACACCTTATTTTCCCACAATTCACCGATTCCCTTTCATTTTTCCCTATTCGCTTCCTTTTTCCCTTCCTCCTTTCCACTGTTCACCACCTTCGCATGAACAAACCACCCTCCCCCTCGCCGAACCACCGCGACCAGCCTCTCCCCATCATCCTCCGTCCCCATGCCCTTTTCCCTTACCCTGTATTTCCCCTCTTTCTTTTCCACCTAAGCCCCTTCCCCTTTCTCCTTCGACAAAACAACCCTAAGCCATCCCTCACTGAATAGCCACCACCCCGCAGAACACCCCCTTTGTTCCTCGCACCAACTGCCGTAACCATTGCCTCTTAGTCACTCCGGTCATTGTTCCTCCATTGGTCCTCCCTGTTTACCCTTTTTCTTTACTTATTTTTTATTCTTTATTTTATTTTCCTACTATTTCAGTTTTTTATTATTTTATTTTTACTTTTATTATATTTTCTTAGTATTATTATTTTTCTTATTATTTTTCTTGTTATTATTATTTTTTGCACTAGCTTTTCTATCAATGTTGTTAGGTTTGCTGTTATTTTTATTGTTCTTCATTTTCTGCTTATTATTATTCTTATTATGTGTTTTATTATTTTGATTATTATTGTTATTTTATTAATTCTATTATTACTTTTAGTTTTCCATTTAGTTTATTATTTTTAATTTTCTCTTTATTATTGTTTTTATTACCTCTGAGTTAGTTGAATCATAGTAGCTTCAATATATGGTTTTTGCATGATTGATCTTAGTTGCATATAATTTTAGGCATAAATTTAAGTTTCAGTCTTTTTGGGATTTGATGTTCGTCATGTGAGAGTTTTTGTCGATGTATTTTTATTTGCACAATGCTTTGCCGACTTATCTATTTGCTTAATTCATGTTGCTTATGTTATTGCTAGTCTAAAATTAGGCTATTTGATTTCTTTCAGGCATCATGGTGAACACTAGAGGAAAATTTAAGGTTACCGTCCCCATTTTGAAAAAGCGGAAGACTCCGGGAGTAACCTCATCATCTAGCGCTTCCAATATACATGCCATCCATGTCTCCAATTTTCACAAGGCCCCAAGAGGACCTATATCAGCATCTTAGACAGTGACCATTGGGATTAGGACGATGTATTGATTGGGAAGCCTTAGAGTAGATTCATTTAGCTAATAGAGTCTGCGCACTGATTACTACAGCTCTTAGGACCAGTTCTTCTCCATCGTCGAGCCCATCTACTCATAGCTTACCGTAGAGTTTTGTTCAACATTCCCTTTACAGCATGTGATTAATTCGCCCTACAATACGGCACCTTTGACATATGTTGAAGGAGTTGAACCTAAGTGTGGCTTTTTAAATTGAAATAAAGCTATAGAGTACTCGGATAGAGAAGGTTTGTAGGAGTTTGGATTTTTTCTTGTGGTATTGAGGTTGGTAGTACTAAGTCAAAGGGAGGTTTAACTTTGTGTCGGAAGGAGGCATGTAAAATTTGTTCATGCAGTAATTCTTCTGGTCATATTGATGTGTTGGTGGAGGAGGATTCTGAAGGCAATCAGCGGCGGTTTATTAGGTTCTATGGATCACTAATTAAGAGTAAACGTTATCAGTCGTAGGATCTTTTGCAAAAATTAGCTGCTAATGTTGAGTACCCTTGAATAGTTCTGGGGGATTTCAATAAAATTCTATGTTCTTATGAAAAGTAGGTAGGGCGGCTAAGGGATGAAAGGCTTATGGATGATTTTCGCTCTATGCTTGAGGATGTTGAGCTCTTTAATCTAAGGTATGTTGGGCATTGGTATACGTGGGAAAAGGGCAAATTCCTACAAAATAATATCCGCAAGCAACTTGATAGGGGTGGCTCAGTTGGTGTAGAGAGACTTATTTCGAAACTATAAACTCACCCATTTTGTGTAGTCCATCTTTGACCATTGCCCGTTGTTGCTTGATACGTACTTTACGTATATGTAGGGGCATGAGGCCAGGACCTTTCAGTTTGAGGCTTATTAGTTGTTGAAAGAGTCTTGTGAGGCTGAGGTTAAGTATTTTTAGGAGGATTCAGTGGGCTCTGTTCCTATGCGCATTTGCTCGGTGGGTAAGGGTTTGATGGCTTGGGCCAAGAGAGTTCAGGGCTCCAAAAGATGATGTACTTAAAGAGATGGTGCTAGCTAAGATGCATCTTAACCTTGAGATTGATAAGGCTGAGAGGTATTGGGAACAGAGAGCTCGAGCTACATGGTTGCGGCATGGTGACCGTAACACTGTGTTCTTCCATAGGTTTGCTACGCAACGCCGACGAGTTAACATTGCAGACAGAATTGAGGGTACTGACTGGAGTTTGGTTGAGGGGGAGGGGGAGATAGAAAGAGTGGCTTGC
Organism: Gossypium longicalyx; assembly: GCA_025698465.1. Classification (NCBI taxonomy): domain Eukaryota; kingdom Viridiplantae; phylum Streptophyta; class Magnoliopsida; order Malvales; family Malvaceae; genus Gossypium; species Gossypium longicalyx. The sequence goes on from CM047004.1 coordinate 21,571,748, forward strand.
CAGTACTTTACTGATCTATTTACGACTCAAGGCCTAGGGGATATAAGCAGGTTGTTATCTTATATCTCAGCTCATGTTACTAACGACATGAATACTTATTTGTAATCTGAATTCATTGCGAAGAAGTTTCTATTAGTAGTTCGAGGCATGGGGCCAGCTAAGGTAGCAAGTAGTGATGATATACTTTGTTTTATTAGAAATTTTAGCATATAGTGGGTAAGGATGTATACGATTTTTGTTTACATGTACTTAATGATAGTGCATCCCTTATTGAAATTAATGACACCAACATTGTTCTCATCCCTAAGCAACGTAATCCACAGAACATATTAAAAGAGGAGGCATTATGGTGGCTTACTTGATGGCCTGTGAAGGTTTTCTCAGGAAGAGAGATGTTTGTTAGGTGGAGGAATGACCATCTTCAGTTCTGGCGGTGGTGGATAGAGATAGGTGGAGGAGGGTCTGGTTTTGTTAGAGAGTTATGGGCACAATGGATGCTTGCTATCTAATTCCTTACTAGCAGTTCTTGGTATAGCTTCAACCATGATTGTCGATCAATAGCAAATTCATACGACGTTAGCATTTCTGGTCATGCGTTTGCAGCTGTGGAAGATGAAGGGTTTATACAATTGTTTCTCTTTTTTTTTTTTCTTTTCTTTATTTTTTTGATTCTTTCTAATGCTTTTCTTGCTTCGTGAGGTGTGTCACATTTTAATGGGTAGAGTCCCCTAAGTTGTTGCTTTATTGTTTTGGTTGTTTCTAATAAATGCATGACAGCTCATTGATTGTATACATTTTAATGTTACTACACAAATTGTTTCTCCCGCGTTGGTTGTATATATTGATAATTTTATTGATTGTGTTAATGTCACAAGTCAATTCGATATCAACTCAACAAAAATAACAATGCCATGAGCATTTAATATTTTTAATCTGATGTATTTAGCTATTTAAATTTCCTTTACTCACAATTAAAACTATATTTTTATTTTAATTCTGTACGTATTATATATGTGTTTGTAGACGAAGAAATTTTTAGACAAATAGTACATGTCAAGCGAAAGTTACTATGAGTCAAGCCACAATTACCACATTCCAATTGACTAAGCCTAATTATAATTGTTTTATTCCGGAGTAAAGATATCCATAAAGCGATTTCTCTTTTTAAGTTATTCATGATTGGTTATTCACTCTCATAATCCATGTTCTTTTCGAGGAATTTCCTTTAACTATTCATGTCATATCAGATAAATAATAGAATATTGTGGAGTTCAAAAGGAAAAATCCTAATACATGAGTTTTTTGTTTCCAATAATCCATATTTGTAACAATGAAACACTGTTATTCTTCCCCCAAGCAATAAAATAAATTATTGATGTGTAGAAATGATGACATCGCGTATCTTCCCAAAATTATTTTTTACTAATTAGTGAAGAAATAAATAATAAAATTTATATTATCATTAATTAAAAATAAAATAATCATTTTATTGTGAAAAACTAATAATAAAATAACTCAATGTTAATATTAAATGATTATTTTATTTTTAATTAGAAAAAATTGTTTTGGCTTAGTATGTGATGGTATCATTTTCATTCATGGTAATTTTGGTTTGACCCATAGTAACATTATCTTAACACATTATGCTTTGTAATTGGTTGAAAATTTCTTTATGAATTTTATTATTAGTTTTTAATATTATGTATTATTATTTTTATATTATTTTTAAACATAACTGTATTATAATTTCTAGTTTAATTAATGCTGTTTAAAGAAAGAGAGAGAAGTTAAAAAGAAAATACTAATATTAGAAGTCGGTTAAAGGTCCATTTAGTAAGCGTTAATCCGAGTTTTAGATCCTTTAGCAAAAGGCTTAAAATTGGATGCAAACATAACCCTCACGAACTATTTCAGACAATGGTTACCATATTCCTAGCGAAGCCCTAGATTTTAGTAGGAAAGAAGGTAACAGACCATAAATTTTTAGAAGAGAATATAATTATAATACAACCTCTCTCCATCCTTCAGTTTCTTAACAGAAATTAGCTATTTACTTAATGGTTCATGTTCAAAACTTCCCTTCTTTTCCTCCTTTTGTATAAAAACTCCATTGGAGGAGAGGTTCTTCAAAACTAGAGCCCAAGGGGCAACCCCAAAAAGTGCCCCAGCCGCTCGGTTTAAGTTTTTTCATTTACGTAAATCTTGGTTTACGTATAGGGTTTTTCTTCTTTTTCTTTTTCTTTTTTAATAGTAGCCAGCGTGAGATTATCTGCTTGAGCATGGCGAACAACATTGCAGTTATCAGTATTTGTTCCGTTCTGCTGGTTGCGGTGGTGGTAGTGGTGACGGTTGGTGTCACCCAAAGTGGGAAGAGCGACGGCGATTCGGGCGAAGTAAAGAGTGCGAGCAAGGCAATCAAAGAGCTTTGCCAACCCACTGATTACCAGCAATCATGTGAGAATAGTCTCTCAAATGCCAACACTACTGATCCCAAGGAGCTTATTAGGATGGGTTTCCAAGCTGCCATGACCGAGATTGAAATGGTAATCGCCAACTCTACGACCTTGAAGGAGTTGGTGAAGGGCCGCCCAAGGGCTAAGCAGGCTCTTGAGAATTGCCATGAGCTCATGGGGTACGCCATTGATGATCTTAACAACTCTTTCAAGCAAATGGGGGAATTCGATGTGGACAAATACGAGGAATACGTGGAAAACCTCAAGATTTGGCTGGCTGGTTCCATCACATACCAGCAAACTTGCTTGGATGGATTCGTTAAAACAAGAGGTGAAAGCGGGGAAAAAATGAGGGCACTTTTGAAGACTGCTCAGGAACTTAGTAGCAATGCTTTGGCCATGGTTTCTGAGTTGGATTTATCTCTCAAGAAACTCCACCTTTCAGGTGCCACTCAAGGCGTCGTACGCAGGCTCTTGGCTCATGATCAAGGTGGATTCCCTTCATGGGTCAGCTCAACCCAACGGAAGCTCCTTGAAAATAGTTCAAAATTCGACCTTAAACCGAATGTTGTTGTTGCCAAGGATAAGAGTGGCAAATATGGAACCATCAACGATGCATTGAAAGAAATCCCTAAGCGTGGTACCACTCCATTTGTTATTTACATTAAAAAAGGCGTCTATAAAGAGCAAGTTATCGTCACCAAGGAGATGAAAAACGTCGTGTTCATCGGAGATGGCCCAGAAAAAACCATCATCACCGGTAAATTGAACTACGTTGATGGAGTTAACACCTTCAGGACTGCAACAGTTGGCAAGTACTCTATATATAACACTTTGATATCCTATTCCTATTTTGCTCAGACTTTCATTTTCTTCAATTTGCTTTTGAACCCTTGCTTGCAGCTGTTATTGGTGAAAAATTCATGGCCAAGAACATTGGAATCCTCAACACTGCTGGAGCCAAGAAGCACCAAGCCGTCGCACTTCGAGTCCAAAGCGATCAATCCATCTTCTACCACTGCAAGATTGCTGGCTACCAAGACACCCTTTACGTCCACAGCCATCGTCAGTTCTATAGGGACTGCATCATAAGTGGAACCATTGACTTCATCTTCGGCGACTCGGCTGCGGTCTTACAAAACTGCAGAATCATCGTGAGGAAGCCGATGTCAAACCAAAAATGCATCGTCACTGCTCAAGGAAGGTCCGAACGTCGTGAGGTCACCGGCATGGTCATCCACAACTGCACCTTCACTGGTGAGCCAAAATACATGTCAGTGAAAAACAAGAACAAGGCGTACCTTGGTCGGCCATGGAAGGAGTTCTCCAGGACCATCATCATGCAATCTCATATCGACGACATCATTGCCCCCGAGGGTTGGTTACCGTGGAACGGCAGCTTCGCTCTTGACACTTTGGTGTATTCGGAGTTTAACAACAGGGGACCTGGTGCAGATACGTCCAAGAGAGTTAAATGGAGAGGTCTCAAGACTTTCAACGAAGAACATGCCAAGTTGTACACACCTCACGATTTCTTACACGTTGATGAATGGATCTCCAGGTCTGGGGTGCCCTACACTCCTGGCATGATGCCTGGATTGTAGATACTATCAAACATATGACCTTTTATCTTATACTTAGGGACTTTTACTTCATGCCAACCTGTAAGTTTCTTTTGAAGTCACAGGCATCCGCACTTTTATATTGATTTATTTTGAAAAATAAAGCTTTCACTGCATCTTTCAAAAATTATCAGTGAAAGTAATGTCTGTAACTCATCATACAAGTTACAAACTGTCACCTATTTAGTATATTTAATTTTTATCATATAAGTTTTAGTGAAGAAATAAAGGAATTACAAGTGTAAGATATGTACCCAGATGCCACGTTATTATATATAACTTCATTATTATATTAGGATATCTTGATTATGGAATAAATATTTAATTTATATATTAACTTCGTTTTAATTGGTAATTTGATCTGCAAATTATAATTTGATGTAATATATACATAAAATTTGAATTGTTGTTAATATGTATAGATAAATTTTGATTTTAATTTAATTGTACATATTTAAATAAATAAATATATTTATTTATTTTTATATTAAATTAGTGTAATAGTTTGTGGATGCAATATATCAGACTTAAAATGGTGGTAATTTCATAATGTTGATAGTGATTTCTGAAAATTGAATCAAATCAAAATATCATATATAACATTGCAACAACCGGTGTATCTATTCTTTCTTTTCTTTTTGTACTTAGATAAATATTTATTTAAATAAAAACTAATTGGATAATTTATCTATATGATTTAACTTAAATATTTATTATCTATTTAAATTTTTAATTTTAACATAAAAACTTTTAAAAATTAGTTCTCACTTCTTTTTAAATTACATAATTGATCTATTTTATCATTATTTTCAAATAACTTAAAAATATTTTTTATATATTTATATTATGTTAAATATTTATTTAGATAATAACAAATTTTAAATTTTGGATAAATATTATTTAAATAAAAATTAATTAGACAATTTATCCATTTGGTTTAACTTAAATATTTATTTATATTATATATATTATTATCTATTTTAAATTTTAATTTTAACATATAAGATTTTAAAAATGAAATATCATATTTTTAAAAGAAGTATTTTATAAATTTCGTAATTTATCTATTCATTAGATCTTATCGTTGTTTTCAAATAACTTTATAAATAATTATTATATATTTAACTATCTTAAATAATATAATGCAAAAAATAAATTTGAAAAATCAATTAGTAAAAACAATCTAGTTAAATAATTAAATTTAATATTTAAAATCAAAGTTTTATTATCTATAACTAAATTATTAGAATGGGTAATTATTTGATACACTCTAGTAGAGTTTTTCAACTTTATAAGTGGGTTGAGAGTATGACAAGAGTCACATTTATTTATGTAATTACTTTTTTTTTATTTTTTATTATATCTTGTCAAACCCTTGATTCGCTTGTGGAGTCTAAAACACTTGCATCAAATAATTTTCCTATTTTTATTCAAACTTTTTATCAATTTTTATTTATTTTTTCATTATCTATTAGGTTATATATCTTTTAGAATCACTACAACAAAATAGGCCTACCGCGACACTTTTTTGATAGATAGGACGATGCAAAAAAGGTTGGCATAGGTCATCCTCATGCTTCTGAAAATGTTGTTTTTAATACAATTGGCATAGATGCTTCGACACTTTTGAAAAAATGTCAGCATAATCCAACATAAGCCGACTTTTATTGAAGGGTTGGCAAAGACCTAGTCAAGGCCAACCTTTAAAAAAAGTTGGGATAGGAGAAAATAGGCGACCCAAAAAAGGTTAGAATAAAGCATTTATATACCGACTTTTAAAGAGTTGGGATATGCCAACCTTAAAAAGGTTGGAATAGACCTTGTCTGCGCCCACACCTTACATAGTTGGCTCAAGTCTTATGATTTTTACGATTTTTTTTTTTTTGACCTTTGAAGAGCCTATTTTGGCAAAATATGAGCAAATTTGTATGTGTTGAGTTTAGACAAGTTTGAGACGATATTAATATTGAATAGTTAATTAACATAAAATGGTCATATTAATACAAAATTACTATTTAATAATGCACTTATTAGTTTATATACAAAATCCTAATATAAGTAGTCAACACATTGACAACATGTTGTTAGCGTGTTGTCCATTACATCACTTGGTAATTATATTCAGTGAATGTGTTGCAAACATATATATACACATATAATATGCAGTAGACCTCATTCATCATTGTCCGAACTGAAATCCTCATCATCAGGTCTTCTAGTCTAAAATTCAACTGTATTAACAAACACCAAAATAACAATGTAATTTTTCTATTTAAATGAGTTAGAAAATACAACTAGATCATAATGAAAAGAACTATTTTAAACAAATTAATCTCATAAATCATAAACAATATGGCATTGCAAACTTAGAAAATAACAAATCACTGCCAAGACAACAAAGATTTTTGCTTATGGATTATAGAAGAAAACTAAATTGAAGGAATATTTTAACTCACAACATTCTAGACTGTTGCTAATATGATCCAATTTAACCCTTCCATCAAAAGAAAAGAAAAATACAATAGATTGAAATAGCTCTTTGCATTGAGAAAGGTACCTATGGTCCTTAAATAATAACTAATTTAGGGATATTACCTCTATGAGTCCTTAAACAACAACTAATTTAAAATAATGTAAAATGACTTTTTTAGAAAATTAATATAATGATGTATAAAAATATATACACACGTGGCAACACAATGAAATTTTGGACAAAATGATAGTTAATAAGGCATCGATGAAAAAAAAGTTGGGATAAATCATAAGCAGACAAAGGCACCACAATAAAGGTTAGGTTAGATAAAATATTTGCCAACGAAAAAAAAGTTAGGATAGGTTAATATTTTTTCAACTCTTCTTAAAAAGTCAAGATATAATTAGATTTTGTCAATACCCAAAAAAATTGCTTAAAACTATAAATTTAAACAACCCAAAAAAGGGTCGGCATAGTCCAAAAAGAGTCGTTTTAAGCTTTTTCATATGACAACACTTATATAGTTGGGAAAGGTATAACAAAAGTCGGTATAGTGTTGGACAAAACCAACACTTATTTAAACGTTGCCTTAGGCATGCATATTTCAACCCTTATACCAAGAGTTGGCCAAAACATATATCAACAAATCTATCCCGACACTTAAGAAAGTGTCGACCCAAAAATATCGTCTTAGGACTATTTTGTTGTAATAAATAAATATTAGATTACAACTTAACATTTATTACCTTTTTATTTCTAAAAATCATAAATCTATCAAAATTATAAATCATAATTATTTTTAACTTTGATTACCCATATCATTAACTCTAAAGATACTATCTTTCATGAAAACTTTTTTCAACTTACAACTTTCATTTTAAAAATGTCCTTCTTTTTTTTCCCTACTTATACCTTTCATTTTCCAAATTTACTATTGAGTAATTTCTTTATTTTTATGTTGTAACCAAAATGAATTTTTTTAATGTTTCAATAATTTATTTATGTTATGAATATCTTATTAAGTGGATGTCCATTATTATCAGGATAAAGTTTTGGTATACTTTAAATTCTAATAGTTATTAGAGTTAGATCTCTACTTCTTTTATACTTCTTATGCCTATAAATAGAGACTCTGATGAAGTATTGTAACAACCCTTTTTGATAAATAAAGTACATTCTCTATTACTTTCATATTTTCTTTGTTCTTTATTCTCTCCATCTCTCTTTATTTTATAACACGTTATCAGCACGATGATTCTCTATTTTTTCAAAATCTTTCGAAGTCGTCCCACAAATCAATCTTCAGGATGTTGAAAGATTCAATCTCAGAATGGATGCTCGTGATAATGGTCAAGGTGATGACGATGATGTTAAAGATCTTTAGGTATATTTTACTATGATTTATTTATTATATTATATTTATTATAATTGGAGACGAACCATGACAACATGAACAGATAGATTTTAATTTAAAATCCATGCATGTTTGTAATGGTGATTATGAAATAAAAAATCTATTGGGATGTTTATAAGTCTGCCCTACTAGATATGTTGCATTCCCCGAAGCAAATGTGAACATAAAGAAAATAAAAGATATACTTATAGACCACTAAAAGTGGGAACATAGTAATAAATAAGATAACAATGAGAGTTCTCAATATAACCCTTTAAAGGGTAAAGATATGATATGAAATATTATTGGCCACATATGTGGCGTATGCCCAAATATTTTGTTTCTGTTAATATTCTTTGAGGAAGATATGAAAATGTAGTAATGAATTCTATTATTACAGATAGGGTACCAAAACAAACAAATATTATTTCAATATTTGATAGTACAAAATTAGTCGAAAGCTCTAGAGGAGCTAATATATTAATATCTTGTGATGGTTAATCCATTGGTTTTAAAAGATATTTATAATGGAACTCATATTAAGATTGTGAATGAGGAAAATATTATATTTCATATGAATAAATAAAAGAGATTGAGTTACTAATTTATAATATTTGTGATATTTTTTTGTCATGATCCCTATTAAAGGGTTGAAAGCAAAATATTTGATTGTGAAAGATCTACTCATGAGCAATAGAATATGATAATTCTATCTAAAGCTTCTTATGGATGCTCCTAAAGTTGCAAGTTTAAAAAAAAAAAACTGTGAGTATAACTCTACATTATTCAGAATAAGTTCTCAATTAAAATTACGTAGTAAAATATTACTGATGAGAACTTGTAAGAGAGAAAACTTATGTATGAAAAGTCATTGGTTATGTACCTTTTGTACACCTGGAAAATAAGATCCACTCTCAAAGTTTGCTATTAATAGATTTTTGGGCATTTGAAGATTTTGGCATATTCCCTGAAGCGAATATTGCATACAATTATTTAGAAATTATTTTTATTGACTTGGTGGCATTATAGACTTCACATTGATTTAGACATTTCCAGTAGTAAATGTCACAATAGTACTTATATGTGGATACAAATTAAAAAGAATGATAATAAAATTATCAATTTGTTACAATTTAGTACAATTGAAACACATGTTAAAGTAAACCAGAAGTTTACTAATACAAATGTGTTTACTACTTGGCATGACTAGTTAGACCATCCTGGATCATATATGATGCAAAAATTAATTGAGAATTCATATGGACATTCAATTAAAGAACCAGAAGATTCTTTAATTTAAAGAATTCTCATTTGTTGTTTGTTCTCAATGAAAATTGATTATTAGAAACTCACTAGCTAAAGTTGAGATTTAATGTCTTGCATTTCTGAAATGAATATGGGCCTATTCATCCACCATGTGGATAGTTTTGATATTATATGATTTTGGTAGATGCATCTACAAAATAATCACATATGTGTTATCAACTCGCAACCTGTCGTTTGCGAGATTGTTTGTTTCAATGATTAATTTCAGATTATGTAGTTAGAACAATTCATCTTGCTAATGTTGGTGAGTTTACATCCTAAGTTTTTAATAATTATTGCATGTCAATTGGGATAAAAGTTGAACATCCTGTAACTCATGTTCACACACAAAATGATTTAGCTGAATTATGTACCCAATGCCTCCAACTAATAGCTAAATCATTACTTATGAGAACAAAACTTTCTATTTCAGCATGAGATTCATGCTTGTATTGATTTACATGTTGTACGCATCAAGCCAATAAATTATAAATACTCCCCATTACAATTGATTTTTGGTCAAGAGCCAAATATTTTCCATCTTAAATTTTTTGGATGTGAGGTATATGTTCCAACTGCTCCACCACAATGCACAAAGATGGTTCATAATAAGAGATTGGGAATGTATATTTATGAGTCTCCTTATAATATTTTTAAGCTATTAATTCGAGATTTAATTATGACATGAGTTGTAAGTTTTCCCAACATTAGGGGGAGAGAAATAATAACTTATAATGAGTTAGGGGGAGAGTAATTTGAACTAAAAGTTCAATAAGGATAACTCATTACAAGTTAACTATTAGATGTATTCACAAACATAATAAAAATAACCAAGTGTTATATAGACTGATCGGTTCCAAAGATGAAAAATTCTTCTAGACGGTCATATAGTGGAGGGGGTGCTCTAGAAGAGACCCAAGACATAACTAGTAAGTAAAAGTCCAGAATAGATTCAAGTACCTGAAATTGAATTTTAAAATAATGAAAATAAGATATCTCGGTAAGTTATGTCAATTCGAGAAAATGTGGTACCGAATAATAAAAGTGGTCAACAATGATTTTGCATGCAATATTATTATTGAAATAATGAAATAAAAGGAGGATCTTTAATAAATCTATTGAGAAATATAAATATAGAATAAATTGATCAAAATAGAAAGACACAACTCAAGTATAATTAAATTCGTGGAGTTTTTGGACCAGTAGTCCAAATATCTAAAGGTATAAAGCCGGTAAGGGTGCAATTGAAGTAGTTTTGCAAAAGCAAAATAAAAATATGAAGTATTTCGCTAAGTCTTGACATTGATTATGAAAAGATATAATATTTTTTTGTGGTGGATGAAATAACCTTTAGATATATTATTAAATTGACAATTCATAAAATATTTAACTTGCATCTAATGGTTATTGTTACAACCTTTTATGAATAACTATATAGTAAAATTTATATTAAAATCCTTGAAGGATTTAGGATGCTAGAAGCATATTAAAATTCTCGAGAAATTATTCATTTATATGAATTGAAATAATTTGAATATATGTGGTAAATTTGAATTAGTGAATAGTAGTTGAAAGAGGATTATAAAATGATCCAAAATACCTATTTGTATTTTTATAAAAGAATCATGATTAAAGTTTATTATGATTATTGTTGAATCTCCTGAAGAGATCAAAATATATTTCCTCAAAATTTTTTCTTACTCATGACTTTTAAAAGAATGGTAATATAAATGTTTAGCAAATACATTCAAATAGTTATTTGAAAAACTAGTATTCAAGATTGAATATGTAGAATATGAGAAAGTATGTTTGAATTAGTGAATAGTAGTTGAAAGAGGATTATAAAATGATCCAAAATACCTATTTTTGTTTTTATAAAAGAATCATGATTAAAGTTTGTTATGATTATTGTTGAATCTCCTGAAGGGATCAAAATATAACTTTTGTCTTTAATGAAAGTGCAACACACAATAAATCTAATTTTTAATTCATTTAAATATTAAAAGATCAAACTACCATTAGATTTAATAAACTCAATCAATTCGAATTTAATTTCAACAAGATAATTACCTAATTAGATTTGAATTATTATTTATTAAACCAGACCTACTAGTTATAATCCAATGTATATTAACTACTGTTATCACTTAATAATCATTTGCAAATTAACCAATGTATAATGCAAATTTACAGGATAATTAAATATCTACCACTGTTAAAATTTTCTAAATTTTTTCAATTAACTCCTACAAGTTAAAACAAATATTCAATTTAGTTATTATTTCAAAGTTTGAAATTCTATTTTGGCCCCCAAAACTAAACAAAATTCTAAGTTAATCCTTAATTAGAAATATGAGAAAGTTCCATGTTAACCCCCATGATCCAAAAAAAAATCTATATGAAGAAGTAAACATGTAAGATATTTCAAGGAGAAACAGAGAGATTCAAACACAATAAAAAAATTATCTTGATTTATTTTTATTTTTTTAAAAAATTAGTTTTCCTAGAATTCACATTTCCAAAGTAGTATCTTCCGTATGACACAGCTCAGATTGAGAAAAGATTTTGAAACCTCTTTCTCTCTCTCCCGCTGGCCTTTCCTGCTAAGTTCCTTATTACTTTCCAACGCATTTCTACCAATTCCATAAGAAACAGCCCAATTATGTCCCCATACAGGGGTATTCCATTATTTAATAACAACACCGATACGCTATTCTACCCAACTTATAGTCTTCTATTCACAACCACGTTAACATATCCTCACTAAAGCTCATCCACACCCATCAAACTATATCAACAATCCTTAGTTTCCAATTCCATGATTTCTGCTACTTAGTAGTCTAGCAGTGGTTTAAATTCTTCATTTTCTTTTGGTTCCAATGCAGTCTGCAACAATATGAATATAAAATATGATCCTAGAAACAACATAGAAAAAAGTAATACATATCCACGTTTCTTCTTAACTTTCCTTCAGGGTTGTTAATTGATTTCGAATCTCAATAAAATAACCACACCTTCTTAGCCTTAAGAAAGACAAGATGATTTAAATAATAATTGTAACACAACTATGTTATAAAGGACCAATAAAGGCATCTCAAGACAAGACAAGATGATTTAAATTATAATAACTGTAACACGACTACATGATAAAGGACCAATAAAGACATCTCAAGACAAGACAAATGATTTAAATAATAATAATTGTTACACAACTTTATGATAAAGCCAATAAAGGCATCTCAGTATTACTTTAAATAATCTTTTAAATGAAAAGCCTAATCTCATTCAACGTGTATCACGACCAAAAGAACCTATTATTCTTGTAGTTACTTATAGATCTCACTAATTTATTCCAATTATTTTTACGTGTTACACTACAACTACGCAAAAATAAAAATAGTTAAAAACCTATTTTGTATATATAAAAAAAAAACCCTGTTGAGTATTGCTGGCCGGCAGACCCGCATTCATATTCATTGAAAGTCTGCATTTTTTATAATATATATATATATATATATATATATAAATACAGTACTAGATTTGATCAAAGATTGAGAGAGTATCAAATTTAACTTTTTATTTCTCCATTTGAGTCTCAAATCAATTCATACTTAAACAAGAAAATATTATCAACTGTTTGATTTTTCAATTTGAGCCCACATTCATACTTTGATTTTATGTTATGAGGGGTTTAACCTGGACTGGTAATCTCGCCATAAGAGTGAGGTTCATGGGAGTGTGTATTTAAAATGGTCACTAGCATGACTTGACGAAAAACGGGATACCCATTGAGATTTATGAGAAATTCAACGGGACTATAATGAGAAACGAGAATGGTAATGTTGAATTGATGAGCTCATCTAAGATTAATGCAATATTGTTTGAGATGAAACTAGCTCAATGATTGAGTGTATGTGATAGAGAATTTATACTATGCATGCTTGGCAAGAATATCTTTTATGGTTGTATGCTAAATAACCGATAAGTTTACCTTCCTGTTATCCGAACTTACTAAGCATGTTAATGCTTATCCCTCTTCCTTTCCCTGTTTTGCAGAGCTCATGGACTCATGAAGATTGGAAGACGATTGGAGGAATCATCACACTATCACTAGTCTTGCTTTGGTATATGAATACTTTTATTTTGTTATAATGGCATGTATAGGGTAATGGTCATATTTTATTATATGTGTCATTTGTTTAGCCAAAGTGTTGGCTTATGGTATTGATAATTCTTTTGTATATGACTATGAGATGTGGCCAATATTGAGATGGGTTGTAACCCCTATCTATTTTGTATGCCTATGTTTACTTGCCTCATGTATTATGATGGTATGATATGCCATGGATGAATATGTTAAATGAGGCCAAATAAATTGAATATGGTAAGGGCATAAAATGGTATATGGTATCAATAGGGCCGAAGTATGAAATGTGAAATGGGATAATGAACATCTTTAATGCAAAAAGGGATAACCTAGCATGTACTAACCAATGATATGAGGTTACCATATAAATGACCATATCAAAGTGGTTTAAAGATACATATAGGCCATGTTATATGCCATAGAAACTTTTGCGTGTGTATGAGTGATTTTGGGTGACCGATGGCTTGGAAAATAGCTACCAAATGGTCCATACGGGTAGACACACGGGCATGTGTCTAGGCCGTGTGTGACACACGGTCAGCCCCACGGGCATGTCGTCCGGCCGTGTGTCCTTTGTACCTTGAAATTTTAGGTAGCAAGCTTTGTAGTAAACACACGGGCGGAGATATGGCTGCGTGGAGAACACGGCCTCCGGCCATGGGCGTGTGCCTTGGTCGTGTGCCTCAAATTGCATGATGACGTCATAAACAGAATGCAGTTTAAAATTATAAGGGTGACTGCACGAATGTGTACCTGGCCGTGTTGAAGACACGGGCAAAGGACACGGGCGTATGCTCAGCCGTGAGAAAACCCCTATAGTATCAAAATGAAAAATAAATCAAAATAATTTCACACGGGCAACGGGCACGGACGTGTTCCTAGCACACGGACGTGTCCCTAACATACGGGCGTGTGGAAGGCTTCTACACAGGCGTGTGAGGCCAGGGTATGAAAATTTTTCATGAATTTTCTTAAGTTCTCAGTTTGGTCCTAGACCATTTTAAAGCATGTTTTGGGCATTGTAGGCCCAAAATAGGGACAATATAATATAATTTGATTTAGTTTGAATTTGAAATGAAATTTTACAGCCCATCTCGAAATGTCCTTGTATGTTCGCGGTAATGTCTCGTACCTTATCCCGATTTCGGGTGTAGGTAAGAGGTGTTACATTTAGTGGTATTAGAGCTACAGCTTAGTCGGTTCTAAAACTAACGTAGCATGTATTGAGTATAACTATACATGCCATTATACAAGTTATGATAGTGTGACATCTCCTAACCATTTTTAATTTTATTTAAATATAGTAAATGTCTTCCAATCAAGCCCAAGATAAGTCCGAGGGAGCCGAGAGTCATGCTCCAGCTTCTGTTCAGTGAGCTACTGCTAGAAGTAGTAGAAGGCCTATGTCTGAAGGCCGGGAAGAGGCAAGAGCTGCCTTCTTCGAGATGATGGATGAATGGTTTGGGGATTATTTGAGAAACCTCCCCAATATACCGCGATCTCCTCCGCCCCCTACTCGGCTTGAGGGAGAAGTGCCACAAGGTATGGCACCCGTGAGAATTGGTAAGGCCCTAGTGGACAACCTTAGAAAATATGGGGCTGAAGAGTTTAGAGCTAAGGTAGATGATGATGGTGAACGAGCCGAGTTCAGGCTCGAGAACACTATACGAGTTTTGGACGAATTGTCATGTACACCTGAGGAATGTCTAAAGTGTGTTGTGTCTCTTCTAATAGATACTGCATATCACTAGTGGAAGACTGTATCTTCAGTGGTACCGAAGGAAGATATTACATGGAAGTTCTTCCAAGCTGAATTTAAAAAAAAATACATCAGTCAAAGATTCTTAGACTCGAAGTGAAAAGAGTTCCTGGAACTCAAGCAAGGAAATAAGACCGTGTCAGAATATGAGAGGGAATTCGTAAGGTTAAGTCAGTATGCAACGAAGTGGGTCTAATCAAAGACCGAAATGTGTAAGTGCTTCGAGGAAGGCTTAAATGAGAAAATTAAGTTATTGATCGGGATCTTAGAGATACGAGAATTCGCGGTACTAGCTGATTGACCCAATAAGGCCAAAGAGCTAAATAATGAAAAAAAGTAAGCAAAGAGAGAAGCTCGAATTTTGAATAAGAGATCTAGCGGCAGAACGCACTCTTTTCCCACAAAGAAATCGAAGAGTCAACAAGAGCGCTCCACTACATCGGTGGGATATTCGGGTAGAACAAGAAGCTCTAAGCATCACAACCCAAAGTCTTCCTCCCCCAAGGTGACTAGTGTGGGAAGTGTAGATGATCAAAAGCCGAGGTGTGAAAGCTACAACAAATTCCACTTCAGCGACTGTCAAAGGAGGAGTGCTGCATGCTTTAGATGTTGTTCCCTTGACCACTTCCTTAAGGATTGCCTAGAGTAAACCGATAAAGAGGTGGATTTAGTCCCAAAGTCTAATGCCCCTAATCTTTGAGGTAGACCACCACGACATCCTAGAACTGCAAGTGGCAGTCGAACTGTTGCCAAGGATACTACTGCAAAATCAGAGGCTCGAGCCCCAATGAGAAATTACGCGATATGCGCTAAAGAGGAAGCTTTAGCTCCCAATGTCATTACGGGTACATTTTATCTCTATAATGCTCATGTTATTGCCTTGATTAACCCGGGATTGACCCATTCATATATTTGCATGAAATTGGTGTCTAGCATGAATATGTCTGTAGAACCTATGAACTTTGTAATTAAGGTGTCGAACCCTTTAGGCAAGTCTATTTTAGTCGATAAAGTTTGTAAGAATTGTCCTTTGATAATTCAAGGTCACTGTTTTCTGGCCAACCTTAAGCTTTTGCCATTGGATGAGTTTGATGTCATACTTGGCATGGATTAGTTGGCCCTTTATGATGTGAGTGTAAATTGTGGTAGCAAGTTTATAGAATTGAAATGCTCAGATGGTGAGACACTCCGAATTGATTAAAGTGAGTTAGGTACACCGCTGGTTATGATTACCTCGATGATGGCTCAAAGGTACATGAGAAAAGGGTACGAAGCCTATCTTGCTTTTGTTTTGAATACTAAGGAATCTGAATTAAAGATTGAGTCGGTACCGATAGTGTACGAGTATCTAGACGTGTTTTCGAAAGAGTTACTCGGGTTACCTCCTGTTCGAGAGGTAAAATTTGGTATTGAGTTGGTACCGGGAATAGACCCTATTTCTATTACCCCGTACAGGATGGCACCGACTAAATTGAAAGAGTTAAAAGTACAGTTGCAAGAGTTGATGGATAAAAATTTTACAAGACCTAGTTTTTCACCTTGGGGTGCTCCCGTGTTATTTGTAAAGAAGAAAGATGGTTCAATGAGGTTATGCATAGACTACTGACAACTCAATAAGGTGACCATTAAGACAAAGTATCCGTTGCCAAGGACCGATGATTTGTTCGACCAGATGAGGGGAGCCACTATATTTTTTAAGATAGATCTGAGATCTGGCTACTATCAGTTGCGAGTTAAGGAGTCAGACATGCCTAAGACTGCTTTTAGAATAAGGTATGGCCATTACGAATTACTTGTCATGCCATTTGGATTGACGAATGCTCTGGCTATATTTATGGACTTATTTGGACAAGTTCATTATTGTGTTCATTGATGGCATTTTGATTTATTCCAAAGATGAGTTAGAGCTTGTAGAGCATCTGAGGACTATGTTACAGATTTTACAGGATAAACAATTATATGCTAAGTTTAACAAGAGTGAGTTTTGGCTCCGGGAAGTAGGATTCTTAGGTCATATTGTGTCGGGTGATGGCATCCGAGTTGATCTAAGTAAGATTTCTACTATTGTTGAATGAAAGCCACCTAAAAACATAACCGAAGTTAGAAGCTTTTTGGGCTTAGCCGATTACTACCGAAGGTTTATGAAAGGATTTTCCATCATAGCAACTCCATTGAGGAGGTTGTTGCAAAAAGACATTAAATTTGAATGGTCAGAGAGATGTCAGCAAAGTTTCAAGAAATTAAAGATGCTGCTAACAGAAGCTCCAGTTTTAGTACAACTCGAGCCGGGAAAAGAATTTGTGGTCTACAGCGATGCATCCTTAAATGGACTGGGTTGTGTGCTTATACAAGAGGGCAAGGTGATAGCCTATGCTTCGAGGCAACTGATGCCACATGAGAAAAATTATCTGACTCACGACTTGGAGCTAGCTACCATTGTGTTTGCCTTGAGGATATGGATACATCATTTGTATGGTGAAACTTGCCGTGTGTTCACTAATCACAAGAATTTGAAGTACTTGATGATTCAAAAGGAATTAAATCTGAGACAGTGAAAATGGTTAGAATTGATTAAAGATTATGAGCTAATAATTGATTACCACCTGGGAAAGGCGAACGTAGTCGCCGATGTCCTGAGTAGGAATTCCTTGTTTACATTGAGGGCTATGAACACACATTTGGCATTAATTGATGATAGTTTGGTTCTGGCTGAGTTAAGAGCGAAACCGACATTTCTCCAAGAAGTTTGCACAGCTCAGATCAATAATAGTGACTTGTAGGCTAAGAGAGCACAATGTGAGACGAGCGTTGAATCAGATTTTTGGGTTGACTCTAATGGTTGCTTGATTTTTTGAGATAGGGTTTGTGTACCCAAAGATGACGTGCTTATCCGAAAAATTTTACAAGAGGCACATGATAGTCGTCTGTCTATTCACCTAGGAAGTACTAAAATGTATAATGACTTAAAAACCATGTACTGGTGGAATGGTATGAAAAGAGATATCTCTAAATTTGTGTCGAAATTCTTGATATGTCAACAGGTTAAGGCTGAACACCAAGTGCCTTCGAGTTTTTTATAGCCTGTGATGGTCCCCGAATGGAAATGGGACAGGATTACTATGGATTTTGTGATTGGATTACCGTTAACTCCGAGGAAGAAAGATGTTGTTTAGGTTATAGTCGACAGGCTAACTAAGTCGACTCATTTCATCCTAGTACGGATAGATTACTCCCTTGATAAATTGGCTGACTTGTATGTCTCCTAGATTGTAAGACTATACGGGGTTCTATTGTCAATCATATCAGATAAAGACCTGAGATTTACTACGAGATTTTGGAAGAAACTACAAGAAGCCTTAGGTACAAAGTTGAGCTTTAGTACGACATTCCACCTACAGACCGATGGTCAGTCCGAGCGGACTATTTAGACTCTTGAGGACATGTTGCGATATTGCATCCTTGAATTTCAGGGGAGTTTGGAGAGATACTTACCTTTGGTGGAATTCGCCTACAACAACAGTTTTCAGACGAGTCTAAAGATGGCACCTTATGAGGCATTGTATGGCTGAAAGTGCCGGACTCCACTATATTGGACAGAGCTCAAGGAAAGCCAGATTCACGGAGTTGATATAGTCAAAGAAACCAAAGAAAATATTAAGTGATACGCGACTGTTTGAAAGCAGCATCGGATAGGCAAAAATCATATGCTGATTTGAAGAGAAAAGAGGTCGAGTTTCAAGTTGGAGATAAAGTGTTCTTGAAAGTATCTCCTTGGAAAAAGGTATTTAGATTTGGTAAAAAAGGCAAATTAAGTCCATGGTTTATTAGACCATACGAGATTATCGAAAGAGTTGGACCATTAGCCTATCGGTTAGCATTGCCATCCAAATTGGAGAAGATTCATGATATATTCCATGTGTCCATGTTGCATACATATAGATCAAACCCCTCTCATGTGATTTCACCGACGAAAATTGAGATTAGACCGGATATGACCTATGGTGAAGAACCGGTTAAGATTTTGGCTAGAGAAGTCAAACAGTTGAGGAACAAGAATATAGCTTTGGTGAAAGTTTTATGGCATAGACAAGGAGTGGAAAAAGCTACATGGGAGCCCGAAGAAACCATGAGAAGTCAATATCCAAACCTGTTTAATGGTAAGACTTTCGAGGACGAAAGTCTCTAAGAGGGGAGAAATATAACATCCTGAAATAGGCCTAGTCAGAATAGTGGTTTCGAGACCACAAATCTGATACTAAAATATATATTTTATTATCATTATTAGGTCTAGGATATGAAAATATGCATGTGGTAAAGTTTCATGAAGAAATTCTAAGTATAAGGTGTTCAATTGGAAAGTAAGGACCAAATTGAATAAGTTGCAAAACTTGGGTTCTAGAAGCAATTTGTATGAAATTGCTTTAGATTTTTAAATAGAAGGTCATAAAGAGAAATTTACCCAGTTTCTAAGTTTTTGGACAAAAATGGGCATGTATGGATAAAATTTGAAAGAAAGGGCTTAAGGGTATTTTGGTCATTTGGCTAATTAATGAAATAAAATGGGAAAATAAGCCAAAAATCAGCTCATCTTCTCCACCTTGCTGTCAAAATTTGAGAGCCACCATAGCTAGGGTTTCTTCACTTTCTCAGCTCAATAGTTAGTGCTCCCAAGACCCGTTTTTAATGTTTTTCGTATTTTTATATCCTCGTAACTTGCTCTCTTCATTTCTACCCATATATCATGCTAGGGCTCATGTTTAAAAATTTACCCATGAATGAGTTACTTGTATTATAATGGTTTATGGAGGAATATGAAAGTTTAAAGGATGGTAAACAACTTTTACTAAGTGATTTTTCATGGAAATGGCTTTAGGGACCGTTTTGTAAAAGTTGCAAAAAAAATGGGTAGAAAGATGAGAAATAATGGAAAATGTGGGCTGCCATAAGAGGGAAAAACATTCGGCTAGGCTTGGGTAAAGTAGAAATTGCATGCATTTCATCATATGAGCCTAGGGACTAAATCGTAAATATTGTGAAAAGTTAGGGGAAAAATGGTCATCTTGCATGGAGGAAAAATTTAGGCTCGTAATGAATAATGTGAGTTACTAATGACTTATTTTTACTGTTATAGACCCCAAGGAACAAATTTCAGAGGTCGATCGAGGTAAATAGAAGGTTTCGAAATAACCGAAACATGAACTCGAAGCAATTACCAAGTAAGTTCGTGTAACTCGAAGTAAACTTTAAATATACTTGAAAATGCATATTCTTAAATGTATGTTAATTTGGATACTGATTGCAGGACAATCCAAGAAAGATGACAATTGTCCCGGTTGAATGAAAAATGGAGATTCAATGGGTAAATTCTTATTTACATGACATGAGATCATGCATGTGTTGCAGAAAGGGATTTAGCCTGGACGAGTAATTTGATGATCTCAGTATGGTAAGGATCTAGCCTGGACGGGTGTTCCTGAAGTGACCGAACCTCCCGATGAATATATGTGCATTGTGGGTTTAGCTCGGATGGGTAATACGTTTAAGGACTGAAATTAGCCTGGTCTGGCATTTCAGATCCGAGCTTATTGGAGTAATTGTCATTGTAAGGGATTTAACCTGAAATGGTAATCCTGAGAATACTCCTTGAATTTATGTTATGAGGGGTTTAACCTGGATTGGTAATCCCGCCGTAAGAGTGAGGTTCACGGGAGTGTGTATTTAAAATGGTCACTAGCATGACTTGACGAAAAACGGGATACCCATCGAGATTTCTGAGAAATTCAACGGGACTATAATGAGAAACGAGAATGGTAATGTTGAATTGATGAGCTCATCTAAGATTAATGGTATATTGTTTGAGATGAAACTAACTCAATGATTGAATGTAAGTGATAAGGAATTTATACCATGCATGTTTGGCAAGAATATCTTTTATGGTTGTATGCTAAATAACCGGTAAGTTTACCTTCCTGTTATCTGAACTTACTAAGCATGTTAATGCTTATCCCCTTTCCTTTCCCTGTTTTGCAAAGTTTGTGGACTCGTGAAGATTGGAAGACGATTGGAGGAATCATCAGACTATCAGTAGTCTTGCTTTGGTATATGAATACTTTTATTTTGTTATAATGGCATGTATAGGGTAATGGTCATATTTTGTTATATGTGTCATTTTTTTAGCCAAAGTGTTGGCTTATGGTATTGATAATTCTTTTGTACATGGCTATGAGATATGGCCAATATTGAGATGGGTTGTAACCCTATCTATTTTGTATGCCTATGTTTACTTGCCTCAATATTATGATGGTATGATATGCCATGGATGAATGTGTTAAATGAGGCCAAATAAATTGAATATGGTAAGGGCATAAAATGGTATATGGTATTAATAGGGCCCAAGTATGAGATGTGAAATGGGATAATGAACATCCTTAATGCAAAAAGGGATAACCAAGCATGAACTAACCAATGATATGAGGTTACCATACAAATGATCATATCAAAGTGGTTTAAAGATAAATATAGGCCATGTTATATGCCATAAGAACTTTTGAGTGTGTATGAGTGATTTTGGGTGACCAATGGCTTGGAAATAGCTACCAAATGGTCTACCCGGGTAGACAAATGGGCATGTGTCTAGGCTATGTGTGACATACGGTCAACCCTACGGACATGTCGTCCGGTCGTGTGTCCCCTGCACCCTGAAATTTCAGGCAGCAAGCTTTGTAGTAAACACACAGGTAGAGACACGGCTGTGTGTCTTAGCCGTGTGGAGGACACGACCTCTGGCCACGGGCGTGTGACTTGGTCGTGTGCCTCAAATTGCATGATGATGTCATAAACAGAATGTAGCCTAAAATCACACGGGTGACTGCACGGGTGTGTACCTGGCCCTATTGAGGACACGGGCATGTGCTGGGCCATGTGAAAACCCCTGCAGCATTGAAATGAAAAATGAATTGAAATAATTCCGCACGGGCAAGAGACACGTGCGTGTCCCTAGCGAACGGGCATGTGGAAGGCCTCCACACGGGCGTGTGAGGCCAAGGTATGAAAATTTTCCACGAATTTTCTTAAGTTCTCGGTTTGGTCCTGGATGTTTTAAAGCATGTTTTGGGCCTTGTAGGCCCAAAATAGGGACAATATAATATAATTTGATTTAGTTTGACTTTGAAATGAAATTTTATAGCCCGTCTTTTCCTGAAATGTCCTTGTATGTTTGCGGTAATGCCTCGTACCTTGTCTTGGTCTCGAGTGAGGGTAAGAGGTGTTACATTTAGCTTAGGACTGGAAAATACCTTTTATATATATAAAAATTTGTTTTCGACTGTTTTGGCTTGTGAAAGAATCAGGTCTTTTAGGTCTTGATATTGGATAATTACAAGTCTTTTAGTATGTTCTAAATTTATTCTAGTCTTTCATGATAGTTTAGCTTCATTGTCTATCATTTTAAAAACAATTTTGATACAATAAAGTCGTAGACTTAAAATATTATGTCAACATTCTTTAAGTGTTAAAGCTGATGTTTTTAAGTGTCAAATATTTGTTACTTATTTCTTGCTAACAACTGAATCTATGGTTTGATTCTAAAACGACAAATAAGGTAGGAGAAAGGAATGTATTTAATTTAAAATTAATTATTAAGGCTAGGTTTTTTTTTTTTGGATTGATATTATAAAATAGTTTTAACTATAAATATAGGATAAAGTTGTTTTTGCCTCTAATGATTCTACATTGGAACCAACCTTTAGAATGATTTGATATACCTCTTGACTGGACTAGGTAATGAATCTCATTAAACTGATAGAATCTGTGCTAACAAGTTAAGAATTGTTGAGTATTAAACTTTTAGTTTTTTTGTTTTTGATAATTTAATTTTGTAATTCAAGAATTTATTTGAATAAGTCATAAAAACCCATTGGTTTAGTACTTTTAGATTTCATGATTAGATAAAGAAATAATTGACAAAAAAAAATATGTGTGGGATAGTTGGTTCCATTTGGATCTTGTTAGTATTGACCAAATATTGCCCATACTAACTTTTTTAATTGTGTTTAATGTTGTTATTAGTTGTGTTCTCTTTCTTGGTTATTATTCTAGTCTTGGAAAGTTGGCTTTGATTGAGAAAAAAATATCTTAGGATCCTATCTTGATTTTGATACACATCTCCACCATTTGGAACAATCATGTTATCTTCAATTGTTCTTTTCAATAGTTTCAAACATGTAAAAAAATATACTTATGTGACATTTGATTTTCTTGATTGCTTTACTGGCTAAAATGAATATGTTCATATACACAATAGATGAGTACTTTGGCGGTTGAAGTTAGTGGTGAAAAAATCAAAGCAATGTGGGATAAGAAATTGACAGAAATATTCTATGATATTTGTATTAAAGAGATATTGAAAGGAAATAGACCCAATACTCATTTCACAAAAGGCAAGGCTTATTCACAAAGACAACTTAAAAATAGGTGAGATGCCTTGAAAAAAGAACAGAAGGCTTGGAAGAAACTTAAAGGAGGAGATATTGGTCTAGGATGGAATCCTATAAAAAGAACCGTTGATGCTTCGGGTGACTGGTGAGAGAGTAGGCTAAATGTACATTAATAATTCTAGATATTTTTGTTTTTTTTTTCTTATTTATGAGGTTATTGATAATTTCTTATTAAACTACCATTTTATATGTAGATTATACCTGAAGCTCAAATTTTTAGAACATCGAGCATTGGTCTTGAAGCGAAGTTGGACCAAATATTCATGGGGTAGTTGAAACTGGTGATAAAGCATGTACACCTTCTTCTAGTACACTCCGTAATGAATTTTTTAAGGACGATGAAAATGACATACCTAAAGAGAATAAGGAATAAAATCAAGAAATGATGTTCACATTGATGAAAATGATAAAAAAGGAAAACACTTGAGATTTCAACTTCATGTTTTAAAACTGGAAGGAAGAAATCCTCAAAGCAAATTGGAGGGGCTGCAAGATTGTCCAGTCAAATAGAAAATTTATGCAATGCAACTAATAATATGAGTCAAGCCACATCTAGTTTGACTCCTGTTATGGATCCATGTGGTATTCAACATGCGGTCAAAGGGTTTGATAGCATGTTAGAGGAAGTTTCAGAAGCTAGTCCGCTATACTTTTTCTCATTGAAATTATTACTCAATAAGGACAAGTGAATTATGTTTTTTTATCAATTAATCCCAAGATTAGAGCTTTGTGGCTTAAGATGAAAATAAAGGATAATTGAAAATTTTCTAGTCTTGTAGGGTCTAGAGATATCTATTATGTGACTAAACAACAATGCTAAACTACTTTTATCAATACTTGTTTATGTTTGGTTTTTGGATATTGGATTTATGTTCTACTTATTTATGTGTAGTCTAGTTTTATCAATAGTTTTTTATATTTGATTTTGGATATAAAATTTGTTCACAGGTGATAAGTATGGTTGACAATTCCAACAGTGATGAAAGTGATGATGAAAGGAAAAAGAAAGAGATTTTATAATGCATTGAATGTTTTATCAATACTTCTTGGGTCATGTTATCTTCGAAAATGGAATCAAGGTAGATCTTGAGAAGATTCGGGCTGTAGTAGAGTAGGATCTACCAAAAACCATGACAGAAGTACACAATTTCCTTGGTTTGGCGGGGTATTACAAAAGGTTCGTAAAGGGGTTTTCTATGATTGCAACACCATTGACGTAATTACTCTAAGAAAAGATGAGAAGTTTTACTGGTCTGAAGAGTGTCAAAAAGTTTCAATGAGCTGAAGAAGGCATTAACCGAAGCCCTAGTGTTGAGTTAACCAGAATCGAGAACAAAATACTTTGTGTTCACAAATACATCTTTGAATGGATTAGGGTGTGTGCTCATGCAGAAAGGAAAGGTGATTGCTTATGCGTCATATCAGGTCAAACTTCATGAAAAGAATTACCCAACTCATGATCTGGAACTAGTCGTCATTGTGTTGGCTTTAAAGATTTGAAGACACTATCACTATGGGGAGAAGTGTCGTATATTCTTGGACCACTAAAGTTTGAAGTAACTACTCACCCAAAAGGAACGGAACCTATGCTGTTGACGATGGATAGAGTTGTTAAAGGATTATGACTTGACCATTGAATACGATCTAGGAAAAACAAATGTGGTGGTTGATGCATTAAGTAGGAAGTCTGTTTCAACTTTGGCTTCCTAAGAGCAAGTGTATGTCTGGTGGATGATAGATCCCTTTTCACTAAGTTAAGAGTGCGGCCTGTTTTCCTTTCCCGAATATTAGAGTCACAACTCAAGGATGTGTGGTGTGATGAGATAAAGGAACATATGAAGTTTGGCGATGCAAGAAATTTTAACTTGGGAAATGAGGGAGTACTACGGTTTATAGGAAGCCTGTATGTACCCAACGATGAAAACCTAAGGTAAGAGATCTTGGTGTAAGCATACTGAGAACCCTTTTCACTTCACCCAAGGAGTGTGAAGATGTATTGAGATTTGAAAAGGTTATTTTTGTGGGCAGGGATGAAATAGAAAATGTCAAATTTTGTGATGAAGTATCTAACCTATCAGAAGGTTAAGGTTGAACATTAGGTTCTCTTTTAAAAGTTGTGTTCACTTGAGATTCCAGAATGAAAGTGGGACAGGATCACGATGGATTTCATTTTGGGGTTACCCGTTAGTACGTTAAAGAAGAATTTTGTATGGATGATCGTTGACAGGCTAAAAAAGTTGGCACATTTTGTAGCAATGCGTACTAACTACTCAATGGAAAAGTTGGTGGAGCTGTAAATTTTGAAGATAGTTTGCCTACATGGCATTCCTTCATCGATTGTATTTTATTGTGATTCCATATTCACATCAAGATTCTAGAAGCAGCTACAAACGTCTTTTGGGACAAGTTTCACTTTAGTATGGCCTTCCATCCTTAAACTAATGTACAATTAGAAAGGGTGATGCAAGTATTAGAGGATATGCTTAGAAGTGTGATCGACTTTGGGAAAAACTAGGAGAAGTACCTGCCTTCAGTGAAGTTTGTGTACAATAACAGTTATCACGCCAGTTTGGGCATGTCACCTTTCAAAACGTTATACGGGAGAAAGTGTCGATCACCAATTTACTGGTTAGAGCTTAGTAAGAAGAAGCTGGTTAGCCTAGATTTAGTCCGTGAAGCAAAAGAGAAGGTGTTGGTCATCAAGAATCATCTAAAGATTGCTCAAGATTGCCAGAAAGCATATGCGAATAAAAAAAAAAAGAGAGATGTATCCTATGAAGTTGGCAACAAGGTGTTTCTCAAGGTCTCACCTTGGAAGAATATCATTCTCTTTAGGTTAAAGGGGAAACTTAGCCCAAGGTTCATTGGACCTTATGAGATTTTGGAGTGCATATGGCTAGTAGCATATCATTTAGTAGTTCCACCAGAGCCATTTGAGATTTACAATGTGTTCCATGTGTTAATGCTGCAAAGGTATCACTTAGATCCAGACCATGTGGTACAATAAGAGGTGTTGGTGGTGGATTCTTAACTTCTGTTATGAAAAAAAAAGTTCGTCAAGATCCTAGATAGAGAAATCAAAACGCTCAAGAATAAGGAAATCCCCTTGGTAAAAGTGCTCTGGCAGAAGCATAAAGTTTTGGAGGTGAAGTGGGAAAGAGAAAGCTCAGTGAGATAACAATATCCTCATCTCTTCGTAGGTACGAAATTTCGCAAATGAAATTTTTATAAAGGTGGGGTTGTTGTCACACCATCATTTGGCGAGTTGGTACTATTTGGGAGATTACGTTGGAAAAGATTGCTTAAGTCGTAAGACTTAGATAGGTTAAGGTTGATAACTTTGTGGCAAAGTATTTCGTTGAACTTCACCAAGACTACAAAATCTTATTTCATGGATTAGCGTGTTCCTTATTGGGACGAGGTCCTTATTTAGCAGACTCTTTTACTAATAAGTTCGCCACCTATGTTTTGTGTCGCTATTGATAGGAGTGGAGTAGTTAGTGGGACACGTTTAAATCATCTTGCATCCCAGTTGAGGTAACGTGTTAATAATCATGACACCTAGGGAATATCGTAAGATGTAATTAATTAGTGGAAGAATGTGAAAATGATTATTGATTAGAGTTAACCCTAAGTGAGATTTAGGTTAGAGATAGCTATAAATAGGACAACCTGGTAGTGGAGAGAAGATTTCCATTTCATCTTCTCTGCTAGTATTTGTTATCATCGAAGAAAAACCAAAAGAGTTATTCCTTGTTTAACGAAAGTGTTATCCGTTATGCTTATAGAAGCTTTTGTTTTAAGCTTTTTGTTGGTAAATTCTTAAATCCTTCTTTAAGTTTTACCATATAGAAAGAAGCAATTGTAAGAGCGGTTAAGTAGGGCTTTCATTTTGAATATTGAATGAAAATGAATCTTTCATCCAGAAATTGTTTTCATGTCTACAAATTCATGTTATTTCATTGAGTTTTGGTTGTTTTTTTTATATGTTTAAAGAAGTTATTTCATTGTTTTAGCAAGCAAAAAAAAAAAAAGGAATAGGTCCCAATGTCAAAGGGAAAAAACCTGTTGAATAGGAAAAGCTCTAAGTAAAGATTTTTGGTGAGTTTTTTTGTGCCTTGAGTTTGTTATTTGTAATATTACGTTGAATCCTTCTTAACACTATTTATCCCCTCTTGAAAACTAGAAGTTGGATACATAACAAGACTATTAGAATTATTAGCATCAGAGTATTTGACCATACTCTAACTACTACCACCTTCGATGATATTAGTAGAATGACCTATTTTACCTAGCTTAGGTTTGCTATTTCATTCCAAATCAGAGTAAAAGTTACTCTTACAATCCTTAATACGAGTCTACGAGACCTTAAATATAGCCTAAAAACAAAAAAGGGCCAATTTGAAATAATTCTGAAAGTTTAGGGCAAACCTCAAAATCCTAATAAACAGGGGTCACACGGTCGTGTGAAACATCCTAGACCGTATGACCTTCGAAGTTGTGACACAAGGCAATGTCCCAGCTCATCTCTCTGCCCGTGTAACTCACTAATTTGGGTAACACAGCCGTGTGTTAGCCCGTGTGGTGTAATACCCCCAAACCCAGCCTAGACGCTATGGCTGAATCTAGCGGCGTCACATGTGAGTGCTCTTTTGAAAAGCCTTAGCAAGTTAAAATCATTCAATTTGTTATCTTTACTTAAGTTGTGAAATCTCAACTCCAAATATTATGTGAAAACATTTCATTAACACGGAAGCTTAAACATCGTTTGGAAAACAATTATACGAACTCATAAGTTAAGTTTTTAAAATGTATTTATCGTGTCGCCGTTTAAAAATCAAAAAACTTAACAACTTAAAATCCCATGATAAGCCCAAAAATAGTTCGAGTCCGAATACATAATCAATCCCAAAAACAACTTTTAAAGTAAAATAGGTAAAATAAGTGTTACTCATAAAACCATTAAATGTCTGCCAGTGGTTACCATCGAGCCCTCCATCGCACCGATCCATCTACTACTGAGGATTACCTGACAGACAAAATAAACAAAGGGGTGAGTTTTCGCAAACTCAGTGTGTACATCCCCACAAACAGCATGCATCCAAATAGATAACAAAATACAGGTATTTCAGCCTTAGCCATACAGATATCACATGCATAATAGATCAGATATCAGAAAATATGCCCACCAACCTTGCACACCATCTCCGACCAACCCAACATACCATGTGGGGATAGAATCGACCCGCCCAACCCTACACACCAAGTATGGGGATTTAATCAACTCATCCAACCTTATACACCAACTAGTACTGTAAAATAGTACATAGTAGTTATATATGTATATATAGCATCGCTGCCAGATAACAGGCTAAATGCCTCTCAGAATTCCTTCTCTTCACAACAATCTCAACCCAATACAATGCATCATAAATATCATGGCATGCTATTATGCAGATAGCAGATCATATCAACATCATGTCAGAGCAGATATACAGAATCAGACAGATGCACATGCTCCTACTAACACACTTTTCAGTAACCAATCAGAGTATGGGGACTAGGTAACGCTTACCGCCCCTACAGTCAGGTCGCAGTATACTCAGGTGACCCGTGCAACCTTACAGAACATTTTGACAAAATTGGGCTCACATGCCCGTGTGCTCTGCCCGTGTAGGCCTACACGCCCGTGTGGCCCACACGGTCCAAATTGGCTTTGCCCGAGTGGATCACATGGCCTGGCCCAGAACACCACACGCTCGTGTGATTCACCCGTGTCATCCACATGCCTGTGTGGCCTACTAGGCCCTAATGGTAGAGCTCATGCCTGGCACACAGCCTCGCCAGCTCACACGCTCGTGTCTGTCGCACCTGTGTGGCGTACGCATGGCCTGGCTCGTCAGTCACACGCCCGTGTCTCACGACACAGGCTACCACACGGGCAGACGACACGCCCGTGTGGCATCGACAGACTACATTTCAGCTTTTGCCGAACTCATTTTTTATGCGATCGAAGTACACACCTGGTCTGCTTTCGCTGCTAATCCAACCACGAGCACTCTAAAGCCTAAAATTGACAATACCGAGCCTAACTCAGTCTCTTAAATTATATTATTAAAAATAGGCTAATCCCGAAATAAGAGATCTACTTACCTTCAAAGAAGAACGGTGTTTCCTTGCTGTTTAGAACTCAATTACTGATCTATAGCCTTGGATATTCCTTAAACAGTAACCAAAATCCCTCTTAAACAATCTCTAAAGAAAATAACATAACTTAATTAAAGCGATACTTACCGAAACGACAGAACCGCGAGCAATACGCCTAAGCTTATCGAAAAAAGAAGAAAAACGAAGGGAAGGAAGAAAAAGAGAAGGGAATTTTTTGTAGCAAGGGAAAATTGGGAAAGAGAAACGGCAGAAAAAAACTTTTGTTAAAAAGAAGAGAATAAGCCCTAATTTTCCCTAAACCCCAACTCAGATTTCTGATAAAACCCAACTTTTAGTCAAAACTTGCAGCAAAAATAATCCTAACGCTACTGCAGGGAATCGAACTCCAGACCCTAAGCGTAATCCCTTGCCACTTAACCACTAGACCAGCAGGCCCATTCTGTTAAGTTTTTACCAACAAATCCTTATAAGCCCACTGACCTAAAGTCAAGCTTTATTCAAATAAAAACCCAAAATTTAGCCCAAGTTAAAGCTTAAACTTAGGACCTCCCAAACACGCCCCAGAGCACAAAACCACTTAAACTAACACGTTTAAAGCCAAAAATAACACAGACCCAATTGTAAAGATATTTCCATGCTCAACAATCATGAAAAGTCGAATTTACAGAAATTTGAGGCGTTACAATTCTACCCCCTTAAAAAAATTCGTCCTCGAATTTTTACCTAATCAGAAAAGGTGAGGATACTGCTGACGCATTGAATCCTCTGGCTCCCAAGTAGCCTCTTCCGTGCTATGATTCTGCCATAGCACCTTCACCAAAGGAATAGATTTCTTACGCAAAACCTTGACGTCACGATCCAAAATCTGAACTGGCTCCTCCTCGAAAGTCAGATCTGGCTGAACCTCAATTTCCTCCACGGGCACAATGTGCGTAGGATCAGAGCGGTAGCGTCTCAACATCAAGACATGGAACACATCATGAATACGGTCTAACTCCGGATGTAGCTCTAATTGATATGCGACTGGCCCTACTCGCTTCAGAATTCGGTACGGCCCAATAAACCGAGGACTCAACTTACCCCTATGACCGAACCTCAGAACCTTTTTCCATGGCGAAACCTTAAGAAAAACCATGTCTCTCAAAGAATACTCGATGTCCTTCCTTTTTAAATCTGCATAGGACTTCTATTTATCGAAAGACGCTTTCAGTCGATTACGAATCAAGTGGACCTTATCCTCAGTCTCTGATACTAGCTCTGGACCCAGAATACGTCGCTCACCTAACTCAGTCCAGCTCAAAGAAGTGCGACACTTACGACCATAAAGTGCCTCATATGGTTCCATTTGAATACTAGACTGATAGCTATTATTGTAAGTGAACTCTGCTAATGGCAAGTATTCCTCCCAACTACCTCGAAAATCCATGACACAACCCCTCAACATATCCTCCAATATCTGAATCACCCTCTCTGACTGACCATCTGTCTGAGGATGAAAAGCAGCACTGAAGTCAATACGAGAACCCAAAGCCTCATAAATTTTCTACCAAAATCGAGATGTAAAACGAGGATCCCTATCGGAAATGATCGAAACAGGAACTCCATGCAACCTCACTATCTCAGAAATGTAGAGCTTAGCTAGCTTTTGTAAGGAGAAATCCGTCCTAACCAGAATGAAATGTGCAGACTTGGTCAATCGGTCCACGACGACCCAAACAGAATCTTTCTTAGTGGGTGTTAAAGGCAACCCACTAATGAAGTCCATCGTTACTCGCTCCCATTTCCACATCGGTATCTTAACCAACTGCAGCAAACCTGAAGGTAACTGATACTCAGCTTTAACCTGCTAATAAGTCATACAGCGAGCAACAAAGTCGGTAACCTCATGTTTTAACCCTAGCCACCAATACAACTCTCGAAGATTCTTATACATCTTGTTTCCACCAGGATGCATAGCGTAAGGACTACTATGTGCTTCCCTCAGAATCGACAGTCGCAAATCCTCATCATTAGGTACACAGATCCTACCTTAGAAACACAGTACCCTATCACTATTAATCCAAAGTCAGAACTCACACTTGCCGAACTTCGCATACAATTGTTTCTCACGGAGGATCTGTAGAACCACTCTTAAATGCTCGTAGTGCTCGTCCTCACACTTAGAATACACCAAAATGTCATTGATGAACACCACCACAAACTGATCCAAGTATGGCTGAAACACACAGTTCATCAAGTCCATGAATGCCACTGGTGCATTAGTCAACCCAAAAGGCATGACTAGAAACTCGTAATGCCCATAACGAGTCCTAAATGTCGTCTTATGCACATCAGTCTCCTTGACCCTTAACTGATGATAACCTAATCGCAGATCGATCTTTGAGAACACAGAAGCCCCTTTGAACTGATCGAATAAATCGTCTATCCTCAAAAGTGGGTATTTATTCTTAATCGTCAATTTATTCAACTGACAGTAATCGATACACATCCTCATTGTACCATTCTTCTTCTTTACAAACAAAACAGGTGCTCCCCATAGAGACACACTAGGACGAATAAACCCACGATCCAATAGCTCTTGAATTTGAACCTTAAGTTCTGTCAGCTCCTTCGATGCCATTCGGTAAGGAGCGATAGACACTGAAGCTGTGCCCGAAAGCAACTCAATCCCGAATTCTACCTCACAGTTCGGAGGTAATCCTGGTAGTTCCTCTAAAAAGACAGCTGGAAAGTCCCTCACCTTTCAAATGTCCTTAACCGAAGAGTTCTCAGAATTAGAAACACTGATATACGCCAAGTATGCCTCGTACCCCTTCCTTTCCAACTTTTCTGCCACCAATACAGATATTACATTAGTCAGATAATCTCATCGTTCCCCAATCAGGACTATCTCATTATCCTCCTCAGTCCTCAGAACAACCCTTTTCTCAGCACAATCAAGACTTACACGATGTTTCACCAACCAGTCCATACCCAGAATTAAGTCGAACTCCCCAAACGGAAGTTCCATCAGATCAGCTAGAAATATCGTCCCTTGGGCTTCTAACGAAACGTCTTTGAACAGTTTACTAACCCTAATAGACTGTCCCAATGGACTCACCACTGAAATCTCACTAGAAGTGCTCTCATACTGTATTCCCAAAGTCTCAGACACAGAACATGCAGCTTAGGAATGTGTAGAGCCTATGTCTATCAGTGCAACATAAGGTACATTAAGGATTAAGAACGTACCCGTGATGACGTCCGGAGTATCTCCATCCTAACGATGACGTATAGTATACACAAGCGCAAGCTACCTCGCCTCAGTTGGCCCAGCACCTTGGCCTGGTGCTCTCTGTCCTCGGCCCATACCATTACCACCCCTAGCCTAGCCTTGGCCACTAAGTGGCTGCTAAACTACCCTCAGCGGTTGTGCAGTCTCAGTAGCTAGAGCTTGCATCTGATTAGTCCTCAATGGATAGTCCTTAGCACGATGCTCAAAAGACCCACATCTAAGACAAGCTCTAATAGCTCTCCAACATTCGCCCGGATGGCGTCTATTACAAGGCTGACAGATCGCCACCCCCGTCGGTACAACTGTATGCCCAACTCTTACGGGTCCATCAGATCTGGCATTTTTCCTAGGCCTCACCCCAACATTGGAAGACTCTACATCCCTCTTAGCCTTCCCTCTGTCGCGGTTCTGGTGCTCAGCGCACTTAACCTTCTCCGCAATCTTGGCCTTCTCTACCAACACGGCAAACACACACTCCCTCTACGGAGTGATCAGGACCCTCAAGTTATCCCTCAGACCGTCTTCAAAATGGACACAGCGCTCATACTCAGTCGCCACCATGCCTCACGCATAACGGCTCAGCCTCAAAAAGTCAGCCTCATACTCGGCTACCGAACGGTCTCCCTGAGTAAGATTCAGGAACTCATGCCTCCTAGTGTCGATATAATTGGCCCCCACATACTTGCTCTGAAAAGCCGTCTTAAACAAATCCCACGTTGGACTGTCAGGATGAGTGTCATCCCTAACCGCCAGCCACCACTGATATGCTTCATCGCGAAGCAACGAGACAGCCCCCTTGAGCTTCTGCTCAGCAGTAAAATCCAGATCATCCATAACACGCTCCGTGGCATCCATCCAGTACTCAGCCACATTAGGAGCAACTCCAGTGATACCCCAGAATACCTCAGCCCCATTGGACCGGAGTCGTTTCGTAATCGACCCATGGCCTCCAGATCAAGCATTAGCCCCAGCAACCCTCTCTAGAATTTGCAGCATGGCCTAGGACAATGCATCGTCCCCTGCTGCACGGTCTTGAGACTCAGAACCAGTTTCAGTATCAGGTGATACCGGTGTCTCACTAATGTCCAGATTAGGGATCGTATCAAATGCAAAAGACTCAGCTCAAATCCCTCTACGGCCTCTACCTTGGCCCTAGTACCCCGTTCACGAGTACCACGGGTGCTCATCATAACTATTGAATTAATCTATATTAAAAATTTTATGCAAGTCAGTTTACAATTTCGACAGTTGTTATCGGGTATTTTATGCAGAAGAGTTATCAGGGTACTCAGAGTCTATTATCGCAAATCGTAGCTTACTATGGTTTTCAGCTTACACTACCTAGAATGTTTCGATAAGCATACTACCTACAGTAGTTTCACAGCAAACATTAGTATTTTCAAACAGAAATTCAGTATATTCTAAGCATGCTTTCAAACAATTTCATACAAAGTTTCAAAAACTTACAGGATCGGTGCCAAAGACTCGGTGAACCACATGCTTAATTAGAGTATTTGAAAACATTCGAAAGTGTTTCTTTAAAACCAATTTTGGAACCCAAAATTCACAGTCAAGTTTTGAACTTGGCTCTGATATCACTAAATGTAATACCTCCAAACCCAGCCTAGACACTATGGCCGAATCTGGCGGCGTCACATGTGAGTGCTCTTTAGAAAAGCCTTAGCAAGTTAAAATCGTTCAATTTGTTATCTTTACTTAAGTCGTGAAATCTCTACTCCAAAGATTATATGAAAACATTTCATTAACGCAAAAGCTTAAACATCGTTTGGAAAACAATTATACGAACTTATAAGTTAAGTTTTTAAAAAGTATTTATCGTGTCGCCGTTTAAAAATTAACAAACATAACAACTTAAAATCCCATGATAAGCCCAAAAACGGTTCGAGACCGAATACATAATCAATCCCAAAAACAACTTTTAAAGTAAAACAGGTAAAATAAGTGTTACTCATGAAACCATTAAATGTCTACCAGTGGTCACCATCGAGCCCTCCATCGCACTGATCCATCTACTTCTGAGGATTACCTAACAGACAAAATAAACAAAGGGGTGAGTTTTCGCAAACTCAGTGTGTACATCCCCACAAACAGTATGCATCCAAATAGATAACAGAATATAGATATTTCGGCCTTAGCCATACAGATATCACATGCATAACAGATCAAATATCAGAATACATGCCCACCAACCCTGCACACCATCTCCGTCCAACCCAACACACCATGTGGGGATAGAATCAACCTGCCCAACCCTACACACTAAGTATGGGGATTTAATCAACCCATCCAACCCTACACACCAACTGGTACCAGTAAACAAAGATTATATAGCGCTTATATATGTATATACTGTGAATACGCGGATAACAGG
This sequence comes from Gossypium longicalyx, assembly GCA_025698465.1. Taxonomy (NCBI): domain Eukaryota; kingdom Viridiplantae; phylum Streptophyta; class Magnoliopsida; order Malvales; family Malvaceae; genus Gossypium; species Gossypium longicalyx. The sequence goes on from CM047004.1 coordinate 21,607,229, forward strand.
CTAAACGCCTCTCAGACTTCCTTCTCTTCACAACAATCTCAACCCAATGCAATGCATCATAAATATCATGGCATGCTATTACGCAGATTGCAAATCATATCAATATCATGTCAGAGCAGATATACAGAATCAGATAGATACACATGCTCCTACGAACACACTTTCATAAACCAATTAGAGTATGGGGACTAGGTAACGCTTATCGCCCCTACAGTCAGGTCACAGTCGACTCAGGCAACTCGTGAAATCTTACAGAACATTTTGACAAGATTGGGCTCACATGCCCGTGTGCTCTGCCCGTATGGGCCCACACGCCCGTGTGGCCCACACGGTCTAAATTGGCTTTGCCCGAGTGGATCACACGGCCTGGCCCAGAATACCATACGCTCGTGTGATTCACCTGTGTGACCCATACGCCCGTGTGGCTTACACGGCCCTAATGGTCAAGCCCGTGCCTCGCACACGACCTCGCCAGCTCACACGTCCGTGTCCGTTGTGCTGGTGTGGTGCGCACACGGCCTGGCTCGTTAGTCACACGCCCGTGTCTCGCGACGTAGGCTACCACACGGGCAGACCACACGCCCGTATGGCATCAATAAACTACATTTCAATTTTCACCGAAACTCATTTTCTATGCGATCAAAGTACACACCTGGTCTGCTTTCGCTGCCAATCCAACCACTAGTACTCCAAAGCCTAAAATCGATAATACCGAGCCCAACTCAGTCTCTTAAGTCAGATTATTAACAATAGGCTAATCCCAAAATAAGAGATCTACTTACCTTCAATGAAAAACGGTGTTTCCTTACTGTTTAGAATTCGATTACTGATCTACAGCCTTGGATATTCCCTAAACAGCAACCAAAATCCCTCTTAAACAATCTCTAAAGGAAATCACTTAACTTAATTAAGGCGATACTTACCGAAACGATAGAGTCGCTAGCAATACTTCTAAGCTTATCGAAAAAAAAGAAAAACAAAGGGAAAGAGGAAAAAGAGAAGGGAATTTTTGGCAACAAAGGAAAATTGGGAAAAAGAAACGGCAGAGAAAAACTTTTGTTAAAAAGAAGGGAATAAGCCCTAATTTTCCCTAAACCCCAACTCAGATTTCTGATAAAGCCAAACTCTTAGCCAAAACTTGCAGCAAAAATAATCTCAATGCTGCTGCAGGGAATCGAACTCCAGACCCTAAGCGTAATCCCTTGCCACTTAACCACTAGACCAGCAGGCCCATTCTATTAGGTTTTTACCAACAATTCCTTATAAGCCCACTAACCTAAAGTTAGGCTTTATTCAAATAAAAACCCAAAATTTAGTCTAAGTTAAAGTTTAAACTTAGGACCTCCCAAACAAACCCCAGAGCACAAAACCACTTAAACCAACACGTTTAAAGCCAAAAATAACACAGACCTAGTTGTTCAGATATTTCCATGCTCAACAATCACAAAAAGCTGAATTTACAGAAATTTAGGGCATTACATGTGGAAACTATACCTATATTATTCTACGACAGGTTTAGGGCACATGTCGTGTGTTGCCCGTGTGTGACACACGACCATGTGACAGACCGTGTCCCAGGCTGTATGTACCTAAATGTACCTTAAAACTCAATTTTACCAAATTATGATTACTTGGACACTAAGCGACCAATTCACAACCATTTAATTTATTCAAAACACAATTAAACATGTTCAAAATATGCCAAAATAACCATCTTAAGTGTCTAACCAATGCACCCCCATTGGTACCAAATTTTATATCTTCAAACATATTAACAAAGCATCAACCATTCAAAACCTTCATCCATACCAAATTTTCCATAATTGGACTAACATTTAGCTACTTAGGTTACCAAACTTTAAGCTAAACACATACCAAACATTAAGTTAAGCTATCATACCATACATAGCCTCAACCACAACCATATATACAAATAACCATCATTTCCCTTGAAAACCAAAATATCATCACATTTTAAACAACATCAAACAATGGATCTCCTAGGTACCTGCCATGACAAAATAGAACATCACCACACTTGAGTCTTGGATCGTTGTTGGATGTTGAGTTGATGGTAAGTTGAAATGTACCTAACCTACGAACGAAAAACAAAACCGTATGTGAAGTATAACTCAGTGATATTTTTATAATCCGAACAATTTAAACTTGATATGAGTAATTAAAATGTAAGAATGCAACAAGTAATGTTATGAACATATGTTGTAACACCCCTTACCCGTATACGAGGTCACAGCAAGGCACGAGCCATTACCAGACATTTATATTAATACTCACGTAAAAACGACCCATAAAATTTCATCCAATTTAAAAAAAAATTCATACATACATATATTGTCCCTTATATGAGCCTACGAGGCCCAAAACACATATTAGGGATGGTTTGGGACTAAATCGAATTGTGGAAAAACTTAAGAAATTTTCATCAAAATAATGTCACATGTCCGTCTGATGAAGGGGACACGCCCGTGTTCCCTAGGCACGCCCGTGTCCTCGGGCCGTGTAACTCTCTATTTATGACGTTAGCATCAAAACAAGGTCACATGGTCGAATCACACGCCCGTGTGGCCAGACCGTGTGGTCAATTAAAATTAAATGATTTTTCATAAAATGGTGCAGACTTTACAAAGCCAAGGTACACGACCATATGGGTAGGCCGTGTCTCTCACACGGCCAAGACACATGCCCATGTCTTAGCCCATGTGTTTACTACTAGGCACTCTGACTTGTATAACTAGGGTGCAGGGGACTCACGGCCAAACAACACGCCCATAAGCAGACCATGTGTCACACATGGCCTAGATACATGCCCGCATGTCTACCTGTGTAGACAATTTTATGGCTATTTTCCAAGCCTTTTTGCCACCCTTAAAGATTCCCTCACTTTTACACTTTCTTAGCATGCCACAAAGCACATTTGGCTACTCAAATATCCATACCAATTCATAACTACTAGGTTTTTATATCATTCTTTCCAACTTTTCACATTTATGACATTGTTATGGTCATACTTGTTGATCATGAATCATTCACCAAATAAACATGCCTTACCTCACATCCATTATTCACAAGCAACCATATCAACATGAATATATTGTATGCATACATGATTAATAAGGGTTACAACCCAATAATAAATATGAGCCACATTTCATGGCTGTATACAAAATGAATTTATCAAACATCAAAAGCCATCACACTTGACCAAATTAAATGACGCATGTGACAAAAAGATAAGTTACCCTATACATGCCATTATGTCAAAATGAATATTTCTTTTATACCCAAAATGAGATTGTTGATAGTGTGATCAAAGCTCCAACCGTCCTCCAACCTTCACGAGTCCGCAAGCACTAAAAGACAAGGAAAATAAAACGGGGTAAGCATTACATGCTTAGTAAGTCCGTATAACAGAAAGTAAACTTACCGGTCATTTTAAACACTTGATCTCAATAAGTCATACTATCCATAAATTATAGATAAATTTTCCCTAAACACATGCACTCCATCAACAAGTTAGTCACAAATAATCCAACGTGTATGGATGAGCTCATCATATCATGTACACATTCCATTTCATGTTTTCTCACGTCTTATATATGTATATACTTTATCCATTGAATTACTGAATTCTCGATGGATATTTCATCTGTCTATTCATATCCAGTAATACCTTTTTGGTATACTCTCGAGCCACATACCCTACAGCAGAATTACCCATCCAGGCTAAATTCTAGTTATACCATATAGTCTAAGGGCTTTGTCGGATTACCAGTCCAGGCTAAATCCAGTCAATTAGGATTACCAGTCCAGGCTAAATCCCAATTAAAACATATGTTCGATAGGCTCATTTCAGGATTACAGGTCCGGGCTAAATCCTTTCTGCACCACATGCAGGATCCCATTTCATATAAGAGATAACCTACCCATCGGAACTCAGAATTCAAACGGATTACAACATCTTTTCAATAAATTCTGAGATTATGGACATTTTCATACAATAATTTTACATTACTCATTCAATTTAACACAACAATTAAAATCAACATATTTACATATTCAATTATGTTACACGAACTTACCTAGATGATTTTTCGGGTTTGAATTCTAACTATTCCAAAACCTTTTGTTTTTCACGGTCTACTTTCGGGATTGGTCTTTCCGAGTCTATATAAGCAATTTAAATTATTAATTTATCACACTCATCAATTTCAGCCCAAAAACTCTCTATAGCAAAATTATTTTTTCCCCTAACTTTGTACATTTTTACACTTTGGTCCCTAGGCTCATAAAATGAAATGCATGCATTTTCTTGGTTATCCAAGCCTAGCTGAATCATATACTAGCTCGTAGCAGCCCACGTTTTCTTTTATTTCACATATCTACTACTCATTTTACACCTTTTTACAAATAAGTCCTTTTTAGGTATTTTCATGAAAAATCACCTTACAAAATATGCTTATCTAACATCAAACTTTCATATTCCTCCATTAAACATCAAAGAACATGCATATCACATATGAGTAAGTTTTTGAACATAAACCCTAGCTCAAAATATGGGTAAAAATAGAGAGATTAAGCTTCAAGGGTCTTAAAAATGCAAAGAACATTAAAAATGGGGCTAGGGAGCACTTACAATCAAGCTTGAAATGTTGAAAACCCTAGCTATGGAGAATCCCACATTTTCAGCACCCTTAGATAAGATGGACAACATTTTTTCTTGATTTTTCCCTTTTTATTCTTTAATTAACCAAATGACCAAAATGCCCTTTTTACTAAACTTTGAATTTTTATCCATGCATGCCCATTTTTGTCCAAAATTTTAGAACTTGTTTAAATTACTATTTAAGGGCCTCTAATTAATAATCCAACTCAATCCCATGCTAAAAACTTCTAAAACTAAATTTTTGCAACTTATTCAATTTAGTCCCTAAAAATAAATTGGGCATCTTAGGCATAGAATTTCTTCATGAAATTTTTACACAAGTAAGAATTCATATCCTAGACCTCATAATAATCATAAAATAATTATTTCTACTTAGGATTTATGGTCTCGAAACCACTGTTCCGACTAAGCCCTAAATCGAGATGTTACATATATTTCAATTCAATAATATAAATTTGCTCATTTTTTATTCACATCCACTAGATTCCACATGTTCTAGTACATGACAATGGCATTTCATATAGCATTTGATAATTTCAACTCATGCAATGCATGATTCATCTCTTTGTTGAATACATGAATTCATTTCAATATTCATATCCCATTTCATCATTTCATATTCCATTTCCCATCTCATATCAATTTCTCATCCTTGTCATCTCAATATCAACACATAAAATTTATCATTTAATTTCCTCTATTAACACGACTCAGACTCGAACGAATATACGAATCCAACCAACACACCAGTTTGGAACCCAGTGCCTCATTGGATAAATCTAAAATAATAACTGCGCCCAGCGCTATATAAGTTGAGACCTAGTGTCTAATTGGTTAAACCGAAGTAAATTGGCACCCAATGCCTTATCGACTCGAGGTCGAAGAAATCTCTAAACTCTTCCTATCCTATGGCATACCATCTATATCTGACTTAGCCCGAAACAATTAATAGGGTTTCGATTCACTTTACAATACAACCAATGTCCCAATTTCATATATGTACATGATTATATGTAAACATGTATTCAGTTTAGTAGCAATCACAATTTCTCAATTACACATATTCATTTTAATATTTATAAAAGCATCACATTTCTTGATATTCATAATCATCAATTGATTCAATTCAACTCAAAATACAAGAGTACTCACCTCAATTACTTACCATATGCAAACAATTTAATATGTAATAATTTGTAAATTATTTCGGATTATAGAAACACAAACCGTATATTCCGAGCTACTTGATGTCGACCTTGTCTTTTCCCTTCTTACTCAAGGATTCCAGAACGATGTATGCTACAAAATAAAATAATTTAAATAAATCAATAAAATACCACTCAATTCACAAGAATTTTAATTTTTCTACTATATTTTGTTTATTCTTCAATTTAGTCCCTAAATCGAGACTAATTTTAATCTCCACATTTAACTTTATATTTTTATATTAATTTCACTTTAAGCTAAATTTAGTTCCCTATGTTTTAATTCTACCCTTAATTTTGAAATTTTCACAATTTAGTCCCTATTATTCAAAATCAACAATTTATTCTACAATTTAATCCTTTTCCACATCTAACTTAAAAATCTATCAATTTAACCCCTAGTACTTAAAATATTCGACAATGACAACATCTAAAATCTTAAAGAATACTAAAAATTATAACATGGGTCGGGTAGCTCTAAGTACCGGGATTCCAAAAACATAAAAAATTACAAGAAAAAGGACTAAATTGACTAACCAATTGAAGTTGAAAAGTTAGAAACCCCTATGTCGTTGGTTGCTTCTTCTCTTCTTTCTTTCTTTTCTTTTAATTTGCATGCCTTCATTCTATTCCTTCCCACTTTCTTATTTATTTTATTATTTTTATTTAAATTATCATAATTATTACTATTATTATTACATGCATATTATTTAACCCATGACTGGCCACATATACATAACCATTTTTTGAATGGTATAATTGCTACTTTAGTCCCTTTTATTTATTTCAATTTATAATCCAACTTTTAACCCTTACGTAATTTAGTCCTTGTACCTTAATAACTCCTAATTCAAGAAAACTGCTTACTAAAAATTTAATTCACCTCTAATGTAACCCTGTAAATATTTAATAAGAATATTGACAGGTCCAGTTTGTAGAAACTGACTCCTAGAAATATACTTTTCGACACCCCTAACTATCGGATTGTTACAGACCGAACTCTCCCTAATGGCATACCATTACGAAAGCAACTCGATCAGTACTCATCTAATGACCTTGTCATAAGTGCGTTATCCTCATAAAGTATCCTTAATCTCTTTGGGATAATATTCGTTCTCTCAATATGATCATATTTTATCATATTGTAACTGCTACATCTTTCTTAATGAAAAGTCAATTACTATCAAATAGTAATCAAGTCATTCATCACAAAGACGAATGATTCTACTTTTCATCAACCATGTAATGCTAATGAGAGGATATCATTTACCCATTTATTGGACTATGAACTCCATTATTGTGAATGATGCTACATACTGCAGAAGTCGTACACCTAACGCACTAGCTTTCAGTTCTTTATTTATTTGAACTCAGGTATTTACTTACATCAAAGTGTACGAATCACATATACATAGCCCGTCATCCACTTAGGATTTAGGTATGCCACATTATGAACATCACAAGTGAATAAATCCATGAATAGATTCAATATCTATTCATCTTGGGTCTAGTCTAATGTGTTGTCAGCCTAGTCAGTCACATGTATGTCTCTATCTTCTGATAGTCATCCACTCTGATGCCCGAGATAAAGCATCTCCCCAATTGGACTTGATAGATGTCATATTAGTCATTCAATTAGTTTGTGCGTTTCCAATTAGACTAAGGAAATGTTTAGGTTGATCTACTAATATAAGTTGTATTTCCATTTTATGATCCGACCACATAATTTTGCTTAGTATTAGTTTAAACATTAGACAACCAATGAACAACATTTGCTTTCATTTTTTTACGTGAAAAACTAATATGAGGATAATCATATAAAGTATATTAATATAATCTATGAATTTGTTTTATTAACCAATCTGTTTAAAAAATTATGAATGTACATTGACAAAAATATTATACTCAGGGCACTAGATTTAGCACTCAAGTCAATTACTTCATCATATCTAATTTGCTAGCCAAAGTACAAGCTTCTTGAAAGATAGACACAAAGCTCAGCAAGCTATGTTTATAAGTATAACAACCTACTTCTCACCCAAAATATACATGGGATGGTAAGCTTCTAAGGAGGAAAGGGAAGCTAGTGGTAGGATCAAATAAGAAGCTACAAAAGAAGTTATTTTGTTACTTCCACAAAAGCTTTTTAGAGGGATACTCAAGTAACCATGCTACTTGACATCGTTTACCTAGTTTGGTGTACTAGAAGGGGATGGCCAAGGATGTTAAGAACTGGGTTAAGGAATGCTCAGTCTGGTAAAAGTGCAAGGCTGACAACTTTGCTTCTCCAAGCCTTCTGCAACCATTGTCTATACCAAACAAGGCTTAGGCAGCGATCAGCATGGATTTCACAGAAAGCCTTCCTTTCTCACGAGGCAAAGACACAATTTTGGTGGTGGTGAATAAATTCATCAAGTATGACCATTTCGTGGCCTTAGCACACCCTTTTTCTTCTTTCATTGTGTAACATCCTGAAATAGGGCCTAGTCAGAACAGTGGTTTCGGGACCACAAATCTGGCGTTAAAATATTTTTTATGATTATTATGAGTTCTAGGATATTAAAACAAGCATGTGTTAAATTATCATGAAGAAATTCTAAGTATAAGGTGCCCAATTGGAAATTAGGGACCAAATTGAATAAATTGCAAAACTTGGGTTCTAGAAGCAATTTGCATGAAATTACTTTGAATTATAAATTAGAAGGACTTAAATAGAAATTTTCCCAATTTTTAAGTTTTTGGACAAAAATAGGCATGCATAGAAAAAGTTGGAAGTTTTGTAAGGAGGGGCATTTTGGTCATTTGGTTATAAACTTAATAAAAAGGGAAAAAGAAAGCCAAAATTCAGCCATCTTCTTCCCCATAGCTGTTGAAATTCCTAAAGCTCCAGAAGCTAGGGTTTTCAACATTTCATGCTCAATAATAAGTGCTCCTTAGCCTCATTTTTAATGTTCTTTGTAATTTTGAGATCCTTGTAACATGCTCTATCCATTTCTACCCATATCTCAAGCTAATGTTCACGTTTGGAAATTTACCCATGCATGATATGCTTGTATTTTGATGATTTATGGAGGAATATGAGAGTTTAAAGGATGGTAAACAACTTTTAATAGGTAAGTTTTCATGGAAATGGCTTAAAAGACCATTTCGTAAAAAGTATAAAATATGTGGTAGAAATGTGAAATAAAGGAAAATATGGGCTGGTATGAGCTTAGGATACATTCGACTAAGCATGGGTAATCAAGGAATTTCATGCATTCCATTATACGAGCTTAAGGACTAATTCGTAAAAATGTGAAATGTTAGGGGAAAAATGGTCATTTTACTCGCGGTAAAAATTTAGGTCCGAAATGAGTAGTATAACGTATTAATAATTTATTTTTTACTGATATAGACCCCGAGGAACTAATTTCGGAGGTCGACTGTGGAAAACAAAAGGTTTCGAAATAACCGAAATATGAAACCGAAGCAATTACCAGGTAAGTTCGTGTAACTTGAAGTAAACTTTAAACATACTTGAAAATACATATTCTTAAATGTATGTTAATTTAGATATAGATTGCATGACAATCCATGAAATGTGGTAGTGTAAAATGAAAAAGATGACAATCGTCTCGGTTGAATGAAAAAGGGAGATTCAATGGGTAAATCCTTGTTTACATGACATGAGATCCAGCACGTGTTGCAGAAAGGGATTTAGCCCGGACAGGTAATCCGATGATCTTAGTATAGTAAGGATCTAGCCCGAACGGGTGTTCCTTAAGTGGTCGAACCTCTCAATGAATATATGTGCATTGTGGATTTAGCCCAAATGTGTAATACGATTAAGGACTGAAATTAGCCTGGACTGGCATTTCAGATCCAAGAGTATTGGAGTAATTGTCGTTGTAAGGGATTTAGCCTGAAATGGTAATCCCGACAATACTCATTGAATTTATGTTATGAGGGATTTAACCTGGATTGGTAATTCCACCGTAAGAGTGAGGTTCATGGGAGTGTATATTTAAAATGGTCACTAGCCTGACTTAACGGTAACGGGATATCCATCGAGATTTTCGAGAAATTCAACGGGACTATAATGATAAATAAGAACAGAAATGTTTGAATTGATGAGCTCACCTAAGATTAATGCTATATAGCTTGAGAGGAAACTAACTTGATGATTGAGTGTATGTGATAGGGGATTTACACTATGCATGTTTAGCATGAATATCTTTTACGGTTGTACTCTAAAAAAATCGGTAAGTTTACCTTCCTGTTATCCGAACTTACTAAGTATGTTAATGCTTACCCCCTTTCCTTTCCCCTATTTTATAGAGCTCGTGGACTGGTGAAAATTGGAAGACGATTGGAGTATTGTCGACACTATCAGCTTATCTTGCTTTGGTATATAGATACCTTTAGGGTACGTTTGGTTCACTGTAATGGAATAAGGCTGTAATTGAATAGAGTTGTAATGGAATAAAGCTATAATGGAATAGAACTGTAATCAATAATTCAATTGTTTGGTTGAATGGAATAGAATAGAGCTGTAATAGAATTCTTGTGTTTGGTTGAATGGAATAGCTATTGTAATAGTATAAGAAAAAAGACTTAAATGACCAAAGTACCCTTAGCAGAAATTTTTTTAGGTAGATGATTATTGTTATTGTAATTAAATTTTAATAAAATTATTGTTAAGTATATTTTATTAAAAAAATAATTTAACCATATTTTAACATAATTATTATTAAATATAATTTAATAAAATAATATATAATTTAATAACATTCTTAATATAATTATTATTATATGAATTAAAAAATCATAATATATAATACTATAAAATTAATATATAATCTACTTTATTATTCTTATACTGCAACACATATTTAATACGCTAAAATATCATTAGTCAAATAAATAATTTAATATTCTACAATAAAAAATAAAATATTAGAAGTAATAAATAACTTGAGAATTATATTTCACATCCAAACATAATATTCATATATTAACAAAAAGTTACAGGATTCCATTAGTTTATATGTCATAATCTATATGTTATAAAATTTTACAACATAAAAAAGTTACAACATTGTAATGACATTCTATCATGTTATTATACCATCAAAAAGCTATATAAGTATGCATGACTCTCAAAGCAAATTCCTCCATTTCACCCAAATAATCACCAATCACAATTTCACTAAGCCCAGCAGTGTTATTCTTCAGGAAAGCAGCCACTTCCTCCGTAGAGTTGCCAACATTTTTGGTATTTATAAGAAACTCGATGCCTTTGGAAGGCTTCCTGTTAAATAATGAGCCACCTTTCTGCATGTGACCTAGTAAAGTTGGTTAGTAAAACTAAGCTTGTAAAGAAAATGAGAGCTACACATAAAATTAAGCTACATAAAAATACACGAAGAGAAAATAGTAATATGGCAAATTATCATGATATATTTAGGCATCCTTCTGTGACAGTTTCATTACTAGATAAGTAACTGTTACTTGAAGAACCACTCATACTTCTCCCAACATAAAGAAATTACTGACCTGGAGTTCAATCTTGTAAGCCCGGCGTTGCTCAAGCGTAGCAGTATCTGACAATTCAAAATTCATTTCTGGATGCAGCTCACAATCAAGGACAACTCCATCTTATACAATCGAGGTTGAAGGTCTCTCTAATGAAGTGTCACTCTCGAAGCTCTTAGGCAAGTCAGAATCACCTATCTTCAGCTGTTGATCCATCCAAGCTCCCATTGACTTAATGATGCTAACCAAGCACTGCACTAATTCATGCCGGAGAAAAATATCCTGGACTGCAGACAAAGTTGTGGTTGAACCAGATGGTGGCCTTAGTGTAACATCACGATTTTGGGATTAGTCGGAACAGTGGTTTCGGGACCACAAATCTGATGAGGAGAATTTCATTTTTATTGTATTTTTATGGTCTACGATTTCACGAAATGATTTCGTGAAAATTCCGTTCGAAAATTTCGATGTTTGGGCGCTCAATTTAGAAAAAGGACTAAATTGTAAAAAGTGCAAAAGTTGAGTTTTATATGTTAGAGGTGTCTAATTGTCATGAAATTTTAAATGGGAGGTCCTTAAATGATAATTAAACAATTTTATAACTTTTTGGACAAAAATGACCTTGGTTGGGTAAATTTTGAAAGAATAGTAAAAAGGGCATTTTGGTCATTTAGGGGTAAAATGAATTAAAAGACAAATTTTAAACCCCAAATGTGTCCCTTTCTTCTTGCTACAGAAGATTGTACCAAGAGCAGCCATGGTTAGGGTTTTTCCATGCTTCCAAGCTTAATAGTAAGTGATTCCGAGCTCCATTTTTAATGTTCTATATATTTTTGAAATCCTAGTAACATGATCTGCTCATTTCTACCATTATTTTGAGCTAGGATTTATATTTAAAAATTTACCCATGAATGATATGCATGTATTTTGATGTTTAATGGTAGAATATGAAGCTTGAAATTGTGTTAAACAACTTTTACTAAGCGATTTTACGTGAAAACGAGTAAAACGACATAATCGGTAAAAATACCTAATGTTCATAAGTACATGTTAGAGTGAGAATTTTATGTTTCCATAGAAGGGAAAAATGATCAGCATGTCATAAAACATAAGAAAATAGGAAGAATTTTAATTTCCGAACCTTGGGGAAAAAGTGCAAATATGCAAAAGTTTAGGGGTCAAAATGAAAATTTGTAAAAAAATGGTTTTTAGACCCATATGAATAGAGTGACTAATTAGTAGACTAAATGTGATATTATAGATCAAGGAAATCGAGATTTGGGCTTAAATCGGGAAAATACAAGGTTGCAGACTAGAATAGTAAATTGCCATTTCTGGATCCGAGGTAAGTTCGCGTGATTTAATAAGTCTATTATTCATGATATTATTGATATACATGAAATATAATTTGCTATAATTGTATTGAATTTGATGTTAATAGAAATTTGATGGGATGTGATATTTAAAAGAAATTGGTGATTACCGAGAATATGAGATATTGCATATGTTGCAATAAAGGTTGTCTCTAAAGGATAATCTTTTGATCTCATTATGAAAAGGAAATGTACGCCTTGTGTGTACAATGTGAAAAGTGGTAGCTTCGCTACCGATCGATGAAAAGTGGTAGCTTCGCTGCACGATCGATGAAAAATGGTAGCTTCGGCTACCTGATCAGTGAAAAGTAGTAGCTTCGGCTACCTGATTAGTGAAAAGTGGTAGCTCTAGCTACCTGATCAGTGAATAGTGGTAGCTCCGGCTATCGAATGTGAAAAGGGATAGCTTCGGCTATCAAATGTGAAAAGGATAGCTTTATTATCGAATGTGAAAAGGGATAGCTTCGGCTATCAAATGTAAAAAGGGATAGCTTCGGCTATCGAATTTGGAAAGGAATGGTATACTTTGTGTATACCATATGAAAAGGAAAGGTATACTTTGTGTATACCATATGAAAAGGAAAGGTATAATTTGTGTGTACCACTTGGAAAGAAACGTACACCTCGAGTGTACAACTGGAAAAGGAAAGGTCCATCAGAAATTCAACGGGTATTATAATGAATAATGCGATGAGAGTCCCAAGATGGGCATGATGATAAAGGTAAAGTTAATTGATATGCTATGGATATGTACAGGTATGTACATTATACTCATAAGTGATGCCTTTTTGAAATGTGATAAATGATGAGTAAGCGAATTCATGCATATATATGTGTATACATGATGAACAAGTGAAAAGATTTGAAAGATGAATCATCATCATGCTTATGATTATTAATTGTGTTGCAATATCATGTTAACCTACATTGTGTAATTGAATATGAGATTTATGAAATAATGAGTTCATGATCAATGTGACAATGGAATTATGATAGCTATTGTGATTTTTGCACTGAAACAGTGTTGAATAGCAGCAGTAGCCCAACTTTGAAAAATCACCATAAATGGTGGAAGTTGAATTAGAGGCTGAATAATATATGAAATCAAATCTTAATGATTCTAGTTTCACATAAGGGAAACAGTGTAAGCAAAATAATTTTTTATTATGAGATATTTGAATTCTTGTGATATAATGTCAGAATGAGTTCGAAATCCCCTATTCTGACTTGGGAAAATCACTAGAAATTGTAAAAAAATAATTATGAGTTATAAATCATATGAATAAAATTCTTAATGAGTCTAATTTCAGGAAAAATAGACAGGAACATTATCCGAGTCTCGCAGTATGAGATAAATAAATTTTAGTGAAGAAAGGTCGAAGTTGTCAAACAGCGAAAAAAGGGAAACTTTGAATAAAAACTGTACTTATTGGAAGAACCAAAAATTCTGAAAATTTTATGGTGGAAATATATATGAGTCTAGTTTCTGGAAAATTTTACAGATATTAATTTGAAGTTTCGTAACTCCAGATATAAATGATTTAGTGACTGTGACTCAAGAAAATAGCTTAACCAGAACATGTGTAAATGTACAATTGGGATAGTTTTACTATGGAAAGCATGTTAGTAAATTGCTTATTATTTTCATACGAGCTTACTAAGCGTAAAGCTTACCTCCTCCTTTCCACTTCTTTTTGTGTTGTCAGGTTAGCTCAAGGTTGGAGATCGTCGGAGGCAGCATCACACTATCAAGCCAACACCTTGAGAGTATAAACACATATGCTAGAATTATCAAGTGAGTGGCATGTATAGGGATCTAGTTTTATAACATGTGTTATTATAATTTGGCCAAATATATTGGTCTTTAGTGAGCTAATGATTCTAACTTATAAATCTTGCTATTCATGTTATGTCTGATATTGGTGATGTGAATATGCTTGTGTGTCATGCATGGTTGGTAATATGTTATGTGTTGTTGTGAGAATGCCATGCTTGTGTCTTGATTGTGGATATATAATTACTCAAATATCCCATGTTAATTGCTATGAAAATATATAAGTGTATGTAGGTAATTAAGGGTGACAATTGGCTTGGAAAATAGCCTTGAAATTGTCCACACGGATAGATACACGGACGTGTGTAACCACACGGCCCAATCCACACGGGTGTGTGACTCTCCGAAGTAAGAAAATTAGTTAAGTTGCCCATAGATTTTTAAAGTTCTTGGTTTAGTTCCGAACCACCCCAATGTATGTTATAGGCTTCGAAGGCCTGTATAAATGACGATATGTATGTGTTTAAGATGTTTTAATTTTGGACAAAAACTTTGTGGCCCGATTTTGCATGTTGTAAATGTTTAAGTCTGATAACGCCTCGAACCCTGTCCCGGCGTTGGATACGGGTGAGGGGTGTTACATTTAGAGAAGTCTTCAGGAGGCTATTGACAACCCTGCAAATATCTGATGAAATTATAAGAGTTTTAATACATTGTATAAAGTACGAAACATTAAGAAATAAAACAAAATGAGAAATTAAAATATTTGTTTACATTAGAAAGAAGCTAAAGCAAGCTCTGGAAAGATCTCCAAAGACAGATGTTCAGATTAATTTTTATATTGACCTTCAAGATTTTTACAAAATTTGGGAGAAAGGTTCCATTTTCATATGAGATTTCACATACAGTTTAATTATATGATTTCTAATTCATTTTACTATAGTGCAACAACTAGAAATAAATTAATTATTGTTTTTAAACAGGTATGATCACATGCACATATTTGAAAGAAGCTAAAGCATGCTCTGATAGCTCAATTGATAACTGGTACTTGAGTTAATTCTTATATTGACCAACATTCCTCTTTCAAATTTTGAATCAAACTCATAGAGGATTTTACATCTAATTCAGGATACTTCTATGGGAAATTTAACATGATAAACATACTAGATGATTCCATTGAAACAAATTTTTTACTTGGATCAAAGGCTTGATTGTGTCACGATTCAGAATAGATCTGTTTTCTTCCCATTGATCAAGAAGCACGTCCAAGAAATCACCATTCCTGGTGGTTGAATCTAATGCTCTGGCCTTCATTCGTTTATCAATCATGTCGTCAAATATCTGATGTATCCCGTCATAATGCAGCCTTGCACGCTTTCTTACTCCCTACAAAACAAACCTCTTCAGCACCGAAAAATAATCTGATAAATTTGGTTTCCTTGCGCTCTCCACTGTCTTCCACATCAGATCCTTTAACTCTTGAGTTCTACCAAAATTCTAGGTCAACAATTATTAGGAAAAGACTACCTTTCAAATATGTTTGGTGAATCTACGTCATAATCATAGTTCATAAATATATCGATGGTTATCTCTGAGTCCCCACCAATCTTGTCCAACAAATTAAGGATAGTCATTTTCTGTAGAAAACTTAGCTGGAGAACATTCTCTAGAACTCGAAGATAAGCATAGGAAAGAATATTCCAATTTCAGCTTTCAACCCTGACCTAAATTTTGTTAACAAGCTCATAAAAATAGAACACTAAAGCTGGAAAACTGACATTACTGACTTGTAGATCCAACTAAAGTACTAGAATTTATAGTACAATAATAGGAAATCGGAGGCATCTTGTACTTGGAAGAGGATGCAAATACATCTATGTCTATTTCCAACTTCATTTATACCTGAAGGAGCTGTCTATACTGCCCGCTAGCAAAACTTCTAGTTCCATTTGACCCTCTAGTGTCTGGACATCAATTTGTGTCAACTCCAAAGCACTATGATGTATATTTCTTAATAAATTTTCGTCTATTGCACCATATCTCCAAATCTGAAATATTGTAAAATACAATAATGAAAACTAATTTATTATCAGTAAGAAATTTGGGAATAAAACTCTGATTTAAAAAATGACAAATATTGCAAAAGGGATATGCATGAGTATTACAGATAATATAAATTCATCAAAATTTGAGTTATCTCCTCCATTAATTAGTTTATTTTTGTCGTCTCTAGCAGCAAAATCGAAATAATAAAATAAGGATTAAGAGGAAGAGATCGATATGATGATTACGATTAACTCCCTGCAATTCAATTCTAGTCCGTAGGTTTCCCATAAGAGAAAATGAAACATCATCTCCCTCAAAAGACAGAGATTTGAGAGTTGAGTTGTAGCTTTTTTTTAAAAAAAATTGAAAGAAAACCCATCACCAAAACCCGTCTAAAATAAAATTTGATTATTGCAAGAACAGAAACCAAACAAAATTAAACTTAAAAAGAAAAATCTTCTAACCTAAAAGCGTATTATTGTGATAAAAGAAGCAACTTTGAACACTTTTGCAAAGAAAGTCTGAAGGAGATTTTGGGAAGAATTTTCTTCATTTCTATTCGGCGATAGTCGGAATGGCCATTCAAAGCTTTCAGCATCGAATCCCTATTACACGTTTGAAGGAATAGAAACGCTTTAAGTAATACAGCCGAATGAAGAAACGGTGAACCAAACAAAAGCATTACTATTCATAAAAAAAAGGAGGGAATGGAATAGTCATTCCCTCCAACCAAACATAGTGTTACTTTGTTACAATGGCATGTATAGGCTTTTAGTTATTTTGATATATGTGTCATTGGTTAGCCAATGTAAGGGCTTGAATGATATACCTATTCATTTTGTATATAGCCATAACACATGGCTCATTTTGATGTAGGTTGTAACTTACTAATTGTGCATGTCATTTTTAAATGTTCATGAGATGGTTAAATGTAGTATATCATGAATGGACATGTGGAATGTAGCCAAATCACTTGGAGATGGCTAGGTCATAATTGGCAATGAGTTATAAAATGAGCCAAGTCTAAACGTGTTTGATGATATGGTAATCCTTAATACAAAGAGGATAATCTAGCATGTATAAAACCAATGAGATTAGGTTAACATGCAATAGACCATTGGATGTAGTTATTGAGCATTTTAGGTCTTGTTAAATACCATAGAAATTCACAGATGTGTGTGGTTGTCGAGGGTGACCATTGGCTTGGATTTTAGCCTCCAAAAAGGTCTAAACGGGTAGACACTCGAGTGTGTGTCTAGGCCGTGTGTGACACACAATCAGTTCCATGGGCGTGAGGTACGGTCATGTGTCCCCTACACCTAAAATTTTTAGGTCAGTATGCATAGTAGTAAACACTCGAGCAGAGACACAGCCGTGTGCCTCAACCGTGTGGATGACACGGCCTAGCAAACGGGCGTGTGTCTTGGCCGTGTGCCCTTAAACGCATGATGATGTCATAAATAGAATACTCAGGTTTTTGGACACGGGCGACGACACGAACGTGTCTAGGCCGTGCGAAGGACACAGGCCAGGGATACTAGCATGTGTTCGGCCGTGTGAAAACCCCTGCAGGTTCAAAATAGAAAATAAATTCAAATAATTCCATACGGGTAAGAGACACGAACGTATCCCAAGCACACGGGCGTGTGCATTGCCTCCACACGGGCATGTGAAGCTTAAACCTAGGAATTTTCCTAAGATTTTCTTGAGCTATCGGTTTAGTCCCGGACCATTCTTAATGCATGTTTTGGACCTCGTAGGCCCATAATAAGGACACTATGAATATGTTTAGTTGGTTTTAATTTAGAACAAAATTTTATAGCCTGTGATTTTCCAGAAATGTCATGTTTGTTTACGGTAATGTCCCATACCTTGTCCCGGCCTCGGGTACGGGTAAGGGGTGCTACACACTGTTGCCCAGGAGTTCCTTAACAACATTTACAAGCTTTATGGGATCCCTAAGTCAATTGTGTCTGACCGTGATATGGTATTCATCAATCAATTTTGGCAAGAGCTTTTCAAATGACTTGGCACAAGGTTGCAACTCTCCACTACCTACCATCCACAAAGTGATGGCCAAATGCCTGGATAGTTACCCTCAGGTGTATGACTGGGGACCGTCCTATAGATTGGCATTTGTGGTTACCATTGGCAAAATGGTAGTACAATTCAAACTTCCATTCTGCCCTACAAACTACTCCTTATGAAGCTCTTTATGGGCAACCTCCACCCCCGATCTACCTTGTAACGACCCAATAGTTATAGGTATCGGAAAGTAAATTTTTGAATCTCTGTTTTCATAAAGTAGACTCATAAATATTTATTAAAAATATTTACGAAACTAGTTGAGTAGTTAATTAGGTTTTGGTTAGGTGAATTTGCATGAATTAAGAGTAATTAAGTATAAGGACTAAATTGCATAAAGAATAAAAGTTGAAATATAGATTAAAGAAAAAGTAAAAGGACAACAATTATGCCAGTTACATTAAATGAGGCGGCATAAGTTTTTATTAATATAAAAATCTAAAGTTAAAATATATATAATATTATAATAATAAACTTTAATGTTTAAGTAAAGATATTATATTATATTATATTATATTATATTAATAATATAAAAAGAAATAGAAATAGAAAAAGAGAAACAGAGAACGAAACAGAGAAGGAAAGAAAGAAAAAAGAAAGAAAAGGAGAAAGAAGGAGATTTAGGGTTTCAAGTGTTCAAAGCTCAATTAGTTAGTCAATTTAGTCCATTTTCTTGTAATTTTTATGTTTTTAGAATCCTGATATTAAATACTACCCAACCTATGTCAAAACTTTAGAAATTATTGAGTTTTTAAATGTTGTCTATATTGAATAATTTGAGTATTAGGGATTACAATGATAGATTTTTATGTTAGAAATGAAAAAGGATTTAATTGTAGAATAAATTATAAATTTTGAGTATTAGGGACTAAATCATGAAAATTTTGAAATTTAGGGATTTAAGTGAAATTAGAGAGTTAAATCTAGTTTAAAGTGGAAATTGAATGAAAATATTGAATTAATTGTGAAGAAATAAAGTTAGTCTTGGTTTAGTGACTAAATTGGAATTTAGGCAAATGTTGAAAAAAAATTGAAAATATTTAATGTGAAATTGAATTGTATTGTATTAATGAATTTTAATTGATTTAATTTCGTAGCTAATGTTGTGTCGAAAACCTTGACTAAGAAAGGAAAAGATAAAGTCAACGAGAAATAGCTTGGAAATTCTAGTTTGTATTTCTATAATTCGAAACTAGTTATTAATTGTTGTAATTTTTTTAATGTATATGGTACGTGTTGAGGTAAGAATTACTATGTTTTGCAATTGAAATGGATTGATTTAGTATGTGATGAATTTATTGAATTTATATTGATTGAATTGGTATATATATTGAATATATTGATTATTTGAATTGAAATGAATATTGGTTGAATTTGAAAAGTGAAATTAAACTCTATTAACTATATCAGGCTGAGTTAGATATAGATAGCATGTCCTAGGATTGGAAGAGTTCAGGGATTTCTTTGACTTTGAATCGATTAGACACTGGGTGTCAATTTATTACTTCTGATTAATTCGATGAGGCACTAGGTGCCAATTTACTTCGGTTTAGTCGATAAGATACTGGGTTTCAATTTATTACTTTCGATGATGTACTGGGTACCAAACTGGTGTGTTTTGGTTGGATCCGTGTATCCGTCGGAATCCGAGTCGTGTTAATAAGGGTAATTAAGTGAAATGATACAATGATTGGTATTGCAAAACATTGAATGTGAAATGAAAATGAGAAACATGAATTGTGTATCATATTGTGAAAAGCTATTTGTATAGCAAGTATGAGATTTGAAATAGCAAGTGATGAGAATTGAATATGTTATGAATGATGTGTTTATGAATTGATGAATTGAATGACTAATGTTATTGCATGATTAAATATATATTATAATATCTCGCCTTTACTTATTCGGATTATAGAAATACCACTGAGTTTATACTCAGCGTACGATTTTGTTTTCCATGTATAGGTTAGGGACTTGATTTTGATTGCCGATTCAGCATCCAAACAACAATCCCGATCTCAAACGTGGTGATGTTTATCCTTTTGTGTTTGTAATAGCCCAATTTCGGTGAAATCGGAACAGTAGTTTTGGGACCACAAATCCAAGCCGAAAATAAAATTTATTTTTATTTTATTATATGATCCATATTATATTAGAAATGTTATGTGAAAATTTTGATAAGAAAAATTTTACCGATTATGTGCTTAATTACAGGAAGGACGAAATCGCATAAAATGCAAGAGTTGGATTCTAGTAGCTAGAAGGATCAAATAGCTATGGAATTCAAAACTTAAGGTTCTTATATGGTAATTAGACCATTAAAGAAAGTATGTAGATATTTTGGTATGACTCATCCATGGAAAAAAAAGCTAAGGACTAAATTGGAAAGATGAAAAGTTATTAAATGACAATTTAATTAAATGAAAAAAAATTCATATCATCTTCCCCAAATATTTCCATGAAAACCCTAGGAGAGAGGAAGAAGACTTATCAAGCTTATTTGGGTAAGTAATCAATCCCCGTTTTTAGTCATTTTTATATTTTTGAAACTGGGATAGTCTAATCTATCTATTTGGGGGATCAATTTGAGAAGTTATCAAAGTATGAAAAATGGTTCATGGATGTATATGCTGCAAATTAGAAATTTATCATAGAAAATGAAAGATTGCTGATAGATAAACAACTTTTACAAAGTAATTTTTGATGAAAACTTGGTTTAGGAACTAAAATGAAAAAGTGGTAAAAACTCATGGAAAATTCTAAAATTTGTGAAATGTATGTGCTGTAAATGTAGAATATAAATTTCGGCTAGGCTTGGAAAAAGGGTTAAATTTCATGAATTTCATTTTCCGAGCCTAGGGATGAAATGAGAATTTATGAAAAAGTTAGGGGAAAAATGATAATTTTGCCTAGGATGTAAATTGAGTCCAAATGTATATGAGATGTGTGAATTTGATGTTAAATTTACTCGTATAGATCTGGATAGACCAAATTTGGAGTTAGAACAAAGAAAATATCGGATAAGTAGATGTTTGTACATGAACCTTTGTCGAGGTAAGTTTGTATAACTAAATTGCGTTTATTTACATGCTTGCATTGATTGTGTTTATGTAAATTATATAAATGTCATAAATATTTGAAAGGATTACATATCCGATCAAGCCCGATAAATAAAAATGTTTAAATTAAATGATAATGCCCGATAGATGATAAAGGATAAATGATGAGAATGTTACTTATATGCTTGAAATGAATGTGGAATGTGTTTATTTGAATTATATGAATGTTATGGATGTTTGGAATAATCACATGCCCGATATTGCTTAAGAAAAATGTTTAAATTCTGGTTGAATAAAATGGAAAATCGATAGATATATGCTTTCCCAAAATGAATGAGGTCTAGCATTTGTGGCTGACGGGATTTAGCTCTGACGAGTAATCCTATTGACCTCATTTCTAAAAGGATTTAGCCCGGACGGGTAATCTTGATATAAGTCCTCTCGAGCATATGTTATGGATTGGATTTAGCCCAGACAGGTAATCCAGATCAAGCTCCTTAGAGCATATCACATAAAAAGATTTAGCCTGGACTGGTAATCCTATTGTATACATGTGTAACTTGAGAGTGTACTCTCTGATATAGTACCTTATGGGTACCATTGGACATGAATTGACGGATCCTGATTTGTACACCTCGAATGTATTACCTGCATATCCATTGATATTTCGAATAAATTCAACGAGTGACAATTCCAGGCATGAGAAGATATGATTGATAAAATGAGTTATTACACCTATCTATCTGAAATACAAGAAAATGATGATACTTGACAAATGATATATGAAAACATGAGATGATGATATTTTTACATGGACTTTATTTGATGAATATATGTTCATTCTTGATTATAGACTTGTACACCTTGAGTGTACTAATCGTGACCTTGATATTTCGAGTAGTATGAGTAAAGTTCTGATATGAAATGATATGAACTCGAAATGAACTATTATGAAATTATACTTGTGATAATGAGATGAATTATGCATGTTGAATGAATACATGTTGTAGAAAGCATATGTGCTTGGAAACTTGATTGTTGTTGAGCCCATATATGTTTTGATGTTATTATGGAATATATGACTAACAAGGGCAATGATGATGTATGTAGGGCTTGAGGTCAAATTAATTGAATATGCCTTACATAGTTACCTCAAAATAGAATGAATGGTAAGCTAAGTACCATGTTATACAAACTTACTAAGCATTTTATGCTTACTTAGTTTTATTTCCCTATTTTAGAGTAAATCGGAAGCTCGTTGGATTAGAAGCTTGGCGAAGATCACTTTCACTATCCATCAGCCCATGTCGGTATAATATGGTAAATCAATTAAGGTTGTAATGGCATGTATAAGATATGTTGGCCATATTGGCATGTAAATGTAAATGATACTTGTAATCTAACCATTGAAGTGGCTAGTAACAGTTTGTTTAAATATACTTGTAATGTCAAACTATGGCAGCTACATATATGTTAAGTAGTTGATCAAATCATGTTTAATACATGTGTGAATTCAAATAAACACATTCCACATTCATTTCAAGCATACATGTCTACAAACTAAGGTAAGATTGTAGACATGTATGCATGAAATGATATGCCATGATGAATTATTGAAATTGCTTAATTTGAATGCTTGAATTGGTTGGATTGTGTTTGATATTCTTTACTGCAGGAAAATGGTAAATTTTGGGTGAGAAATGAAGCTAGGAATGGCTTCATTTTGTCCACACAGGCGTGTGTCTAGACCATGTGTGACACACAGCCGGGTACATAGGCATGTAGCTAGGTCGTGTGTCCCCTGCACCTTAATTTTTTAGAAACACAATGCTCAGAATTGAGCACAAGGGCAGAGACATGGGCGTGTGTTTCAGTCGTGTGTGCTACACTGCCTGGAACACAGGCGTGTGTCTTGGCCATGTGAAACCTGCACCTAAATTTGAAATGAATTAATTAACCATACAGCCTAGCACACAGGTGTGTGGCATGGCCGTGTGCATAACTCAGAGAGTTACACGAGGTCGAACACAACCTCCAACACGGTTGTGTCCCTTGGACCACATGGGCGTGTGAGCCCTACACCTTGGAAAAATTTTGTAATTTTGTGAAAATTCTTAGAGGTCCCGATTAAGTCCCGACTCGATTCTAATACTCATATTAGACCTCTAGGGTCTATTAAAGGGACGTTATGAATAAATCTCGGTTAATGAATAGAAATTTTACTTGAATTATTTGAAAATGTTCTGAAAGTTTTGATAATGCTCTGAAACCCTGTTTTGACTATAAATACGGATTAAGGGCGTTATAGTGTCAGTATGTACTTGGGATGTCTAAATATTAATCATTTTGTGGATTGATTGTACATAAGGTTATATGTAACAGCCAGATATTGGGTCTAGTCACAACAGTTGTTTCGGGACCACAAATCTGACGCAAAAAATTTATTTTTCTTATATTTTTATGGTCTACAATTTTATAGAATTATTCTGTGAAAATTTCGTTTGAAAATTTTGACGTTTAAGCACTCAATTTAGCAAAAAGGACTAAATTATAAAAAGTGCAAAACTTATAAGCTAGAGGTGTCTAATTGCTATGGAATTTTAAATTAGAGGTCCTTAGATGGTAATTAGACCATTACTTAAGTTGGTGGACAAAAATGAACATGAAGTAAGAGAATTTTTATGTTTTAAGTTAGGGGCATTTTGGTCATTTGGTTAAAAAATGAATTAATAAGCAAAATAAAAGCCAATTTTTGCTCATCTTCTACCTCTTGGCCCAAATTTACAGGAGGAAGGCATAGCTAGGATTTTTCAAGCTTCCAAGCTCGATTGTAAGTCCGTTCTATCCCCGTTTTTAATGATTTTCATGTTTTTGAGATCCTTGCAACCTAATCTAGCTTACTCAAGGATTAATTTGAAAGAAATATGAAGTTTAAAATTTTACCCATGTTAGATATTTGTGTATTTTGATGTCTAATGGTAGAAAATGTATGTTCGGTGTTAGATAAACAACTTTTGCTAGGTGATTTTTAATGAAATGTCAAAAATGACCTATTTGTAAAAGTTATAAAATAAGTAGTAAGAGTGTGATTAAGTGGAAAATATGGGCAGGTATAATATGAAAATGATTCTACTAGGCTTGGGTTTTGAAGAAATTGAATACATTTCAATTTACGAGCCTAGAGACTAAATTGTAAAAATGTGAAACATTAGGGGCAAAAATATAATTTTTCCATAATATGATTTTTGGACTGAATTGAACAATGTGTGTATTAAATAAGTTAAATCTGTTATTATAGATCAAGAAAAACGAGGTTCAGACCTAGATAGAGGGAAAAACAAAGTGTTTGACGATTAGGTCCAATTCTACTATTTTATACCGAGGTAAATTCGTATGTAAATAATGCATCATTATATTAATGTTTTAAATGCTTTAATATTGTATGAGTTATGATTAACTCTTGGACGTACTCGACAAAGTTTCGATAAGCAAGAATTCTCGTTTGAGCCTTAGGAATAGAATAGGATACGAGTGACATGTCACTAGGAACCTATGTGTTTATGTGATCTGGGTGCTTGTCTCGTACGTCCTACCAGTGGCTGGGTAGTTCGACATGAGTTGTGGTTACCTGACAGCTTGTGTGAGCAGTACTATGTAGCTACGTCCTAATTGACAGCTTGTGTGAGCAGGCCCGTGAATAGATCAAAAACGAGCCTATAAGTATAATGAGATGTGAGGTAGCTATGGCTACATATATGGCACTTATGTGTAAGATTTTCGAGTATCCGTTAATATTCCAAGTGTTCAACGGGAATGTCAAAGTTGTGAAGGACTATGGTTATGATGTGAGCTGATACAGGTATGTACATAAAACTCATACGTAATGAGCTCGATATGTGATGAACCCTTGGTAAGGTTGTGACTGAGTAAGTTATGACTAAAAGAATTTAATGACATTCATGCCATATTTCATCATGTAAATTGTATGTTTAATGTGTGGTTATGATGCTTATTATTTGCATAGGAACTTACTAAGCTTTATAGCTTACTTCCATTCCTTTCCCTTGTCTTATAGTGTCACCAAGCTTGCTCGGGGATTAGAGACTGTCGAAGATCCACTCACACTATCAACGATTATTTTGGTACCAATGATTTCAACATTTTGAGTTATGGCATGTATGGGGGACTTGGTCATTTTGTTATATGTCATAATTGATTTGGCCAAATGTGTTGGCTTATATTGGTTGAAAGTTCATTTTGTATAAGGTCATTTGAAATTGGCTACTATTGGTATAAGTAATTTATATGATGATGCCTTTCATGGATGTGGGATTTACTTGGTTTGAATTAATAAGTATGTGATGTTTGTGTATGATAGATGGTAGCATGTGAAGAATGTGTTAATGTCTTGGTTGTGACTGATTTGGTTGTATGTAAATGCTTGAATTGGTGCTATGTTGTGTGGTGTAGGTGTGTGCATCAAAGGGTGAAAAATGGCTTGGTAAATAGCTTTATTTTTGTCACACACGGGCGTGTGTCTAGGCCGTGTGTGACACAGGGCTTGCCCCACGGGCATGTGCTTAGTCCATGTGTCCCCTACACCTTAATTTTGAGAAACAGAATGCTCAGAATTGAGCAAACGAGTAGAAACACAGGCGTATGTCTCAGCCGTGTGGATGACACGGCCTCAGGCACGGGCGTGTGAAGTTTGCACCTAATTTATGAAAAATTATGAATTTTAATTCGACCACACGGCCCAGCACACGAGCGTGTAACTTGGCCGTGTGTCTTTAATTTTTTCTTGGGTAATAAACAAAGAGTTATACGGGGTTGGGACACGGGCGTGTGTGACCATACGGCCTACCCACACGGGCATGTCCCATATCCATACGAGCGTGTGACCCCTATTTAGTGAAAAGATTTTTAAGTGCCGTAAAATTTTCTAAGGTTCTCGGTTTAGTCTCGAACTGCCTCCAAAGCATGTTTTGGGCCCCGTAGGCTCGTATTAGGGTCTTTATGGTTAAATACAAAAAGTTTTAATTTGGACGAGAATTCATGGCTCGAAAATGTACGTTTGCTTGTGTTTAAGTCTGGTAATGCCTAGTACCCTGTTCCGGCGTCGAATACGGGTAAGGGTTGTTACATTATAAGTTAATATTGGTTGGTTATAAATATATATATATGAGTATGTGTTTATGTTTAAGGTTATAGTATGACAGGTTTAAGTTAATGTTTAAATGAAAATGATATAGGTAAATTAGATTGAATTTAGCATGTTTACAAATTGGATTTATATGATGTCTTATTAATGTGTTTCGATGATATAATTGTAGTACCTATAAGGGTACATTGGTTAGATACCTAGGTAGACTGTTCAGACATGTTTTGAATGTATTTGATCTGAAAAGTTTGATAATGCTTCGTAACCCTGTTCCAATGACGGATAAGGGTTAGGGGTGTTACATGCCTTATTTGGCTGGGCCATCCATAGTGGCTTGTGTTGATAGGGGTCTACAGTAATGAGAAACATCTAGGAAGCTTCTTCATTTCCATATCAAGCGTGCTCAGGATAGGATGAAACAACTGGCTGATCGAAGGAGTGATTGGACCTTTAACGTGGGAGACTTAGTCTACCTCAGATTGCAGCCATACAGACAACACTCATTTAGATGGGTCCTCAACCAAAAATTAGCCCTAAAATTTTTGGGCCTTTTTTGGTGTTGGCTAAGATCAAGTCAATGGTTTATCGCCTCCAACTTCCACCAAGGTCAGGCATCCACCCTACCTTCCATGTCTTCTAACTCAATAAGCATGTTGGTAAGCAACCTGTACAGGCCACCTTACCCTTGGTTGTACCAGATGGAGCCATGACCAAAGAACCCAACCGTATTCTTAATTGTCGAATGGTCCGTCGAGGTAATCACGCTGCCACTGAAGTGCTTGTGGAGTGGACCAACACTTTTCCTGAGGATGCTATGTGGGAAGTCTTCCAACATCTACAACAACAATTTCCTTCCTTCGATCCTTGAGGTAAGGATCTTTTTGCACAAGGGAGTATTGATGTGGTAGTTATGTTAGTTAATCAGATGTTGTGTTTTGGTTCCAAATATGTAAATAAAGTGGTGCATTTTAGCTAAGTGATTTAGTGGCCCATGTTTTAGTGAAACGGAACTTTTCACTTTAAATGAAATGGTGCGTTTTTAACCTTGGTTTACAACTATAGTAATAGTTGATAAGTGAATTTAGGTGCAACAATCTACTTTTTTCCCTTTTTAGCGAAGGCTTGTAACAAGAGGAGGTTGTGCAAATTGAAGAAATTGCCTTATCCCTCCTTTATTTTCTCTGTGTTTTCTCTTGCTTCTTCTTTCTTTTCTTCTCTTTTTCTATCACTCTCTACAGCAACTGTAACAGATCCCACCAATATTCTTGTTTCTCTTCCCCAAGTTTGCTTAATGACTCTCTGTTCCTCACTTCTTTAGATCTAGTTGAAGATATTAAATTTGTTTTGCCTTCATCATCATCATATATTCTATCAAGTATAGTTAAAGATATCAAGACATTGGTATTCTTGAATCTTGAAAATAGTTAGTTTGAATTTTCTTATTTTACTTTTTGGGTGTGTAGTGAAGATTTTTAAACAATTTTTTTCTCCAATTTTAATTTGGGATTGAGAGGAAGATGAAATCGCTTAGATCTAAAGTGGAAATAAATGTTGATGTGGTGTAAATTAATTGGATAGGCCTATTGATGAGATGGTGGTAAGGGTTCATAGAATAATTTCTCAGTCAAATGGTATATAAAGTTGTATTATATTTGAAGATTTTATTAGAGATACAATCTAAATCCCAATAATTAATATTATGAATATATTTTAATTAAAATTTTCAAAATTTTCAAAAATGATATGAATTTCAAATGTTTTTATAACTGTTTGAAATATTTTATAAATATATAACAATCACTTCTCTAAAATTTTGATAGAAAAAGAAACTAATATAGAAATAGTTAACTATATTTCAAAATGTAAAAAATTAAAATTAATCAAAATACAATAAAAAACTAAATTGACCAAAAACATTGACCTTCCCTATAATTTAACCTAATATATAATAGAGGGTTTCGTTTTCGATCTGTAAAGTAAGATTATATAAATCAAAATTAGCAGATAAAATCACAAAATGAATTTGTTTCCTTTCTTTGTAGTATGCATTTCACTTTGCTTTATGCTCTTTTCCACTCTTTTTGACAATTTATTAGATATAAATTCCTTGCTTTGCTGTTAGTCTGTTAACCACAATTATTGGACCGTCCACTGCAGCTTTATACCCTTTACTTTTTAGTAGTTGTGTATCACGACTTTGGGCATTTGCCATAATGTGTTTTTCTTTATATATATAATTTCTCAAATTATTCATAATTTTTTTAATTTAAAAAAATAAATAACATGTTCAAAATTATTTTTTATATTAATAATAATATTAATATTAATCGAATTAAAATTCAATCACTATATTACAAAGTTAGTTGTTGTTTCCGATACTATTTCTCATGAATTAATTGCTATAACATTATAATACATTCATAATTCAACAATGTGTACAACATCCTAACATGTAAATAATGTTAAAAAATTATTTAATATGATTGATCATTAAATTTATAAAAAGAGAGATTCATTTGTATCAATATATAATAGCAAAATTAAGGTTGTGTTATACTTTTTTATATTCTTTTATATGATTAATATTTTAAAATTTTAATCATTAAATTTATTTATATAATTGTACTTGTCATGCATGTAAAGTTTCGAATAGATTTAATACCTATATTATATCAATCTAAAATATTGTATATATTAATATGATATGTGCTCAAAGTCATCATTTAAAACTATTTAAATACAAATTATTATCAAGTCTGTAAAAAGAAAATGTTTCACAAGCAGAGTTAACATGATATCATCTGCTTCATTTATTTTTTTTTAAATTAAAATATATCTCAAGATACATATATCATCATTTAAAATTTTTTAAAATTTTTTGAACAAAAAAACTTTTCTATATCAACATTTGTGTAGTGATAAATTGCACTCTTAATGAGAGAAAGCATGTTAAAATCTTAAAAAATTACATTATTAGAAAGGATATCATAAACACAAACTGTAAAACATATATAAAGTAGAAAAAAAGAAAAAGAAAGAAGGATTATATTTCAAAAAGTCCTGAAGAAAATGCAAAAGAATCAATTAAACCCTTGTATTAAATTCACACCCAATCAAGTCCCTCCATTAATGGTTTCGTTATTGATCATATAGGCTGTTAAAATAAATTGACGGACCGATCAAATGGTGACACGTGGCCGCTTATGATCTAATTTAATATTTTTCTCATAAAAATATTAAAAATTAAGAAAAAAATTAAAAATTAGAAAAATTAAAAATTTTAAAAATTAAAAATGAAAATTGATATAAAAATATAAAATTAATAAAAAATTTTAAAAATTTTTAAAAAATTATTAATATTCTATAAATATCTTAAAAATATCTTAAAAATATAAAAAAAAATTCAAAGTATTCAAATAGATATCAACTTATAAAAATTATAAAAAAATCGTAAAAACTTGAATTGAACTGGATTAATTGATTAGATTGATTAGACTAGAATCATAAAGGATATTGTCTGACTGGGTCGACCATTGGTCCAGTTCTAAACACCTTTGTCAGAATATTTCATTTTGACATATGCTAATAGTTAGATAATAAAATTTTGATTTGATAAAAAATATTAAAAAATAAAAAATTGTTTCAACTGCGAGGTTCCCAAGTTAACTTGTCTAATGGATTTTTTTGGATTGACACCCTTGCCGATTTCGGGCTAATTGGTTCAATTCAAATTTTTATTTTTTTATAATTTTTATGAGTTTATATAATTTTAATAATTTTAATATTCTTTATAAATTTTAACAATTTATTATTATTTTTTAAGAATTCTAATACATTTTTCTAATTTTAAATATTTTAAATAAGTTTTATTAATTTTATAAATTCTTGTATAACTTATTAAATTTTTATATTTTATAATTTTAAGTTTAGATCAATTTTAATATTTTTTATATTTTTAAAAATTTTCTTTAAAATAATTAATATTTTTATAAAAAATATTAAATTAAATAAAAAATTTTCATAAATTACTATTTAATTTAATTGCTCTTTGAATTTATTTTAAAATGATCGATAATGATAATAAAGAGGTCGCAATTTTGTTCTTTTCCATGGATTGTCAGTTTAAACACTGGCCCACAACAATTATATATCATCGCCTCTCTCAAGGCGTTAATTCGTGCTCCACTCCTACATACACCTAGGAATTCTCCTCCGTTGCTTTATAAGATGAGATTGATCCAGGGAATAGCTAATTTTAGGCGTCTTTACGCTAATTCTATAGACTTGAACACAAAATCCTACCTCTCCACGACAAAGCGTGCATTTTGCAGGCCAAGTGAACACGCAGAGGTCGTTAACACCACCATCACTTGTTCTCCATTTTATTGCAGCAATAACTTAGGGTCGAGATCCCATTCAAGCAGACCCGAAATGGAGGGGATAGAGCATAGGGTAATCAAAGCCAATGGCATAAATATGCACGTCGCTGAGAAAGGGAAAGGCCCTGTAATCCTTTTCCTCCATGGATTCCCGGAGCTCTGGTATACATGGCGCCATCAGATCACTGCTTTTGCCTCGCTTGGGTACCGAGCTTTGGCTCCTGACCTGCGTGGATTTGGGGAAACGGAGGCACCCGATGATGCCTCCACCTACACCAGTTTAGACGTGGTGGGGGATCTCATTGCTCTCCTGGATGTTGTCGCCGCCGACCAGGACCAGGTTTTTGTCGTAGGACATGATTGGGGTGCCCTCATTGCCTGGTGGTTGTGCATGTTTAGACCAGACAGGGTTAAGGCTTTGGTTAACATGAGTGTTGCATTCAATCCTAGGAACCCTAATATGAAACCTCTTGAAGGTCTCAGAGCTTTGTATGGTGATGACTACTACATATGCAGATTTCAGGTTCTTGGTTCCGGTTCTCTTTTCCTTAATTTCCCTGTTTTTTTTAAAGAAAATTTAAATTTTAATTATGACCCTTTGATCTAAGAAATGCAAAGAAGCTTGAAATTCTTGGTTTTTCAGATTTTTCTATAATCTCTTTATTTTAGAATCTCACATGAAGCAGTTCAATTGACATGAAATTAATTATATTTTATTCATACTTTGGTTGTTGGTGTACGCTAAGTACAATCTTTTAGGTTTCTTTATGTTGGATCTACTGTTTGAAGTGTTATTGTAATCATTCTTTAGAACAATTGAAAGTGGTCTGCACTAATTTTTTATCCCATACTTCCTATTTGAACATTATCTGCACCATGAATCTCTGATACTCTTTCAATTGCAAAGTCTCAGAATTTTAATTTTTATTTTATTTTCCTTTTGGATGAATATTTCTGATCTATGTTACCGTACTTACGTTTAGATATGAATATATATCATATATGAATCATACTCCATATCTCGAATATTTTGTTACAATTAAACATGTATCAAATACAAGTACTTGTAAAAAATGAATGACATAAAATCTGATGCTTGGAAATATTACAGGAGCCTGGAGTCATAGAGGCTGAGTTCAGGGAGATGGGATATGAGAGAGTTCTAAAGGGATTCTTTACATACCGTGATCCATGTCCTCTTCTTATACCAAAAGGCAAATATTTTGGACAACCAGACACTCCAATAAGCTTGCCCTCATGGTTTTCAGAGGAAGATTGCAAGTATTACCTCAGCCAATATGAGAAGAAAGGCTTCACCGGGGCATTGAACTATTACCGGAATATAAACTTGTATATATGTTTACCCTTCAACTTCCATCGATGAATGCCCAAGTTTTAAGGTATTGAGTTCTGAGTTGCTTATGTTGTTTGATATATCTTTGTTGCAGAAACTGGCAACTTACTGCACCTTGGACTGGAAGTAAAATAAAAGTGCCGGTTAAGTTCATTGTTGGCGACCAGGATCTAACCTATAATGGTCCGGGAATCAAGGATTACCTACACAAGGGAGGTCTCAAGAAGAATGTTCCACTCTTGGAGGAAGTGGTTGTGATGGAGGGAGTGGCACACTTTCTCCAAGAAGAAAAGCCTGATGAGGTCAATAAACATATATATGACTTCTTTAATAAGTTCTAATTCGCTATTTAAGATGTTTACCCCTGTTTTACTTGAAAAATGTTATTTCTGCCCATTTTAAGGACTTCAGTCAAGTATAAGATGCAAGTAAACATATCACTCCATGAAGGGTAAACGAACCTCCATTGTTTGAAATAGGCCTCCCATTGAAATAACGGGAGTAAGGAAAAACCCTCCAACAAGATACTTTGACACTCAACCACTAGATGAATAGAACTTTGATATGATTTGTGATACTCCACATCCAACACGATTATCGAATTTGAATGCATAAAGTCATAATAATTATACATGCATACAATAATTAATTATAAAATTTTCATTATGCGAAAGAAAATTGTACTAATTAATAGTCAAATCGGCCCACACATATTGGTTCAGGTTTCTATGGGGTAATATATGAATTTAGTATTCAAATCCAAATTCAAATTATCAAAATTCAACTGTGTCTCGAGACAATAAAATCATATCTCGAGACATGTCTCCTTTGTTTTCTTATTTTTGCTTCGAAGTTAATTGTCTTGAGATATTGGAATCTATATCTCAAGACAATTAACTTTTTGTCTTGAGACAGGTCTCGAGACATAGTTTCCCTATTTTAGACTTTTAGCTTCGATATTTTGTTGTCTTGAGACATAATGGCCTATGTCTCGAAACTTGCTTAGTAAATTTTGAGGCCTACACTTGAAAATGCATAATTTGGTCATTTTTGTTTTTATTGTCTCGATACCAAACAACAATTTTGCCTATAATGCACCTTATATACCAATCAAGTGAACTCCTAAACAAGCTTAATTAGCCAACATATTATCATTCACCATGATACAAGATAGGGGAAGAAAATCATATTCAAGCTGTTTAACTTGAAAAAAAAATATTTAAATCTGACTTGAAAAGAAGAAACCAAACATATTTAGAAAAATAAAGAAAACAAAAATAACTAAAATGAGAAATGTAAGAACAAAGAATAAATATTTAGAACAATAAAGAAATACATAAACTATGGGGTATGCATTGTATTTTCAACTGAATAGACGGGGACGTTGCGATGTGGCGACTTGTTCCCCACATAAATCGATTTTCTTCTCCCAGTTAAACTTTGATTACTCTAGGGATATTTTAATATGATTAGACATCTAGTCTTAAACTATTTAAAAGAGGTCTTGTATCCTTGTTTTGAGAGGTCTTACTTTTCTTTTGGGGTGACCAGATGTAGTCGTAGATGAGTTTTAGTAAGAGTTTTCGTGATAACTATGGAGAGAATTTTGTTCCCAAGTTAGGGTTTTGTTTTTAGGGTTTGGGTTTGTATGTTTAGTACATTTAGGTTTATTTTCTCCATATTGTACTATTGTTTGTTTACTCATTTAGTGAAAAGTCGAAGTCTCCTTTGCCCATAGTTTTTATCCTCTTTAGAAAAGTTTTTCTCGTAAAATTTGTATTCAATCTTCTCTATATTTTCTATTTCGTTGGTTATACGGGTCAATTCTCAACAAAAATAGTAAACTTCAAATGCACAAACAATATTATTATTGGTTATGTAATTTTAATATATATTTAAAAATATTGCAATTTATTTTCACATTTTTTATTTTGTAATAGTAAATTTTAAAATTTGTAACACATGATTACCATAACTCATTTTAATATGATATTACAAATATTAATGGAAATCATTGAAAAATAAACAAAATAGTTATTATGTAAAGTTAAATAATACGTTAAATTTTTATAGTTTTATTTTAATGAAGAATTACATCTATTAGTTTTATTGAAATATTGATTTAAATATTATATTGTAGAAAAATAAAAGTTTTTTTAATATTATAAAAAGAAATAATTTAATATTATTATAAGTTTGTATAAAAGATATAAACGTAAATTTGTATAAAAATTCGTAGAAAAGTTAATTTTAAATTATATATATTTTTATTTATACTATACTTAAAAATATAGTTCAAAAATTTTAAAATAGAACATAATAAAAAAGTTATTATAAATATAAATAATATTTATCTTAATTTTTCATTATTTAATTTTTAATTTAAGATAATTAGATAATTTTATTTATCTAAATTAAATTTAAATAGATAAATTTAATATATTTAAAAATATACCATTAATATATGTCTATATATTTTAAAATTTTATTTTAAATTATTTATTTAAATTTAAAAATTATCATAAAATATATTATTTATCTTAACATTTTATTATTTAATTTAAGTAATGATTGTTTTACTATTATTATTCAATACTTAAACTTTATTCATTTCAATTACTTAGTTAAAATATATTTAAATTAATGATGGTAAATATATTAAAAAAGCATATTTATAATAAATAAATTGTATTTTAATTAATACATACAAGAACCCATCACGAGAAAGAAAACCAACTATTATATAAATGCTAGTGATTTCTTATTTGTAGGAAAAAAAAATCAACCTAATTATTAATAAAATTACTTTTAAAATCAATAACTTTATATAAAAAAAACTAAGTAATTTATATTTTTTTATGAAAAACCTATTTTGGCGTTGGAAGATTTTTAACATGCCAATAATACCCCTATTTACTTCTAATGACTTATGGGAAAAACCTATTTTGACGTTGAATTTTTTTAAAATACCAATAGTATTCCTATTTACTTCCAATGACGAGTTGGTTTTATATTATATATAGATACATGACTTAAACATCCTTATATTAATGTCGTAGAAAAATAATTATTTCATAATTATTATATTATATTATTTGTACCAACAAGTAGTTGAATGAAAATTTTTCTCCAAACATTTGGACGAAGTTTAAATTTTGGAGTCATTATTATTAGAAAGCTTTATTTGAATGCCACCCTTACTAGAATAGGATTGGTCTCATATGTAAAATGGATAAAAACATTTTTTATTATAATAAAAATTACATTACATCATTTTATTATTTATTATCTTTTAAATATTTATTTATTTATTGAAGTTTGTATTAAAAAATTTACCTAATTTAAATTCTGTTTGAATCAATTTGACGATTAGCTTGGGCAACACATTAATTGTTGAAAAATAATGAATATTTTGGAACTTTGAGGCATATTATTTTATTGATAAAATTCAAAGTTTGAATAATAAATTATTGATTTATATTCTATATAATATGCTCAAAATTGTTGAATGATAGATGATAAATTGATGCTCAAATTAAATAATAGTTCTGTCACTTGATCAATAGTTGTATCTTTTGAACAATTGTATCTCTTGGTGAATAGATTCATTGCTTTTGGTTTTATATTGCATCTTTTCATTCATTGTGTCTGTTCACTTGTATCTATTAACTTTTCAACAAAACTCTTCATGAATCGGTCTAAATCTTTTCATTCATTTTCTCTCCTCTATAAAAAGCCAAGTTAGAAGACTTCCAAAACCCATCATCAAAAACCATTAATATAAAAAATTCCTTCCAAACTCATTCCTCCTAGTGATAGAGAAAGGTAAGATTATGTTCGATTGATCACTGTTGTTGTGCTACTAATGTGATTGTTTGTTGTTGTATACTGGGAGACAAACATCCAATGTTACACAAAGCATTGAGGAAATGTTGAATCTGTCTTAAGGAAACTGTTCATATAGACCTCAACAAAATTCTTCTTCTAATTTTCAACTCTGTCTGATTATAGGTATTTTGTTGTGTTACTGCTACATCATTGTATTGCATTATTATTGTTACTGACATATTAATACTACATATGATATTATATTTTTCTTGCATTCTAAAGAAAAATGGTTTGTTGTAGTTTTAATCTAAGTTATACAAATTACCATTGTAACTTATTTAGGTTGGTTTATACTTTTGTTTTAGATTTTAATTTATTTACGGATTCTGGTTTTTTATTCTGGATACAAAAAAAAATGTCTCATACGTCAAACAACTCATCCAATTCAAAAACTGAGGCGATTGTCGCTACTTAGGCTCAGGCTGCGAGCCAAACCTTACCTGTAACTATGAGTCACAATGAAAAGCTTGCGAAAATCACTGGAGAAAATTTTAAAACATAGCAACAGAAAATGTTGTTCTATTTGACCATGTTGAATATGGAAAAAATTTTGAAGGATGATCATCCTATTTTTAGAGAGGATGAGGAAGATGTTATTACTGCTTTCAACATTGCCAAAGTATGGAACAACATATGTCGTAACTACATTTTGAACGGTTTATTTGATGAAATTTATGAAGTATACAATATCAAGAAAAAGACTAAGGAATTATGGGAATCGTTGGACCATAAATACGAAATTGAAGATATCAGTGCTAAGAAATTCTTAGTTGCTAAGTTCTTAAACTTTGTAATGGTTGATTCTAAATCTGTTGTAAGTCACGTAGAATTCAAACTGATCATTCATGGTATTCTCGTAGAAGAGATGGTTATAAGTGAATCCTTTCAAGTGACAACCATTATTGAAAAACTTTCCCCTACTTGGAATGACTTCAAGAATTATCTTAAGCATAAAAGGAAGGAAATCGAAGTGGAAGATCTGATTATCAAAATTTGAATTGAAGAAGACAATCGAGGTGCGACTAAAAGGATAAACAAAACAACCAATCCTAACTTTGCCAAGGCAAACGTAGTGGAAGTCAATAAGGACTCCAAGAAAAGAAAACATTCTCAGACTGGGTCTAAACTAGGACCAAAAGGCGGTGTCTTTAAGAAGCCAAAATTCCAAGGAAAATGCTTTAATTGCAATAAGATGGAACACAAGTCATCCTATTGTAGGCTTCCAAAAAGGGTCAAAACAAACGAGGCCAACGCTGTAGAAAAAATTTCTAGGGAAGTATCTGATCTTGACCTCTACGCTGTGATTTCTGAAGTCAACTTGGTTGATTCAAATCCAAGAAAATGGTGGCTTGATACTGGTGCCACACATCATATTGTCTTTGGCAAGGACTCCTTTGTTGAGTTGGCTCATTGTGAGAAAGAGGAGAAGCTTTATATGGGCAATGCTGCAACTTCTAAGGTCAAGGAGAAATGCACTGTGATTTTGAAGATGACTTCTAACAAAGAGTTGAAACTTCAAAATGTGTTGTATATGCCTGACATACGCAAGAACTTTGTCTCTGGGACCCTCCTAAGTATGCATGGCTTTAGGATGATATTTAAATCCTAGAAGTTAGTTTTGTCAAAAGGGGGAACGCTTGTGGGAAGGGGATATGTATTAAATGATATGTGGAAACTCAATGCTATATCTGTAGAAGCTAATACTATGAATAAGAATGATGTTTCTTTTTCTGTTTATATACTTGAGTCTTTTGATTTATGACATGGTCGACTCAGACATGTTAATTCTGATATTTTACTTAGATTAATTAACTTAGAGCACATTCCTTCATTTCACATTAATTATAATCATAAATGTGAAACGTGTGTTGAGGCAAAACTAACAAGGTCTTTATTTCAAACTGTTGAAAGAAATACTGAACCACTTGACCTAATACATAGTGATATTTGTAACTTAAAGTTTATTCAAACTAGAGAAGGGGATAAATATTTTATTACCTTCATTGATGATAGTACAAAATATTGTTATGTATATTTGTTTAAAAGCAAAGATGAAGTTAGAGGAGGGAATAAATATTTTATTACCTTCATTGATGATAGTACAAAACATTGTTATATATATTTGCTTAAAGGAAAGATGAAGCTACAGGGAAATTTGTTCTCTATAAGCAGGAAGTTAAAACTCAACTTAATAAAAGAATTAAAAGGGTGAGAAGTGGCCGTGGTGGTGAATATGTTGAACCATTTAGTAAATTTTGTGCACAACATGATATTATTCATGAAGTGACACCACCATACTCTCATCAATCCAATGGAGTAGCAGAGCGAAAAAATCGAACCCTAAAAGAAGTGATGAACGCAATGCTAGGAAGTTCTGGGTTGCCATAGAACATATGGTTGAAAGCTATTTTATCAACGAATTACCTTTTAAATAAGGTGCCCCACAAGAAAAAGAACAGGACACCATATGAGTTATGGAAGGGTAGGAAACCTTCCTACAACTACTTAAATGTGTGGAGGTGTCTTGCAAAGGTAATGGTTCCTTTACTAAAGCAAATGAAAATAGGTCCTAAAACGGTGGATTGTAATTTCATTAGTTATGCACGCCACAACAATGCATATCAGTTTCTTGTGCATGAATAAAAGAATCCTGAAATTCACAAGAATATGATATTGGAATCTAAAAATGCCTCATTCTTTGAAAATATATTCCCTTATAAAATTAGGGAAGTTATGTCAAGTTCAACAAAATGAACTTCAGAAACTATTGATAGTTAAGACTTTCAACAAGAGGTTGAAGTAAGGCAGAGCTAAGAAGAAGTAAAAAGGGCAAGGGTGGAAAAGTCCTTTGGATAAGATTTTTTAACCTATATGCTAGAGACTAAACCTCAAACTTATAGTGAAGATACAATCATCTAAAAGCACATTTTGGAAAGATGCTATCAAGAGTGAAATTGATTCCATCGTGAAAGATAATACGTGGGAATTAGTAGATCTATCTCAAGGAATTAAACCACTAAATTCTAAATGGATTTTCAAACAAAAAATAAAAGCAGATGGAACAATTGATAAGTACAAGGCCATATTGGTTATAAAAAGTTATAGATAAAAGGAAAGCCTTGATTACTTTGATACATTTTCTCCTATATCAAGAATAACTTCTATAATGATGATACTTGCTATTGTCGCTTTGCAGAATCTAGAAGTTCATCAAATGGATGTTAAGACAACTTTTCTAAATGGAGATCTTGATGAAGAGATTTACATGGAACAACCTGAGAGTTATGTAGCTCTAGGGCAAGAAAGAAAAGTCTGTAAATTGGTGAAGTCTTTGTATGGACTTAAGTAAGCACCAAAACAGTGACATGAAAAGTTTGACAGTGTCATGATATCAAATGGATTTAAAATTAATAAGTGTGACAAATGTGTATATGTCAAAACCACTATTGATGGATATGTATTTCTATGTTTATATGTTGACGACATACTCATTGTTGGAAGTAACAATGAAATGGTAAAACATACCAAAAACTTGTTAAATTCAAGATTTGACATGAAATATATTGGACTTGTTTGACATGATTTTAGGCATCCAAATCAAAAGGTCATCTGAAGGTCTCGTATTGACTTAATCACACTACGTAGACAAGATTCTTGAGAAATTTGGCAAACATAATTTTGGTGTAGCCAGAACTTCGATATATATAAGTCAACATCTGTCCAAAAACAAAGGTGAAAGTGTTGACCAAGTGGAATATACAAGAGTCATAGGTAGTCTAATGTACCTTATGAGTTACACTAGACCTGATATTGCTTTCACTATAAGTAGTTTAATCATATTCAAAAGAAATCTAGGGGAGAATCACTAGAAAACGATTGTAAAAGTACCTGAGATATCTCAGATATGCTCAGAACTATGGATTGCATTATTTCAGAGATCCTACTGTGTTAGAAGGATTCTCCAATGCCAGTTGGATATCTGATATTCAAGATACCAAAGGCACAAGTGGTTATATTTTCATATTGGAAAGATGAGTTGTTTCATGGAAATCCTCAAGGCAAATGATTATAACTAGATCCACAATGGAATCTGAGTTTGCAGCTCTAGACAAATCTGGAGAAGAGACTGAATGACTATAAAACTTTTTAGAGGATATTCTTGAATGGTCAAAGCCTATGCCCACAATATGCATATATTGTGATAACCAAGCAACAATTGGTAGAACACAGAATGTAATGTATAATGGTAAGTCGAAACACATGCGTCATAGACCTTGTGAAGTTATTGTGGGAGTTTTTATCCCAAGTCCATTCCTATGATGAAAATAGTGATTAAAATGTGGAAAAGGTTAAACAATGCTTTTAATGACCATTGTGTGTTTCGATGAAACAAACAACATAAATCACTTATGTGAGAGTGAAGTGGGGCCGCTTCAAGGAGATTATTGAGGTATAGTTTTCTAAGCTCTTGCAGAATTAGGAGGATGTTCACGATTATATGAGCATACCCATGAGAACCAAAATCTTGCCAATGAGGTATTTGTTTGAGGTATATCATCGTTTACACAAACGACAGAATAGTTCAAGGACATCGCGTCTACTGGTCAACTAGTAAAGTAAATATAATTTCACAAGGGAAGGTTCAAGGGTTGATGCCTACCTATCCTATGCAAATACTAAACATAGAATCTATCTCCTCTTTGAGTCTTTGAGTCTCTGATAATACTCTAGGATGACATATTTTTATGTATTAATTATATGTTTATTTTGAGTATGATCCTACTAATTTGAGTTATTTATGGTTTTTTATCTTATAGGGACTAAATTGGAGGAAAAATGAAATTTGAGGGCTAAAAGCGTGAATTTAAAGTGAAATTGGGCCAGCATGCGAAGTAGGAGAGAAGTGGTGCCGAAAATACAAAGTGTGAAAGATTTTGGAAGCAAAAAATGCAAAAAAAAAAAAAGATTTTATAGCACAAGACTCTATTTTAAATTCTAATTATATTAGGATAATTATTAAGGATTATTATTTAGATTTAATTTTAGTTTTTATCTTTATTTATCTTTAATTATCTTTATTTAATTTTATTTATCTTTTAGAATTTAATTAGGAATAAACTAGGTTTTTTAGTACTATAAATAGGGGATGGAACTGATCTTTTTCTGTAAGCACTCTCTCCCCCATAAAATTTAGCCTTTTATTCTTTTCATATTTTTTTCAATAAAAATTTCATTCCCATTATATTTATTTCTTTTCCCCAAAAAGCATGAGCCACTAAATCTATCTAGCCGAAGGTTGTCAAAGTTCCCCCAAAAAGGGTTTATGAGGCTTAAGATTCATACTTAGCCTTCTCGACAAGTATTCATTATTTCTTCACATTACGGGGCTGACGCTTCCGTCCATGTCCCTTAAAAGGTGATCTTTTCAATGTGTGCAAAGGCAACCACTTTGTATGTTTTGGAAAGGTTGCACAGTCGATTCATTAGCTTACTGCATTAGAAGTTGGTGAGCCCAAGAGATAAAATGGCATGGGATTCGCCATTGAGAAGTGATGATCTGGCATAAGATGATCCCACAGAAGCGATTGTTAGCTAGAGTCAGGTTCCGCTAAATTGTAAGTCTAAATTCTTGGAGCTGGTGGTCGTAGGCATCCTCTTCCACTATAACTGGCTTATTCTGTTTGAGAATGATCACCTAAAAGCAGAAGATTGAACCCAAGGCGAATCGAGGCAACCGGAGGCCGGAATCTCCCCATAAGAACTCCTTTTTTCCTCAACTTTACTTATTTCTACTATTTCAATTTTAATTTTCATAATTTTAATTCAATCTAAACTTTTAATTCTATTTTTTTTACCTTTCTAGGTACGCAGGTTTTCTTGCACACGATTCTGTCTAGGATTTAGAGGAACAAACAATTGTGCAAATCCAACCCATGAGGATTTGACTCTACTTCCCTTATACTATTATTTTTATTATTTTTACTATTTTATAGGGATAGGATATTTTTTGTGCTCTCAACGACCGCATCAAATTTTGGCGCCGTTGTCGAGGATTAGTAACATACTAATCTTGTTTCTTTATTTCTTATGACTAGGTCTACTCCAAGTATTCTTGCGTTTGATTCAGAAATAGAGAATACTGCAAGAGCTAATCGTAAAGAGACAAAGTTACGAAAAAAGCAGCCAGGAGTGGATGGGACTCAGAGCAACCCACCACCAGAAATCAAAGTCAACGACGAAGTTGAGTCTAGGGTTAACGAAAACCCTACTCAAACACTTAAAAGTGAAAAAGTAGAAGTCGATTCACCAGAAGAAGTGTTTAACGCTAGGTTTAACGGAAACTCGAATTTAACACATCAACTAATGACTCAAACGATTTGGCAACTGGCCGAAGCTCCACAGAACAACTGCCATTGTACATCGCGTATCCTAATATGGATACTGATTTTGAACTGAAGTCAAGTTTAATCCAGCTACTGCCAACTTTTCATTTGTTGTAAAGCAAAAACCTCCACAAACATCTGAAAGAGTTTCATATGGTTTGTCTTAGTATGAAACCTCAAGAGGTAACTGACGATCAAATAAAATTGCATGCTTTCCCTTTTTCCGTAGCAGATTCAGCTAGGGAATGGCTATTTTATTTGCCTTCTAGATCTATTACAACTTGGGCTGATCTTTCTCGTTTGTTTTTCAACAGGTTTTTTTGGGCATCACGTGCAGCTGAGTTAAGAAGAGAGATCGTTAGAATATGGTAAAAGGAAGTAGAGTCTCTTTACAACTATTGGGAGTGATTTAAGAAGTTGTGTGCGAGCTGCCCACAACACAGTATAATAGAACAATCTCTTCTCCAATATTTTTATGAAGGCCTGAAACCCATAGAGGTGAACATGGTGGACGCCGCCAGTGGAGGAGTGTTGGTCAACATGACTCCCAATAAGCAAGGGAATTGATATCTACAATGGCTACAAATACTCAGCAGTTTCGAGCCAATCTTGAGCCCTCTAGAAGGGTTCACCAGCTAAGTAATTCAACCTTAAAAGATAAAGTTGATAAACTTACTAATATTATAAATTCTCTTATTGCAGAAAAAGAAAAACCAGCCTGATTATGCGGAATATGTGTTACACCTGAACATACAACTGATGCATGTCCCAATTTGTATGATGATACTATGGCTCATTTGGACGTTGTGGGAAATTTCCCTGAGTCACCACGGAGGCTATATGACCCCTACGCTAATACCTACAACCCAAGATGGAGGGACCATCCCAACTTGAGTTATGGGGCCAATCCATGATGTAACCAGCCATACCAAAATCAGGTTCCACAATATCCATGAGATTTAGGTAATTCTCTAGAAACTTTGGTCAATAAATTAACAGGTAATATGATTGATTTTCAACAGAAAACTGAGGCATCTATAAGAGAATTGACCACATCAATTGAGAAAAAGCCCAAAAAAAGCCCAAAAATGATTAACAGGTTCGAACGAAACCATCATTACCTAAAATTCAACCTTCATTTTTAGGACGATTGAATCAATGTTGAAAAGTAAAAGAAGACAAGGAGATCCTCATAACATTCAGAAATTTCGAGATCAACATACCACTATTGGATTCCATCAGAAAAATTCCATGTTATGCCAAATTCCTTAAAGAACTTTACACCAACAGACAAAAACTAACAAGTAATGAAAAGGTAAGTGTTGGTGAGAATGTATCTGCAGTGTTACAGCGGAAAATGCCAACGAAATGCAAAGATAGGTGCATGTTTGCAATACCATGCAAAATAGGACATTTGGGAATTAAAAAGGCTATGTGTGATTTAAGAGCCTCCATAAATGTAATGCATTTTTTCTATTTATGAATCACTTAACGCGGGTTTTTTAACGAAAATAGGTGTTATCATTTAGTTGGCAGATAGGCCTATTGTGCATCCCAAATAAGTCCTTAAGGACGTATTGGTAAAGGCTAACGAACTTATTTTCCCTGCAAATTTTTATGTGATAGAGATGGAGGAGGATAGCACTCTTAGATCTTCAGACCTCTTGTTGGGAAAACTTTTCCTTAGTCCTGCTAGCACTAAAATTAACGTTCGAAGTAGAACACTCATAATGGAATTTGACGGGGAGATCGTGAATTTTAATGTTTACGATGCTATTAGTCATCCAAGTGAAATCTTGAGCGTAAACCGTGTCGACATAATTGACTCATTAGTAAATGAGACTTTTGAGTCGATTTATGAAGATAAATCTGAATTTATATTTGATGATCATGAATCTTTTAATGAATTATTGTCTCTATCAAACACTAAACTTTTACCTTCTGTTGTGCAGGCTCCAGATTTGGAATTGAAACCGCTTCCCGAACATCTT
Organism: Gossypium longicalyx; assembly: GCA_025698465.1. Lineage (NCBI taxonomy): Eukaryota > Viridiplantae > Streptophyta > Magnoliopsida > Malvales > Malvaceae > Gossypium > Gossypium longicalyx. Next base: position 21,652,128 of record CM047004.1, read on the forward strand.
AAGTGTGTGTTTTTGGGGAAAGGTAATACCCTACCGATCATAGTTTCGAATAAACTCTCTAAGCTCGAAGAAGATAGTTTGATCCAGGTACTAAAAAAACATAAGGAGGCGATTGGCTGGACTATTACCGACTTAAAAGGGATAAGCCCCTTAACATGCACACACATAATCTACTTGGAGGAAAACATGAAACCAAGGCGAGAGGCGTAAAGACAGTTGGACTCAAATATGATGGAGGTGTTAAAAAAGAGGTAATCAAGCTGTTGGATGTTGACATAATCTACCCCATTTTTTACAGCAGACGGGTAAGTCCGGTGCAAGTCGTGCCCAAGAAAATGGGCGTGACGGTAAAGAAAAATGCTGAAGGTGACTTGGTACCAACCCGAGTGCAAAATTGGTGGCGTGTCTGCATTGATTATAGGAAGTTGAATTCTTACACTAGAAAATATCATTTTCCTATTTCTTTTATAGATCAAATGCTTGAGCGTTTAGTTGGTAAAACTCACTTTTGTTATCTTGATGGATACTCAGGTTTCTTCCAAATCCCAGTTGCACCAGAAGACCAGGAAAAAACCACTTTTACGTGCCCATTCGATACATTTGCGTACAGAAGGATGCCATTTGCGATTTGCAATACACCAGCCACCTTCTAGAGATGCATGATGAATATATTTTCTAAATATGTGGAAAAAATTATTGAAGTTTTTATAGATGATTTTACTGTGTATGGAAATTATTTTGATGAATGCCTTAAAAATCTCATGATAATTTTAAATAGGTGCATAGAATTTAATCTTGTCTTGAATTATGAAAAGTGTCATTTTATGGTAGACAAAGGTTTGATTCTAGGTCATATAGTTTCAGCTAAGGGAATTGAGGTCGATAAGGCCAAAACTGACAGTATAAATTCTTTGCCATATCCCTCTACTGTAAGGGAGATACGTTCTTTCCTTAGCCATGCAGGATTTTACAGGCGTTTCTATAAAGAACTTCTCAAAAGTAACTGAACTACTATATGAGTTATTGAAGAAAGATAAGAAATTTGAGTTCAGCCCAAAATGCAATGAGGCTTCTGATACACTCAAGCAGAAGTTGGTTTTCGCTCCTATAGTTCAACCACCAGATTGAAGCTACCTCTTTGAAATTATGTACGATGCAAGAAAATACAGTGTGGTGGCCTTGTTAGGGCAAAAGATAGACAAAGAGCCTCATGTCATTTGCTATGCCTCAAAAATCCTAGATGCTGCACAAAGTAACTACACCACCACAGAAAAAGAACTCTTAGCTATTGTATTTGCTTTGGATAAATTTCGGTCATATTTATTAGGATCTAAAGTAATTATTTTTTCTGACCATGTAGCTCTCAGGTACTTGATCGTGAAGAAGGAAGCAAAACCAAGGCTCATTAGATGGATTTTGTAACTCCAAGAGTTTGACATCGAGATTCAAGATAAAAAGGAGTGCAAAAACTTGGTAGCCGACCACTTGAGTAGGTTAAAAATACCTGATGATGACATTCCTATAAAGGATGAGTTCCCTGATAAAAGCCTATTTTCGACTAAGGCGCATTTCCAATGGTATGCAGATATGGTAAATTTCCTAGCCACAGGTTCATTGCCATCAGGGTTAGCACGCTTCGTGAAGGACAAGCTTAGACGAGAGGCTCGATATTACATCTGGGATGACCCATACTTATGGAAACACTGTTCATATCAGATAATAAGACGATGTATTCTAGAAATAGAGGTAACCTCTATCCTTACTTTTTTTCATACAAAAGCTTGTGGAGGTCACTTTGGCCCTAAACGGACTGCTTACAAGGTATTAGAGTGCGGGCTATATTGGCCTACAATTTTTCGAGACGCATACAATTTTTGTAAGTCTTGCAATAAATTCCAACATACAGGTAACATCACTAAACAGAATCAAATGCCCTATCCCCGATTCATGTATGTGAGATTTTTAATGTATGGGGTATCGATTTCATGGGCCTATTTATTTCCCCATTTAGAAACATATATATAATTCTTGCAGTAGACTATGTTTCCAAGTGGATAGAAGCAAAGCTTACTCACAATGATAATGCTAAAATTATTGTGGAGTTTTTAAAATGAACTATTTTTCCTAGGTTTGGCACACCTCGAGCTCTAATCAGTGATCGTAGCACTCACTTTTGCAATAAAGTCATGGAGGCACTATGGACAAAATACGAAGTTCACCATCGTATAGCTACAGCTTACTATCCCTAAACGAACGACCAAGAAGAAGTCTCGAACAGGGAAATCAAGACTGTTTTAGAGAAAACAGTTTGACCCAACCGAAAGGATTGGAGTCTTTGGCTAAATGACACACTTTGGGCCTATCGGACAGCGTATAAGGGACCAATTGGCATGACCCCGTATCGACTTGTTTTTGAGAAAACTTGCCATCTTCTGGTAGAATTGGAGCATAAAGCTTATTGGGCTATTCAACAATGTAACATGGAGTTAGAACCCACAAGAAAGGCAAGGAAATTAGACATCCAAGAATTGGAGGAAATTCGTAATTACGCCTACGAAAATGCTCGCATTTTTAAAGACAAGACAAAGTCGTTCGATGATAAGAAATTATCTCAAAAGTATTTTTCAGTACGACAAAAAGTGTTACTTTACAACTCCGTGTTAAAATTATTCCCAGGTAAGCTTTGGTCTCGATGGCAAGGACCTTTTATTGTGACCGAAGTATTCACACATGGTGCGGTTGAAATAGAAAGTAAAGAATTAGGAAAGTAGTTCATAGTTAACGGCCAACAGTTGAAGCTGTTTTATGAGAACTTTTAAGCCCACACGGTTGAAAAAATTCATCTGGAACCTTCATAGAACCATTCACGATGTCGAGCTAACGACGTTAAACAAGCACTTGTTAGGAGGCAACCCAACCTTTATTTATTTTTTATTTTTCTTATATTATATTATATTATATTATATTATTTATTATTTATTTTATTATTTATTTGTGGATATTGATAAAATTTTCTTCTTCTGTCTAGGTAAATCGAAGCGGAAATAAGGAGAAAAAAGAGAAAAATAAAAAAATTTGCATGCAAACAGCCCTTATCCTATCCCTATTCCAACCAGGAATAACATATCCTTTATCCGTGACACCCCTAATCCTGCAGCCAAACGCCCACCTTTCAGCCACATATAACCCTCAAACCTTAGAAAATTTTTACCATTTTCCCCAAACCCCCTAGCCGCCGGACCCTCTTCTCATCCCTCCTATCGTCGATTTGCCGTAAACTATGGTGCGAACCCGCAGTCGCACCACTGCCAAGCCATCTTTTACCATCAACCCCTACCGACGCCGTTTCTCTGCTCCCTAAAATATTGATTTGACTGACGACACGCATTCTCCGTCCTCCTCTCCATCACCATGTCGACCGCGCCATCTTCTTCATCTCTACCGTATGAATCGCCTCCATCGTTGCCCTCCTTCGCCTCTTCTCCGGCACGCCCGAAACCCGTACGCTTTCCTTCTCCACAACGCATCGAAGTTGACCGCTCCTCTCCTCTACGCTACTCGTGCGCCGCTCTGTCTTTCCCATTACGCGGCCTTATTCTTTACATTCAACCACTATCGTCGCCACCATGTTCAGCACCTGGCCCATTGCGCCACCAGTCTCGACAGTGGCTACCACGCCCTTCGGTCCAACCTACATCATTGGTCGTCGGTTCCTCTGTCGACTCTGACTTTGACAGTGCCAAACATCCCACTCATGCCGACCCCCCCGAGAGTCCCGACGAGTACTGCCTAATACCTGCACATGGCCGAACCTACCGATCGTGAGTCAATATCCTGTCACCTGATTGCCATTTACACGGTAATCTCACATTTAATTCTACTACCAATCGGGACAGGTATGATCATCTCAGACATAAACAGATAGTGGCTTGCAAATGTTTATCAATATATGTTTTGGTTGCTTTGAATATTGAAAATGTTGTTACAGATTATTTTCACAATATTGGTTGGGCTAAAAATTTTAATGTTACTTACTATGCTTATTACAAACTAGTTTTGGAGTTCTATTCTACCTTTCATTTTCAGCGGCACGGACACGTTTCATTAGACACACCGGGTATTATAAAATTTCGGTTGCTTGGTACAAAGCGTAGTCTATCCATTACTGATTTTAATATTGCCTTAACTTTTGTGTCAGAGGATTATGCTATGTCCACCGATTATGAGAACAACCTATGTACTTTTCCTCCAGATTTTAAGGCTGTCGAGGCTTTTGCTTTATTAACAGATAATGTTGAGACCATGTATAGCCCTAAAACATCAAAGGATTTGTGGTTTCGTAACCCTACCTTGTGTTACATACATTGTTATTTAGCTTATAATTTCTCAAGCCGATGCGATGCTCTGGCTACCGTCTCAAAGACGAAATTATTCTTATTATTGTGTATGTACACCGGTTGTCCGGTAAATTTGGGCTATTGGTATGCGCTTCAATTTGAGTATGTTATAAATGCAAAGCGTCCTCTAATTTTAGGCTCTTTTATTACACAACTGTTATTTTCTTTACATGGATCTAATGATCCTATTTTAGACTTACATATTTCTTGTCAGGCCGATCCATTAGATGCTCGCTACCTCAACTAGATGGGGTTTCTTCTTGGCACACCTTTTTCTTTTTGTTTTGTCCCTCCAGGTGTCCGCTCTTCGCCGGCTGAATGAATCTTTCAGCAGCAAAATCAGCATGATGTACCCAATCAAGAATGACCTCCCATGACCATCGAGCAACGTTTGAAGCACATCGAGGCACGACTCGACACCCTCGGATAGTATATGGCTGATCTTGTTGCAGCTTTGCGCCAACGACAGTAACTACATGGGGAGTTTTTTCTGAACTTTTCTCCTTTCGCCTATTTATTTCTTTATTATATTCCACATCGAGGACAATGTGTTTTAAGTAGAGGGAAGGCATTCCACATTTTTCTGTCATTTTATATGCTATTGTTGTTGCTGCTGCTTTGTGCTCATTGTTGCCCATATATATTTTTTAAGAATATTCTGCCTCTTTTCATGCCCAAGAATTTGACCACAACTTGCTCACTGTTTGACCTACATGCATGATTCTTGTCTACTGAGTTAGTTATGATTTTGCCTGTTTGATTTCATCTCCGCTATTTTTTTTCTTTTAGGCTGAATAATTATGATCGATAAAGTTAACCCTATCTTGCTTATAGTATAATTGATTAAGTCTAAATTTAAAAAGAACACTTAACAAAAATTGCATGCTGAATTTCTATTCATGACTATTAGGTAGTTGCCAAAACTTATTTTTGACACTTGTTGTTTTCCCTAGTTCTCCAAATTAAAATTTTATTCATAATAATAAATTGTGATACTTCCATGGTTATGAGTATATCTTAAAATGGGATTGACTAAGTAACCGAGGTAGGATGCTTAGGTTGTCATCATATTTCGCGTCAAAAGGTTGTGTGACGTGTTAGGTAACTCCGCTAACCGGAATTAAATAAATTCTTTTTAGGAATATATTGGGTTGAGTAACTAGGGCGGGGTGCTTGGCTGTCATCTCTCTTCGCGTCAAAAGGTTCGATATGTTCTTAAGAAAAATATAATAAATTATGAGTATGTTGGGCTGAGTAACCGGGGTGGGGTGCTTGGCTATCATCTCTTTTCGCGTCAAAAAGTTCAATGTATTCTTAAGCAATAATAATAATGATAAAAAAAAGGGAAAAAAAGAAAAATAGAAAAATAGAAAAAGAAAAAAAGTGATGTATTAATAATAAAATTAAATTTGGGGACTAAAGGTGGAAACGAATAAGGTGTCTTGGTAAGTTTAGTAAATTACCTAATTTTCATAAAATAATTCAAGTCAATTTTGATTTTTGTGTGTATTAATTGGAATACTTTTTCAGTTTTACTTAAAGCAAGCTAAAGGTTCACTTTATTCTTCATATGCATTATGCCTACTTGTTATAAAACTTTGGAGTAGTATTTCTTTCATGGCAAGATCTGAATTTCAAAGTGGTAGGGAACCATACTTGAGGGCAAGCATGGGCTAAGTAGGGGGAATTTGATAATACTCTAGGATGACATATTTTTATGTATTAATTATATGTTTATTTTGAGTATGATCCTACTAATTTGAGTTATTTATGGTTTTTTATCTTATAGGGACTAAATTGGAGGCAAAATGAAATTTGAGGGCTAAAAGCATGAATTTAAAGTTAAATTGGGCTAGCATACGAAATAGGAGAGAAGTGGTGCTGAAAATGCAAAGTGTGAAAGATTTTGGGAGCAAAAAATGCAAAAGAAGAGATTTTATAGTACAAGACTCTATTTTAAATTTCAATTATATTAGGATAATTATTAAAGATTATTATTTAGATTTAATTTTAGCTTTTATCTTTATTTATCCTTATTTATCTTTAATTATCTTTATTTAATTATATTAATCTTTTAGAATTTAATTAGGAATAAACTAGGTTTTCTAGTACTATAAATAGGTGATGGAGTGACACAAGTTTCACTGATCTTTTTTCTATAAACACTCTCTCCCCCATAAAATTTAGCCTTTTGTTCTTTTCATTTTTTCTCAATAAAAATTCAATTTCCATTATATTTATTTCTTTTTCCCCAAAAAGCATGAGCCACTAAATCTGTCTAGCCGAAGGTTATCAAAGTTTCCCAAAAAGGGTTCATGAGACTTAGAATCCTTACTTAGCCTTCTCAACGAATATTCATTGTTTCTCCTCATTACGGGGCTGACGCTTCCGTCCATGTCCCTTAAAAGGTGATCTTTTCAACGTGTGCAAAGGCGGCCGCTTTGTATGTTTTGGGAAGGCTGCATAGTTAGTTCATTAGCTTATTGCGTTAGAGGTTGGGGAGCCCAAGAGACAAAATGGCGTGAGATTCGCCATTAAGAAGTGATGATCTAGCATAAGATGATCCCACAGAAGCGATTGTTAGCTAGAGTCAGGTTCTGCTAAATCGTAAGTCTAAATTCTTTGAGCTGGTGGTCGTAGGCGTCCTCTTCCACTATAACTGGCTTATTCTGTTTGAGAATGATCACCTAAAAGCCGAGGATTGAACCCAAGGCAGATCGAGGTAACTGGAGGCTAGAATCTCCCTATAAGAACTCGTTTTTCCTCAACTCTACTTATTTCTACTATTTCAATTTTAATTTTCGTAATTTTAATTCAATCCAAACTTTTAATTCTATTTTTTTTTCCAAGTATGCAGGTTTTCTTATGCACGATTCTGTCCAGGATTTAGAGGAACAAGCAATTGTGCAAATCCAGTCCCTGAGGACTACTTCCCTTATACTATTATTTTTATTATTTTTACTATTTTATAGGGATAGGATATTTTTGGTGCTCTCAACGACCGCATCAGTCTCTTTGATCCATCAATTTCATTCATGTGAGGGATTGTTGGAAAATAATAGATATTTTAGAACTTTGAGGCATATTATTTTATTGATAAAATTCAAAGTTTGAATAATAAATTATGGATTTATATTCTATATAATATGCTCAAATTTTTTTAGTGATGAATGATAAATTGATGCTCAAATTAAACAATAGTTCTTTCACTTGATGAATAATTGTATATTTTGAATAATTGTATCTCTTGGTGAATAGATTTATTGCTTTTGGTTTAATATTACATCTTTTCATTCATTGTGTCTGTTCATTTATATCTATTAACTTTTCAACAAAACACTTCATGAATTAGTCTAAATATCTTCATTTATTTCCTCTCCTCTATATAAAGCCAAGTTAGGAGGCTTCCAAAACACATCATCAAAAACCATCAATATCAAAATTCCTTCTAAATTCTTTCGTCCTGATGATAGAGAAAGACAAGATTGTGTTTGATTTATCACTGTTGTTGTGGTACTACTGTGATCGTTTGTTGTTGTATCTTAGGAGACAGACATCCAATGTTACTCAAAGCACCGAGGAGAGGTCGAATCTGTCTTAAGCAAACTGTTCATACAGGCCTTAACAAAATTCTTATTCTAATTTTCAACTCTATCCAATTACAGGTATTCTATTTTGTTATTGTTGCTGCATTGTATTGCATTATTATTGTTACTGGCATATTAATACTACATACGATATTATATTTTTCTTACACTAATTATATATTACTAAGGGTTAATATATACGGAGGTATCTGAAGTTGGTAACTTATACCTTTTTGGTATATAAACTTTCTTTTTAACCTAATTGGTACCTAAACTTGAAAATCGCAAGCCAACTTGGTACATTTTTAGGTACATGATTAGTATTGTTTAAATGCACTAACGTGGCATAAACAACGATTAGCATGGTGACATGTGATAGCCTCACATTTTGACACAAGGTAAAAAAAATAAAATTATAAATTTTTATTTTTATTTTTTCCACGTGTAAAGATATGAGGCTATCATATGTTACCATGCTATTGTTCATCAATGCCATATTAGTATATTTTAATAGTGTTAGTTAGGTGCTTAAAAAATGTACCAAGTTGACTTACGATTTCTAAAATTAAGTACTAGTGAAGTCTAAAAAAACATTTAAGTACCAAGTAAGTACAAGTTGCAAGTTCATATACCTTCATATATATTAATCCTTATACTAAATACATCTTACTCATTTTCCTTAAATTTATGCATTTCTTTGTTTCATTTCTAGTTTTACAATATTTAGAATGTACAATTATTTTTACCCTTTTATAATTATTTTTTTTACCATTTTTAATATTTTAACAACTTTTTAATAATTTTCATAATACTTGAAATTTGCATCTACAATGAATCTGAACAAATGTATGTTCATGTTCATTTGAACATGAGTATACATATGTCTAGGTACATTATGAACATGTAAAATAGTAATTTCTTTTTCTTTTTTTTTGGGATTTTTATATATTTTTAATATTTTTTACATTGACAACAATATTAATGTCGATCAAGCTAATACTCGGTTAGCATATATGCCATGTCAATTGTTTCTCTACAGAAAATGCCATGCATTAACCTTGTTAGACACATTACCATCACTAATGATCAAATCGATTAACTAATGATTTTCATTAAAAAAATGATGTAATTAATTTCTTTTTCTGTCATAAGGGTTTAATAGAATGTTGTTTTAGATTCAAATGATTTTTTACTAACGAATTTAAATCCTTTTGGGTTTTTTTTCTTTTTTGTACATGTATATTTTGTTTATGTTGGTTAAGCAAAATCATATCATGTCCGAATTTATACAAAATTGGAAGTGGGCTTATTGGACTTACAAGAAAGGAGTTGTTGGGTTTAAAGGGCCAAGAAGTCACACTAATGTCCGACGGTCCCAAAAAGCCTCATATATCCAAGCAGTTGTTTGGTTTAAAGTTCCCTCATAGACTCAAAAAGCCTAATGAATATTCAACCAACCTCGCTATATATTATGTCCGACGGTCTCTCTTAGACTTGCTTATGAGCCGGGTAATCTTTCCTTTTTCGAAGACCCGTTTGAAAAGTGGGATAGTTTGGACAAAAACAGGCTTAGGCAAAAACTAAGGCTCCTTTTAAAAATAGGCCAAGTCTTAGGTAAGGCATTTTTAGTGTGGGCCCGAGCCCGGGACTACCTGAATTCACAAAAGGACAAAAAAATGCTTTTCTTTTTTGTTGTTTTAATGTTATTTTCTTTTTGTTTTCTCCCTATTTCCTACCATTTCAATATTATATTACTACTATTTGTTGTTATTGTTTGGATATTGTATAACACTTGTTTTATTGTTAATTTTGTTATTATTTTAGAACCATTTGCTTGTTAAGTTGCATCTATCTTAGTGTTATTTAAGTATACATATTTTTTAAAATTTATTTTTAATTTATTTTAATATTTTTGATGTATTATATATATATTTAAAAATTATATAAAAAATAATACGGACAGGTCGAACTTAAACAAAATTTTAAGTCTATTTTTCGGGTTAGGCCCAAACTTCACAAATGTGCCTAAATTTTTAATTGGGCCGATCTGGCCCAGCACCTCTAGTCCCACTCTCTCCTATATTTTATGCCCAAAATATATTATTACTATTTAAGAGATTGAATATTTTATAATTGTATATTTAAAAAAAAATGTATGGCCAGGGTGAAACCATGTCATCTCATTCTCCTCTAATACTATTGATTGATAAAAATATTAAAACTAGTATTAACCCTTATAGGTCTTTCTAAATCAACAACATAAGAAAGTTAAGCCCTTTGTTGTTGACAGCCCCAAAGATAATATTTGGAAAAATGTAATTATTTTATTTTAAAATAAACACATAATGATAAATTTAGTTTTTAATATTTATAGTTAATAATTTATTTTTTAAAATAAAACTAAAGTTGTCGGTTGACATTTTAAAAATAATCAAATCGTTTTCTTTTAATAAAAATGTTGATTAAAATATTAATTTTTTAACGAAATTTCGTGACAATTCACATGCATTCATGCTAATATGACATTATTAATCTTATATGTCACATCATCAAATAATTTAAAAATTAAAAAATATTCAAAAATTCAAAATTCATTAAAAATTATAAAAAGTTCATAAAAATTTAAAAAAAATAAAGTAGACGTGGATTTCCACGCAGACTACCATAATTAAAAATTTAATATTTTAATTAGTATTTTTGTTTAAAAAAACTAAATCTTTTTAAAAGATTGATGATCAAATTAAACTCATTTTAAAAAGTTGGTAGTCTAATTTAATTAAAAAATATAAAAACCAAATTAATAAAAGATATAAATATGAAAGACTAAATTTATCATGATGTCTAAAATAAAATAATGGTATAAAATAAAAAATTAATAACAACAATAATTATAATAATATTTTTTTGGAGAAATAATTACAGTAATATTCATTACTTTGACGTTTGTAAATAAATATGATAAACAAAAAACATAACAACAACCATAGTATAAAATTTTAATTAACATAATAAGTGTTAGAAAAATATGAAATTAGTCATTTAGTGTCGGAGGGAGTACCCATTACCTGACCATTAAATTTGTACTAGACAATTTTTATATTTAAGGTGTTGGTAATTTATTGAATGAATTATATGGGTTATTCTAATTATATGGATGATATTTAACTCATTATGAAAGACCATATCACTTGGGTAGCAGTGTGCACTTAGTCAGTTCAATTTTTTATGCTAAAAATTGAATAAACCGAATTATACATGTAAATCAAATAAATTGAATCGACTTAGAGAGAAAAACTAGATAAATTGAACTGAAAACTTTTGATTTGGTTCGGTTCAATTTTTTTTTTCTTGTTTCTTTTAGTTGAAAAAAAATTCTAATTGAGATACTTATAATTTTATTTCTTTTAAAAAATTTCACAAAATTGCCTTCTTTCTTCAATTTAGTATATTGTATTATTTTAATTTTAATTTTAATTTCATTATAAAAATATTAAAAATTAAATCAAACAATTTTTAATGATCTAAAAAAATTATTTATATTCTAACATGACCAACAATCTAACATACAATTTCCATGTCTTCTACTATTGTAATGAGTATATATCAATTTGGATTTTTTATATATTAAATGATAGGAATTAAAATGATTATCATAAAAAAAATTTAAATTATCAAATTGGGTTTTAAATTTTAATATGTTTGTGCTTTTAAGGGTATTAAGTTTTAATATATATTTGGGTTTAAGGTTTAAATTTTGGTTTGGATATGTAAATGGATTATGGGCTTATTTATGATTTAATCGGTTTATTCAATTTAAAAATTCAAAACCGAAAACCTATAAAATAAACTGAGCATGAAAATAGATTAAATCGAAAAATCGAATAAACCAAAAAATTGAATAAATAAAAAAAATTCAATTATTTCGATTTGATTCAATTTTGTTTAAAAAAATTTTTGCACACCAAAGAGAAATAATATATTAAAGATTGAATTGGATTAGATTACCGAAGTTAATCCTTTAGATGATGAATTTTAGTTTAGATTATGATTCTATTTGTTGAACTTAAGAGTCCATATTTACGTTATTTATTATTATTATTATTTAACTTATCTTATAGTTGATTGGTGAGATTCACTACAAAAGAATCTCATTTACCGACAACATGAAAATCATTGGTAAAGTCAAAAAATGGGTCAGTATAGCACCTCAGATCGTATTCTGACGGGAGAGAGGGATGTTTTGACGAACATCTGGCAGTCGATAGAAACGTCATTTGTATAAACTTTTACTTACGGTGTTAAACCGTTGAGAAATATCTTTCATCCTATTGACAAATGTCTCCGTCACTAAAACACTGTCAATGTGCTATTATGACCATATTTAGGGATTTACTGACTGGTTTGCTTCATCAATATAGGGTCTACATTTTTCAACGGATTATCCGTCTGTATACATTCAAAATTTTCAGTTTCCATTGTTGACCTATACTGACGGTTTTATAACCATCAATAAAGGTGTGGTTCAGTTTTTTTTTTTTTTAAATTCATAGCTATAATTGTAAATGTAAAAGAATTAAAAAAATGTATCTAAAATTTATTTATGATCAAATTAAAAGAAATTGCAATTGTTTTATATTATTAAATATAACTCACATGGATAATAAAGTTGACATATAACAAGAAATAAAATATGACAGTGTTTACAAAATATAAACATGTGTTGAAACACAAAGAGGTTAAAACTACAAATCTTCTTGTTAGAACCATAGGTGTCCCTTGAGCTTTGATGTATGCTATCTGTACATATACACTCAATTAGATATCGTCAAAGAATTAACCAAAATATTTTTATGGTATACGATAGGCAATGTATTCACCACAATTTGTATGACATCAAAAAGCTTTTGTATGTATTTTGTTCTCATGTAGAAGGTCCCTGTTTATTTAATTTAAAACACTATATATGTGTGCCAAAAAGAAAATCATAATATATATAGTTCACGAAAACACATAATAACATAGATATGACTAATTTACATATAGAATCAACCTAATTAAGCAACATTCAATTACACCCATGTATAAGATCAATCTAATATAATGAATGGGTACTAGAACAATGCGATAGTTGACTGAATTTAATGTATATTTTTATTTATTTCCTTTTATTTTTTTTATTTTATGTAGATTAAATTATATATAGTATTATAGATATATACATATCTATATATTTTTTCAATATTCCTTTTGTTTTTTTATTTAATGTATATTATTTAAGATAATTTTGTATAAAAAGTAGAATTTTTTTTTATTTAGATCCAGAATTGTCTTAGGAAAAATAAAGATAAAATAAATAGGAAACTCATTACAGTAGGCTATCCTCGATAACTTGGATTACAAAAGTTGCTAATGGCTAATGAAAACCAAACCAAATAAACTGATTACTAATGAAACCAAAAAAGAGCACATTTATATTTACAACCAGGGAGAAGCCAATCCCTTAGTTTATTATAATTGATATATTGTTCTAAATTTTATTAATCAAAATATAAATTTTTATTTTACTTATTATAATTGATATACCGTTCTAACTTTTATTAATTAAAGCCCTTAATGTGAATTACTGAAAAAAAGAGAGTAAAAAGTAATGATAAGAGCACTAACAAGATCAATACAGTCCAAATTATCGATACATGCCCAAACCAAGCCCAGCAAAATCTAGCATGATGGAAGAAAAAAGAATAATAGAATTACATTGGGGAAAAAATAGAAGAACATACATTTCTCATGAAATACAATGGATCAAGGAAGCTAGTCATCGACATCATAACATCGATATGTTCCAACCAGCAATGATACAAAAACATCATGAGCTGCAAAAGTATTATGTCCAAATCGGAATATGACAAAAGTCAATGCTACTAGGAATATTATTTGTGATACATCAAGAACTAAAGGGTCTAATTCAAAGGCTACAAAATGAACAAAAAAAAAATAAAATTCATAATGGTTGACATAGATGATGAAAAAGACTTGATCGACAGCAACTTCACAACCATTTAGGACCACGAACAGAGTTGCTTCCTTGGTGCTGAGATTAATATGAACTAACAAAAAAGAAAATACAAGCAGAGAGATCGAGTTTGAGATTAAGATCATAACGATTTTGGATAGCAAATTTTAATAGCGCTGGTTGGCCTAATAGTGTACCCCAAATGAGAAATCTTATAAATATATTTGAAATAAAATAGATGCTAAAGTTAAAACAGTAAATGAATGGTGGGTGCTCCAAAGAAAGGTATCGGATGCCCCTGGTTATTATCAACTACATAAATTCTTTTAGTTGTGGTTCCAATTTAAGGCTATACTGATCTTTAGACAATCCCAAAATGAGAAAGAGAGAAACAGAAGGTCCACTAATCAAACTAAGTAATGATAATGTTTAGGATCGACTCATATAAACAACGAAATAAAAAGGTAGTGAAAATCGAATACAAATATTTTAGGTGCAAAATTCTTTCGAAGAGTGTAAAAATTATGGGCATAAAAAAATTCACTAAAACAAAAAATAATCTGAACGAATACAAGATGGAGATAACCCAAAAACAAACAAATCCTAAACCCCAGCAAAAAATTCTTTGACTAAAACACGAAATTCCCTTAAACCTCTCTCAAAGTTCTTTTAATCTTTTCTTAATCTTAATGTGATGAAGATATCAATTCTAGAGTTACAAAGAACCTTTTATAGGTTGAAATTCGTGTGAATATATAACTAAAATTATAACACCCCAAACCCGACCTAGATGTTATAGTCGGATATCAGAAATTACATTAATGACGTGCAAAATTATTTGCTTATTTTGAAAAAAAAATAGAGGTTTGAGTTTGAAATTGTAAAAAATTCTAAGATTGACTAATTTTATCTCTTCAAAAATTATTTAGTAAAATATATTTATTTTTAAAAGAAAAGCGTCATTTAATTTTAATGTTGTTTGGAAACATCTAAATATGAAGGATCTTATATTAGAATTATAAAAATGATTTCTTATAAAGAAGCCCGCAGCGGATTTTCATAAATCTCTTTTAGGAAATTCATGAATTATTATTTTGTTTAAAACTTAAGAAAAACATAATTAATTTAGAAAAATGACATTATTAAAAATACTTAAAAGCCCATTATTTTGCATGCATGCATGCATGATAGTTTTAAAGTCATCAAAATATAAATCACAAGCAAAATAAAGTTAAAGTCCAAAGTCCAAAAGTCCACAAAAAACATAACCCAAAATCCAAATAGTTAAAAATTCAATAAATATCCATGATGTAAAATTTTCCGAGAGACTCCACCAAGTGCTGATCCAAGTCCTATGTTTGAGTGTTACCTGAAAGGATGAAACACTAATGGGGTGAGCCTTTTTAAGCCCAGTGTGAGATTAACAAAAACTCATTCACAACATAAAACATATACGATACAAAGTCATAAAATCACATATCTCAATATTTCATAAGCATATCATGCATGATCATGTCAATGCATAATTTGTAAAACAATGAAGATTTTAGGAAAATGGTCCTACTCATCTCCGCTACACACCATAATCGAGTTTACCCAGAACTTGTCCAACCAACACACCAAATTGTGAACAGTGTCATAGTAATACAGATAAACTGCCATATAAACAAAATTGTGGACAAGCCACCAAAGTCACAGATAAACTACCATATAATCAAAATCGTGAATAGTGTCACATTAATGTAGATAAACTGCCGCATACTTCCACCTTTCACATATCCCATCCCATGCATGTGATATGGCTAAAACACTAGAAATAATATAGACATGTTTAGCATGCAAATCACATACATACTCAAGGTACCGAATTTTCACATCTTATTTTCATACGAATATCACATATGCCATATAATCACATAATATGAGAATGAGATGTACATAATTTTCATATTATTAGCAAACATCAATATCACACAACATGCTTTTCATAAGTATATGGTTTAAGAAAAACACTTACTTGATAAAAATCCATAAGGATGACTTATCTCACTTTATGGATACATATAGTATTCCCATCAAACAACATTATTTTAATAGCAACATTTTTATCAATACAATAACAATATTAATTTATTTAGTGATAAAACCTATACTTGATCGTAGACCTGATGTGTAATTATTCTCCCCGAACACCCACTTAAGGATCTACAATTAGATTACCTAATTGAACAACAAATTGTGATCTTGAGTTAGGACTATCATGTAACAACCCAATTTAGGGCCAAAACGGAATAGTGGTTTGGAAACCACGAATCCGAGGTTGAAAATTTTATGACTAGGTGTTTAATTTGATGTTTAGGACTAAATTGAAATAGGTGAAAAATGTGTGTTCTAGTTCATAAGGTACTTGATTGAAATGGGGGTTTTAAATAGAGGTCCTTAAATGACAATTAGACCATTATACTTTATATGGACAAAAATGGGCATGGATAGGACAAAATTTAAAGAGACCTTAAGGGTATTTTTGTCATTTGGTAATTAAAAGAAATTTTGTCCATCCATCTTCTTCCTTGGCCGAAACTTGTATGTTCACCATAGCTAGGGTTTTTTCCAAGCTTTCAAGCTCAATAATCAAGAAAGGCGTGGAATCGACCTCGAACGGGGGAAGAAAAAGATTTTGGACTAAATTGCAAAATTTCCATATTTTGCACCGAGGTAAGTTTGTATGTAAATAATGCATTATCTTTATTTACGTTTTATATTTCAGCATATTTATATATTTTAGCTGATTTTGAATCATAATTGACTATTGGAAGAATAGAAATAAGTAATAGAGAGAAAAATCCCGGTTGAACCTTCAGAAAGATTGGATAATACAGATGGTACGTAGCTAGGTCACATGTATGGTGCTGAGTGCATATCATGTGTACAAGAGAGCTACGAGATACTATGGGGTAGCTAGGTCACATGTGTGATACGGGATGTATACCATGTAGACAAGAGAGCTACGAGAGAGGATAGATGTAGCTAGGTCGCATGTGTGGTTCCAAGTAAAGGACACCATGTAGACAAGAGAGCTACGATATAAACTGGCTAGGTCACATGGGTAGTACTAAGTGTTCACCATGTGTACAAGAGAGCCGAACTATGTGAAATATGATGGGTGGAGCTATGTGCTGAAACCACCAAGTATCGAGGATTGATTCGAAGTATTAAACGGGATGATTTTATGGTCACATTTTAATCATGGACCTATACTTGTGATGTATGAAATGTGGTGAAAATGAATTGTGATATGCAAGTTAAAATGAGATTAATACAAAGAAAGTGTGAAAGAGTGAATTAGCAATAATACTGTTTTGGATAGTCGCAGTGTCGTGAATTTGAAAAATCACCAAAAATAGTAAAAATTTAATTAGAGGCTGAATAAGATATGAAATTAAATCTTAATTAGTTTATTTTCATGTAAAAGAAACATAGCAAGTAAAGGGATCCTATAATTTGAGAAATTTATATTTTTGTGAGACTTGTTTAGAATGACTATGTGATCCCCTGTTCTGAATTTGAAAAATCATTAAAAATTGTACAAAACTAATTAAGAAATATAGTTTATATTCCTAGATTCATTATTGAGTCTAGTTTTAAATGAAATAAATTTCATGTCTATTTGACTTTTTTATAGGGAGAAAACCAATTTGTAGTGAACAGAGGTCAGATAAGTCGAGCTGTATCTTTAACTAATAAACTGTACTAATTGGCTAAACCAAAAATTCTAGAAAAATTTTAGTAAGAAGTAATATGAGTCTAGTTTCAGGAAAATTTTACGGATTTGAATTTTGAGTTTTTTAACTCGAGTTATGATTTATTCAGTGAACATGACGCAAGAGGGACAACTTGATCAAATTGGAGTAAATAGTGAAATTAAAAATAGATATGGTTGAGTTATTTTGTGAACATATTAGATTCCTTATTCATTATTTATATACTTACTTACTAAGCTATAAGCTTACTTTCTTTTCTCTCTTTTGTTTTATAGTGTCATCCAACTAGCACAGGAGTTAGAGATCGTTGAAGATCTGTCCGCACTATCAATACTTTTGGTATTTGAACTAAACATTTTAAATTATGGCATGTATAGTAGGCTTAGTTATTTTGTTACGTGTCATAATTGCCTAGGTATAAAATATTAGTTACAATATTTGACAGGTTATTTTGTACAAAGCCATTGAAATTGGCTAATATTGTTAAAGGCATACGTTATAATGATTCATGATCTAATTGGATGCCATATTTTTGTCTCGGTTTTATTTAATGGTATGTATTATGATCTGGTAATACCTCGTACCCTATTCCGGCGTCGGGTATGGGTAAGGGGTGTTACATTTAGTGGTATCAGAGCTATAGCTTAGTTGGTTCTCAGACTAATATAGTGTGTGTAAAAGTCTAGCTATACATGCCATAAATACACTGTGATAGTGTGGTAACTCCTGATCATTCTAAACTGTGTTTTGTTTTAATATAGTAATGGATCCTGACGGAACTGCGGCTGATGATGCTGCTAGTAATGCGCCAGCTCCTGTGCAAGGGACCGCGCTTGTAGAAAGTAGACCTGAGACATTGAGACAGGGAGATGAGGCTCGGGATGCCTTTCTCCAAATGATGAACAATTGGTATATTGAGTTTATTCGAGCAAACCCAAATGCTCAACCTCCTCCACCCCCTCCCATACCTTAGATAGTTCTTGTAGCTGCTCAAGGCATAGATTTGGTAAGAATGAACAAACCTCCGGTCGACAAGATTCAAAAACAAGGGGTCAAAGAGTTTAGAGCAAAGATCGATGATGATCCCGAGAAAGCGGAGTTCTGGTTTAAAAATTCTACCCGTGTATTTGATGAGCTCTCATGTACACCCGAGGAGTGTTTAAAGTGTGCTGTATCACTTTTGAGAGATTCAGCCTACCATTGGTGGAAGACTTTGGTAGTAGTGGTGCCAAAAGAAAGGGTTACTTGGGATTTCTTCCAGGAAGAATTCAGAAAGAAATACATAAGTCAACGATTTATTGATAAAAAACGGAAGGAGTTCCTTGAATTGAAGCAGGACAAGATGTCTGTGGCAGAGTATGAACGCGAATTTGTTAGACTCAGCAAGTATGCCCAAGAATGTGTGTCACTGAGGCTATTATGTGCAAAATATTTGAGGATGGTCTTAGTGAGGACATTAAAGTGCTTGTAGGAATTCTGGAGCTGAAAGAATTTGTAGTATTGGTTGACCGAGCTCTTAAAGTCAAAAAATTGAACAAAGAAAGAAGAAAAGCTACTATTGAGGCCTGAGATGCTAGAAAGAGGCCGATAAGCAAGTCATTTCAATCTCAATCAAAGAGGTCCAAAGAGACAAAACCTCGAATGATAGTTTCATCTGGGGATTCATACAGAGATCGTGGTAAGGTATATTCAGGGTCTAAAGCTCAAGCTACTTCAGTGGCAAGTGTGGGTAATGTGCGGTCTAGAAAGCCCGAATGTCAGCAATGTGGCAGACAACATTTTGGTGAGTGTTGGGGAACGAGCGAGCTTGTTTTAGGTGTGGTTCTCGCGAGCATTTTATCAAAGACTTTCCGGAGAAAGTTAAAGAAGAAAAATTTCAGAGTGCTAGACAGAGTACTACCGCCAGCAGAGGTAGACCACCGAGAAATACTGGAAGTGGAGCTAGCAGTAAAACTGTGATGAAAGATTCAGCGGCGAGATCAGAAGCTAGAGCGCCTGCTAGAGCTTATCCCATACGTGCCCGAGAGGATGCATCATCCCCCGATGTGATTACTAATACACTTTTTTTTCTCTATGATACTATTGTTATTGCATTGATTGATCCCGGGTCTACTCATTCCTATATTTGTGTGAATTTAGTATCTAATAAGAAGTTGCCTGTTGAGTTTACTGAGTTTGCGATTAAAGTGTCGAACCCCTTAGGCCAATATGTGCTAGTTGATAAGGTTTGCAAGAATTGCCCATTAATGATTCAAGGTCACTATTTTTCGGCTAATCTGATGTTTTTACCATTTGATGAGTTTGACGTTATCTTGGGAATGGACTGGTTAACATTGTATGATGCCAAGGTAATTGCAAAAAGAAAACACTAGAGTTGAAATGTGAAAATGGTGAAATTCTATGAGTTGAAACAGATGAATCAAATAAATTGCCTATGGTGATTTCACACATGTCTGCACAGAAATATATAAGGAAAGGGTGTGAAGCTTAACTTGCCTATGTAATGAATACTGAGATGTCTGAATTGAAGCTTGAATTAGTGCCGATAGTCTGTGAATTTCCAGATGTATTTCCAGAGGAATTACCTGGGTTGCCTCCAAATAGAGAGATAGAGTTTGCCATTGATTTGTTGCTGGGGACTGCACCGATCTCGATTGTCCATATAGAATGGCTCCGACTGAATTAAAAAAATTGAAGGCTCAGTTGCAAGAGTTAACAGACAAGGGATTTGTGAGACAGAGTTTCTCTCCCTAGGATGCTCCTGTATTATTCGTAAAGAAGAAAAATGGCTCAATGAGGCTTTGCATTAATTACTGTCAGCTCAATAAGGTGAATATAAAGAACAAGTACCCGTTATCGAGGATTGACAGTTTATTCGACCAGTTGAAGGGGGCAATAGTGTTTTCAAAGATCGGTTTGAGATCCGGTTACTACTAGTTGAGAGTTAAGGAGTCAGATGTGCCGAAAGTCGCCTTTAGGACAAGGTATGGACATTATGAGTTCCTTGTGATGCCTTTCGGCTTAACTAATGCTTCAGCTATATTTATGGACTTGATGAACTGAATCTTTCGACCATATTTGGATAAGTTTGTGGTAGTGTTCATAGATGACATCCTAATTTATTCTCGGGATGAGTCTGAGCACGCCGAACACTTGAGAACCATATTGCAGATCTTGAGAGAAAAGAAACTGTTTGCTAAGTTTAGCAAAAGTGATTTACAACCGTGAAGTCGATTTTTGGGACATATAGTCTCGGTGATGGTATTCGGGTGGATTCGAGCAAAATTTCCGCGATCGTTGATTGGAAACCGCCAAAGAATGTATCCGAGGTTAGAAGCTTTTTAGGCTTGGCCGGGTATTATAGACGTTTTGTCGAGGGATTTTCGATGATTGCCTCTCCTATGACTAAGTTGCTGTAAAAGAATGTTAAGTTTGAATGGACTGATAAATGTTAGCAGAGTTTTGAAAAGCTGAAAGCACGATTAACTAAAGCACCGATTTTAGTACAGCCCGAGCCAGGGAAGGAGTTCGTAATTTATAGTGATGCATCATTGATAGGCCTTGGATGTGTGCTGATGCAAGAGGGTAAAGTGGTAGCTTATGCCTTGAGACAGTTAAAATCGCATGGGAAGAACTATCCTACACATGATTTGGAATTGGCAACTATTGTCTTTGCCTTAAAGATCTGGCGTCATTATTTGTATGGCGAAAAATGCCGAATTTTTACTAATCACAAAAGTTTGAAGTATTTGATGAATCAAAAGGATTTGAATCTGCGACAGCAGAGATGGCTTGAATTATTGAAAGATTACGAGCTAGTGATTGATTATCATCCGAGGAAGGCGAATATAGTTGTCGACGCCTTAAGCAGGAAATCTCTTTTTACTTTGAGAGCCATGAATATGAGGTTAGCATTGTCTAATGATGGGTCAATCTTGGCAGAGATGAGGGCTAAACCGTTATTTCTCCAGCTAATTTGTGATGCTCAAAAGAACGATAGTGAGTTGTGAACCAAGAGAACTCAGTGCGAACCGGGTTACGACTCAGATTTTTGAGTTGGACCAGATGGCTGTTTGATGTTTCCAGACAGGACATGTGTATCGAAAAATGATGAATTGATTCAGAAAATATTACATGAGGCGCATAGTGGTTGTTTGTCAGTTCACCCCGGTAGCACAAAAATGTATAATGATTTAAAGAAGTTATATTGGTGGCCAGGCATGAAAAGGAATATTTCTGAATTTGTAACCAAGTGTTTGATCTGTCAAGAAGTAAAAGCTGAGCATCAAGTGCCTTCAGGATTACTCCAACCGGTGATGGTACCTGAGTGGAAATGGGATAGGATTACCATGGATTTTGTAACCGGTTTGCTTTTAACTCCTAAAAAGAAGAATGCTGTCTGGGTAGTGGTTGATAGGTTAACAAAGTCGGCTCACTTTATACCAGTACGTACCGATTACTCACTTGATAAATTAGCTGAATTATATATTGCTGAAATTGTGAGATTGCACGGGGTACCTATGTTTATAATATCAGATAGAAATTCGAGGTTT
This sequence comes from Gossypium longicalyx, assembly GCA_025698465.1. Taxonomy (NCBI): domain Eukaryota; kingdom Viridiplantae; phylum Streptophyta; class Magnoliopsida; order Malvales; family Malvaceae; genus Gossypium; species Gossypium longicalyx. The sequence goes on from CM047004.1 coordinate 21,674,439, forward strand.
ACCTCGAGATTCTAGAAAAAGTTACAAGAAGCTTTGGGTACAAAATTGAATTTTAGTACCGCATTTCATCCACAAACAGGTGGTCAGTCTGAAAGAGTAATCCAGGTACTCAAAGATATGCTTAAATGCTGTGTTTTAGAATTTGAAGGCAGTTGGGAGAAATATCTACCTTTGGTTGAATTTGCCTACAATAACAGTTTTCAGTCGTGTATACAGATGGCACCATACGAAGCCTTGTATGGTCGTAAGTGTTGGACTCCTTTATATGGACCGAACTTAGTGAGAAACAAATTCACGGAGTTGATTTAATTAAAGAACCCGAAGAGAAAGTAAAAGTAATTCGTGATTGCTTGAAAGCTACTTCAGATCGACAAAAGTCATATGTAGATTTAAAAAGAAAAGAGATTGAATTTCAGGTGGGTGATAAAGTGTTCTTGAAGGTGTCACCATGGAAGAAGATTCTGAGATTTAGCCGAAAAGGCAAGTTGAGTCCGCGTTTTATTGGGCTGTATGAGATTATTGAAAGAATTAGACCAGTGGCATATTGGTTGGCCTTACCGGCAGAGTTAGAAAGAATTCATAACGTGTTTCATGTATCAATGTTGCGACGTTATCGTTCTGATCCTTCACATGTGATTTCTCCAACAGAAATTGAGATTCGATCGGACTTGACCTATGATGAGGAACCGATTAAGATTTTGGCTCGAGAAGTGAAACAGTTGAGGAAGAAAAGTATAGCTTTAGTGAAAATGTTATGGCAAAGACATGGGGTAGAAAAAGCTACGTGGGAACCGGAGGAAGCCATGAGAAAACAATACCCAAACCTCTTTACCGGTAAGATTTTCAGGGACGAAAATCCCTAAAGGAGGGGAGTTGTAACAGCCCAATTTAGGGCCAAAACGGAACAGTGGTTTCGAAACCACGAATCTGAGGTTGAAAATTTTATGACTAGGTGTTTAATTTGATGTTTAGGACTAAATTGAAATAGGTAAAAAATGTGTGTTCTAGTTCATAAGGTACTTGATTGAAATGGGGGTTTTAAGTAGAGGTCCTTAAATGACAATTAGACCATTATGCTTTATATGGAAAAAAATGGGCATGAATAGGACAAAATTTTAAAGAAAGGCCTTAAGGGTATTTTTATCATTTGGTAATTAAAAGAAATAAAATGGGAAAAATAAGCCAAAATTTTGTCCATCCATCTTTTTCCTTGGCCGAAACTTGTATGTTCACCATAGCTAGGGTTTTTTCCAAGCTTTCAAGCTCAATAATCAAGAAAGGCGTGGAATCAACCTCAAACGGGAAAGGAAAAGATTTTGGACTAAATTGCAAAATTTCCATATTTTGCACTGAGGTAAGTTTGTATGTAAATAATGCATTATCTTTATTTACATTTTATATTTGAACATATTATATATATTTTAGCTGATTTTGAATCATAATCGACTATTGGAAGAATAGAAATAAGTAATAGAGAGAAAAATTCCGGTTGAACCTTCGAAAAGATTGGATAATACAGATGGTACGTAGCTAGGTCACATGTATGGTGCTGAGTGCACATCATGTGTACAAGAGAGCTACGAGATACTATGGGGTAGCTAGGTCACATGTGTGATACGGGATGTATACCATGTAGACAAGAGAGCTACAGGAGAGGATAAATGTAGCTAGGTCGTATGTGTGGTTCCAAGTGAAGGACACCATGTAGACAGGAGAGCTACGATATAAACTGGCTAGGTCACATGGGTAGTACTAAGTGTTCACCATGTGTACAAGAGAGCCGAACTATGTGAAATATGATGGGTGGAGCTATGTGCTGAAACCACCAAGTATCGAGGATTGATCCGAAGTGTTCAACGGGATGATCTTATGCTGACATTGTAATCATGGACCTATACTTGTGATGTATGAAATGTGGTGAAAATGAATTGTGATATGCATGTTAAAATGAGGTTAATACAAAGAAAGTGTGAAAGAGTGAATTAGCAATAATACTGTTTTGGACAGTCGCAATGACGTGAATTTGAAAAATCACCAAAAATAGTAAGAATTTAATTAGAGGCTGAATGAGATATGAAATTAAAGCTTAATGAGTCTATTTTTATGTAAAAGAAACATAGAAAGTAAAGGGATCCTATAATTTGAGATATTTATATTTTTGTGAGACTTGTTCAGAATGACTATGTGATCCCCTGTTCTGACTTTGAAAAATCATTAAAAATTGTAAAAAAATAATTAAGAAATATAGTTTATATGAATAGATTCCTTGTTGAGCCTAGTTTTAAATGAAACAAATTTCATGCCTATTTGACTTTTGTATAGGGAGAAAACTAATTCGTAGTGAATAGAGGTCAGATCAGTCGAGCTGTATAATAGGGGAAACTTTAACTAATAAAATGTACTAATTGGCTAAACCAAAAATTCTATAAAATTTTTAGTAAGAATTAATATGAGTCTAGTTTCAGGAAAATTTTACGGATTTGAATTTTGAGTTTTGTAACTCGAGTTATGATTTATTCAGTGAACATGACGCAAGAGGGACAGCTTGATCAAATTGGAGTAAATAGTGAAATTAAAAATAGATATGGTTGAGTTATTTTGTGAACATATTAGATTCCTTATGTATTATTTATATACTTACTTACTAAGCTATAAGCTTACTTTCTTTTCTTTCTTTTGTTTTATAGTGTCATCCAACTAGCACAGGAGTTAGAGATCATTGAAGATCTGTCCGCACTATCAATACTTTTGGTATTTGAACTAAACATTTTGAATTATGGCATATATAGTAGGCTTAGTTATTTTGTTACGTGTCATAATTGCCTAGGTATAAAATATTAGTTACAGTATTTGACAGATTATTTTGTACAAAGCCATTGAAATTGGCTAATATTGTTAAAGGCATACGTTATAATGATTCATGATCTAATTGGATGCCATATTTTTGTCTCGGTTTTATTTAATGGTATGTATTATGATCTGGTAATACCTCGTATCCTATTCCGGCGTCGGGTACGGGTAAGGGGTATGTATTATGATCTGGTAATACCTCGTACCCTATTCCGGCATCGGGTATGGGTAAGGGGTGTTACATATCATCTTTAAGGTTAATACAATAAATCGATTATCGATTATTATTAATACTTACCCTTAAAAGATCTCTTGGATTAGCTATTTAATTCCAACGGTTAACAAACTCTCGAGTTGATGTTGACCTACCCCTCTACACATAAGATATGTGAAATATTAATCATTGAGAAAATAAATCACTAAGGTCCTCCCTAAAGTAATCGACCAAGGGAGAATAATAGAGAGGAGAAACTATTTCTACACCCTCTTAATACTTACTCTAAGACGAATGGAACAAAGGATCAATGAATCGATTTGATCACGAATCAAATGAGAAGAAACGATTTAAGAAGTGGTTTTATTCAAAAATAAATCCAAAGAAAGGTAGAGTTCGAAATAGGATTTAAATTAAATTAAATAAAAAATCAACATTTGAAATAAATAAGAAAACGAGAAGAAATCTCCACTGTCGGCAGTGGTGCTACGGTGGCAACAGCGACGTCAACGATCTTGCGACAGAGGCGCAATTCCAATTGAGGGGAAAGAGAGGAGGTGGGTTCAATAACTTCTTTTAAAGGAGGGGAAAACATAACATAATAGAAAACTAAGAAAAAGGAGAAAATGCACGGTGGTGCACGATGGTTGTCATGGTGGAGGAGGCGGTGCTTGGGGCGACAATTGGAGAGAAAAGGAGAGGGAAGATGCGACAAGGAAATGACTTGACGGTGAGGTGATGGTGGTAGTGCAAGGCTAGCTGTAGTGGAGGAAAAGAGAAAAAAAAGTAAAAAAGAGAATGAAGGCTAACTAAAAAGATAAAAAAAAATGAAAAAGGGAGAGGCTAGGGAGAAGCTAATAGGGGGACGACAATAAAAGGGAAGGTATGCCAAATTGGGTAAGAAGGATGGTGGTCAACCATGACTAGGCTCATTGAACCTTACATAAGGAATTTGTGAAGAGAAAAGGCAAGACAGGAAGACAATGGAGTGAAAAAGGGGATCATGTTTGGTGAAACATGGAATGTTGACTCACAAAAGATGGAAAGGAATCTCCCTAAGCAAGACATGTACAGGTGGATGGCAATGGTGTTTTTAGCACATGAGAAATTCACCAAAAATTTAATTAAAAAGATGTTAAAATGAATACCTGAACCTAGGACCTTTAGGATAGCTTTGGAGCACTTAACCAATTGGCCATCCACTTCCTAGTTTTTAACTTAGCACATAGTAAATAAAAATATGGGATGTGACAGAAATATCTCTAGAATAATTAGAGTTTAACTGGGAAAAGATAGCAAAGTTTAACTGGGAAAAGAAGCCTAATTTATGTGGGAACACGTCGCCACATCTTGAATCGCCTCGTTATGATGACGGATGATGTCATGACGTTGGGAAACTCCTCGTCGTAACATTTCTGTAACATCCCTAACCTGCATCTGTCGCCGAACTAGGGTTAAGAGGCATTACCAGACATATAAAAACATTTCGCAATCATTTCACAACCAAAAGTCATACATCGTCATATCATAGTCAAATATCAACATAAAGTCCCTTTCTTAGGTCAACGAGACCTTAAACATACTTTGGAGAAGGTTCGGGACTAAACCGGTTCGGGACTAAACCGATCTCGTATAAAAGTTTTTAGACACTTAGAAAAATTTCATAGAAGCACAGGTCACATGCCTGTGTGAAAGGCTGTGTGCCTCACACGGCCACCAAACACACCAGTGGCATAAGCGTGTGAAAACAAGGTATACATACTAACTTGAACCACACGGCCGGAGACATGCCTGTGTCCTTGGCTGTGGTCAAAACTGACTTGGGTCACACGGCCGACCACACACTTGTGTGTCTAGCCCGTGTACCCTTCAAAATGGCTATACACACCCATGCGCCAAGGCTGTGTGCCTCACACGACCACCAGATGCCCGTGTATCTAGGTCGTGCTCGAGACTGAATTTAAATTGTAGGACTACCCCAGGGGACACACGCCCGTGTAACATGACCGTGTGTCACACACGACTGAGACACACGCCCGTGTCTCTGCCCGTGTGGACAAAAATAGGCTATTTGCAAAGCCAATTAGCCACCCTTAATGGTCATCCCTACAAGTCCAAAATCAAAACACAATTGCACCATAATTTCAACCAAAAAATTTCCAAAACAAGCATCACTCATACTTCAATATCATTAATCATTTCCATACATAATTCCAACTCAAACATACTAACTCCATGTAACTAATTCATACCATGAACACATGATTCATATCACATTTATAACTATTTCAACCACAAAACTAACTTACCAAGAAGACCATTTCTCACTAGTCCATATATATACATCAAATTTACCATTTTTGCATCACACATCATATACCAAAATCAAACCATAAGTCCAACCATAATCAAGCCATATCTCATGGCATGATGTACCCATTTCAAAACATACCACATTAATCCTAGCCTATACATGCTATACTTTGATATATACATTTTCAAAAGATACCAAAATAATATTTGATAGTATGGTGATGATCCTCGACGATCCCCGAGCTTCCAGTAGCTTCGATATCTATAACACAATGCAAACACACACAAAATAAGCTTTTAAAAGCTTAGTAAGCCATATACAAATAAACTTATCATTTTAAGCATATAAGCATCATAAAATACATATACTCCATAGCCAAATACTATCACAAACCACTAGTTCATATACATTTCACATATTACCAATTCATTTGCACATATAGCATATTTTCTTATACTTATATCACATATCATCACTTGCACATATACTTACTTCTCATTAACAAAAGTTGAACACATCTTTACGTACTTGAATCGATTATTCATTCATTCAATCACGTATTTCTTAGAATGCCCGTTGAATCATACGAAATTAAATAGGATACACGGATATCTCAGAAAGCTCGTACAATGCCAATGTCCCAAATATGGTCTTTCATGTAATCAAATATCGATGCCACTGTCCCAGACAGGGTCTTACATGAAATCAAATATGATGCCGATGTCCCAGACATGGTCTTACATGTAAATTTCAAATCGATGCCAATGTCCCAGACGTGGTCTTACATGAAATCAAATATCAGAATCCTATGTCATGACATATGTATCCTAACTATTCCTATGGTTCGTACGGGGCTTTTCGGACGTCGTCGCATTATCAGAACTTTCTCGAATTTCACATGTTTAGCTCTCATAACCATTCACCACAATTCAAGTATCATATAAGCAATAATAATTCAATTTAACACATTTATTTGTATATCGACTTACCTTGTACGGAAATGAATGGAAACGAACGGCTATTCAACTACTTTCGACTTTCCCCGATCTAATTCTGTTTTCTTTGGTTCTTGATCTATACACATTCAAAATTTAACTCCTTATTCACCAAATCATTCAATTCAATCCAAAAATATATAATTAGGGCATTTTACAAATTAGCTCTCATATTTTCACATTTTAACATTTTAGTCCCTAATTAACAAAATCACAAAATACACAAAATTTCTTTATACACATACTTGGCCGAATATTCATATAGTTCATATAAGCCCATATATTTCATTTATTTCACATTTTAGTCCCTCAAAATCTCATTTTCACAATTTAGCCCATAATAATCAAATTCATCAAAAATCCCAATACAAAACATATTTATCTATCATCAAGCTTCCATATTTCATCAATTAATATTACAAAGCTCACAAAATCAACGATGGCATAGCTCAAAATCATCATCAAATTCTGAAATTTAGGCATGGGCTTAATAGAACACAAAGCAACAATCACAAAAACGTAGAAATTATAAAAAAAACGAATAAAAAATCGTACCTTAATCACCAATTTCCTTAGCCGAACCCTAGGAACTCTTTTTCTTTTCTTTTTATTTCAATTTTTGGCAACAAAGATGAACATTGTAACCAATTTCATGTTTTCTTTTATTTAATACACATTAATAAACCATTTACCATTTTAACCTTAATATAAACATTTAAAATCCACTAACCCTTGGCATATGTGTCCATTCATAAATTGAATGGTCTAATATCAATATAAGGACCTCATAATTAATAAGCCATGTCAATTCAACACTTATTCATGTAGCACACAACTTTTGTATTTTCTGCGATTTAGTCCTTTTATCAAATTGAGCACACGAACAATCAAATTTTCACACAAAACTTTCACACATGCTTAACCACATACTGTAAACACGAAAAATTATATTAAAATCTTTTTCTAACTCAGATTTGTGGTCCCGAAACCACTATTTCGACTAGGTCTAAATCGGGCTGTTACAACTCTCCCCCTGTAGGGATTTTCGTCCCCGAAAATCTTACCATCAAGTGGGTTCGAATATTGTTGTCTCATAGCATCTTCGGACTCTCACGTCGCCTCTTCAACACCGTGTTGATGCCATATTACTTTTACTAATGAAATTTTCTTATTTCATAGTTATTTAAACTCACGAGCTAAGATACGAACCGGTTCCTCTTCATAAGTCATATCAGACTGAATTTCTATTTCGGACGGAGTAATTACATACGAAGGATCGAACCTGTATCATCGAAATATCGAAGCATCGATACATGAAATACATTGTGTATCTTTTCTAGCTCAGGTGGCAATAACAATCTATACGCAACTGGCCCGACACTCTCTATAATTTCATAGGTCTGATGAACCTCGAACTCAATTTACCTTTTCTACCGAACCAAAATACTTTCTTTCATGGAGATACTTTTAGAAACACTTTGTTGCTGATCTCAAATTCAATATCTTTTCGTTTCAAATCTGCATATGATTTCTGACGATCAGAATCTGCTTTCAGACTATCTCGAATTGTTTTTACTTTCTGTTCAGTCTCTTTAATCAAATCAACCCCTTGAATCTTAATCTCGCTGAGCTCAGTCCAATACAAAGGTGTTCGACATTTTCTGCCATATAAGGCTTCGTACGGTGCCATTTTAATGCTCGATTGAAAACTGTTATTATAAGAGAATTCAATCAATGGTAAATACTGTTCTCACGTACCTTCAAACTCAAGAATGCAACATCTCAACATATCCTTAAGAATCTGAATAATCCACTCGGATTGACCATCCGTCTACGGGTGAAAAGTAGTACTAAAGTGCAATTTCGTATCTAAAGCCTCTTGTAGTTTCTTCCAAAGCCGCGAAGTGAAACTCGAATCTCTATCTGACACAATAGATAATGGTACCCTATGCAATCTCACAATATCAAAAATGTATAACTCAGCTAATTTATCAATCAAGTAGTCAGATCGTACCGGAATAAAATGAGCTGATTTTGTCAATCGGTAACCATAACCCAAATCGTATCTTTCTTTCTCGGGGATAGGGGTAAACCCGAAATAAAATCCATTGTTACTCTATCCCATTTCCACTCAGGAATCATAATCAGTTGTAACAAACCGGATGACACCTGATGTTCAGCTTTAACTTGCTGACAAATCAAACATTTCGAAACAAAGTAAAAAGTATCTCTTTTTATTACAGGCCACCACTATAGTTGTTTCAAGTTATTATACATTTTCGTACTTTCCGTATGAACAGATAAAAGACTGTTGTGAGCTTCGTTCAAAATCATTTGAATTAACTCTGGATTTCTCTAAACACAAATCCGATCTCAGAATCTCAGACAATCATTATTATCAATTCGATATTCAGAATCAGAATCCAAATCACACTGAGCTCGTTTCGCTATTATCTCATTATCAACTTTCTATACATCATAAATCTGCTGTAAGAACAAAGGTCTCACTTTCAAATCAGCTAAAACCGAACCATCATCAGATATACACAACTGAGCATTCATAGCACGTAATGCAAATAATGATTTCTGACTCAAAGCATCAGCAACAACATTTACTTTTCCCAGATGATAATAAATAAAAAGCTCGTAGTCTTTTAGTAACTCTAGCCATCTTCTCTATCATAGGTTCAAATATTTTTGAGTCATTAGATATTTCAAACTTTTATAATTTGAAAACACATGACATTTTTCACCGAACAGATAATGACTCCAAAATTTCAACGTGAACACAATCGCAGCCAACTCAAGGTCGTGGGTCAGATAATTCTTTTCATGCAACTTTAATTGTCTCGAGGCATAGGCTATAAATTTGCCTTCCTGAACCAAAACGAATCCCAGACCTTTTAAGGAAGCATCACTATATATCACAAATTCTTTTTTAGATTCTAGTTGTACTAACACTGGAGCTTCAGTTAAAAGGGCTTTCAACTGATCAAAACTTTTCTGACATTTATCTGACCACTCGAACTTAACATCTTTCTGAAGAAATTTTGTCAACGGAGTTGCAATCATCAAAAATCCTTTTACGAACTGTCGGTAATAGCCAGAAGTCCTAGAAAACTACTTACTTCAGAAATATTTCTCAGAGGCTTCCAATCCAAAATAGCTGAAATCTTGCTTGGATCAACTCGGATACCAGATGCTGACACAACATGTCCTAGAAAATTGACTTCTCGTAGTCATAACTCACATTTACTGAATTTCGCGAATAGTTGCTTATCACGCAGAGTCTGTAGCACAACTCTCAAATGCTCGGTATGCTCAGTTTCATCATGTGAATAAATCAAAATATCATCAATGAATACGACAACAAATAGATCTAAATACGGTCTGAAAATTCTGTTCATCAGATCCATAAAAATAGCAAGTGCATTCGTTAATCCAAAAGGCATAACTAAAAACTCATAATGTCCGTACCTCATTTGGAAAGCAGTTTTCGGAATGTCTGAATCTTTTACTCTCAATTGATAATAACCCGATCTCATATCTATCTTTGAAAATACAGTAGTTTCTTTCAACTGATCAAACAAATTGTCAATTCTTGGTAGAGGATATTTATTTTTGATAGTCACTTTATTCAACTGACGATAATCAATACACATTCTCATCGTGCCATCTTTCTTTTTCACAAATAGAACAGGAGCACCCCAAGGTGAGAAACTAGGTCTTGTGGACCTTTGTTCGTCAACTCTTGCAACTGAGACTTTAATTCTTTTAACTCGATAGGAGCCATTCTATACGGAGCTATCAAAATCGGAGCAGTTCCTAGCACTAATTCAATACCAAACTCAACTTCTCGTATCGGAGGTAATCCAGGTAATTCTTCAGGAAACACATCAGGAAACTCACAAACAACAAGCACTGATTTTATTCTCCTTTTTGTCATTTTCGTATCAATCACATAAACAAAGTAAGCTTTATAACCTTTTCTCACATATTTTTGAGCCAATATCGACGAAATCACTGATGGTAATCCATTCAAATCATTAGACTCAATCTGAATAATCTCATTATTCTGGCATCGCAAATCAATAGTATTCCGTTTGCAGTTTATAATAGCATCATGCAAAGTTAGCCAATCCATACCCAGAATTATATCAAACTCATCAAAAGGTAATAACATCAGATCAGCTGGAAAGTAAAAATCTCGAAACATCAATGGACAATTTTTACACAATTTGTCAACCCAAACACACCGGCCTAAGGGGTTTGATACTCTAATTACGAATTTAGTAGACTCTACAGGCAAAGCGTTAGTACACACTAAGTTCATGCATATATAAGAATGCGTTGATCCTGGATCTATCAATGCAATCACAGGAGTATCGTAAAGAGTAAATGTACCCGTAATCACATCTAGAGACGAAGCTTTCTCACGAGCTCGGATGGCATAGGCTTTGGCAGGTGCTCGAGCCTCAGATCTAACAGCAGTGTCTTTAGTCATTCTCTGGCTGCCACTCACATTATCCGTGTTTCTGGGTGGTCTACCTCTAGCTGTATTGCCATTCGGCCTTGGATTTTGCATAATCTCTTACTCAACAAACTCGGGAAAATAACAGATAAAATGATCTAAAGATCCACATTTGAAACAAGCCTAATCATACATTTTACAATTGCCGGGTTGTCATTTACCACAATGTTTGCACTCAGATTGATTAGGCCTGATATTACCAACACTAGCTACTGAGGTAGCTTTCAAACTCACAAGGGGTCTATCTCGATCACGTCTAGAATAACCCGCAGTAGCCTTTGAACGGCTAAAATCATCTCAAAATTTCTTTGATGCTGACTGAAATGACTTATTCGATTATTTTTTTTCGCACCTCTCTAGCTTCTGAATCGGCTTTTCTTTTCTCTTTCCCGATTTCTTCAGCTTTACATGCTCTTTTAACAAGTACAGCGAACTTTTTTATCTCCAGAATTCAAACTGACAAATAGATGTCTTCATTTAAGCAGTCTTCAAACCTTTTACACATTATTGCTTCAGTCGAGACACATTCCCGTGCATACTAGCTCAATCTCACGAATTCTCGCTTATATTTCGTAACAGACTTACGGCCCTGTTTCAACTCAAGGAAGTGATTCGTTCTTTCGGAACCACTGATATCAACGTTTTCCACCAATGATACACTGTATCTCTCAGAAGCGAAACAACACATTTAAGGCATTCATCGGGAGTCAATGACATTTTATCAAACACCCGTATTGTATTCTCGAGCCAAAACTCAACTTTCTCAGCATTATCATCAGTAGTAGCTCGAAACTCTTCAGTCCCATATTTTCTAATCTTATCAACTAGAGGTTTATTCAGACGAATCGAATCCACCACTTGGGGAGCTACGAAAACTTGTGGGGGTGGAGGTTAGGGAGCAGTCGGGTTTGTTCTAACATACTGAGTGAACCACTCATTCATCATCTGGAAGAAGGCTTACTCAGCCTCTCCCACATGGCTACTCGTAACATGTCTAGAATCAGATTGCACTGCCCCTTGAGCGAGAGCAAGTGCATTACTTTCAACATCGTCAGCTACGGCTCGTTCGAGATCCATTTGCTAAATAAAAACACATTTTCATTGTTAGAAATCCATCACACTATTGCAGTTCATAAATATATGGCATGTATAGCTAGACTCACACACGCTACGTTAGTTGTAACAGTCCGATTTAGACCCTAATCGGAACGATGGTTTCGAGACCACGAATATGAGTTAGAAAAATATTTTTTAAATTTTTTTGGTGTTTATAATGTGTGAATTTGCGTGTTTTAAATTTTTGTTTTAAAATTTTATCATTTGGATGCCCGATTTAAAGAAAGGGCTTAATTGCGTAAAATAAAAAATTGATGGTTTAATAGAAAATGGCCGAATTGAATGTCTTTTTAATATGGAGTATTTAAGTGTAAATTTTACCATATTTAATTAGATTGACGGTAGTGGTCATGTATTATAATGGTTAAATATTTGTTTATAAAGGTTATTTAGGTAATTTAATAAAACATTATAAGTTATAATAATAAAACATAAAAATAAAACATGCATGAGTTCATATTATTTGACCGAAACTAGTAAAAGAAAAGAAAAAGAGAAAGCACATGATATTCGACCATTGTGGATCCAAATTCAAGGTTAGTTTGGTTTTGATTTTTGATAATTTTTACGTTTTTGAGATCGTTACTTCGAATACTATCCGAACCATGCTAGAATTTCTGATTTTGATGAATGTTTTGAGTTATTCCATTGACGAATATTTGTGTTTTGTGATGTTTGATGATGAAATATTAAAGATATGTTTTAGATTAACATGTTTTGTATTGGAGTTTTTGATAATTTTGAGTAATTGGGACTAAATTATAAAAATAATAAATTGAAGGACTAAAATGTGAAATAAATGAAATATATGGACTTGTATGAGTATAAGAAACATTCGGCCTAAGCATGTTACATGGAGATTTTGTGTATTTTGTGTTTTATGCAATAGGGACTAAATTATAAAAAATGTGAAATATCAGGGGTAAAAGTGTAATTTGCCCATTTGTGTGTTTTTGGATGAATTTGGTTGAATATTTGATTTAATAAGTTTAATTTATATTAATTTAGATCAAGAAAAGAGAAAATCGGATTTAGATCGGGGGAAAAATAAAGTTGTCGACTATTCGATCCGTACCGGTTTTTCATCATCCAAGGTAAGTCTTTAAGCAATTAAACATTGTCTATATTGAATGAAAAATGGTTTAATATGATGATTTGGAACTTATGGGTTTATAGTTGAGTTAGCCGAATATGATTAAGCATGGAAATAAGGTATTTAAGATAATTCGACTAAGTTATAACATTTGAAAGTCCGTATGAACTATATGGCATATCTGGAATTTTCGATATATGAATTGTTTATAAGACAACTTTATAATAGTGATATTCTGGCTTTGAGCCTAGGAAGCCTTGTGCTGGTGAATTAAATCGGGCTTATGCCTAGCAGGCTTATTGTTGGTGTATAAAATCAGACTTTGAGTCTAGCAGGCCTTGTGCCGGTGTGAGATACAGGCTTATGCCTAGTAGGCTTTATGCTGGTGATTTATTATAATTTTATGCCTAAAAAATTTCATGCTGGTGTGGTATTTGAGTAAGTAAATCGAGCTAAATGGCCAAGTATGAGTTAACTTGTTACCTATGTGAGATAAGGTAAGTAAGTACTTTGAATATTTGTGTTAATTCATGTACAATCGAAATGAAAAATATATGTGAGATTAGTATGTGAATTTGACCTTGTGACTAAATAATTTGAATATCAATGAAATGATTCTTCACTATGTGTATATGTGTGACAATGTATATCCGACCATATAGGTAATGTACATATGTGATGTTAGATATGATCTTATATATTCGACCAAATAAATGATGTTTGAATATGAAGTTAAATCTTGTTTCGTGAGCTTGCTTAAGTTAGTGGAGGTATATTTGAATGTGTAATGATATTTGACTTTGAAAGTTGAATGTAAATTTGTAAAATTTAACCTTATAAGTATTCGACCAAAGTGTTAGTTATGTTAAACATGTGTGATTATGGAATGTATAAGTTGAGACTAAAGATGGCATTGATATAGTAAATTGGTTTAGTTTAAATTTAAGGAGTTGATTATATTATGGAGTTGTTATTTGCTTAAGGCTTACTAAGCTAAGTTAGGTTACTCTGTGAGTTTTCGGTTACTCTGTTTTATAGATTTTGGATTTAAGTTACGAGCTCGGGGATCGTCAGCAAAGTTCATCACACTATCTACAACATTGGTATTTAAATATTTGAATTCGAACTACGGCATGTATAGGCTGGACATACTTTTTAAATGTTGAATTTGGTTATGTATTTAAAGCCATGCGAAAATGGCTTGCTAGTTATGCTTAGTCATGGTTTTATATGTGTGTTTAGTTATAATGTTTAATAATCTTGGTATTGATAATTCAGTTATGTTTGATTGTGATTTGAAATCGTTTTGGTTATAATGTTTTGAGATATGAACAAATGAAGTTTGAGATAGGTATTATATGTTTTGGAAATGGTTAATGTTTTGGTTGTTTGAGTGGCTAGTTCGGTTATGATATGTATGAATAAAAGTTTATGTGCATTAGGTTGCTGTATTTAGTCAATGTGCTATAAGTGATTTGGTATCTAAGGTTGTTTAGCTACATCCGAATTTGATATAATATATTTTGATATGTTATAATATGGTATGTAAGATTTATGTTTTGATTATGTTACAATTTGTGATTCGGCACTTGTTAATGAAAGCTTTTCGCACTTGATAAAAATTTGGATGTGTATGCGGTTTAAATAATTAGATTCGGCTATGCAAGGTGTTGAGTTAGGAGAATATTCTATGATAGTTTTAGTTCATTATTTGCTATAAATTCAATTTTTATGTGTAACTTTGAAACCTAGGGCAAGTACGCAATATGTATTCAAGCTATAATAGCATATTCAGAAATGTCAATATATATTAAGTTGCATGTGTAATTGCTTGTTAAAATATGTAATGAGTTTTTGGTTGGTTTTATTATGAGTACGTACAAAAGTTGCCATTTGTGCTTGAAAATGGAGTAAGTTTATAATTATGTTATTAAATTTAAGACCATTCAGTAAAGTTGGCAATTTTATATGTATATGTTATTGAATTAAGTACTATTTAAACATTTTAAAGTGTTTAAGATATGTTAGTGTAAAATAAGTTATAAATAGTTTGATTTCTTTTAAGTATACGGAGAATATTGAGATGTTTTAATATGTTCTGTATATTATGTTATGAATATCGAAATCGTGTTTATTATTTAATTGAATTTATGGTTTTTTTACATATAAATGTGGCTTTTATATATAAGTGATTGTTTAAAAATGTGTTTTAGGTTTGTTAATTCCTCGTAACCCTAATTCGACGACAAATTCAGGTTTGGGGTGTTACATGTTATTGGTATCAGAGCTACGGTTTAGTTGATTCTAGGACTAACGTAGCGTGTGTGAGTCTAGCTATACATGCCATAATATATACTGCGATAGTGTGATGACTTTTGACATTTGAACATGTATTTTCGTATAGTATATGGATCTCAATAGAGCTGTAGCTGATGATGTCGAGAGCATAGTGCCTGCTCCCGCGCAAGGGACAGCACCGATTGATTCTCGACCGGCCTCGAGTAACCAAGAGGGAGAGGCTAAGCAAGCTTTCTACCAAATGATGAACGATTGATTTACTCAATATATCCAGACTAATCTAGCTGCACAATAATATCCACCCCCGATTAATCCATTTTCGATACCTGCTATACCTCAAGTGAGTGATCCGTTGAGATTGCTTAAACCACCTATTGATAAAATCAAAAAACATGGGGCCGAAGAGTTTAAAGCTACTGATGATGATGATGATGATGATGTTGAGTGGGCTGAGTTGTGGCTTGATAATACTATTCGTGTGTTCGATGAGTTATCTTGTACCCCGGATGAGTGCTTAAAATGTACCATATCCTTGTTACGAGACACCGCATATCCCTGGTGGAACACACTAGTATCGGTGGTTCCGAAAGAGAGAGTGACTTGGGAATTCTTTCAGACTGAGTTCCGTAAGAAATACATCAGCCAAAGATTTATCGACTAGAAACGCAAAGAATTTTTGAAATTGAAACAGGGTCGTATGACCGTAACCGAGTATGAGCGAAAATTTGTGAGACTCAGTCGATATGCTCGTGAATGTGTTTCAACCGAACCTATCATGTGTAAAAGATTTGAAGATAGTTTGAACGAAGACATTAAATTGTTGGTTCGCATACTTGAAATCAAAGAGTTTGTGATACTTGTTGAGCCAGCTTGCAAAGTTGAAGAGCTCGGGAAAGAGAAAAGAAAAGTTGATTTTGAAGCTAGAGATTCTCGTAAAAGATCATCAAGTAAAACTTTTCATTTCGCATCGAAGAAGTTTAGAGATGATTCAGGTCGATCTAAAGCTACTTCGAACTTTTCTAGACGAGATAGAGACCGACCTCCTGTGAGTTCACAAGCCACTTCGATTGCCAGTGTTGGCAATGTTCGACAGAACAGACTCAAGTGTAAGCATTGTGGTAAATGGCATTCCGAAAATTGCAGATTGTATGATCGGTCTTGTTTTAAATGTGGATCGATGGATCATTTTATCCGAGATTGCCCGATGTTAGCTGAGCAAAACACTGTTCAGAACATATGTCAGTGCGAGGTAGACCACCCAGGCGTTCGAGTAATTTGAGTGGCAGTCAGAAAGGGACGAAAGATACAGCAGTTTGATCTGAGGCTCGTGCACCTGGCAGAGCATATACTATATGAGCTTGCGAGGAAGCTTCTTCCCCAGATGTTATTATCGGTACTTTCACTCTTTATGATATTAGTATTATTGCATTGATTGATCCTGGTTTGACTCATTCATATATGTGTGAGACATTAGTATCCAGTAAGACTTTGCCTGTTGAGTCTACTGAGTTTGTGATTTGAGTATCAAATCCCCTAGGTCGGTGTGTTCTGGTTGACAAAGTGTGTAAAAATTTCTCGTTGATGATTCGAGATTCATTCTTTTCGGCTGATTTGATGTTGTTACCTTTCAACGAGTTCGATATAATTTTGGGTATGGATTGGCTGACTTTGCACGATGCCATTGTTAATTGCAAAAGAAAGACTATTGATTTGAAATGTCAAAACAACGAGATTATTTGGATTGAATCTAATGATCTAAGTGGTTTACCAGCAGTAATATCTTTGATGTTAGCTCAAAATTATGTGAGAAAAGGTTGTGAAGCCTACTTTGCTTATGTGCTTGATAGTAAAGTGACTGAAAAGAAGATTGAATACGTACCAGTTGTCTGTGAGTATCCGGATGTGTTTCCTGAAGAATTGCCGGGTTCGCCACCTATTCGAGAGGTAGAGTTTGGTATTGAGTTAATACCGAGGACGACTCCGATTTCAATAACTCCGTACCGGATGGCACCTACTAAATTAAAAGAGTTGAAAGCACAGTTGCAAGAGTTAACAGATAGAGGTTTCGCACAATCGAGTTTCTCTCCCT
Organism: Gossypium longicalyx; assembly: GCA_025698465.1. Taxonomy (NCBI): domain Eukaryota; kingdom Viridiplantae; phylum Streptophyta; class Magnoliopsida; order Malvales; family Malvaceae; genus Gossypium; species Gossypium longicalyx. The sequence goes on from CM047004.1 coordinate 21,691,939, forward strand.
GGGGTGTGCCTGTGTTATTTGTGAAAAAGAAAGATGGAACCATGAGAATGTGCATCGATTATAGACAACTCAATAAGGTGACTATAAAGAATAAATATCTGTTGCCACGGATTGATGATTTGTTTGATCAACTGAAAAGCGCTACAGTGTTTTCGAAGATAGATTTGAGATCCGGCTATTATCAGTTGCGGGTTAAGGATTCTAATGTGCGAAAGACTACTTTTCGAACGAGGTACGAACGCTATGAGTTTTTAGTCATGCCTTTTGGACTTACTAATGCACCTACTGTTTTTATGGATTTGATGAATCGGATCTTCAGGTAGTATTTAGATCGGTTTGTGGTTGTGTTTATTGATGATGTATTGATCTACTCTTACGATGACACCGAACATGCCGAACATTTGAGATTTGTATTACAGACTTTACGAGAAAAACAGTTGTATGCGAAGTTTAGCAAATGTGAGTTTTGGTTACACGAATTTAGTTTTCTAGGACATGTTGTTTCAGCATCAGGTATTTGGGTTGATCCGAGTAAGATTTCAGCAATACTTGACTGGAAACTTCTGAGAAACGTTTCTAAAGTCAGAAGTTTTCTAGGACTTGCTGGTTGCTATAGACGGTTTGTGAAAGGTTTCTCTATGATTGCAACCCCGATGACGAAGCTACTTCAGAAAGATGTTAAGTTCGAGTGGTCAAAAAAGTGCCAGAAAAGTTTTGATCAGTTGAAAGCCCTTTTGACCGAAGCTTTAGTGTTAGTTCAGCCGGAATCGGGTAAAGAATTTGTTATCTATAGTGATGCATCTTTAAATGGTTTGGGCTGTGTTTTGATGCAGGAAGGCAAAGTCATAGCTTATGCCTCGAGACAATTAAAACCGTATGAAAAGAATTATCCGACGCACGATCTAGAATTGGTAGCTATTGTGTTTGCATTGAAGATATGACGTCACTATCTGTATGGGGAGAAATGTCATGTTTATTCTGATCACAAAAGCCTGAAATATTTGATGACTCAAAAAGATCTGAATTTGAGAAAACGCCGATGGTTAGAGTTGCTAAAAAACTACGAACTTGTGATTGACTACCATCCGAGAAAGGCTAATGTTGTTGCTGATGCTTTAAGCTAAAAATCACTATTTGCTTTGCGTGCAATGAATGCGCATATGGCTATGTCTAATGATGGTTTGATAATAGCTGAATTAAAAGCAAAACCATTATTTGTTCAGCAAATTTGCGATGCCCAGAAGGTTGATAACGAGTTGATAGCAAAATGAGCTCAATGTGAATCAAATGCTTATTCAGAGTTTCGAGTTGATGCTAATGACTGTTTGAGATTCAGAAACTGAATATGCGTTCCGAGAAATATAGATTGATTCAGATGATTTTGAATGAAGCTCATAACAGTCGGCTATCTGTTCACTCGGGTAGTACGAAGATGTATAATGATCTGAAACAACACTATTGGTGGCAAGGTATGAAACGAGACATTTTTGAATTTTTATTGAAATGTTTAGTCTGTTAGCAAGTAAAAGCCGAACATCAGGTACCTTCTGGATTGCTTCAGCCGATCATGATACCTGAATGGAAATAGGACAGAGTCACGATGGATTTTGTATCCGATTTATTGATGTCATTGAGGAAGAAAGATGCAATCTGGGTTATTGTGGATAGATTGACTAAATCAGCTCACTTTGTTCCGATTCGTACAGATTATTTGCTCAATAAACTTGCTGAATTGTATGTTTCTTAGATTGTGAGATTACACGATGTGCCTATTTCTATTGTTTCGGATAGAGATCCGAGGTTTACATCGCGATTTTGGAAGAAATTAAAAGATGCATTAGGTACTAAACTGCATTTTAGCACTGTTTTTCATCCCCAGATAGATGGTTAGTCCAAGTGAATCATTCAAATACTTGAGGATATGTTAAGATGCTGCATTCTCGAGTTCGAAGGTATGTGGGAACGATACTTACCTCTGATTGAATTTACGTATAATAACATTTTTCAATCAAGTATCAAAATGGCACCTTATGAGGCTTTGTATGGTCGTAAATGTTGTACACCATTGTATAGGACTGAACTTAGTGAAAATAAGATACACGGAGTTGATTTGATCAAAGAAACTGAACAGAAAGTGAAAGTGATCCGTGAAAGTTTGAAAGCAACACCAGATCGTCAGAAGTGATATGCGGATTTGAAATGGAAAGATATAGAATTTCAGATTGGAGGTAAAGTATTCTTGAAAGTCTCACCGTGGAAGAAGATACTCAGATTTGGTCATAAAGGCAAATTGAGTCCAAGATTCATTGGGCCGTATGAGATTATCGAGCGAATTGGATCGGTTGCTTATCGACTGTTGTTGCCATCTGAACTAGAAAAGAACCACAATGTATCCCATGTTTCAATGCTTCATAGATATCGATCCGACCCCTCGCATGTGATTAGTCCATCAGAGATTGAGATTCAGTCAGATTTGACTTACGACGAAGAACCGATTCGTATTCTGGCTCGCGAGATTAAAGAATTATGAAATAAGAAAATTCTGTTAGTGAAAGTGCTATGGCATAAACATGGGGTTGAGGAAGCAACTTAGGAGTTAGAGGATTCAATGAAAGAACGTTATCCCAACCTATTTACCGGTAAGATTTTTGGTGACGAAATTACCTAAGGGGGAGAGTTGTAACAGTTTGATTTAGACCCTAATCAGAACGATGATTTCGGGACCACGAATCTGAGTTAGAAAAATATTTTTAAAATTTATTTTGGTGTTTATAATGTGTGAATTTGTGTGTGCTAAAATTTCATTTTAAAATATTATCGTTTGGATGCTCGATTTAAAGAAAGGGCTTAATCGCGTAAAATGAAAATTTGATGGTTTAATAGAAAATGGCCAAATTGAATATGTCTTTTTAATATGGAGTATTTAAGTGGAAATTTGACCATATTTAATTATGTGGACGGTAGTGGTCATGTATTATAATGGTTAAATATTTTTTTATAAAGGTTATTTAGGTAATTTAATAAAACATTATAAGTTATAATAATAAAACATAAAAATAAAACATGCATGAGTTCATATTATTTGACCGAAACTAGTAAAAGAAAAGAAAAAGAGAAAGCACATGATATTCGGCCATTGTTGATCCAAATTCAAGGTTAGTTTGGTTTCGATTTTTGATGATTTTTACGTTTTTGAGATCGTTGCTTCGAATACTATCCGACCCATGCTAGAATTTCTAATTTTGATGAATGTTTTGAGTTATTCCATTGATGAATATTTGTGTTTTGTAATGTTTGATTTTGCAATATTAAAGATATGTTTTAGATTAACATGTTTTGTATTGGAGTTTTTGATGATTTTGAGTGATTAGGACTAAATTATAAAAATAATAAATTGAGGGACTAAAATGTGAAATAAATAAAATATATGGACTTGTATGAGTATAAGGAACATTCGGCCTAAGCATGTTACATGGATATTTTGTGTATTTTGTGTTTTATGCAATAGGGACTAAATTGTAAAAAATGTGAAATATCAGGGGTAAAAGTATAATTTGCCCATTTGTGTGTTTTTGGATGAATTTGATTGAGTGTTTGATTTAATAAGTTTAATTTATATTAATTTAGATCAAGAAAAGAGAAAATTGGATTTAGATCGGGGGAAAAATAAAGTTGTCAACTAGTCGATCCGTACCGGTTTTTCATCGTCCGAGGTAAGTCTTTAAGCAATTAAACATTGTCTATGTTGAATGTAAAATGGTTTAATATGATGATTTTGAACTTATGGGTTTATAGTTGAGTTAGCCGAATATGATTAAGCATGGAAATTAGGTATTTAAGCTAATTCAACTGAGTTATAACATTTGAAAGTCCGTATGAACTATATGGCATATCTGGAATTTTCGATATATGAATTGTTTATAAGACAACTTTATAATAGTGAGATTCATGCTTTGAGCCTAGAAAGCCTTGTGCCGGTGAATTAAATTGAGCTTATGCCTAGCAGGCTTATTGCCGGTGTATAAAATCAGACTTTGTGTTTAGCAAGCCTTGTGCCGGTGTGAGATACAGGCTTATGCCTAGCAGGCTTTATGCTGGTGATTTATTATAATTTTATGCCTAAAAAATTTCATGCTGGTGTGGTATTTGAGTAAGTAAATCGAGCTAAATGGCCAGGTATGAGTTAACTTGTTACCTTTGTGAGATAAGGTAAGTAAGTACTTTGAATATTTGTGTTAATTCTTGTACGATAGAATTGAAAAATATATGTGAGATTAGTATGTGAATTTGACCTTGTGACTAAATAATTTGAATATCAATGAAATGATTCTTCACTTTGTGTATATGTGTGACAATGTATATCCGACCATACAGGTAATGTACATATGTGATGTTAGATATGATCTTGTATATTTGACCAAATAAGTGATGTTTGAATATGAAGTTAAATCTTGTTTCGTGAGCTTGCTTAAGTGAGTGGAGGTATATTTGAATGTGTAATGATATTTGAATTTTAAAGTTGAATGTAAATTTGTAAAATTTAACCTTATAAGTATTCAGCCAAAGTGTTAGTTATGTTAAACATGTGTGGTTATGGAATGTATAAGTTGAGACTAAAGATGGAATTGATATAGTAAATTGGTTTAGTTTAAATTTAAGGAGTTGATTATATTATGGAGTTGTTATTTGCTTAAGGCTTACTAAGCTAAGTTAGCTTACTCTGTGAGTTTTCGTTTACTCTGTTTTATAGATTTTGGATTTAAGTTACGAGCTTGGGGATCGTCAGCAAAGTTCATCACACTATCTACAACATTGGTATTTAAATATTTGAATTCGAACTATGGCATGTATAGGCTGGACATACTTTTTAAATGTTGAATTTGGTTATGTATTTAAAGCCATGCGAAAATAGCTTGCTAGTTATGCTTAGTCATGGTTTTATATGTGTGCTTAGTTATAATGTTTATTGATAATTCAGTTATGTTTGATTGTGATTTGAAATCGTTTTGGTTATAATGTTTTTAGATATGAACAAATGAAGTTTGAGATAGGTATTATATGTTTTGGAAATGGTTAATGTTTTGGTTGTTTGAGTGGCTAGTTCGGCTATGATATGTATGAATAAAAGTTTATGTGCATTAGGTTGCTGTATTTAGGCAATGTGCTATAAATGATTTGGTATCTAAGGTTGGTTAGCTATATCCGAATTTGATATAATATGTTTTGATATGTTATAATATGGTATGTAAGATTTATGTTTTGATTATGTTACAATTTGTGATTCGACACTTGTTAATGAAAGCTTTTCGCACTTGATAAAAATTTGGATGTGTATGCAGTTTAAATAATTAGATTCGGCTATGCAAGGTGTTGAGTTAGGAGAATATTCTATGATAGTTTTAGTTCATTATTTGCTATAAATTCAATTTTTATGTGTAACTTTGAAACCTAGGGCAAGTACGCAATATGTATTCAAGCTATAATAGCATATTCGGAAATGTCAATATATATTAAGTTGCATGTGTAATTGCTTGCTAAAATATGTAATAAGTTTTTGATTGGTTTTATTATGAGTACATACAAAAGTTGCCATTTGTGCTTGAAAATGGAGTAAGTTTATAATTATGTTATTAAATTTAAGACCATTTAGTAAAGTTGGCAATTTTATATGTATATGTTATTGAATTAAGTACTATTTAAACATTTTAAAGTGTTTAAGATATGCTAGTGTAAAATAAGTTATAAATAGTTTGATTTCTTCTAAGTATACGGAGAATATTGGGATATTTTAATATGTTCTGTATATTATATTATGAATATCGAAATCATATTCATTATTTAATTGAATTTATGTTTTTTTTCATATAAATGTGACTTTTATATATATATATATGTGGTTGCTTAAAAATGTGTTTTAGGTTTGTTAATGCCTCGTAACACTAATTCAGCGACGGATACGGGTTAGGGGTGTTACATTAGTCCTAGTATCGACTAAACTATAGCTCTAATACCAACCAAATGTAACACCCCTAACTTGTATCCGTCGCCGAACTAGGTTTAAGAGGCATTACTAGACATATCGGAACATTTCGCAATCATTTCACATTCAAAAGTCATACATCATCATATCATAGTCAAATATCAACATAAAGTCACTTTCTTAGGTCAACGAGACCTTAAACATACTTTGGAAAATGTTCGGGACTAAACCGATCTCGTATAAAAGTTTCCAGACACTTAGAAAAATTTTATGGAATCGCAGGTCACACGCCCGTGTAAATAGACTATGTTCCTCACACGGCCACCGAACACGCCCGTGGCGTTGGCCGTGTGAAAACAGGGCATACATACTGACTTGAACCACACGGCCAGAGACATGCCCGTGTGCCTTCGCCGTGGTCAAAACTGACTTGGGTCACACGGCCGACCACATGCCCGTCTGTCTAGCCCGTGTACCCTTCAAAATGGCCACACATGCCCATGTGCCAAGGCTGTGTGCCTCAGACGGCTACCAGACACACCCGTGTGTTTAGGCCGTGCTCGAGACTGACTTTAAATTGTAAAACTACCCCAGGGGACACACGGCCGTGTAACATGACCGTGTGTCACACACGACTGAGACACACGCTCGTGTCTTTGCCCGTGTGGACAAAAATAGGTTATTTGCAAAGCCAATTAGCCACCCTTAATGGTCATCCCTACATGTCCAAAATCAAAACACAATTGTACCATAATTTCAACCAAAACATTTCCAAAACAAGCATCACTCATACTTCAATATCATTAATCATTTCCATACATAATTCCAACTCAAACATACTAACTCCATGTAACTAATTCATACCATGAACACATGATTCATATCACATTTATAACCATTTCAACCACAAAACTAACTTACCGAAAAGACTGTTTCTTACTAGGCCATATATATACATCAAATTTACCATTTTTGCATCACACATCATACACCAAAATTAAACCATAAGTCCAACCATAATCAAGCTATATCTCATGGCATGATGTACCCATTTCAAAACTTACCACATTAATCCTAACCTATACATGCCATACTTTGATATATACATTTTCAAAAGATACCAAAATAATATTTGATAGTATGGTGATGATCCTCGACGATCCTCGAGCTTCCAGTAGCTTCGATATCTATAACACAATGCAAACACACACAAAGTAAGCTTTCAAAAGCTTAGTAAGCCATATACAAATAAACTTATCATTTTAAGCATATAAGCATCATAAAATACATATACTCCATAGCCAAATACTATTACAAACCATATAGTTCATATACATTTCACATATTACCAATACATTTGCACATATAGCATATTTTCTCATACTTATATCACATATCATCGCTTGCACATATACTTACTTCTCATTAACAAATGTTGAACACATCTCCACGTACCTGAATCGGTTATCCATTCATTCAATCATGTATTTCTCAGAATGCCTGTTGAAACGTATGAAATTAAATAGGATACGCGGATAGCTCGAAAAGCTCGTACAATGCTAACGTCCCAGATGTGGTCTTACATGTAATCAAATATCGATGCCGCTATCCCAAACAGGGTCTTACACGAAATCAAATACGATGCTGATGTCCCAGACATGGTCTTACATGTAAATCTCAAATCGATGCCAACGTCCCAGATGTGGTCTTACACGAAATCAAATATCAGAATCCTATGTCATGACATATGTATCCTAACTATACCTATGGTTCGTACGGGGCTTTTCGAATGTTGTCGCATTATCGAAACTTTCTCTAATTTCACATATTTAGCTCTCATAACCATTCACCACAATTCAAATATCACATAAGCAATAATAATTCAATTTAACACATTTATTTGTATATCGACTTACCTCGTATGGAAATGAACGGAAACAAACGACTATTCGACTACTTTCGACTTTCCCCGATCTAATTCTGTTTTCTTTGATTCTTGATCTATACACATTCAAAATTTAACTCCTTATTCATCAAATCATTCAATTCAATCCACAAATATATAATTAGGGCATTTTACAAATTAGCCCTCATATTTTCACATTTTGACATTTTAGTCCCTAATTAACAAAACCACAAAATACACAAAATTTCCTTATACACATGCTTGGACGAATATTCATATAGTTCATATAAGCCCATGTATTTCATTTATTTCACATTTTAGTCCCTCAAAATCTCATTTTCACAATTTAGCTTATAATAACCAAATTTATCAAAAATCCCAATACAAAACATATTTATCTATCATCAAGCTTCCATATTTCATCAATTAACATTACAAAGCTCACAAAATCAACAATGACATAACTCAAAATCATCATCAAATTCTAAAATTGAGGGATAGGCTTAATAGAACATAAAGCAACAATCACAAAAATGTAAAAATTATAAAAAATGAATCAAAAACCATACCTTAATCACCAATTTCCATAGTCGAACTCTAGAAACTCTTTTTATTTTCTTTTTCTCTCAATTTTTGGCAACAAAGATGAACATTTTAACGAATTTCATGTTTTCTTTTATTTAATACACATTAATAAACCATTTACCATTTTAACCTTAATATAAACATTTAAAATCTACTAACCCTTGGCATATATGTCCATTCATAAATTCAATGGTCTAATATCAACATAAGAACCTCATAATTAATAGGCCATGTCAATTCAACACTTATTCATGTAGCACATAACTTTTGTATTTTCTGCGATTTAGTTCATTTATCAAATTGAGTACACGAACAATCAAATTTTCATACAAAAATTTTCTGACTCAGATTTGTGGTCCCAAAACCACTATTCCGACTAGGGTCTAAACTGTGCTGTTACAGTTTCTGTCTGTTTGGCCAAAAATTCAATATGCACCCATAAATCTCCACCTTGACTCATATTTACCACACCTTTTTCTCCAGGCCCTGTCACGGGTCGAACTCGATCTTTGTAAAATGTCAACTAAGCCCAAACCATTCTCGACCTTGGAATCCAAAATACTTCTAGTCTTCAAATCAATTTTGTATAATGCAATAAGGGGCAGTGATACATGAACAGACATGTGTTTCACAATAAGAGAGAAAACATAGAGGAAATCAACTCCCTCCACTTGATTGCCACCCTTTTGAGACCAACTTTACTTTAAACACTCTGCTTTATCCGAAATCGTTACAATCTAAAATCTGTGATTCCTTTGAACTTTTTGATATCGAAATTTGTTGTCTCCATCCTTGAATGAGTCGATTGTGAAACTCGAACCAAGCTCTGATACCAATTTATTAGGGATCAACCTGTATAAACAAAAAATAGAAAATGTAGAGAAGATTGAATATGTAACACCCCAAACCCAGCCTAGACGTTATGACTAAATCCGGCGGTGTCACATGGAATGAAATTTGAAATCGAATCAACCAAGTTAAAACCATTTTCGTTAATTAGATTTTATTTATCTTTCATCTCAAAATTGTTTTCTCATTAATTTGATTCATTTAAAAACATATTTTTTAGCGGAAGCTTTTAAACCATGATTATTTAAAGAAAATCATTCGCGTTTAGGAAAAAACATTGTATTTAATTAAATCGAGTTTGCATTGTCTCTTGCAGTTTTAAAGTCCATGTAAACAGTTAAAATCCAAAGTAATGGCAAACAATCCAAAGTCCAAATTACATCAAAATACCCCAAAAATAATAGGAATTAAAAACCATAAATGAATTAAAACTGTTCACTTGATATGTGGTCACCGGTGAGTCTTTCGCCGGACTGATCTGGCTAAGTCTGGAGATTACCTGTACAGATAAAATAGAAAGGGGTGAGTTTACGTAAACTTAGTGTATAATCCCCACAGTAGACATGCATACAGTCAAACAACAGTTATCAGTCAAACGTAGTCTAGGCCTAAGCCCATTACAAATTCAGATGCAGTTTAGGCCTTAGCCCATTCAGATACAGTTTCATATATAATTTAGGCCTTAGCCCATCTCAGATATAGTATGCATACAGCAACAATAATCAGTATCCTACCCACCAGCCTTTACACACCACCTCCGACCATCCCTACACACCATGTAGGGTTTAAAACACCCACCCAACCCTACAAACCAAGTCGTACCGAATACTGTACTTATCAGTAATATTGCAACTGAGCTGCCAGATAATAGGCATAAAAGCCTTTCAGTACACTTCCTCCAATAATCAATCATCCTACCCCAATGCAGATGTAATTAAACATGCTCAATGTAGACATATAGAAACACATGCTCACATGTTAAAATTTCAATTACCAGTCATACATATGAATCAATAAACATGCATACATTTAACATGCTCATTATATACATTATATATTCAACTTACACAATTTAGGGTCTAAATAGCACTTACCGACCCTACAGTAGGTTTACAGTCAACTTGGGTGACCCATACAACCCTAGGAAACACTTTAGCTAAATGGGCCCACACGCCCATCTGGTTTGCCCGTGTGGCCCACACGCCCAGATTGGCCTTGTCCGCGTGGATCACACGGCCTAGCCCAGATATCACACGCCTGTGTAGCGTGTCTCTGTGGCCCACACCGCCATACGCTAGCCATCACACGACCGTGTCTTACACACGACCTGGCCTTCGTCGATCACACGACCGTGTTGTCACCCATGGCCTGCCACACGGGTGACCACAGTGGCCTCTTTTAGCTTTTATCGAAAGCTCATTTTTTATGTCTCGGGTACACACCTGGTATTGTTTCGCAATGAAAATACCCTCAAACCTCTAGAAACCTAAAAATCAACAATCCAACCTCCACAATTAGCGAAGATAATACGAAAATCAAATGGAACCTATTCAAGATGGAACTTTAGAACAACATTTACAAACTTACCGTTGATGTGTAGAGATTACAAAAATGAACTAGACTGCTATAACAGATTCCACCGTTCCTCAGTCTTTTCCTACACAACACAACCACCAAGATAAATTTCCAAACCACCACATCAACCCCCATTCAAGAGAACAAAAACTGAAAGGGCAAACTATAGACTTACCAAGATGAAATATGCACCACCGCAATTTCCGAGCCCCAACAAATAAAACGAACAATTTTTTGAATAGAAAAAGAGGAAAACAAAATAGGAAGTGGTAGGCAGAAGAGAGAAAAACGTCAAAAAGGGTAGCAAAATTTTGGGAAAGAAAACTAAAAATAAATTAATAATAAAAAGAGACAAATAAAATCAAACCCTCACTTGATCATAATCCCTTATTCTTCTCCCTCTAGCCCCACTACTCATAACTCCCTCAGACTTTAAGTTCCACTAAAACTCCTCCAGATGACAGAGCAAAATTTAATACCTATGCTTGTACGGGAATTCGAACACAGGACCCTCAGCAAACTGACACTCAACTTAACCACTAGACCAGCAGGCCCATTCTGATATTAGACTACAGGTAACTACATATAAGCCTACTGAACAAAGATAGGGCTTAATTCCAAAAATTACAAAAATTACTGAAGCTAAAGCTTGAACTTGGGAGCTCTCACACACACCCAGAACACTTAACCATTAAAGCAGATAGACAGTTGTGTCATATTTGTACAAAAACCGAATTAAGAATTTTGGGGTGTTACTAAACACAAATATTTTACGTGAAAAACACCTCCAAAAAAGATAAAAATTACGAGTAAATAAAACTTCACTAAAACGACAAATAATCTGAATGAGTATAAGATGGAGATAACCCTAAAACAAACAAGCCCTAGACCTCGAGAAAAAGCTCTCTGACTAAAACATGAAATTCCCTTAAAGCTCTTTTAAAACTATCTTAATATTCTCTTAATTTTAATGTGATGAAGATATCAATTCTAGGGTTACAAAGGCCCTTTTATAGGTTGAAATTCGTGTGAATATATGACTAAAATATCCTTAGAATAATTAGAGTTTAACTAACAAAAGATAGTAGAATTTAACTGGGGAAAGAAACCTAGTTTATGTGGGAACACGTCGCCATGTTGCAACGTCTCTAATCACCTCGTCACGATGTTGTTCGTCATCGTGACTTCGAGAAACTCCTTGTTATAACATCATCGCCTGTTTGGCTGAAAATACGAGGTATGCCCCACAGATAATGTAAAAATTTTCTCAACATGTGACTCACTCAAGATGATTGATTCATAGAGGAGGATAACCAAAGATGAAACTTATTTTAATTCAATGAGACTCTTTAACTTTAGAAGTTCCATATATGTTACTATGCAGAAATGTGGAGACTTTTTCGTTTCTTCACTTTCCTTTACCTCTTCGACCTTATTATCCTTACTACTAATCATTTTCTCTTTGCTTATTGGATTCTCTAGCATAGTAGATTATAGTTCATAACAAGAACAACTTTTTTTTTCTACCAAGGTGAAAACAACCATTAAAAAAATGAGAAACGCATTAAAACTTTAGACATGTACTAGAGCTCTTGTGAACAAAACATAACAATCTAGAAGTTAAATTTTGCAATAAACAGATTAATTTTATAGAGAGATAAAACATGACAACTTTTAAGTTCACACAAAACCAAGAACCAATTTATGAAAAGAACAATTTTGCAATAGAGTAAATTATTTGAAATTCTTTTTTTCTTTTATATAAAACTAACGATACATTTATTAGAAAATTTATATTTTTAATTCTTTCATTCTTAAAACACAGATTTTAAAATAAATCTAGACACAAAATAGAAGCAATGAAATATTTTGCTAAATTGAAGCAAAAATGGTTTCCCCCAAATTAACAAATACAAAGAATATATTAAAAAGATTACAAACATCTAAACTAGAGAAAAAAAGGGTAGACCTTAGGGTTAGTAACTCTAAATTTCCTGTGGATCTCAGGCGATGGATGAACAGAGTTAGGTTTTGGATACAACATCATCTAAATTATAAATATCCATAATAGCCGCGGTTGAGCTGCTATTTAGAAAAAAATAAAAAACACAGACCTTGCTTCTTCCAAACTTGGCTAAACAATAATGAGTTCATAAAACCATGGAAGAACATGAAAAGAATGGCATAACCCAAACCTAAACGAAGAAAATTTTTGAAGAAAATAAGTGATGAAATTTTACAATTGAAGAAAATACAAGAGTAAATGTGCCATTTGATTATTTGGGAAATGGATTTTAGAATTAAAGAAAATAATTGAATAAATTTTAGAGAAAATAAGTTAAAAGGAAAAATGAATTTTAAGTGAAAAAGTATGAAATTTCAAAACACGAGTTGAAAGAGGGGAGAATTAAAATAACTCTATGCCCACCCTTGTGAAAGAACAGAAGAGGCGTAAGCTATGGAAATACATACGACTACTTGAAATCCATCAGTATATCATACAAGCTATACCAGTGAACTTCTAAAATCCATAACTATAGATGTATGCTAGACCAACAGATACATGATCCAACAATATAAATTAGTACAATACTAACAGGTAATCATCCGTTGTTAGAGTATGGTTTTAGCGATGAATTTTTCCCGTCAGTATATAATTGATATAGATCTTCATATGTAAACAAGTCTCGAAATAAAGTCTATATAATTGAGAGACTTGCATAGGTGAATGTACAAAGAGAATTAAAAATTAAATTTGTTCTTGTGAGAACCTTATTGTATGAGTGTAATTTTAATAGTAAAACCTTACATTGTGGTTTTACTTGCTGATTTGGGTTAATTTTGTAGTGAGAGTATCAAGTCTTCAAAGTACAAGGTTAAGGGAAATTATCATGGGGTGTGATTGAGTAGGTTCGCTTTGTATAATTGTTTAACAGAATGGAAATTTCTTACTGAATTAGGCTCTGTAGATGTAGGGAAATCGAACTGCGTAAATAACCATATTGTGTATTGTTTATTTACTATTTTTCTTTTGGTGGTTGAAGGAGTTCCCACTGCCTTGGATCCACTTCACTTGTGTAGTTTGATTCTTAACAATGGTTAAGTTATTTCAGTGAGGGTTAAAATCCACTTTATTAGTTTTTCATCGATTAATATCCAATACAATGATCATTACCATTCAAATATGTAGGACTCATGTAAGACCTATCCATTAAATGTAAAAATCAACTTGGAAATGATGATTAAACATGTATTGGATATTAATGAATAAAAAAAATAGAGTGGAGCCAAACCTAACATAATAAATAGTTTCTTGTTAGAGTCATTTGATTAAATCAGACTTAATTTTTAATGGTCACTAAACTAACTAAAATTACAACAAACCCATCCATTAAATGTAAAAATCAACTTGGAAATGATGATTAAACATGTATTGGATATTAATGAATAAAAAAAATAGAGTGGAGCCAAACCTAACATAATAAATAGTTTCTTGTTAGAGACATTTGATTAAATCAGACTTAATTTTTAATGGTCACTAAACTAACTAAAATTACGACGAAGAAAAGTGCACCTATCGAACAATAGTATAGCTATGGTGAGTAGGAAATATCGTATCCATGAGGACTAAAAGTACTAGTAATTACTATTTTTCTATTATTCAGCCGATAAATTGGGATGATTATTTTTAATCTAAAATTAACTAAACTAATTACTAAGAATGCAATAGAGAGAGAAATGGGAAAATAATTGAATAAAACCAATGAGATAGACAATACCCAGGAAAGAATCCACCTAGACTTCACTTATTATTTTGAATCTGAATTAAACGATTTATTCACTTGCACCTTGATATATAGAAATCCCTAAATTATGTTAACATTTCTTTCGAGAGTAAGAGCAACTGACTCTATGTTGATTAATTGAAATCTCTTTCTAATTAAAACCCCTATTTTCATATTAACTCGATCTATGGATTCCCCTATTAGATTTGACTCTAATTTGATAGATTTATGTCATCCTATTTCTAGGATTGCATGCAACTCTACTCAATTATGCTAGATCTACTCTTAAACAGGGACTTTTGCTCCACTAAAATAAGTACATTAAACTTGAATCAATATCTCAGAAATATTAAAACAAGAAATAAGCATACATAATTGAGAACAAGAATCAAGTATTTATCATGTAATTCAGAAATCAAATCATAAGATCCATCAAAGGTTTCATCTTCCCTAGATATCTAGGGAATATAGTTCATAATCAGGAATAAAACCATCTCAAAGTTAGGATAACAACAAGACATAAAGAAACCCAATAAAACTTCTAAGAAAATTGAAAGGAGATCTTCAATCTTGAAAGAGATACGCTTCTGAGTTGAATCTAGTGGCGTTCTTCGAGTCTTTTCTTCGTTCTTCTCTGCGTGCCCCCTTAGGTCTTCTTTTAATTGTTATTTATAGCCTTTAGAATGCTCAAAAAGCCTAAAAATTGGGTTTTTCCACTTGTTTGGGAAACAGGGTGCGAAATCGACATGGGCTAGCACATAGGCGTGCGACCAGCCCGTGTGGAAATACGAAGGTCGTGTGGATGCTAAAAACAACTCTTTTTGCTCGATTTTGGCTTATTTTTTGCTCCTTTCGCTTCCCTATGCTCACCTAAGTATAAAAACATGAATTTAAAGGATTAGAAGCATCAAACTCACTAATTTACATAATAAATCATCCAAAAACCCATCAAGAATGGGATTAAAAACATGTTACTTTTATGGCTTATCAAATATCTCCACACTTAAGCGTTTGTTTGTCCTCAAGCAAAATCCTCAACTCACAATTAAAAATCATTCTTTCTCAACTTATAATTCTCATCAATAATGTTTTTTCATAATTCACAAATAACCATACATTGATAAATCAACTAAAAGAACACGAAAAATTCAAACAATCCAAGTCGAAAATTTTTAAAGCATGAAAATATAGGTATTTCCCTTTATCTAAGTAATTACCTTTAATTCAAAATTGACAAGAATCGACATCCTCACTGAAGATTCACTCAAATCACTCTGTGTTTAAGGTTCAAAAATAAGCACTCCATAGTGAAACATGAAAAGTCATTACCATAGGCTTGCATGAAAATCAAATCTCTACCATTATAAAATGAGATGATAAACAAATTAAAAGGTCTTTAAGCGGTTGTAATGGAGCTTAGGTTAAATGTGTGGATAAAGGCTAAAAAAGATGGTTAAAATCAAGATTGAATTGATAAATTATCAAACTAGAAGAATAAACAAATTCTGAATTAAGAACAATTACATCAATTGAAAAGTATTCAAGAATAACACGAGCTTCTTCTCAAAATATAAATTTAACAGTTCAAGCTCAATTAACATAAAACTAAGTAATCATTAATATATATATGTATATATTTTTTTGAATTTCTTCTTCTTCTTCTTCTTCTTTGAAAATAATAAGAAATAATTCAGCAATTTAAATAAAAGGCTTAATCAGGTAATTAACCAAATCAAATCTGGATAAAAATGGAGTCAATAAAACAAGAAAAATTCTCAATGAACAAAAAATGAGTTATTGGTTAACATTAATGGGTAAATCAAGAAACGTTGTGTTAGGCTTAAAGGGGTTCACTAAGGGTTATTTATGTAGGTAGGCTTTTATGGGATAAGTGGGTTAAAACCTAAGTGCCTTTATCATCTCAGTATATCAAATCAAAGGTGTGGTCTCGACATGCATAATCAAAGTAAGCTCTAAAATAACAAATCATTATTGACACACTCATAACCAATAATAAAAATAAGCAAGAAAAATGTATGCTCTAAAGGCTCAAAATCTCACAAAAAATTATGGTTTTTGATGTCAATCTTGCAAATCTCAAACTTCAAGGTAATACCTCAATTCAGGGAAACAACCTAAAAATTTTTAATTATGAAAATAGACTTATCATGCTTGATTCTCTCATGTCTTAAAGTTTAAAACAACTAATGCACAAATATCTATGAATTTAATCTAAAACACATCAATAAAAATCACAAATCGATAAAAATTCATTCTAATAGTAGTATGAGAAAATTACTTAAACATAAGACATAATTCAGAAATTTTCTAATAATTATATAAATAACCTCCCCACACTTAAGATGTACATTGTCTTCAATGTACAAACATATATAATCACTGTATAAATAGAATATCATAAGAGAGGAAGAAAACTGAAACTATCTTGAATATTGGATGAAATCCCCAGAATAGTGAAAAGCGAAATTGTAGTCAAATCTAAATGTAGAGCACGATTCCAAGCAAACTAATAAGAAAATAAACACAAATAGTAAAGAAGATTAAGGGATTAAAACTCGATTAGAAACAACCATAAAAATAAAAATATAGTTCAAAATATAAAAACGACATAAGTCTAAGAAAATAACAATAAACATAAAAATAAAAATAAAACTAAAATAAAACAAATGGACTCAATGATCCTCATCATCAGACACGTCGGTGTTGTGAGTCGTCGACACTGAAAAGGAGATATGGAGATGCTGACATATCGCTGCAATGTCGCGTCAATACTGTCAAACCTCTGAATGCAGTACTGCTCGAAGCGAGTGAACTACTCGAGGAGGTCTGCTAAAGTAGCAATAAAAGAAACAGGATGGTGACTCGAAAGTGGAGGCTGAGGTGGGTCCTCGTGATGGAGAAGAACATCATCAGTGAAGTCCTAGGGTTCATTTTGAATGTCAGAATGAACTAATTGGTATTGAGGAGGATCTACTACACGACGCTACTCGATCATCCTCATATGGATCATGCTCGAGATTCCCTGTGGGGACATTTGGCTGTAGACGCCTGCTCCGGTGTGTCAAGGAGACTGAAGTGTCTAGCATGTAACACCCTAGACCCGGCCCAGACGTTATGGCTAGATCTGACGTGTCACATGGACTTACGACTTAGTATGCATTCGTTGGTTTAAGTGATTAGGGTGGTCTTTGTAAAAACAGCAATTGAATGAAAAGTCAGTTTATCAATCTTTAGGCTATCCATTTGTCGTGCTTGTTGAGTCTTGAAAACGTTCATTAATTTTGAAAACCCGCGTAGCCTAACACTAGCAGTTTCGACATAGTATAAATATAATCAGAAAATAAAAACCATAGCGGAAAGAGAAATTTATATAGCAGCCTTATTACAACTTAAAACCCAAAATTAAATCAGAATATAAAAATAATAAAAAATAAACTAACTTAGAAAAACCAACTTTGCAGATAATGTGGCCACTCCGAATCCCTCACAGCTCCAAGCCCATTATGGTTGGGGATTTCCTGTAGAGATGAAAATAAAGGGTGAGTTTGGTAAACTCAGTGTGTAACATAACCCAACCATAGCCCAAAACAGATCAAACCTCGTAGTCGACTTATCTGGCCTTGGCCCAAGATGTAAATCGAAATGAAACTCATAGACCCATAGCGGATACAAAACAAATATATCATGAATGCAAAATCCCAACCCAGAGCCATCCATAACACCCCCGTACCAGCCTTACACCATGTGGGGAGACTACTCGACCCACCCAACCGCTACACACCGCAGAAATTGCAGCGAGGTTGCCAGATATTGTGACGAAGTCACCAGATACAGATATTGTGGCAAGGCCACCAGAACAGATATATATGTTTATATATATGGCGGTTACCACGATTGCAAATGTGGTGCCAAATATTGTGACGAAGTCACCGAATCAGATATATATGTGGCGAGGCCACTGGATTGCAAATGAGGTGCGAGCGCTTCCTCCATCAATATAAACCCATGTCCCATGCAACAGAATAATATGTCATGGCATAGAAATAGAACATCATGCTTTTTAGATAAAATAAAATATCCCTAGGGGTAAAAATCGTAATTTTTCATGTATAAGGGTATTTCAGTAATTATTACCTATTGCTAGGGTTTCATGCTCATTCTAACGTTTACCAAGTAATCAGAAGTACTTACCTCGTCTTTTTACCAAAGTGGGCCTGTTGGCCCATTAGCCCGTTTTTGGCCCATTAAGCCCAAATATACCGTTGTGCACGAAAATGCACACTCTACACTCTAATCATCCAAATGCACCATATTCATTAACAACTGTCTCACAAGCGCTCGTACACTCGCGAGTTCACAAAATACCAACGTTTTGGTATTTCGGTTTTTACCGATTCAGTCTAAGGAAGGGTGTCGTTTACACACCTGGTTGATGACGATTGATGACGATATCTCCCACGCGATAATCCTGTTAGGAGACTACAGTTAATCTGCGCTCCCACACTCTTAGCTGACGCCCAACCCAAATGAGCACGCCACCAAGCAAAAGGGATCAGCCCAGAAGGGTATGCCAACTCTCCTCATGGTTGCTCTATTTAAAGCCAGCTCTCCATCTACTCTTATGTTAGCTTCCCGATGTGGGATCCCTGTATCATCAGAGTTTAAAACCAACACCAACTCTTGCCGTCCCAACATAGCAAAATAATCAACCTTTGCATGCCAAGGGATGTAGCGACGTAAAATTTTTTGCTTTTCGGTCGCTAATTGAGGCGATTTATTAAAAATTTGAAAATCGACTTTTGATTTTATTAAAAAGGGAGTCGCACCGATCTTTTTTCTAGGTGTGATCGGACACCTAATAAATCATCTTTTTAAAGAAAATTTATTCTTGAACAAAATGAAGGCCAAATTTGGGTCTACGCGAAAATCCAGAGAAAAATAGGGTTCGGAGTCGATTACGCACGAGGAAGGTATTAGCACCCTCGCGACGCCCATAATTGGTATCTTTATTAAACTCGTGTTGTCTTGATTTTCAAAAGTACGAATTCAATTTAACATTTACTCGTGATCCAATTGAAAAATGAGAATTTTTAGTTTTCGATTTTTTTAGAAAGGGTGTCCCGTTTTTAACACGAGCCGACGAATTTCGCCCAACATAGCGATGAAATCGATGGCTTAATGTTAAATCTGTACATTGCCTTATTTTTGAAATTAATTAAAACATGAGAAAAAATATTCCTAAAGTGAGAAATTAAAAATAGATAAACGACGTAAAAAATGATATCATTAATGAAAAATATTAACATGGAATACTAGAATATTAGAATAATAATAATGATATTTACAAAAAAAAAAAGAAAATAAAAACAAATCATATACTAATAATAAAATAGGAAAATTGATATATTTGGTAATAATAATATAAAATAATAATATGTACATAAAAATACATACATATATATATATATATGCATATAATAAAAGTATGTAATAATAACAATAATATCTACAATAAAAAAAAATATTAGGAAACATACATAAAAAATATATACATAAAAAAAATTTTACAACAATAATATAAAATAATGATATGTACAAAAATATATATATATGTACATAATATAGTTATAAAAAAATATATATTAAATTCGGAATAGGTAAATAATAATAAAAAGGGTAAGAATATACCGAAGCCCCAATGTTATGGATTACTGAAATTAATCTCTTTCCTTCTCGGGCTGTTGAAATGGGCCTTTGTTGGTGATCTTCACCGGATCAGATTGCCGCAAATAGAGTCAGGTTGAGCCGACCATTTTAAAATTTAATATATTTTTTATTATTGTTTTTTTAGACCAATTTTTGTTTAGCCCAATTACAAATAAAATCTACATAAAAGATACAAAATCCAAATTACTTCAACCCAACACAAACCAATCTCAGCCCACTAACTTAATAATCCAACACAACTAACCCAACCCACTAACTTAACATATCACCCAACCCACTAATTAACCCAAACTAAATTTAACCCATCAAACCTTACATAAACCAACCCATTAACTAAAATATTTCTTCTTCTTTTTTTAATACTAACCCCCCCTCAAAACAAACAAATCTCCAGTAGCAAAGAAAGAAAGAAAGAAGAGATCCAAGCTTCAAGCTGCCGAACCCCTCTTTCTCCTTCCACCGTTCAGCACCACCAACCATCATTATCGCGCGTGTGAAATCAAGCTACAGTAGTTGAGGTTTGGGTTTTGGGGTGGCTGATAATCGATTGGCTCGGGTTTTTAGAGTGGGTTTCGGTATGGGAGCTTGGTTGTGGTGTTAATGGTGGTTAGTCCTTGGTTGCTTGGTTGCTTGCCGGATATTGGAGTTTTTTTCTTGCTTAGATTTCTGAATGTTCCTTTTTTGTTTTTTTTTGCTGAAATTTTTTTTGCTGGAATTTTTTTTTTTTGCTCTCCACCTCTATCAAATGGGGAAATCCCCCTCTTTATGGTGTGGTTTTTTCTTTTTTATTTCTACCATTTTGCTTGTTTCCCATGCTATTTGCAGGTAGTGGGTGAAGAAGGAGCAGCCACCCATGTTTATGGCCTGAAAATCTGGGAAGTGGGTGCCCTAAATCACGTAATCTGTCTGAAGGACCAAATCACAAATGCAGCAAAACTTCTAGGGCTAAATGTAATTTTTAGAAAATTTAGGGTTAAAATGTAATTTAAGGTAAGTTTAGGGGTCTAAGTGAAATTTAAAGAAAGTTTAAGGGTCAAAATGAAATTTTTTTTGAAATTTTTATTATTATTATTTTTAATTTTTTTTTGAAATTTTGAAAATTAAACACAAACTCTAGTCGGACAAAAATTTAGTGCTTACAGCTGCCCCTCTTTGCTCATCATTGTGAAACAAGGATAGTGCAAAGACTTAAAAGTACTAAATTTTGTTCAATTGTCAAATCTTTATTCTTTATTGAAAAACAGAAAATTGAAAATAGCTCGGGATGCTACTCGAAGTTTAACTCACCTCTTGAATTATGAGTTGATCTTTGAAAAAGCAAAAAATTGAAAATACCTGAGCGTGTGACTCGAGGTTCAACTCATCTCTCGCAATATGAGTTAATTTTTTTTTTTGAAAAACAGAAATTGAAAATACCTCAGTGCGTAATTTGAGGCTCAACTCACCCCTCGTAATATGAGTTGATTTTTTTGAAAAACAGAAATTGAAAAATAACTCGGCGTGTGACCCAAGCCTCAACTCGCCTTTCGCAATACGAGTTGACTTTTTTTTAAAAACAGGAATTGAAAATACCTTAGCGTGTGACCTGAGGCTCAACTCACCTCTCGCAATATGAGTTGTTTTTTTGAAACATAAATTGAAAAACAGAAATTAAAAATACCTCGACATGTAACCCGAGGCTCAACTCACCTCTTGCAACATGAGTTGATTTTTGATGAAAAACTAAAAATACCTCAGCGTGTGACCTGAGGCTCAACTCACCTCTCACAATATGAGTTGATTTTTTTTTTGAAAAATATAAATTAAAAATAGAATTTGAAAAGACCTCGGCATGTGGCCCGAGACTTAACTCACCTCTCGCAATATGAGTTGATTTTTGACGAAAAGAAATTGAAAATACCTCAGCATGTGAACCGAGGCTCAACTTACCTCTCGCAATATGAGTTGATTTTTTTGAAAGACAAAAATTGAAAATACCTCAACGTGTCTTGAGGCTCAACTCACCTCTCGCAATATGAGTTGATTTTTTTTGAAAGACAGAAATTGAAAATACCTCAAAATGTGAACCGAGGCTCAACTCACCTCTCGCAATATGAGTTGATTTTTTTGAAAGACAGAAATTGAAAATACCTCAGCATGTGAATCGAGGCTCAACTCACCTCTCGCAATATGAGTTGATTTTTTTGAAAGACAGAAATTGAAAATACCTCAACGTGTCTTGAGGCTCAACTCACCTCTCGCAATATGAGTTGATTTTTGAAAACAGAAATTGAAAATACCACGGCGTGTCCTGAGGCTCAACTCACCTCTCGCAATATGAGTTGATTTTTTGATTTTTTTTTTTGAAAAACAGAAATTAAAAGGCTCAACTCACCTCTCGCAATATGAGTTGATTTTTGAAAAATAGAAATTAAAAATACCTCAGCGTGTCGTGAGGCTCAACTCACCTCTCGCAATATGAGTTGATTTTTTTTTGAAACAGAAATTAAAAAAAAAACAAAAATTGAAAACATCTCAGCATGTGGGCCGAGGCTCAACTCACCTCTCGCAATGTGAGTTGATTTTGGAAACATGAATTGAAAAACAGAAATTGAAAATACCTTAGCGTGTCCTGAGGCTCAACTCACCTCTCGCAATATGAGTTGATTTTTTTGAAAAGTAGAATTTGAAAAGCAGAAATTGAAAGTAGCTCAGCACGTGAGCCAAGGCTCAACTCACTTCTCACAATATGAGTTGGTTTTTTGAAAACATAATTTGAAAATCAGATTTAAAAACATCAAAATACCAAAAGATGTCCTCTGGTGGAACTCAGGTGTCTTTTCCTTTGATTCAGTACAGCTATCATCACATCCTCTTGCTCTACTAGAGTACCTGTATATGTCATGCATGATGTTATCATGATATGTACATGTTGGTCTTAAATGCCTTTATGCCTACATGATTATGCTATGCGCCTTGGGCTTGTTTGTCATATGTCCTTTTTCGTCATGATTTTTGATCCTGCTGAAAATGTTTCTTAAATCACTTCTTGAATCTTTTTACTCCTTGGGCCCAAACCTGCTTCATTAGGACGCCCTTTCGGGTTTTCATCCTAATTTTGTTTATCAAGACGCCCTTTTCAGGTTTTCATCTTGATCTTTTTTTTAAGGCGTCATCACTCATTGCCCATCAGGGCTCTATTACTGACATAGTATGCTGCCCTATTGCTCGGTTGGTATTTCGACCCAAAATTTGAAGAAATAATCGCGTTTTGCTCAACCAGCTTGCCCCACCGTAACTTCAGGGTCCATTCCACTGTAATTTGGGGATACAAGGTTGGCACTATCTTTAAACCATTCCACTGCAATTTCTTGCTCTAGGATCTGTATCCTACTGTAACTCAAGGGTGTATGATCTGTAACTTGCTCCATCGACTGATATTTTTTGACAGAAAATCCGAGGAGATAAACTCAATTTGAGCTCAAATATTTCCAACCTTTACACTTGGTGAGCTCTTGAACAACCGACTGGTTTCAGGTTCCTGTACTATTTAGAAGCTTTCAGAGTAATATGCAAAACTCCTTTTATAAAAGTATGATTAGTCCATTAATAACTATTTCAATGCGAAATGCTTGAAAAGGATCGAACTGATGGACAAGAAGAAAATTGATTAAGAGCGTAGCTCGAAACAAACAAGTTGAACAATGAGAGCAAATGCAAGTTTATTGGAAGCCCATTTTGAAAAGAATAAGATAGTCAAAGATAAATTTAGAAATGGGTAAAATAGAAAGCTAAGTGCCCCAAATATCGCAGCCTGAGCTTCTCTGTACAAGCTCCTTTGAGACCATTTTGAGTTCAACATGTGTTTAAGGGATTCATAGTACTTTGTCGATGCCCCAAGACGTAACATACTTCTTCACTGTCAATTCAAGTATAGCAAGACTACCATATGCCCCACCTTTGAGCAAAATTTGAGCTGCCTTTTGCAGGTTTTCAACTCAAAACCCCTTTCGTCTTAAGGCGCCCTTTGCGAGTTTTCACCTTGACCTCTCCATTTTCTTTTCTTTCTTTTTCTTTCTTTTTTTTTTTGATTTTGAATGAATGAAGGTCACAAAGCGCCCTTTGCGGGTTTTCACCTTGGCCTCTCCTTTTCAAGTATCTCTGGACTGAATCCGAATTTAGAATTGGATTAGTGTTCTTCCGGGGAAAGCCTCCTTTACCTCATAAAGTTCTTAAGCATTCATTTTCCTTTGAAATCCTTTTGTATAGAAAGGATCTTCTGCAATACCAAGTTCCTACTATGAGATTCCTTTGGGTGAACCATTTTCGTCATAACTCAGCATCATACACGTTTGACTTTCAAACCATTTTCTGCAGTCAAGTTTACTGAAGACATTTTACTTCATCCAATTCTTGAATCAATCAAAGCTTGGAGAAAAAGAATCTTAATTTCCATAGACAGAACCGCCTCTAATGCCCCAGTAAAGGTCTTGGTCAACTTTAATAAGCACAAAGAGTAAAAGGTAGTTTATTATGCCAATATTTACAAGTCTCGGTCATCTTCCATAACTTTTCTTTATTTTTGTATTTTTCTTTTGGCAGCTTTTGTTGCATTGTGATATGACATTGTACAGTTACGCATTAAAACATGATTCTTTCTAGCATTTGATCTCTCTTTTGTTTTTTTTTTGTTTTGTTTTTTTGTTTTTTGTTTTTTTGTTTGTTTTTTTTCATGACTGTCGACTTTATGATATTGGCATATGAAGCAACATTCACCTTCTTAGTGAAGCAATTGACGGCCACGATGATGATGTCGACTAGAATCTTTTGACGAGATCATCCCCAGAACATCTATGCCCCACGTATTGAAAAGTTTGTGAAGAGATGGAAGAAGCACGTGAGTCTTGACGACATAACTAATGCCATTCCCTTCCCATGGTGGACCAACAATATCCGATCCTCATTAATTAGCTTGGCTATTGCAGAACCATTGTCATGTGTTCTTTAGACACCCTTATGGACCTCTTTCAAGATGTTCCTAATGCATCTTAATATGATCGTGCGAAAACATCCTTGAATTCTTGGAAATAACTCAATAGTCTTGTCTTATTTCTGCGGTGGGCTAGGTTTCGATCTTCATTTCTTTCCCAAGCTCACAATGTCAGCTGACCCTTTGTAAGTTAGGGTCTGCCTTTCATCTCATTCTGCCATCATTCACGAATCGGAAGATAGACACAATCTCTGTCATCTTCGAAGTCTTGAGATCCCTCTAGACACATATCTTGCTCCAAAGGGAGTTAGTAACAGCGTCGCTCGTGACATTGATATCTGGGGACCAACTGTGGGTACGAAAGCAAATTCCAGAGAATAAATGATTCTAAGGATGATTATTTGTATAGGATGATCATGAATGTAAAATAAAAGAATGAAAGTCCAAATAATAAAAGAATCTATAAATAGAAGAAAATTTACTCAAAAAGATGCATTTCATTGAAATAAAAATCTTGGACCGAAACTTATTTCTCAAAAGAAGTCTTATCACCTCTAGGTCTTAAGGCAATAAGTATGTTTTGAATATTACTCTAGATTAGCTTTAAAAGTACACAGATCTCTTCCACTGTCCCATTGTTCAAAACACTTCCAAGTATGTGAAGTTCGGAGGTGGGTGATATCGAGGTCGTGGTTGAGTTGGGTACAAATTAGAAGTATAGTGGCTTCCTGTTCCCACCACATGGGTTTCTGGCTCTTTTTTCTTCATGGGTGCTGCCCTTTGAGCTCTCGGGGCCTTCCATCCTTCCATTTTTTATGGCATTCTCTATAAGTTCCCCGGATATCACAATGTCCGCAAAGTCTTTCGTAGCACTTCCTACCAACTTATCGTAAAATGGCGCTTTCAAAGTGTTGACGAAGAGAACTGCTATTTCAGTTTTGGTTAAAGGGGGTTCTACTTGTGCCGAGATGTCCCTCCATCTCTGCGCATACTGCCTAAAAGTTTCCGTCGGCTTTTTTTCCATCATCTGCAGAGTCAACCGATCAGGCACCATGTCAGACACATGCTTGTACTGTTCACAAAATGCTGATGCTAAGTCTTTCCATGATAGGATCCTTTCTCTACTAAGTTGATTATACCATCGAAGAGCCGATCCGACCAAGCTGTCTTGGAAACAGTGTATTAGTAACTTATCTTTATTCACGTGACTCGTCATTTTTCGGCAAAACATGACAAGATGCATTCTTGGACATCTCGTTCCGTCGTATTTTTCAAAATCTGGTGCCTTAAACTTCGGAGGCAGAACCAGATCGGGCACCAGACTGAGCTCATTGGCACTTAATACAGAGAAGACTTCAGTACCTTCGACTGCCTTGAGCCTTTCTTCCAAGCTCCTATACTTGTCCCAAACATCATGATCGTCTAATTTCAACTCGGCTATCTTTACTGGGTCATCTAAATCTGGAATATTGGGATTAACAGGATTAACTCCAGGGTTTGATACAGATATACCTTGCCCTGGATGAGTAGGTGGTACATGTCGTTGCTCCAGGCCTACAGGTTCCCTTTGAGGACATCCTCTTTGCGTTACATGAACGTGAGGTGGGGTGAATCTTGGGGGGATAAAACGGATCCTGATCATGATTAACTCTCGACTGAGGTTCCATAACGTCAGGACTCTGCATAAGTCCCTTCCCTTTAACTAAAGCTAACATCATCTCCATCATTTTGGCCATTTGATCCCTTTGCTCGAGTGATTCCTCTCGAGATCTTACCATCAGATCTCTCGTTTCCTATTGTGATTTAGCCAACTGTTCTTGCAATTCTCTTTGGGCCCTTTCCATTCTTTCAATTCTCTCATTGAATTCGGCCTCCATAGTTCTAGCTCTTAGCCGCGTCTTATACGAATGGCGTGATTCCAGACTCGTAGCGTCACAACTGTAGATCATACGGTTTCAGCCTCAGTGAATGATTAAGGGACATGTACATGCAATGAATGGATGAATGAATAAATGTCAAATGAATGTCAGTCATGAATGAATATGCAAAAATTTGGTGTTAATTTCAAGATAGCCCCTATTTAGGCATTTCCTTAATCAAAAGAGTCTATTACACAATGTTTCGGTCACTCGTGTAATTGACTCCTCCATCAGAAACCCGTTTTTGGCAACCAATCTCTAATCAACACCTTCCTAACAAGATGCCTATGATGCATGATGAAAAATAGAAATACAGACAAACAACCTTGGTTAGCACAACACATATGAACAGAGAGAAACTATGGAAAATCTAACAAATTAAGCTACTTGGTCTAATGGACTCGATTCCCTTGCATAGAAAGCGTAAATGTAAAAGAGACAGATGGTAAGATGTGTTTTTCCAGTGTACTTATTTCGGTGACTAGTAAACGGACAAAGGTTAAGCATGGCTCTAGTTAGGTGGCTCACATAGTCCACTATATGTGGTTTCGGTTCTAGATAGGTACTCGAATTATCCGTACTGTCATCTACTAAGATTAGTATGAAGCCTCGGTCGTAGCCCCTCACAGGCTCACGAGTTCAATTCGAGGGATTACATTTACTTATGCCTATGCGGAGGGACAAGTTAACTCACGAAAGCATAAGTCATATGTAACCCGAAAGTATTCACTAGCCTGTGCGGAGGGACGAGTTAACTCACGAAGGCATAGTGTTTACTTTCACTTAAACGGACGGAGCCCGAGTAGAGAGCTCATGTTATGCAAAATGCAAGTGCACGGTGTGTGGGGAGAAACTCACAAACCTTTACATTTTATTTAAAAACTAAACCAAAACTAAAACCACAAAAATTAAAAGCTTAAAAATAAAACAGATGAAATGAGTTAGAAAAACATTTACAACATAATGCGAAGGCATGACATTTTGAAAACACAATTTGAGGATCACGGCTAAATATTAATTTGAACAAGGAACTTGAAAATTTTGACAACGCGAGTTTAATTCCAGACACGACTCTCAAAAGGATGTCCCCAGTGGAGTCGCCAGCTATAGCGACGTAAAAATTTTTGCTTTTCGGTCGCTAATTGAGGCGATTTATTGAAAATTTGAAAACCGACTTTTGATTTTATTAAAAAGGGAGTTGCCACTGATCTTTTTTCTAGGTGTGATCGGACACCTAATAAATCATCTTTTTAAAGAAAATTTATTCTTGAACAAAATGAAGGCCAAATTTGGGTCTACGCGAAAATCCAGAGAAAAATAAGGTTCGGGAGTCGGTTACGCATGAGGAAGGTATTAGCACCCTCGCGACGCCCATAATTGGTATCTTTATTAAACTTGTGTTGTCTTGATTTTCAAAAGTACGAATTCAATTTAACATTTACTCGTGATCCAATTGAAAAATGAGAATTTTTAGTTTTCAATTTTTTTAGAAAGGGTGTCCCGTTTTTAATACGAGCCGACGAATTCACCCAACATAGCAATGAAATCGATGGCTTAATGTTAAATCGGTACATTGCCTTATTTTTGAAATTAATTAGAACATGAGAAAAAGTATTCCTAAAGTGAAAAATTAAAAATAGATAAACGACGCAAAAAATGATATCATTAATGAAAAATATTAACATGGAATACTAGAATATTAGAATAATAATAATGATATTTACAAAAAAAAGAAAATAAAAACAAATCATGTACTAATAATAAAATAGGAAAATTGATATATTTGGTAATAATAATATAAAATAATAATATGTACATAAAAATACATATATATATATATATATATCCATATAATAAAAGTATGTAATAATAATAACAATAATATCTACAATAAAAGAAAATATTAGGAAACATACATAAAAAATATATACATAAAAATTTTTTTACAACAATAATATAAAATAATGATATGTACAAAAATATATATATATATGTACATAATATAGTTATAAAAATATATATATATATATATTAAATTCGGAATAGGTAAATAATAATAAAAAGGGTAAGAATATACCGAAGCCCCAATGTTATGGATTACTGAAATTAATCTCTTTCCTTCTCGGGCTATTGAAATGGGCCTTTGTTGGTGATCTTCACCGGATCAGATTGCCACAAATAGAGTC
Source organism: Gossypium longicalyx (assembly GCA_025698465.1). Classification (NCBI taxonomy): domain Eukaryota; kingdom Viridiplantae; phylum Streptophyta; class Magnoliopsida; order Malvales; family Malvaceae; genus Gossypium; species Gossypium longicalyx. Next base: position 21,721,441 of record CM047004.1, read on the forward strand.
AGGTTGAGCCGACCATTTTAAAATTTAATATATTTTTTATTATTGTTTTTTTAGACCAATTTTTGTTTAGCCCAATTACAAATAAAATCTACATAAAAGATACAAAATCTAAATTACTTCAACCCAACACAAACCAATCTCAGCCCACTAACTTAATACCAACACAACTAACCCAACCCACTAATTAACCCAAACTACATTTAACCCATCAAACCTTACATAAACCAACCCATTAACTAAAATATTTCTTCTTCTTTTTTTAATACTAACCCCCCCAAAACAAACAAATCTCCAGTAGCAAACAAAGAAAGAAAGAAGAGATCCAAGCTTCAAGCTGCAGAACCCCTCTTTCTCCTTCCACCGTTCGCGCCACCAACAACCATCGTATGCGCCGCGTGAAATCAAGCTACGGGAAGTTGAGGTTTGGGTTTTGGGGTGGCTGATAATCGATTGGCTTGGGTATTTAGAGTGGGTTTCGGTATGGGAGCTTGGTTGTGGTGTTAATGGTGGTTAGTCCTTGGTTGCTTGGTTGCTTGCCGGATATTGGAGTTTTTTTCTTGCTTAGATTGCTGAATGTTCCTTTTTTGTTTTTTTTTGCTGGAATTTTTTTTTTTTTGCTCTCCACCTCTATCAAATGGGGGAATTCCCCTCTTTATGGTGTGGTTTTTTCTTTTTTATTTCTACCATTTTGCTTGTTTCCCATGCTATTTGCAGGTAGTGGGTGAAGAAGGAGCAGCCACCCATGTTTATGGCCTGAAAATCAGGGAAGTGGGTGCCCCAAATCACGTAATCTGTCTGAAGGACCAAATCGCAAATGCAGCAAAACTTCTAGGGCTAAATGTAATTTTTAGAAAATTTAGGGTTAAAATGTAATTTAAGGAAAGCTTAGGGGTCTAAGTGAAATTTAAAGAAAGTTTAAGGGTCAAAATAAAATTTTTTTTGAAATTTTTATTATTATTATTTTTTTAATTTTTTTGAAATTTTGAAAATTAAACACAAACTCTAGTCGGACAAAAATTTAGTGCTTACAAGGGATTCGAACCAAAGTCCTCTCACATGCCAAATCACGCCACCACCACTAGGCCATCAACTCATTTGTGTCATAAGTCCAACACATTAAACTTTAAAGCGCACCTACTTGCTTCCAGATTTATTGAAAAGAAAAACCAAAATAAATTGCAAGAGCCAAGACTTGAACCTTGTACCCCTTGCTTCATCTATGGCATCACTTCCTTGTCCCCTAAGTGGCGCTACCTTGCCACTACACCACACTCCTTTTTGTGTCATCTTTTACCCCTTTACTCTTAAAAGCCCAAATGCCAATTGCATCACTTGTTCTTAAAATCAAAATTCCGAAGACTACCACGGATTTAATTTAAGTTTGGGCCTTCTAAAGGCCCACTAACCTACTAAAATATATATTTTAACTAACCAGAACACACCCAAATTTAAAAAAAAAACACAGAAACACAGAAAACCCGAAAATTGGGCGTTACAACTTTACCCTCCTTAAAGAAATTTCGTCCTCGAAATTTTACTTGAATCAAACAGATGAGGATATTGTTGACGCATCGCCACTTCTGGCTCCCACGTAGCTTCCTCTCTACCATGATTACGCCACAGCACCTTTACAAGCAGAACTGATTTCCTCCTCAAAATCTTAACATCTCGATCCAAAATCTGCACAGGCTTCTCCTCAAAAGTCAAGTCTGTTTGGACCTCGATCTCTGCAACCGGCACAACATGAGTAGGGTCAGAACGATACCGCCTTAACATGGAGACATGAAAGACATCATGAATCCTATCCAACTTTGGAGGTAGCTCCAACTGATAAGCCACTGGACCCACTCGCTTAAGAATCCGATAAGGCCCAATGAACCGCGGACTTAACTTGTCTTTCCTCCCAAACCTTAATATTTTCTTCCAAGGTGAAACCTTCAAGAAGACCATATCACCCACAGAGTACTCAATTCCCTTGCGCTTCAAATCTGCATATGACTTCTGTCTATCAGATGCTTTCTTCAATTGGTCTCTAATCAACTTGACCTTATCCTCAGTATCTGCCACTAATTTAGGTCCAAGAACTTGTCGTTCACCCAACTCGGTCCAACAACTAGGTGTACGACATCTTCGCCCATACAGTGCCTCATAAGGAGCCATTCGAATACTTGTTTGATAACTGTTGTTGTATGCAAACTCTGCCAACGGTAAGTAATCCTCCCAACTACTTCGAAAGTCGATAATGCATCCTCTCAACATGTCTTCCAGAATCTGAATAACCCTTTTCGACTGACCATTAGTCTGAGGATGAAAGGCTGTACTAAAGTTCAACCGCGTACCCAACGCCTCATACAACTTTTGCCAAAACCGATATGTGAATCTAGGATCTCTATCAGAGATAATCGACACTGGCACTTCGTGAAGTCGCACTATTTCTGCCACATACAATTTGGCTAACTTCTGAAGTGAATAATCAGTGCGGACAGGTATAAAATGAGCAGATTTGGTCAACCTATCCACAATTACCCAAATCGAGTCCTTCTTCGACAGAGTCAAGGGTAACCCACTCACAAAATCCATGGTTACCCTCTCCCACTTCCAAAGTGGTACTTTCACTGGCTGCAAAAGTCCGAAAGGTAATTGATGTTCAGCTTTCACTTGCTGACAAGTCAGACATTTTCCCACAAATTCCGTTACCTCTCGCTTCAATCCAGGCCACCAATACAACTCCTTTAAGTTGCGATACATTTTATTCCCTCCAAGATGCATAGCACACAGACCTCCATGAGCTTCTTTTAGAATTTCTTGCCTCAAGTTAGAGTCCTTCGGAATACAAACTCTACCTCGGTAACACAGAACTCCCTTACTGTTCAGTCTGAACTCAGAAGTATCCCCATTCTTAACCTGCTGGAATCGAGAAACCAGGGACTCATCCCTTGACTGTTTTTCCTTAATCTCATCCACCTAGGTCAGCCTAACTTGTAGTTCTGCTAACAGACTACCTCGTCATACAGACTCAAACGAGCAAACATGGCTCTCAAATCAGATACAATTCTATGACTTAGGGCATCAGCCACCACATTAGCTTTGCCTGTGTGATACTCAATCGTACAGTCATAATCCTTAAGCAACTCTATCCATCTCCGCTGCCTAAGGTTCAGCTCCTTCTAAGTCAACAAGTACTTAAGACTCTTATGATCTGTGTATATAATACACCTTTCTCCGTACAGATCATGAGTAGGATAGTTAACTTCATGTGGTTTAAGCTGTCACGATGCATAAGCAACCACTTTACCCTCTTGCATCAGCACACAGCCCAACCCTACATGTGATGCATCTCTGCATACGGTAAAATCTTTTCCAGACTCCAGTTGAATCAGTACAGGTGCCTCGGTCAGAACTTTCTTCAGCTTCTCAAAAGATTCCTGTTGTTTCTCACTCCAAACAAACGGTACTCCCTTCCTTATAAGCTTTGTCAAAGCGCCGCCATCACGAAAAATCCTTCCACAAACCTTCTATAGTACCCAGCTAATCCCAAAAAAAACTTTAAATTTTCGACACTGACCTCGGTGGCTTCCATTCCAGAATCGCTTCAATCTTTCGAGGGTCCACCTTGATCCCTTCAGCAGAGACAACATGCCCCAAGAAAGTTATCTCTCTCAACCAGAACTCACACTTACTGAATTTCCCATAAAGCTCATTCTCTCTCAGCACTTGCAGCACAATACGAAGATGCTCATCATGCTTCTTCTCAGTTTTAGAATAAACCAGAATATCGTCGATAAAGAGGACTACGAATCGATCCAAGTATGGCTGGAACACTCGATTCATCAGATCCATAAATGCCGCAGGTGCGTTCGTCAACCCAAATGGCATAACCAAGAACTCATTGTGATCATACCGAGTTCTGAATGCCATCTTGTGAATATCCACCTCTTTAACCCTCAACTGATGATACCCAGATCGAAGGTCAATCTTGGAAAATACTGAAGCTCCTCTAAGTTGATCGAATAAATCATTGATTCTCGGTAGTGGGTACTTGTTTTTAATCGTCAGTTTGTTCAACTGCCGATAATTGATGCTCATCTGCATTGACCCATCCTTCTTCTTAACGAACAACACTGGTGCTCCCCACAGAGACACACTTGGTGTAATGAAGCCTCTATCCGATAACTCTTGAATTTGGGCTTTCAGCTCCACCAACTCCTTCGGTGCCATCCTATAAGTTGCAATGGACACCGGTTCCGTTCCAGGCAACAAGTCGATTCCAAACTCAACCTCTCGATTTGGGGGCAAACCCGGAAGCTCCTCTGGAAAAACATCTTGAAAATCCTTGACGGTTCTAACTTTATCTACTGTCAGACCCTCAATTTTTGATTGGCTTACAAATGCCAAATAAGCCTCACATCCCTTTCGAATCCACATCTCGGCTCTCAATGCCGACACCACATTAGACAGATAATCCCTACACTCACCTATCACCAAAACCTCCTCATCCTTTGTGGTCTTTAACATCATTCGCTTAGTAGCACAATCCAAAGTAGCCCTATGCTTACAAGCCAATCCATTCCCAAAATGAGATTGAACTCTCCGAAAGGTAGCTCCATCAGATCTCTAGAGAAAACTTTTCCTTGAGTTTCTATAGGCACATCTCTATACAGTTTATCTACCCTAACCGAGTGACCCAAAGGACTTAGTACAGATACCCCACTCACGGTCACCTCAGAGCGTACACCCAGCGACCCAGATATAGCACATACAACATACAAATGGGTAGATCCAACATCTATCAATGCAGTGTATGGCATACTAGAAATCAGAAACGTACCAGTTATGATGTCAGGTGCATCACCCTCCTCTCGGCGACGAGCATGCGCACCAACGCCGCTGGCGGCGAGCCTCGGCAAATCCAGTGCCCGCGGCGCGCTCTCTTTCTTGACCATTTCCATTACCACCTCTGCCTTGCTCACGTCCTCTCAGAAACTGTGGCCCACCCCTCACTAGTTGAACGACCCTTTGCTCTAAAACTTGAACCTGATCTGGTTCCTGGGGACAGTCCTTAACCTTATGCTCCATAGATCCGCATCGAAAACAAGCACCAGAACGTTTTCGACACTCACCCATATGTATCTTCCCACAACTCCTACAACCAACCACGCGGTCTAACGATTCATCAAGATCTTGCTCGAACTGGCTCCATTACCCTTGCTCTCTTAACATTCCTGTTCATACCACCTGAAAGTCCTGAATCTCTCCTAAAACAATTTCGATCTTTCTCACGATTCTGTCTTTCTGTACGCTTCACTTCCTCAGCTATCTTAGCTTTCTCCACTAAAGCAGCGAAGTTACGCTCCCTCTACGGAGCAATCAGCACCCTAAGTTCATCTCTCAGACCATGCTCGAAGCGTACGCTATGCTCATACTCTGTAGCGACAATCCTAAAAGCATACTGGCTCAGTCTCAAAAACTCAGACTCATACTCAGCCACTGACTTACTCCCTTGCACCAGGTTTAGGAATTCTTTTCGGCTAGCGTCCACGTAACTAGCCCCAACATACTTTCCTTTGAAGGCTGTCTTAAATAGCTCCCAAGTCACACTGTCAGCAGGAGTTCCATCTCTCACCGTGAGCCACCACTGATAAGCCTCATCCCTAAGTAACGATATGGCTCCCTTCAACTTCTGCTCTACAGAACAGTCCAGGTCATCCATAATCCGCTCTGTGGCTTCTAACCAATACTCAGCCATATTCGGAGCTACACCAGATACGCCCCTAAATATCTCTGCTCCATTGGCCCAGAGCCGCTCAGAAATAGACCCTAGAATTTTGTTTCTCGTACTTGCCCCAACAACCCTTTCCAAAACTCGAAGCATCGCCTGGGACAGAGTATCGTCCCCGACACCTCGATCATGAGACTCTACCTTCGTTGCTGGTGGTACCGGTGCATTTGTTGCCAGCACATGTCCTGAAGACGAAGATTCAGCTTGAGCATTACCTCGGCCACGTCCACGACCTCTTCCACGAGCTGCTCGTGTACTCATTTTGTATTATCTGATTAAGAATTTTATGAATCAGTTTAATATTTCAGTGTTTATTACAGATGTCTTATGAATAACAGTAATTCAGAGTTTGAGTTTGTTTTCTTTTGCGGTAGCCTAGCTACAGTCTCAGTCTACTTATCAGAGTTTCTATAGTTCCAGTGTTACCCTAACTAAAGTACCATGATAAGGTTTTATACAATCATATAACAGATATTTCAGAAACAATCAGAAAGGCTAAAAAAACTTACAGACTTGGGCCGGAGATTCGGTGTGCCACCTTCTAAAAAACTAATTTTAGAAAACTGATTTTAATCTTTAAAATCATCTATTTGTAAAGAGAAAATATTGGAAACATTCTTGAAAACAATTTATAATCAAGTTCCTAAAAAAATGATTTTCAAAAAACTTTATTCAATGTTTCTTTAAAACTCCCATTTTTAGACCCATTCCACAGTCGAGTTGTTGTAACTTGGCTCTGATACCACTAAATGTAACACCCCAGACTCGGCCCAGATGTTATGGCCAGATCTAACTTGTCACATGGACTTACGACTTAGTATGCATTCGTTGGTTTAAGTGATTAGGGTGGTCTTTGTAAAAACAACAATTGAATGAAAAGTCGGTTTATCAATCTTTAGGCTATCCATTTGTCGTGCTTGTTGAGTCTTGAAAACATTCATTAATTTTGAAAACCAGCAGACTAACACTACTAGCGTTTCGACATAGTATAAATATAATCAGAAAATAAAAACCATAGCGGAAAGAGAAATTTATATAGCGGCCTTATTACAACTTAAAACCCAAAATTAAATCAGAATATAAAAATAATAAAAAATAAACTAACTTAGAAAAACCAACTTTGCAGATGATGTGGCGAATCCGAATCCCTCACAGCTCCAAGCCCACTATAGTTGGGGATTTCCTGCAGAGATGAAAATAAAGGGTGAGTTTGGTAAACTCAGTGTGTAACATAACCCAACCATAGCCCAAAACAGATCAAACCTCAAAGTCAGACTTATCTGGGCCTTGGCCCAGTACAGAAATCAGAATGAAACTCATAGGCCCACAGCAGGTACAACCATAACACCCCCGTACCTACCTTACACCATGTGAGGAGACTACTCGACCCATCCAACCGCTACACACCACAGAAATTGTAGCGAGGCTGCCAGATATTGTGATGAAGTCACCAGATACAGATATTGTGGTAAGGCCACCAGAACAAATATATAAGTTTATATATGTGGCGAAGCCACCAGATTGCAGCGAGGCTGCCAGGTATTGTGACGAAGTCACCAGAACAGATATATATGTGGCGAGGCAACCAGATTGCAGCAAGGCTGTCAGAACGCTTCCTCCATCAATATAAACCCATGTCTCATGCAACAAAATAATATGTCATGGCATAGAAACAGAACATCATGCTTTTCAGATAAAATAAAATATCCATAGGGGTAAAAATCGTAATTCTTCATGTATAAGGGTATTTCAGTAATTATTACCTATTGCTAGGGTTCCATGCTCATTCTAACATTTACCAAGTAATCAAAAGTACTTACCTCGTCTTTTTACCAAAGTGGGCCTGTTGGCCCATTGGCCCGTTTTCGGCCCATTAAGCCCAAATATATCGTTGTGCACGAAAATACACACTCTGCACTCTAATCATCCAAATGCACCATATTCATTAACAACTGTCTCACGAGCGCACGCTCGCGAGTTCACAAAATACCAACGTTTCAGTATTTCGGCTTTTACCAATTCAGTCTAAGGAAGGGTGTCGTTTACACACCTGGTTGATGACGATTGATGATGATATCTCCCACGCGATAATCCTGTTAGGAGAATACAGTTAATCCGCGCTCCCACACTCTTAGCTGACGCCCAACCCAAACGAGCACGCCACCAAGCGAAAGGGATCAGCCCAGAAGGGTCTACCAACTCTCCTCATGGTTGCTCTATTTAAAGCCAGCTCTCCATCTACTCTTATGTTAGCTTCCCGATGTGGGATCCCTCCATCATCAAATTTTATAACCAACACCAACTCTTGTCGTCCCAACATAGCAAAATAATCAACCTTTGCGTGCCAAGGGATTCGAACCAAAGTCCTCTCACATGCCAAATCACGCCACCACCACTAGGCCATCAACTCATTTGTGTCATAAGTCCAACACATTAAACTTTAAAGTGCACTTGCTTCCAGATTTATTGAAAAGAAAAACCAAAATAAATTGCAAGAGCCAAGACTTAAACCTTGGACCCCTTGCTTCCTCTATAGCGTCACTTCCTTGTCCCCTAAGTGGCGCTACCTTGCCACTACACCACACTCCTTTTTGTGTCATCTTTTACCCCTTTACTCTTAAAAGCCCAAATGCCAATTGCATCACTTGTTCTTAAAATCAAAATTCCAAAGACTACCACGGATTTAACTTAAGTTTGGGCCTTCCAAAGGCCCACTAACCTACTGAAATGTATATTTTAACCAACCAGAACACACCCAAATTTTAAAAAAACACAGAAACACAGAAAACCCAAAAATTGAGCGTTACATAGCAAGTCGAGTCACATAAAGGCCTAAACAGATGAGACCCTTCCTATGGTGGTCATTCTGATGGCGAAAGGCTAAGGCGATGAAGTATGCCAAATAAAAGATATGCCCGGTGGCAATGCTCCATAGAAAATAAGCTTCATGAGTACTAATGACTCCAGTGCTCTCTCTCCTACTGGTCAAAATGTGAGCTAAAAATGAATGAAGGTATCGTAAAGCCAAAGAGAGAGAAGTCGCCTTCGAGCGACTCACGTCATAAAGTGTCCTGCTCGCTATGAGCTCTGCCCAACAACGAGTTGATGAGTAATGGATGTGTCGATGTAGGTGAAGGAAGTTCTCGGCACTCATAAACTCCTCAGTGTAGAGTCCCATAGCAGCGCCAAACTCGAGGACACTCATATGGTGCACTAAACCACCAAGTCTGAAAGTAATGGTACCCGGTTCATCATGAATCGTCGTAACTTGCTATAGAATAAATGTCGAGCAAAACTCCAACGTCAGCTCCATGTATGTGGGCTCGATGATAGAGAAGAATTTGTCCCACGGAGATGTGGTAATAAAGGCACCCATGTGATCAGCTAGGTGGACTTGCTCCAACGCGGCCCAATCAATACATCGGCCTAGGCCAAGCGGTCGCACTCGAAGGGGCTGAAATAAATCCTCTTTGAGACCTGCTAAAAATTGGAGATAATGGTGGCGGGCTTCGGTGGAGGCGCTCGAAGAGGAGGTCGCGTCAGGTGTTTTCTGCTTTTTCGAAGTAGGGACGACGACCTTGGACTTGTTGCATGTGTTTGTCATGATATACCTGAAATAAAATAATTCACTTTCAAAAAATACGCATCACCAAATAAACAGACAAAGAAGCTGAGAAACAGTCGTGTAAATTAAAATGCGACACTAAGAATCATCCTAAGACTCGTATCGAGATCTCAGTCGTCCAAATATAAAATCGACTCTAAACACTCTATGAACTAGTGTCAGGTAGGCAATTATAATGAAATAGCATTAAGAATGGAAATACGAACACATAATAATAAAAACATAAAGAAATAAATAAAAAGAACAATAGTCATATAAATAGTGAGAAAAGAATGTAAAATAATAAACTAGTGAATAATCATAATAATAGCTATAAATGAAAACAGTAGCATGAAGAATGAACATTAGATGATATAAAAATAAAATAATAATAAGAGCAGTAATCAAGTAAAAATGTATATATATAACTAAGAATAAAATAAAAATAAACAATAAACTAATAAGAATAATATAACTAATAAGAATAATAAATTAATAACAATAATAAAATAAAATAAATGGTGGTGGATGGTGTAACAACCCTAACCTGTATCCGTCGCCGGACTAAGGTTAAAGGCATTACCAGACAAAAAGGAACATTAACATTCATTTTATAAACATCATATCATTTTAGTTTAAACATTAATATTAAGTCCCTTATATAGGTCATCGAGACCTAAAACATGCATTAGAAAGGGGTTGGGACTAAACCGAGCTCATACAAAAATTTTTAGAACTTAAACAATTTTCAAAGTTGAACAGGTCACACGCCCGTGTGAACAGTCTGTGTGCCTTATACGGCCTTAGACATGCCCGTGTGTCTAAGCCATGTCCAAGCAGGGCATACATACTGACTTGCTTACACGGCCACAAGACACGCTCGTGTGCCTTGGTCGTGGTCGAAACTGACTTGGGTCACACAGCTAGCCACACGCCCATATGCCTTGGCTGTACTCGAGCCTGACTTACAATTGTAGGGTACCCCAGAGGACACATGGCCATGCAACATAGCCACGTGTCACACACGGCTGAGACACACGCCCGTGTCTCTACCCGTGTAGACAAAAATAGGCCATTTGAATAGCCAACTTGCCACCCCAATTGGGTCAAACCTACAAGCAATGAAACAAGCATATTTGTACACCAATTTCAACAAATTTCAATACCAAAACCTACATTACTCAATCACATTCTTAAGCTTACCAAAACTTCTCAACATTGACCATTTCTTTTGGTCATTCAAAAAAAATACCATATAATTTATATAACCTTTCCAACCATAAGTTCAAACATAAGTTAACCATATCACATGGTATAATATATACATCATAAAACATATTTCCACAACTTCTAGCCTATACATGCCATACTTTAATATATACAATTTTAAAGTACCAAAATAAGGTTCGATAGTGTGGTGATGATCCACAATGATCCCCAAGCTTCTAGTAGCTACGATATTTGTAAAACAGTTAAAAGACACACAGAGTAAGCTTATAAAAGCTTAGTAAGCCATATAAAAATAAAATTAACACATTAAACATTAAGTCATCATCAAATCACATATAATTCAAGTCATAAACTATCACAACTTCCATATTCATATACATTTCATATCTTCCAATTTCCAAGTCACATATAGCATAATTTCTCATGCTTTTACCACATATCATCTTTTGTTCATTAAAGAACATATACTTACCTTTCAATATCAAATATGATAATCATATCAAACATACTTGAATCGGATTTATTTTCACAGACTGATTCATTTTCTAGAAATGCCCATTTGAATCGTCTGAAAACATAAGGATACGCGAATAGCTTGGAAAACATATACAATGCCAAGGTCCCAGACGTGGTCTTACATGTAACCAAATATCGATGCCTCTGTCCCAGAAAGGGTCTTACACTAAAATAAATACGATGCCAACGTCCCAGATGTGGTCTTACACGAAAACATGTATCAAATTTTATTCCATGACATATGTATCCTAACTATTCCTAAGGTTCGTACGGGGCTTTTTGGACGTCGAAAATTCGTCGATACTTTCTCAGATGTCCCAAAATCAAGGAATAAATCCATTCATCATAGTTCAATAACATATAAGCATAAATAAATCAATTCAAGTGCATTTATTTGTATATAGACTTACCTCGTACGGATTAAGTTAAACGAAATCGGCTACTCGACGACTTTTGACTTTCCCCGATCTAATTCCGTTTTCTTTTGTTCTTGATCTATATAAATTCAAATTAAAATCTTTTATTCACCAAATCATTCAAATCAATTCACAAACACATATTTAGGGAATTTTACAAATTAGCCCTCACATTTTCACATTTTGACAATTTAGTCTCTAATCACAAAAATCACAAAATACACCAAATTTCTTTGTACATATGCCTAGCTGAAATCTCATAGTAATCATACAAGTCCAAACATTTCATTTATTTCACATTTTAGTCCTTGAATTTTTAATTTTCACAATTTAGCCCATTTTACTCAAAATTATCAAAAATCCAAAGACAAAAGATATTAACCCATAATCAAACTTTCATATTTCATCATATAACAACATAAAACTCATGAATTCATCCATGGCACATTTAAAAATTATCATCAAAATTAGAAATTTAGACGTGGGCTTGATAGTATACGAAGCAACGATTACAAAAACGTAGAAATTATCAAAAACCGAACAAAATCCATACCTTAATCAACTTAATCAAGGAATTCAATGGCCGAACCCTAGAAAGCTTTTCTCCTTTCTTTATTTTTATTTTTCGGTGGATGAACACATAAAAATGGCTTTGTTTTAATATAATTAACTTAATAGGCTAAATACCGATTTTGCCCCTTTATTAAACCATAAATGAATTATAACATAATGCCCATTTAAGTCATTTAATTCATTCAATGGTAAAATAACCTCATAAGGACCTCACAATTATAAAGCCAAGTCAAATAGGTACTTTTAACAAGTAGCAGGCAACTTTTACATTTTATACGATTAGGCCCTTTTATTAAATTAAGCACACAATTGATAAAATTTTCATACAAAATTTTCACACATATTAATTTACATATCATAAGCACAGAAAATTATTATTTAAATATTTTTCTAACTCGAATTTGTGGTCCTAAAACCACTATTCTGACTAGGGTCTAAACTGGACTGTTAAAGATGGTGACCAGAGTAAATAGCAGTGGAGTAGTGATGGTTCGGGCAGCGCTGACTGTTGTAGGATGGGAAGGAAAGGAGGCAGCTATAAGGGTCGGGGTTGGTGGAGGGTGAAGAGGAGGAAAATGAAAGGAGAGGTGAGAGGGTCAGAGGGGGTGCGCTCGGGATAGAGTGGGGCAACGAGGTGAAGGTGGCTAGCGCAAGAGGGTGGGCTGGCAGTTTGGTGGTTGGCCGTGAGGTGGTGTAACGACAATAGGAGAAAGGAAAAGGAAAGGGGTGAGGAAATGTTTATAGTGTGAGAGTGCAACCAGGATGGGTGAGAAAGAGGTGAGGGTAGGAAAATACCGAGAGAGGGAGTGGAGCAAACGATGACGGTGGTTGGAAAAAAGTGAAGAGGGAAAAACGACGGCTAGAGTTGGAAGGAGGAAGAATAAGACAAATTAAAAAAATAAATTAGGGTTAGGGATTTTTAAGGGTGACATGGTCGTGTAAAGGGCCGTGTTGGGCCACACGGCCGTGTCACACTCCCGTGTGGCTCTCCCCTTCCCATGTGCGATTTAAACAAACCAGCTTAGTCTTTACACGGCCTCGAAAGGGTCTTACGTCCAGGCCTCGTGGCATACACAGCCATGTCAAATAGCCATGTACAACCTCCTTTGCTTCTCCCACGCTCATGTAAACTCCAACACATCCGTGTGGCTCGGTCGTGTCTAGCACACGACTGTATGCCTTTCCTTTGTAACTCTCTAGCTTGTTTTAAATTTGAAAAAATTAGCTCCAAGTTTCACATGCCCTAAGACACGCTCGTTTGTCCAAGCTATGTGGTCCATACGACCGTGTCACATGCCCGTGTGGACTATTTTAGGCTGTGTCTCTGTCGATTCTTGGAAAAATTAAGTCTCAGGATCCACACGGCCAAGGACACACCCGTGTGGCTTACATGGCCATCTCACCAAGCCGTGTAACTCACTGTCGAACCTCTTTCAGTGCACACGGCCTGGGACACGCCTGTGTGTCCAGGTCGTGTAGGTCAAAAAACATTTTTTTAAAATTTTGAAAATTAATTAATTTTAAAAATATCATGAGATAAAATTAAGAAAATTAGCAGTGTTAGCACTCGGGTTGCCTCCCGAGAAGTGCTTATTTAAAGTCTAAGCTCGACTTACCTCAAATTCGTATGATCACGGTGGTTTGCAGAGTTGAAACTCCTCTTTCTCTCTATCAATTCTATTATCAAAATAAGGTTTGAGTCGAGTACTATTTACCTTAAAAGTACCAAATTCAGAATGATCTACCTCGACTGTACCGTATGTAAAGACATTTAGTACCGTAAAGGGATTCGATCCGTTTGCATCAAGCTCCAAAGTGGAAATTTGAGGATCTGTTTTATCTAACAGTATCTGGTCCTCAACCTTAAACTGGTTCCTTCCATCCTTATGCTAATCATGGCGTTGCTTTGGTTTTGCATCGTGTATTCTCAGTTTCTCATTGACATTTGTTCACCATTTATTTAGTTCATCGATCTGTAGCATTCATTCTTCATGAGTCATTCTATTTCTATCATATGGGCTGGATCGTGGCTCCATCACATTTTTCTGAGGGTTTTCCTGCAAAAAAGTTTGAGCCATAATGTTATTCATATTAACAGAACTTGTATAATCATCTCAATCACTAGATGTCTTAACAGAATCACGAACTTGGAGTTTAATCGTATCATCACCTACACAAAGTATCCATTCACCTGTACCAACATCAATAATAGTTCTAGTAGTTGCTAAAAAGGGCCGACCTAGAATCAAAGGTACGTCACTATCCTTATCCATGTCTAAAACAAAAAAAAATCAACTAGGAATATGAATTTATAAATTTTTACAAGTACATCTTCAATAATACCCCTAGGAAAACTAATGGTTCTATCTACTAATTGAATACTCATCCTAGTTTTTTTAGGTTTCCCAAGACCTAATTGTTTAAACATTTTATAGCGCATGACATTAATACTAGCCCCTAAATCAGCCAAAGCATTATTAACATTTAAACTACCTATTAAACAAGGAATAGTAAAACTCCTTGGATCTATCAATTTGTTGGGTAATTTGGCTGAGCAAACTGTATTTAGCTTCACATGCAATGAATCATCTAACTTTCGTTTGTTTGCCAAAAGCTCATTTAAAATTTTTACGAAATTGGACATCTGTAAAAGAGCTTCAATAAACAATAAGTTAATGTGTAATTTTTTTAGAAGTTTAAGAAATTTATCAAATTTTTCATTCGTGTGGTCTTTCTTTGTCGCGTTGGGATACGACACATGAGGTTTATATTCCTTGCCGACCAGTTTTTCCTCATTTTGGCTTACCTCAACCTTACCTTTACTTGCCACACTTTCTTACCTTAGTTCTAGTTCAGATTCAACTAACCCTTCTTCATCTCGAATAGTAATTGCATGAAGCTGCTCTATTGGGTTAGTTTGGGTGTTACTAGGCAAGCTACCTTGCGGTCGTTCTGAAATCAACTTCGCAAGTTGATCGATTTGGTTCTTAAGCCATTGAATCAACGCTTGTTTATTTTTAAGTGTTGTTTCGGTGTTTTAGAATCAAGTTTCTGACATCAAAATAAACTTTGTCAACTTCTCCTCAAGGTTCGGCTTTTTCTCTTGTAGGTAAGTTTGTTGTTGAAAGCTTAGAGGGAGTTGTAGTCTTTGATTTCCTTGACCACCCCAAGAGAAATTGGGATGGTTCCTCCAACCTGCATTATAAGTGTTACTGTAAGGGTTATTCTGATGCCTAGAATTATTACCCATATAGTTGATTTGTTTCTTCTCTATGCTAGGACCAAAGGGTAAATATTCTGAATTATTTATTCCTCATCTATTTGCGTCACATTGCATCACCGGATGTACCTGTATAGAAACACATAAACCATTAATTTTTTATTCAAAAGTTCTACCTGATTCGATAACATGGTGACCGTATCTAAGTTAAAAACACCGACTGCTTTTGTCAGCTTCGTCCTCATGAATTGCCACTGATAATTATTTAGTGACATCTCCT
Source organism: Gossypium longicalyx (assembly GCA_025698465.1). Lineage (NCBI taxonomy): Eukaryota > Viridiplantae > Streptophyta > Magnoliopsida > Malvales > Malvaceae > Gossypium > Gossypium longicalyx. Next base: position 21,737,059 of record CM047004.1, read on the forward strand.
ATATAAACTCATAAGCCTCTTTAGGTGTTTTATTGTTCAGAGTACCATCAACTGCTGCATCGATTAACTACCTAGTTAAGGGGTTCAAACTTGTAGCCGTAGAGGTAACCCATAGTGAGCACACCTTCTCAATAAATCCTTATACCTCTCCCATGCATCATATAGTCTCTAAGTCCATCTGCATGAAAGAAGTGATATCATTCCTCAATTTAGCTGTCTTAGCCGGTGGGAAGTACTTCAATAGAAATTTCTCAGTCATTTGATCTCATGTAGTGATAGAACCTCATGGTAAAGAATTCAATCACTATTTAGCTTTATCCCTCAACGAGAAGGGAAACAATCGTAGGCGAATGGCGTCGTCAGAAACACCATTAATCTTGAAAGCATCATAGGCTTCCAAAAAATTAGCCAAATGAGTATTTAGATGATCGTCTTGCAAACCATTGAACTGAACAAACTGTTGAATCATTTGAATGGTGTTCGGCTTCAGTTCGAAATTATTTGCAATAATGGTGGATCGCACAATACTTGATTCAGCCCCAATTAGAGTGGGTTTGGCATAATCATACATAGTACGAGGAGCAGGATTCGCATTTGTAAGATTCGCAGCAACCACAAGAGGTAGCTGATTATTCTAATTATTAGTCATCTCTTCAGTAATAATAATGTCCTCTTGCTCCCCCACTATATTCTGTCGACTCTGCCTTGCTTTTCTACAGTTTCTACGAGCTATACTTTCTATTTCACTATTAAATATTAATGGTCCCGACGGGTTTCTTCTAGTTATAAACTAAAGGAACATGCTAGAAGCAAATTAAAGAAAAAATAGAAAACTAAAAAATTAAACTAAAAACAAAAATAAAATGCAATAAAAATAAAAATGGCTAAATTAATAAAAATCGAATGCTCTTAATATTTTAGTCCCCGGTAACGGCGCCAAAAACTTAATGGTCACTAAAATAACTAAAATTAAGATAAAAGCAAGCGTACCTATCGAACAATAGTATAGCTATGGTGAGTAGGGAATATTGTATCCACGAGGACTAAAAGTACTAGTAATTACTATTTTTCTATTATTCAACCAATAAATTGGGATGATTATTTTTAATCAAAAATTAACTAAACAAATTACTAAGAACACAACAGAGAGTGAAATGGGAAAATAAACAAATAAAACCAATGAGATAGACAATACTCAGGAAAGAATCCACCTAGACTTCACTTATTATTCTGAATCTGAATTAAACGATTTATTCACTTGCACCTTGATCCGTAGAAATCCCTAAATTATGTTAATATCTCTTTTGAGAGTAAGAACAGCTGAGTCTAGGTTGATTACGTTAAATCTCTTTCTAATTAAAACCCTATTGTCGCATTAATTTGATCTATGGATTCCCTTATTAGATTTGACTCTAATCTGGTAGATTTATGTCATCCTATTTCTAAGATTGCATGCAACTCTACTCAATTATGCTAGATTTACTCTTAAACAGAGACTTTTGCTCCACTGAAATAAGCACATTAAACTTGAATCAATATTTCAGAAATATTAAAACAAGAAATAAGCGTACATAATTGAGAACAAGAATCAAGTATTTATCATGTAATTCAGAAATCAAATAATAAGATCCATCATAAGTTTCATCTTCCCTTGGTATCTAGGGAATTTAGGTCATAATCTGGAATAAAACCATCTCAAAGTTAGGATAACAACAGGACATAAAGAAACCCAATAAAACTTCTAAGAAAATTGAATGGAGATCTTCAATCTTGAAGGAGATCCGCTTCTGAGTTGAATCCAGTGGCGTTCTTCGAGTCATTTTTTTTCGTTCTTCTCTGTGTGCCCCCTTAGGTCTTCTTATAATTTTTATTTATAGACTTTAGAATGCTCAAAAAGCCTAAAATTTTGGTTTTTTCACGTGTTCAGGAAACAAGTTGCGAGTGTGGAAATGCTCAGGCTGTGTGGATGCTGAAAACAACTCTTTTTGCTCGATTTTGGCTTGTTTTTGCTCATTTTGCTCCCCTATGCTCACCTAAGTATAGAAACATGAATTTAAAAGATTAGGAGCTTCAAATTCACTAATTTACATAATGAATCATCCAAAAATGCATGCATCAAGAATGGGATTAAAAACATGTTACTTTTATGGCTTATCAATTTTTATCAATTATTAATTTTTATTTAAAGTTACCTAAATTTATTTGGTTTTGGACTTTAAAATTATTTGAACTTTGGTTTGGGTTTATTTCTGTTTTGGGGATTTTTCATGCATGCATAGTTTCATACTTGTGATTGATTTATAAGATTATTTTGAAATTAGACTAAACATGTCACTTGGCTTAATTAATAATTGGGTTTCTAATTGTTTTTCCGCTGCAAATAAGCCTAATAGGGTTTTTCAAAAGCAATTTCAAGAAACATGTTTTCCTAAATCCACGCTAATGTTATTAATTTGACTTAATGAAAGTAGATCTATTAAGTGAACATTTTCAAAAATAAAAAAGGTAACTGCGATTTTAATTAAAAGAGAGTGCATATGAGGTTTTCAACCGATGATAGGGTAGATTTGTAGGTTAGGTGTCCCATGTGCCCTTCACAATTTGGCCATAATGTCTAGACTGGGTTTGAGAGGTTACAAGTACCAAAAATGTGCATTTTGCCAAAAAAAGGGACTTACTGTTCTATTTCCATTATCGCAATACCATACCCTTGATGTCGCAATATCGACTCTGTTTTATTTTGAAAACTTTGTAATTTGGTCCACAAGTTCGGAAGTTTAGCTAATGTCTTAGAGATTGCAATACTAAGCCCTGGATATCACAATACCCACCTAATATTTTTTAAAGTTTGACTATTGTCTTTGAGATCGTGATACTAAGCATTAGATATCACAGCACCCACCTAGCATATTGTTTGTCATTCTTATCTAAGAATCTTCTCTTGGTTTCATCTTAGACTAAAAGATACCACCTAAGTTCTCCTCTCAGTCTCACCTAGGCATATGGATCTCCTTTCGACCTTACTATTCGACATAATTATATTGACCTATCTAATGATAAAATCTCCTCTTAGTCTCGTTCATCTTGATTTTCCACTAGAGGCATCAATTCTAGCGTATTAAGAATTTCGATATAATTAAACAATCAATTAATCAAGCACAAACATCAATTTAAGCCAACAAATAACTAACCAATCAACCATCAAACAATTTAGCACATAATTAAACTTAAATTCTAAACAAGTATTTTATCAAACAGAAAGTAGGCATAAAATAAAAGTAAATAATTTGAGAAAATGCTTATTTAATTTATTGGAATCCGATGAAGCCCAAGAGTGTTGTGAAATTGATGTGAGTGAGAAAAACTAGTAGCAGCTAGTGTATTGAGAAGAAAAAAATATTTCTATTTATATTGTGTAATACTTGTGTGAGTAATAAAATTATTTTGATTATTAATTGTCCACTATGCTTACAACAAGTGGTATCTGAGCTAGTTTTGCGTTGACGTCACAATGGCAAACATGATTCAACTACAAATTCTGAAATTAACAAAGACAAATTATGGAAATTGGAGCATCAAAATGATGGTTTTACTCGACTCTCAAGGTTGTTAGGATATTGTTGAAGAAGGATATGTTGAGCACGAAAATGTAGTTCCGAAATGACTTTGACAGATGAAGAGAAAAGAGCATGAAAGAAGCTCATAAAAAAGATAAGAGGGAGTTGTTCTTTATTTTCTAAAGAGTTTACAAATCAACCTTTGAAAAAATTTCAAATGCAAAGACATCAAAGAATCATGGGAAATTTCGCAAAATTCCCCTCAAATATATTCATGCTTCCTTTGATGTCTTTGCATCTAAAATTTTTTAAACATTTAAAATTAAATATTTTTAAACAATTATTAATTAATATCCATTACCAAAGTTTTCCAAAGTTTTTTTTGTATCAAGAAAAAAAATCAATTACGAGCTAACAATAGGATTCGGATTAGATAACAAAAAAATCTATCAATTCGTATCTGATCATCAACCGAAGAAGAAGCCACATGAAAAATTCTTGCGCCGAAGGGGAAACCTTTCATCAAGTTATCTAAAGTATCAACAATAGAATTCACCTCTCGAGGTACGTACTTTATGAGCACTCTCCACTCGCGTTTGCACAACTCTTGGATACACAAAATCAAGTCTTTATTTGAATGTCCTTTATGATTTCCATGGATACCCTTAATAGCCAAAGCACAATCTATTTCAATAATAATTTTCACCCATTTAGTCTACCAAGCTAATTGGGCCCAAATCTTAGCTTGTAGTACACTACATCTTCTAATTTTTCTTCCTAATCCCCACATCCATCTACCTTGCTCATCCCCTGCCACTAATGTCGAACAAACAAAACCCAAATTTGGATTACAGACACTATCTATATTTAGTTTAAAGAATCTAGTAGTCGGAGGAACCCATCTTTAATCCCTTTTTCGACTCACATTGTTCCCTTGTAGTAAACTACCCGTGGTTAATGGATTTTGCCCACCTTCACGATGAGTTGGTTACACTAAATATGTTAAAATGGCCATATTAGAACACATATAAATTTCTATGTTTCTAATTACTCCAAAAAAAATCCTAAAAAGAGAAGGCCAATCTATATCTTGAAAAAAATCAAAAGCATTTTTCAAATTAACAGATAACCATACCTCTAGCGAAGAAGAGAAGAACTAGTTTGAAATCCTTGAGGGGATTAACTGCTTCCACAGTTCTTTGGCTTGACAACAATCTCTCAGCACGTAAAGGCATGATTCTTCAACGTTTCCACAAAGCTTACATAAAAGTTCGTCAGAGAAACCTCTTCTATAATGTTCCTTATTAGTAAAGAGATGTTCCTTAAACACCAACCAAATAAAATGAAGAACAAGTTGTAGGACATTTAAAGACCAAACAAGCTTCCATTTCACCTCCGGCAGTTTTAACTAGTTTTTTATAAGCATGCCATAGGCTGCTTTGATACTGAAATTACCATTAGAAGTCCAATTCAATATAACTCTATTAGGGCATACAAGAGAGTTCGGGGTAACAATCTCTCCTATATAGGATAAAATATCATCATTTAGAAAATACCACATATACTCTCTATAACACCCCTAACTTATATCCATCGCTGGAATAGGGTTATGGAGCATTACTGGAGTTTATAGATTAAATAAACAGACATTTATATCATATAACATTCATGTCAGAAACCAATTGAAATCAAACATATTGTCTTTTATACGATCCCTTGAGGCCCAAAATACGCATTAAAAATAAGTCGTGAATAAATCAAGTACTCAAAGAATTTTTTAGAAAACATTAAAAATTTTCAAAGCTACAGGCATCACACGGCCATGTAGCCGGGCCGTGTGGCTCACATGGCCAAGAGACACGTCCGTGTCTTAGACTGTGTGAACATTCGAAATAGGGGCACACGATCGTGTTCTAGCTCATGTCCATGCCTGTGTAACTCCCTGACTTAGGCCACATAGCTAAGCCACATGCCCGTGTGCTAGGCCGTGCGAGCATACTAAATTGCGCAATTTAAAAGATACAGGGGACACACGTCCGTCTCTGCCCATGTGGATGAAAAAATGTTATTTTCCAAGCCACATTTCTCACCCAATTTGACATCAAGCTAACTCAACATTTTTGTACATCAACAAACCATAACAAGGCATTCAAAACAAGCCAAAATCAAGTCTTAAGCAAAAAATATCACCACATACAACCAATATACCCTTAGGCACCTCAAATGACAATTTAAAAACATGTCAACCAAGTATCCAAACTTACCTAAATGACCAAATACATATATGCATAGTCAAACCACATTGTCCTTTTCATCATTCTACCATATTACACACATGCCAAATATGGTAAGGCCACATATATATATACATCAAAATATACCAAACACAAGCCATATAAGTGGCTAGTCTCAACAAAACAATTATATGCCAACATTGGCCAGATTATCCTATATATGCCATTATAACCAGAATTAATTTACTGAACGTACCAAAAGGACCGATGGATAGTGTGAAATAGCTCCGACTAGCTTCCAACTCGTACGAGCTTCCGAATTACTATAAAACATGGAAAATAACACAAAGTAAGCATTTCAGCTTAGTAAGTTCATACAACACAAAATTTAACTTACCATATATCCATAAAATAGGTGAGTAAACAAAGCATATCTCAACCAATTTTGCAAAAATCCCAAACACTTGATCACCAACATATTAGCCATGAAAATCACATATAAGATCCAATAAACACATGGTTGAATTCATCAAAATAATCATATTTCATGTATTTCATGTAAATACAAGTAATAGTTCATATCAAACTCATATAATCTCGTAACAGAACTGTGCCCGTTGAACTATTCAGAATAATGTTGGATACACGGGTAGTAAACACGAAGTGTACTGAACTATAATCCATCAATTCGTGTACATGTATGCTCATACGAGCTATAAACGGTAAGCTCTTCTGAGCTGAATAACGGGAAGCTCATGGGAGCTGAATAACGAGAAGCTCATGCGAGCTTAATATCAGGAAGCTCATAAGAGATTAAATCGGTGGCCCTAATGACATGTCATTTGTATCCTACGGATTCCTAACGTTCAAACAGGGCTCGATAATTGTCGAATATACAACCGGTATTTATTCATGGCAATTATACAATTCACAAACAAATAATTCAATTTAAAACATATAAATGTACAATTTAATTACACGAACTTACCTTAACAAGTGTACGTAGATACGAAGGTGACTAATCAGATACTTTCTCTTTGCCTCGATCTAACTCTATATGAGGTTTGATAGGATCTATATGAATTAATTTAACTCATTTCAATAAAATTCTCATTCAATTTAATCCAACATGGAATTTTGGAAAATTTACCATTTTTCCCTACACTTTTAATTCCTTTGTAATTTAGTCCCTAGGCTCGAAAAATAAAATTCATACAATTTAATCCTTACTCAAGCCTAACCGATTTTATAAATCTTAATAGCAGCACATATATTTCAAAAAATTTGTAAATTTTATCATAATTTTATCACATTTTTCAATTTAATCCCTAATTGATAATTTCATCAAAATTCTCTTTACAAAAGTTGTTTATCTAACAACAACCATTCAAGCTAGCTAGATTAAGCTAATACTTTTACAGTGCTGCAAATTGATCCCCGAACTAGCTAGATTAAGCTACTACGATATCAGAAACATAGAAATCATAAAAAAGGGGACAAAAATACAAACCTAATTGAGCAAAATAAGCTTGTCCAAATTCAAGCTTCCATGGCTAGGTTTCTTGCTTTCTTTTTTCTTGGTGGAAGATGATGAGAATAAATTATTTTATTTTATTTGTTATAACTTTAATCATTAATTTCCAAAATTAACCTTAATATTTCATTCAATTTCCAATGATGACTATTCATACTTATCCACTAAGCGCTTTAATGGCCTATTCACTATATAAAGACCTCCAATTTAAAATTCTATATCTATTTAATACCTTTAGCTATGAGAACACAACCTTTGCACTTAATGCAATTTAGTCCTTTTTATCAAATTAGGCATGTAAACGGTAAAATTTCTTAACGAAATTTTTATATAATTTTTCTATCATACTGTATACCATAAAATAATATTAAACTAAATTTTCTGAGTTCGCATTTGTGGTCCTAAAACCACTGTTTCGATTTCACTAAAAATGGGCTATTATAACTCTCCCCCTAAAGAAATTTTCGTCCTCGAAAATTTTACCAGAAAAGAGGTTTGGATATTGCTTTCTCATAGCTTTCTCAGGTTCCCAAGTAGCTTTTTGTATTACGTGTCACTGCTAAAGAACTTTTACTAAAGCTATGTTTTTATTTTCCAATTGTTTCACCTCTCATGCCAGAATTCTGATATTTTCTTCATTGTATGTCATATCAAGCAGAATTTCGACATCCGTTGGAGAAATAATATGTGAAGGGTCAGACCGATGCTTTCGTAACACAAAAACGTGGAAGACATTGTGGATTCTTTTAAGTTATGATGGTAAAGCTAATTGATATGCAATAGGTCCGATTCTTTTAGTAATCTCATACGGCCCGATAAATCGTGGACTCAGCTTTCCTTTACAATCGAATCGAAGAATTTTTCCAGGGTGAAACTTTCAAAAATACCCTGTCACCAACTTGAAACTCTATATCTTAATGTTTAAGATCCGTATAAGATCTCTGACGATCTGAAGCTGCTTTTAAGCTATTTCGGATCACTTTCACTTTTTCCTCAGTCTCGCAAATCAAATCAACCCTGTGTATCTTTTTCTCACTGAGCTCAGTCCAATGTAACAGATTTTAGTATTTGCGACCATACAAAGCCTCATACAGTGCCATCTTCATGCTCGACTGAAAACTATTATTATACGCGAATTCAACTAATAAAAAATATTTCTCCCAATTGCCTTCAAACTCTAAAACACAACACCGAAGCATATCTTCAAGAATCTGAATCACACGCTCGAACTGCCCATCAGTTTAAGGGTGAAATGCAGTGCTAAAATCTAATTGTGCACCCAGAGCTTCCTGTAAATTTTTCTAGAGTCGCAATGTGAATCGCAGATCTCTATCCGAAATAATGGAGATTAGCACTCCGTGTAGTTTGACAATCTCCGAAACATATAACTCTGCTAATTTGTCAAGTGAGAAATCTGTACATATCGAAATAAAATGTGTAGAATTCATCAAACGATCGACAATAATCCAAATGACATCTTTCTTTTTCAGAGATAGGGGTAACCCCGATACAAAATCTATAGTAACTCTATCCAATTTCCACTCTGGTAGCATCATTGACTGTAATAGTCCTGAAGGTACTTAATGTTCAGCTTTAACTTGCTGACATATCAAACATCTAGATACAAAATCAGAAATATTACGTTTTATTCTTGGCCACCAGTACATCTGTTTGAAATGATTGTACATTTTATTACTCCCCGGATGAATAGACAAGCTACCACTATGAGCTTCGTGCAAAATTTTCTGTATAAGCTCTGGATTCTTCGGTACACAAACTCTACCTCTAAATAACAAACAATCATTGGGTCCTATCTGAAACTTTAAATTCGAAGTTGACTCACACTGTACTCGTTTAGCTAACATCTCATTATCACATTTCTAAGCTTCGCAGATATGTTGTAAAAATATTGGTTTAGCTTTTAACTCGACTATAATCGAGCCATTATTAGACAGTGACAGTCGGGTATTCATCGCTCGTAGAACAAACAAGGATTTTCTACTCAAAGTATCAACAACTACGTTTGCTTTTCCCTGATGATAATTAATAACTAACTCATAATCTTTCAATAGTTCGAGCTATCTACGCTGTCTCAAATTCAAATCTTTCTGTGACATCAGATACTTTAAACTCTTGTGATCAGTAAATATATGACATTTTTCACTGAATAAATGGTGTCACCAAATTTTCAATGCAAAGACAATAGCTGCCAACTCTAAGTCATGTGTCAGATAGTTCTTTTCATATGGCTTTAATTGTTTGGAAGTATAAGCTATTACTTTACCTTTTTGCATCAGAACACAACCTAATTCATTCAAAGATACGTTACCAAAAATCACAAATTCCTTACCCGATTCAGGCTGAACCAGAACTAGCGCTTTGGTCAACAGGCTTTCAATTGGTTAAAACATTGCTGAAATTTATCAGACCTTCAAATTTCACATCTTTCTGTAATAGTAGTGTCATCGGTGTAGCTATCATTGAAAACCTTTTTACAAATCTATGATAAGAACCAGCTAATCCTAAAAAATGTTTGACTTTAAATATGTTTCTTAGTGGTTTCCAGTTAACAGTCGTTGAAATTTTATTCGGATCAAATCTGATGCATTTAGTTGATACTATGTGTCGCAAAAAACCAACTTCTCGAAGCCAAAACTCACATTTGCTAAATTTAGCAAATAATTTTTTATCTCGCAAAGTTTGTAAAACAATTCTTAGGCGCTCGGCATGTTTAGTCTCATCTCGAGAATAAATCAGAATGTCATCAATAAATACCACAACAAATCTATCTAAATACATAAACATTGTAGGTGTGTTAGTTAAGTCAAACGACATCACAAGAAATTCATAATGTCTGTACTTGGTTTTGAATGTCGTTTTTGGTACATCCGAATCTTTCAATTGTAATTGGTAATAGCCAGAATGAAGATCAATCTTCGAAAACCCTGTGGCACCTTTCAACTGATCAAACAAATCATCAATGCGAGGCAGTGGATATATATTCTTGATTGTAACTTTGTTGAGCTGACGGTAGTCAATACATAATCTCATTGATCCGTCCTTTTTCTTAACAAATAGAACCGGTGTACCCCAAGGTAAAAAACTAGGTCGAGCAAAACACGTATCAGTCAACTCTTGCAACTGTGCTTTCAACTCTTTTAACTTAGTAGGAGCCATTTTGTATGGTGCTATCGATATCGGTGTTGTTCTCGGTACAAATTCTGTAGCAAATTCGACTTCTATGACTGGCTGTAATCTAGGTAACTCTTCTGGAAACACATTAGGATACTCGCAAACCACTAGCATTGATTCAAGCATCTACTCAGACACTTTATTATCCAATACATAAACAAGGTAAGCATTACAACCTTTTCTGACATATTTTTGTGCTGACATAGCTGATATCACAATAGGTAACCCATTCAATTTACCTGATTCAATATGAAGTATCTCACCATTCTGACATTTCAATATGATATGCTTTCGTCTACAATTTACCACAGCATCATGTAGAGTTAGCCAATCCATGCCTAATATCACATCAAATTCATCGAACGGTAAAGCATCAAATCAGCCGGAAAACAGTAACCCTGAATCATTAATGGACAGTTCTTGCAAACCTTATCAACTAACACATAATGAACTAGAGGGTTCGATACTTTAACCACAAATTCAATGGACTCAACAGGTAAATTTTTACTAGACACTAATTTTGTGCAAACAAAAGAATGAGACGATCTGAGATCAATTAAAGCAGTAACATCAGTATCAACAAGAGAGAAAGTACTAGTAATAACATCTGGCATAGAAGCATCTTTGTGCGCACAAATAACATAAGCTCTAGCTGGTGTTTGTGCCTCAGACCTTACAGTAGAGTCTTTCATCACACCACAACTACCACTCATGTTTCCAGGATTACGAGGTAGTCTATCTCTCGCAGCTGTGTTGCTTAGCTTCGAAGTTTGAATATTATCTTTTTCAAATTTGTCCAGGCAATCTCTAAGATAGTGATCAAAAGAAACACATCTAAAACAAGCTCCACTCTTCGTTCAACACTTACCGAAATGTAGCTTGTTACAGTGCTTGCACTTGGTTCTAGTGTTTCTAGCACTACCTACACTTGCTACAGATGTACCTGAGATTTAGTATTGAACTGTCGGGTACCTCTGTCTCTACCGGAGTATCCCGCAGAAGTAGTAGAATGATAGTGCTGTTCTTTAAATTTCTTTGATGCTAACTGGTATGACTTTCCCTTCAATCTCTTTCTTGAGTCCCTAACTTCAATTTCAACGTGTCTTTTCTCTTTACTTAGCTCTTCAGCTTTATATGTCTGATCAACTAGTATAACAAATTCTTTCAACTCGAGGATTCTAACTAATAGTTTTATATCTTCGTTTAAACCATCTTCAAACCGCTTACACAATGCAGTTTCAGTCAGAATACATTCTAAAGCATATTTTCTCAATTAAACAAATCCTCGTTCATGTTCGGACACTGTCGTACAACATTTTTTAAGCTCTAAAATTTTTTTACATTTCTAGTCAAGAAACATCTGATTAATGTATTTCTTTCAAAACTTGGTTGGAAAAAATTCCCAAGTGACCCGATCTCTTGGCACAACAGAAATCAACGTATTCTACTGCTGATAAGCTGAATCTTTTAATAGAGATACTACACACTTAAGACATTCAACCTGTAAACAAGATAATTCATCAAAAACTCTGACAGTATTTTCTAACCAAAACTCAACTCCCTCGGGATCATCCTCAGCTGTAGCTTGGAATTCTTCAGCACCGTACTTACGGACCTTATTAATAGAAGGTTTACCAACTCCGATAGGTTCCTTACTTTAAGGAATAATAGGAATTGGTTGAGGAATAGGAGGTGGTGGAGGTTGTTAAGCAATCGGGTTTGTTCGTACAAACTCAGTAAACCACTCATTTATCATCTGGAAGAAGGCTTCTTTAGCCTCTCCTCCTCAGCCCTTAGATACATGCCTCGTACCACTCGAAGCTACTCCTTGAACGGAGGCTTGAGCATTACTCCCTACTTCATCAGAATTAGCTCGGTTGGATGTCATTGCTTTATGAAAACATGTTTTAAAATGGTCAGGAGATATCACCTTAACACAGGTTATATAATGGCAAGTACAGCTAAACTCGTATATGCTACGTTCAGTTTGAGAATCGACTAAATTGTAGCTCTGATACCGATAAATGTAACACCCTTGACCCATATCTATCGGCTAAATAGGGTTACGGATCATTACGGGAGTTTTCAGATCAAATAAATAGATATTTCATATCATATAACATTCATGTCAGAAACCAATTTAAATCAAACATATTGTCACTTATGCGAGCTCTCGAGGCCCAAAATACGCATTAAAAAAAAGTCAGGACTAAATTGGGTACTTAAAGAATTTTTCAGAAAACATAAAAAATTTTCAAAGCTGCAGGGGCCACACAGCCAAGAGACACGCCCATGTCTTAGACCGTGTGAACATTAGAAATAGGGACACACGGCCGTGTCCCAGTCCGTGTCCATGCCCATGTAACTCCCTGACTTGGGCCACACGGCCAAGCCACACGCCCGTGTGTTAGGCTGTGTGAGCAGACTAACTTGCGCAATTTAAAAGATACAGGGGACACACGACCGTGTCACCTGGCCGTGTGCCACACACAGCTAAGGCACATGCCCGTGTCTCTGCCCGTGCGGATAAAAATAGGAAATTTTCCAAGCCACATTTCTCACCCAATGTAACACCCCTGGCCCGTATCCGACGCCGGGATAAGGTTCAAGGCGTTACCGGTAATTCACCTTTACAAACTTACTCAATCGGGTTACTAAATTTCACTCATGATTTAACACTTTTCAAATGTGTGCACTTTATCTCTTATACAGGCCTCCGAGGCATAAAAACACTCCTAGGGGTAGTACGGAACAAAACTGAAATTGTTCGATAGACTTGGGGTACTTTAGAAAATTTTCCCTTAGTTGAAGTGTAACACACCCGTGGGGCTTAGAACACGCCCGTGTCCTTTTTCCAGTATGCAACATGGCCAAGGCACACGTTTGTGGGCTTAGTCCGTGTGCTACACTGACTTCAACCTCACCATTCTGTTAAATATACACGGTTAAGGCACATACTCGTGTGCTTAGCTTGTGCTCTATGCTGACTTAAAATTTCAGGTGCAGGGGACACACGGTCATAGCACACACCCATGGGAGTAGCCCGTGTGTCACACACGGCCTAGACACACGCCCATGTGTCTACCCATGTGGACCTTGTTAGGCTATTTTCCAAGCCTTAAGTCACCCTCTACTAGCCAATTACACTTATAGATTACTATAGTGCATATTTAGGCCAAATTATCCATTTGTAAATATGAAACTTTGATTAACCTCATTGCATTTGAACCTCATGTCAGTGGTTTCATACATGCTAAGCTAATTCCTATCTTGCATTTAATGATTTATATGTCTTCTTGACATATTAAGATTGGCTCGTTATTATAACTCATTGCCAATTATAACTAAGCCATCGCATATGAATATAAACATGCATAGATTTGTAGGGCATAGCCTACTTCAAAATGAGCCAACTCCCATGGCCATATACAAAAAAGATAAACATATTTTTACATGCCTTCACTAGGAAAATCAAATGACATATATAACAAAATACTCAAAAATCCTATACATGCCATTGGACAAAATAGAAATGTCTTTATACCAAAGCTTGTCTAGTTGATAGTGTGTTGACTCTCCAATTGTCTTCCAATCCTTATAAGTCCTTGAGCTCTGAAAAGCAGGGAAAAGAGAGGGGTAAGCATTTATATGCTTAGTAAGCCCGTATAACTGGAAAGTAAACTTATCAATTATTTAGCATACAACCATATTAGGCAATGAAACCAACAAGCATAGGATAGTTTCCCTATCACATGCACTCAACCATCGAGTTAGCTACATATCAATGCACCATGTAATTCATATTAGATAAGCTCATCATTTAACATATCATCCATACATATTCCTTGTGATAGTCCCGTTGAATTTCTAGGAAATCTCGATGAATCATCCATTAACCATCAATTCGTACAAATGATCTTTTCAGTATGCACTCCCGCGAACCTCACATCTTACGGCGGGATTACCAGTCCAGGCTAAATCCGCCGTAATATAAACTCATAAGGTGATGTCGGGATTACCAGTCTAGGCTAAATCCCTTATAACGACAAACACCCTTAATGAGTTCAGATCTGAATTACCAAATCTAGGCTAAATTTAGACCCTAATCGGATTACCTGTTCGGGCTAAATCCACAATGCACACATATTCTTTGAGAGCCTCGATCACTCAAGGAACACCAGTCCAGGCTAGATCCTTTTTACACTTGAGATCTTCGGATTACCACTCCAGGCTAAATCCTTTTCTGCAACACATGGAGGATCTCAAGTCTCATGTAAATCATGGTTTATCTATTGAATTCCCTTTCCAACCTCAACCGAGACATTATCCAACAATTCATTATTAAAGATGCAGTTCATGCATTTTCATGCTATCAACAATGCAATTATCATGCATTCACAAAACATACAATTATGCATGTTATAGGTTTACATTGAGTTTTCCGAACTTTCCTCGTATTCGTTTCGGAGCTGTGTTTCGGTTATTCTAAAACCTTGCGTTTACCTCCATCGACCTCCGAAATTTATTCTTCGGGGTCTATAACAGCAAAATTATATCATTAATTCACTACATTACACTTTTCAAGTTTAATTTCTACCCCCGGTCCAAATGATCGTTTTGCCCCTAACCTTTGACATTTTTACTATTTAGTCCTTAAGCTTGTATAATGAAACACACGAAATTTCTATCTTACCCAAGCCTGACCGAACATTTTTCTCTCTTATGGCAGCCCACATTTTCCATTATTTTCTCATTTCTACCACACATTTTAAAACATTTGCAAAGTGGTCCCTACAAGGGCTTTTTCATGAAAATCTCTTAGGAAAAGATATTTATCACACCTTCAACTTTCATACCCTCCATAATCCACCAAAATACAAGCAACTCATGCATGGGTAAATTTTTAAACATGAACCCTAGCATGAAATATGGGTAGAAATGGAAAGATCAAGCTACCGAGATTTTAAAAATACAAATAACATTAAAAACGGGGCTTGGGAGCACTTACTATTGAGCTTGAAAAGCTTGAAAATCCTAGCTATGGAGACTCCTCAATTTTCGGCTGGACAAGGAAGAAGAATGGCTGATTTTGGCTTATTTTTCCCATTTTATTTCATTAAAAAGCTAAATGACCAAAATGCCCTTAAGTCCTTTCTTTAAATTTCATCCATGCAAGCCCATTTTTGTCCAAAAACTTAGAAATTGAGAAAATTGCTCCTAAAGACCTTCTAATTTATAATCTAAAGAAATTTCATACAAATTGCTTCTAGAATCCAAGTTTTGCAATTTATTCAATTTAGTCCCTAATTTCCAATTAGACACCTTACTCAAGGAATTTATTCATGAAACTTTAACACATGCATAATCTCATATTCTAGGTCTCATAATAATCATAAAATAAATATTTTGATGTCGGATTTGTGGTCCCAAAACCACTGTTCCGACTAGGCCCTATTTCGAGATGTTACATTTCTCTCCCCTTAGGGACTTTCATCCCCGAAAGTCTTACCAGTAAATAGATTCGGATATTGGTTTCTCATGGTTTCTTCTGGTTCCCTTGTAGCTTCTTCCACACCATGTCGGTGCCATAGAACCTTTGTTAAAGTCACACTTTTATTTCTCAACTGTTTAACCTCTCGAGCCAAAATTTTGACTGGTTCCTCTCCGTAAGTCATGTCTGGTCTAATCTCAATCTCCTCTGGTGAAATCACATGAGAGGGGTCTGATCGATACCTTCTTAACATGGATACATGGAATAGGTCGTGAATCTTTTCCAATTCGGCTGGCAATGCCAAGCGATAGGTTAATGGTCCAATCCTTTCAGTGGTTTCGTAAGGTCCGATAAATCGCGGACTCAGTTTACCTTTTCGACCAAATCTCAACACCTTTTTCCATTAAGACACCTTCAAGAATACTCTATCTCCAACTTGGAATTCAATCTCTTTTCTTTTCAGATCAGCATAAGACTTTTGCCTATCTGATGCCGCTTTTAAACAGTCTTGTATTACTTTAACTTTTTCTTCAGTTTTCCTAATCAGATCCACTCCATGAATCTGATTTTCCTTAAGTTCTGTCCAGTATAATGGATTTCAGCACTTCTTGCCATACAAGGCCCCATAAGGTGCCATTTTCAAACTTGTTTGGAGACTATTGTTGTAGGCAAATTCTACCAATGGTAGGTATTTTTCCCAGCTACCCTAAAATTCGAGGATGCAACATTGCAACATATCTTCAAGAATTTGTATCGTTCGCTCAGACTGACCATTGATCTGAGGGTGAAAAGCTGTACTAAAACTCAACTTCGTCCCCAAGGCTTCCTGTAGCTTTTTCCAGAATCTCGAAGTAAACCTTGGGTCTCTGTCTGAAATAATCGATAATGATACTCCGTGCAATCTTACTATCTCAGAAACGTATAATTCGGCCAGTCTATCAAGGGAATAATCTGTCCTTACCAGAATAAAATGAGTCGACTTGGTCAACTTATCCACTACGACCCATATGGCATTTTTCTTTTTCGGAGTCAAAGACAATCCTGTCATGAAGTCCATGGTAACTCTGTCCCACTTCCATTCGGGAACCATCACAGGTTGTAACAAACCTGAAAGCACTTGATGTTCAGCTTTAACTTGCTGACATACCAGGCATCTTGAAACAAACTCAAAAATATCTCTTTTCATACCGTTCCACCAATACATTTTCTTCAAATCGTTGTACATTTTGGTACTTCCCGGATGAATAGACAAACGGCTACTATGTGCTTCTTGCAATATTTTCTGGATAATTTCATCGTCTTTAGGTACGTACACTCTCTCTCTCTCTGAACATCAAACACTCATCAGGACTAATCTAGAAATCTGATTTAGTCCCTGACTCACATTGAGCCCTTTTTGCTTGCAAGTCACCATCATTAAATAGAGCATCATGAATTTCCTGCAGAAATGTTGGCCTAGCCTCTAGCTCTACCAAGACTGAACCATCATCAAGCAATGTCAAATGAGTATCTATGGCTTTCAAAGCAAATAAGGATTTTCTGTTCAGAGCATCGGCAACCACATTTGCCTTTCTCGGATGGTAGTCAATGATCAGATCATAATCCTTAATTAATTCTAACCATCTCCTTTGCCTTAAATTTAATTCTTTTTGAGTCATAAGTACTTCAGACTCTTGTGGCCCGTAAAGATACGACACATTTCACCATATAAATAATGCCTCCAAATCTTCAAGGCAAAAACAATCACAGCAAGCTCTAGGTCATGGGTCGGATAATTCTTCTCGTGAGGCTTCAATTATCGTAAAGTATAGGCTATCACCTTGCCATCTTGCATAAGCACACAACCCAATCCATTTAAGAATGCATCACTATAGACCACGAATTCCTTTCCTGGTTTAGGTAACACTAAAACAGGAGCTTCAGCTAGCAATGTCTTTAATTTCTCAAAACTTTGCTGACACTTTTTCGTCCATTCAAACTTAACATCCTTTTGTAGTAACCTCGTCATCGGAGCCGCTATCATAGAAAATCCTTTTACAAACCTTCGATAGTAACCGGCTAAGCCCAAAAAGCTTCTAACCTCGGTTACATTTTTAGGCGATTTCTAATCAACAATAGTAGAGATTTTACTTGGATCAACTCGGATGCCTTCACCCGAAACAATATGACCCAAAAATCCAACTTCTTGGAGCCAAAATTCACTCTTGCTAAACTTAGCATACAGTTATTTTTCTCGAAAAGTCTGCAATACAATTCTCAGGTGCTTCGCATGTTCTGTCTCATTTTTTGAATAAATCAAGATGTCGTCAATGAACATAACAACAAACTTTTTCAAATATGGTCGAAAAATCCTATTCATTAGATCCATAAATACGGTCGGTGCATTCGTCAGCCCAAACAGCATAATAAGGAATTCGTAATGACCATACCTCATCTTGAAAGCTGTCTTTGGCACATCCGATTCCTTGACACACAACTGATAGTAGCCAGACCTCAAGTCTATCTTAGAGAACACAGTGGATCCTCTCAAATGATCGAATAAATCATCAATCCTTGGTAAAGGATACTTATTTTTTATGGTTACTTTATTCAGTTGTCGATAATCAATACATAATCTCATTGAACCATCTTTCTTCTTTACAAACAACACGGGGGCACCCCAAGGTGAAAAACTTGGCCTTGCGAATCCGTTATCCGTCAACTCTTGCAACTGTGCTGTTGACTCTTTTAGCTCGATTGGTGTCATTCTATACGAAATGATTGAAATAGGAGTTGTCCCTAGCACCAATTCAATACCAAACTCAATTTTTCTCTCAGGAGGTAATCCTGGTAATTCCTCCGGGAATACATCTGAATACTCACATACTATCGGCACAGACTCGATCTTCAACTCTATTTCCTTAGTGTTCTGTAAAAATGCAAGATAAGCTTCATATGCTTTCCTCATGTACCTCTGGGCAACCATTATCGTGATTACATTTGGCGGCGAACCCAATTCTCTTGATTCGACCTGTAGAGTCTCACCATCCAGACATTTTAACTTAATATACTTACTACCACAATTCATAGTTACATCATGAAGGGCTAACCAATCCATGCCAAGTATTACATCAAGTTCATCAAATGGTAGCAACATAATGTTAGCCGGAAAACAATGACCTTGAATCATCAAAGGACAATTCTTACAAACTTTATCAACTAGAACCGACTTGCCTAATAGGTTCGACACTTTAATAATAAATTTCGTAGGTTCAACTGGTATATTCATATTAGACACCAATCTCATAAAAACGTAAGAATGCGTCGACCCTAGGTCAATTAAAGCAATAATACTCGTATTAAAAAGGGAAAAAGTACCTGTGATAACATTAGGAGTAGAGGCTTCCTCTCGAGTGCGTATTGCATACGTTCTTGCCAGGGCTCTAGCCTCTGGTCTTGTAGTATCTTTAGCTATGACTCGGCTGCCACTAGCACTTCAAGGGTATCTTGGAGGTCTACCTCGTGCCATAGGAGTACTCGACTTCAGGGTTACTTCCACTTCTTTTTTCGTTCGATCTGGGCAGTCTCTGAGAAAGTGGTCAAGAAAGCCACATCTGAAACACGCACCGCTTTTTACTCGGCACTCTCTGAAGTGAAATTTGTTGCAACTCTTACACTTTGGCTTTTGATCATTTACACTCTCCACACTAGTCATCATCGAGGAGGAAGACTTTTGACTTCGTCATCTAGGACCCTTTGCTCTACCCGAATATCCTACAGATGAAGTGGAGCGTTCATGCTGGCTCCTAGCTTTCTTCGTGGAGAATGAGAGTGTTTTATCACTGGTCCTTTTGCTTGCAACTCGAGCCTCTCTCTTTGCTTACTTTCTTTCGTTATTAAGCTCCTCGGCTTTCTTGGCCCGATCAGCCAATGCGGCGAACTCTCATATTTTAAGAATTCTGATCAATAATTTGATGTCCTCATTCAGACCCTCCTCGAAGCGTTTACACATTTTTGATTCAGTTTGGACCCATTCAGTTGCGTACTGACTTAGCAGTATGAGCTCTCTCTCATATTCCGCTACAGTCTTGTTCCCTTGTTTGAGTTCCAAGAACTCCTTTCTCTTTGAGTCTAAAAACCGTTGGCTAATAAATTTCTTCCTAAACTCTGTTTGAAAGAAATTCCAAGTATTATTTTCCTTCAACACTACCGAGGATACGATCTTCCACCAGTGGTATGTAGTATCCTTCAAGAGGGACACGGCACACTTCAAACACTCCTTGGGTGTGAATGACAATTCATCTAACACCCGTGTAGTATTTTTGAGCCAGAACTTGGTTCTTTCAACGTCATCATCGACTTTCGCTCTGAATTCCTCAGCCCCATACTTTCTAAGCTTATCTACAGGGGCCTTACCGATTCTTACCGGTGCCATACCTCGTGGCACATCCTCATCAGGTTGGTTAGGGGGCGGGGGCATGGGCGGTCGTGGTATGTTGGGGCGATTTCTTAGATAATCCCCAAACTATTCATCTATCATATCAAAGAAGGCAGCTTGGGCCTCTTCCCGACCTTCAGACAAAAGTCTCCTATTACTACTAGATACAGCTCATTGTACGGAAGCTGGTGCCTGGCTTTCGGCTCCCTCAGACTCATCTTGTGCTCGATTAGAAGACATTTACTATATTCAAAACAATTTAAACAATTTAGGAGATGTCACACTATCAAGATTCGAAATATGGCATGTATAGCGAACTTTAACATCCTCTACGATAGTCTTAAAATCGACTAAACCATAACTCTGATACCACTAAATGTAACACCCCTGGCCCGTATCCGATGTCGGGATAGGGTTCAAGGCATTACCGGTAATTCACCTTTACAAACTTACTCAATCGGGTTACTGAATTTTGCTCGTGATTTAACACTTTTCAAACGTGTGCACTTTATCTCTTATACAGGCCTCCGAGGCCAAAAAACACTCCTAGGGGTAGTACAGAACAAAACTAAAATTGTTCGATAGACTTGGGGTACTTTACGAAATTTTCCCTTAGTTGAAGTGTAACACGCCCGTGTCCTTTATCCAGTATGCAACACGGACAAGGCACACGCCCGTGGGCTTAGTCCATGTGCTACACTGACTTCAACCTCACCATTCTGTTAAATATACAAGGCTAAGGTACATGCCCATGTGTTTAGCCCGTGCTCTATGCTGACTTAAAATTTCAGGTGCAGGGGACACACGGTCATAGCACACACCCATGAGAGTAGCCCGTGTGTCACACACGGCCTAGACACACGCCCGTGTGTCTACCTATGTGGACCTTGTTAGGCTATTTTCCAAGCCTTAAGTCACCCTCTACTAGCCAATTACACTTATAGGTTACTATAGTGCATATTTGGGCCAAATTATCCATTTGTAAACATGAAACTTTGATTAACCTCATTGGATGTGAACCTCATGTCATTGGTTTCATACATCCTAAGTTAATTCCTATCTTGCATTTAATGATTTATATGTCTTCTTGACATATTAAGATTGGCTCGTTATTATAACTCATTGCCAATTATAACTAAGCCATCGCATATGAATATAAACATGCATAGATTTGTAGGGCATAGCCTACTTCAAAATGAGCCAATTTTCATGGTCATATACAAAAAAGATAAACATATTTTTACATGCCTTCACTAGGAAAATCAAATGACATATATAACAAAATACTCAAAAATCCTATACATGCCATTGGACAAAATAGAAATGTCTTTATACCAAAGCTTATCTAGTTGATAGTGTGTTGACTCTCTAATTGTCTTCCAATCCTTATGAGTCCTTGAGCTCTGAAAAGTAGGGAAAAGAGAGGGGTAAGCATTTACATGCTTAGTAAGCCCGTATAACCGGAAAGTAAACTTATCGATTATTTAGCATACAACCATATTAGGCAATGAAACCAACAAGTATAAGATAGTCTCCCTATCACATGCACTCAACCATCGAGTTAGTTACATATCAATGCACCATGTAATTCATCTTAGATAAGCTCATCATTTAACATATCATCTATACATATTCCTTGTGATAGTCCCGTTGAGTTTCTAGGAAATCTCGATGAATCATCCATTTACCATCAATTCGTACGAATGATCGTTTCAGTATGCACTCCTGCGAACCTCACATCTTACGGCGGGATTACCAGTCTAGGCTAAATCCCCCATAATATAAACTCATAAGGTGATGTCGGGATTACCAGTTCAGGCTAAATCCCTTATAACGACAAACACCCTTAATGAGCTATGATCTGAATTACCAGTCCAGGCTAAATTCAGACCCTAATCAGATTACCCGTCCGAGCTAAATCCACAATGCACACATATTCTTCGAGAGGCTCGATCAGTCAAGGAACACCAATCCAGGCTAGATACTTTTTATACTTGGGATCTTCGGATTACCAGTCCAGGCTAAATCCTTTTCTGCAACACATGGAGGATCTCAAGTCTCATGTAAATCATGGTTTATCCATCGAATTCCCTTTCCAACCTCAACCGAGACATTATCCAACAATTCATTATTAAAGATGCAATTCTTGTATTTTCATGCCATCAACAATGAAATTATCATGCATTCACAAAACATACAATTATGCATGTTATAGGTTTACTTCGAGTTATCCGAACTTACCTAGTATTTGTTTCGGAGCTATGTTTTGGTTATTCCGAAACCTTACGTTTACCTTGATCGACCTCCGAAATTTGTTCCTCGGGGTCTATAACAGTAAAATTATATCATTAATTCACTACATTACACTTTTCAAGTTTAATCTCTACCCCTGGTCCAAATGACCATTTTGCCCCTAACTTTTGACATTTTTACTATTTAGTCCTTAAGCTTGTATAATGAAACACACGGAATTTCTATCTTACCCAAGCCTGACCGAACATTTTTCTCTCTTATGGTAGCCCACATTATCCATTATTTTCTCATTTCTACCACACATTTTAAAACATTTGCAAAGTGGTCCCTACAAGGGCTTTTCATGAAAATCACTTAGGAAAAGATGTTTATCACACCTTCAACTTTCAAACCCCTCCATAATCCAGCAAAATACAAGCAACTCATGCATGGGTAAATTTTTAAACATGAACCCTAGCATGAAATATGGGTAGAAATGGAAAATTAAGCTACCGGGATTTCAAAAATAAAAAAAAACATTAAAAACAGGGCTTGGGAGCACTTACTATTGAGCTTGAAAAGCTTGAAAACCCTAGCTATGGATACTCCTCAATTTTCGGCTGGAAAAGAAAGAAGAATGGCTGATTTTGGCTTATTTTTCTCATTTTATTTCATTAAAAATCCAAATGACCAAAATGCCCTTAAGTCCTTTCTTTAAAATTTCATCCATGCAAGCCCATTTTTGTCAAAAAACTTAGAAATTGGGAAAATTTCTCCCCCAGACCTTCTAATTTATAATCTAAAGAAATTTCATACAAATTGCTTCTAGAATCCAAGTTTTTCAATTTATTCAATTTAGTCTCTAATTTCCAGTTAGACGCCTTACTCAAGGAATTTCTTCATGAAACTTTAACACATGCATAATCTCATATTCTAGGTCTCATAATAATCATAAACTTAATATTTTGATGTCGGATTTGTGGTCCCGAAACCACAATTCTGACTAAGCCATATTTCGGGATGTTACACCCAATTTGACACCAAGCTAACTAAATAGTTTTGCACATCAACAAGCCATAACAAGGCATTCAAACCAAGCCAAAATCAAGTCTTGAACAAGAAATATCACCACATACAACCAATATACCCTTAGGCACCTCAAATGACAACTTAAAAACATGTCAACCAAGTATCCAAACTTACCTAAATGACCAAATACATATATGCATACTCAAACCACATTTTACTTTTCATCATTCTACTATATTAAACACACATCAAATATGGTAAGTCCACATATATATACATATCAAAATATACCAAACACAAGCCATATAAGTGGCTAATCTCAACAAAATAATTATATGCCAACATTGGCCAGATTATCCTATACATGCCATTATAATCAGAATTAATTTACTGAAAGTACCAAAAAGACCAAGATAGTGTAAAATAGCTCCAACTAGCTTCCAACCCGTACGAGCTTCTGAATTACTATAAAACATGGTAAATAACACAGAGCAAGCATTTAAGCTTAGTAAGTTCGTATAACATAGAATTTAACTTACCATATATCCATAAAATAGGTAAGTAAACAAAGCATGTCTCAACCAATTTGGCCAAAATCCTAAATACATAATACATGATCACCAACATATTAGCCATGAAAATCACATATAAGATCCAACACACACATGGTTGAATTCATCAAAATAATCATATTTCATGTATTTCATGTAAATACCAGTAATAGTTCATATCGAACTCATATAATCTCGTAATAGAACTGTTCCAGTTTAATTATTTAGAATAACGTTGGATACACGGGTAGTACACACGAAGTGTACTGAACTGTAATCCATCAATTCATGTACATGTATGCTCATACGAGCTGTAAATGGTAAACTCCTCCGAGCTGAATAACGAGAAGCTCCTCTGAGTTGAATAACGGGAAGCTCATGTGAGTTGAATAACAGAAAGCTCATGCGAGCTGAATAGCAGGAAGCTCATGCGAGCTGAGTATTGGGAAGCTCATAAGAGCTGAAATCGGTGACCCTAATGACATATCATTTGTATCCTACGGATTCCTAAAGTCCAAATAGGGCTCGATAATTTTTGAATATACAACCAGTATTTATTCATGGCAATTATACAATTCACAAATAATTCAATTTAAAACATATAAATGTACAAGTTAATTATACGAACTTACCTCAACAAGTGTATGTAGATACGAAGGCTGCAAATAAGATATTTTCTCTTTACCTTGATCTAACTCTTTGCGAGGTTTGACAGGATCTATTGAATAAATTTAACTCATTTCAATATAATTCATTCAATTTAATCCAATATGGAATTTTGAAAAAATTACCATTTGCACTACACTTTTAGTTCCTTTGAAATTTAGTCCCTAGACTCGAAAAATGAAATTCATACAATTTAATCATTACTCAAGCCTAGCCGATTTTATACATACTAATAGCAGCACATATATTTCACAAAATTCACAAAGTTTACCATAAATTTATCATATTTTTCAATTTAATCCATAATTGATAATTTCATCAAAATTCTCTTTACAAAAGTTGTTTATCTAACAACAAGTCATTTTCTATCATCAAACTTCAAAATTCAAGCATATTCATCAATGAAAAAACCCTAATACTTTAATAGTTTTGAAAATTAATTCCTGAACTAGCTAGATTAAACTACTACGATATCAGAAACATAGAAATTATGAAAAATGGGACAAAAATACATACCTAATTGAACAAAATAAGCTTGTCCAAATTCAAGCTTCCATGGCTAGGTTTCTTTCTTTCTTTCTTTTTTTGGTAGAAGATGATGAGAATAGATTGTTTTATTTTATTTATTATAACTTTATCACTAATTTCCAAAATTAACCTTAATATTTCATTCAATTTCAAATGATGACTATTCATACTTATCCACTAAGCACTTTAATGGCCTATTTACTATATAAGGACCTCCAATTTAAAATTTTATTGCTATTCAATACCTTTAGCTATGAGAACACAACATTTGCACTTAATGCAATTTAGTCTTTTTTATCAAATTATGCATGTAAACGGTAAAATTTCTTAACGAAATTTTTATATTTCTATCATACTATAGACCATAAAACAATATTAAACTAAATTTTTTGACTTTGTATTTGTGGTCCCGAAACCGCTGTTCTGATTTCACTGAAAACGAGCTGTTACACTCTCAATTCCAATTACCCTCCATATTCACAGCCTCTCTATGAGTGATAGACTCATCAATCAAGGAAGTAGTCAAACAATGGTTAATAAGAGGACCCACCTTTGATATCCAAATATCAATCTAGAATTTGATAAGATTCCCATCACCAATTGACCAAAGAAGACTTTGACGCAAAAAGGGCCAAACCTTGGCAAGAGATCTCTACACGAAAGAGCAATTATTTCTAGAAATATCCTTGAGGCATTCATTCAAGTGTTTATACTTAGATTAGAGAACCCTTACCCACAATATTTCATCGTTAGTTAGGAGGTTAAATCCCAACTTTAGCATAAAAGACTCATTCTATTCCTTAAAGCATTAGATAGCAAGTCCCCCATTAGGCAAAGGCTGACAACAATCCCCCACCGTACAAAAGACGATTTCTTAGTAGCTTCAGAGCTCTCCCATATAAATCTCTGAGCAATCCTCTCAATTTCAATACAAATGCTAGACGAAATTTTCATAGTTTGCATAAAATAGTTGGGAATGGATAGCAAAATTGACCGAACTAAAGTTACTCATCCCACAATAGACAGCGTCTTAACATTCCAGTTATCCAACTTCCGTTTGACCTTATCTACAACAACTTTGAAGGTGTTCGTCATTATATGTCAGTGGAAAAGACACAATCCCAAATAGATACCTAAATCATCTGGTTGGAGAAAACAAATAACACTACAAATAATGTTAGCATAGTTGGAATCAATATTGCTAGAGTAAAATATAGTAGTTTTGAGCTCATTAACTTTGTGACTCGACGCAGCTCCAAACGTGTTAAGCACACCCTTTATATTTCTTGCCTGATTTATATCTGCTTCTGTAAATAAAAAAAGGTCATCAGCGAAAAATAGATGTGATAAGGAAGGACTATTCTTACCCAACATAAGAGGTTTCCAAGTTTTATCCTCCACTCTTTTGTGAATAAGTCGGCCCAATTTCTCTATACATAATACAAAGATGTAAAAAGACATCAAACAACCTTGTCTAATACCCCTGCTTGGAAAAAAATCAGTCAAAGGCTTGCCATTCCACAAAGTTGCATTGATACCGTTTGTCGAAACCATTTTTATTTTGAAAAACGGAGGTCGAATTTAAAACGAAAATGGAGTCGCCACCAATCTTTTTTGTTTAGGTATGATCGGGTCACCTTGTGATCGATCATTTTAATAAAGCATTTCGGTTTATTAAAACAACGTTTTTGGTCTATGAAAAACTAGAAAATGGATTCGGGAGTCAGTTACGCGCGAGGAAGGATTAGCACCCCCGCAACGCCCAAAATTGGTACCGTATTGATCAATTGACGTCCTAGTGTTGAAAATTTGAAAAAGATTTTAAAATACAATTCCTTTAAAGCGTTTGGATAACTTGAACTGGATATTGAGGTTCTCTCGCTTAGAAGGAATAAAATATCATATCCAGCGCGATAGGACACAACATTTCAAACCCTCGATACAAGATCATCTTATAATTTCTAAAACTCATGCATTTGAAATTTCAAAAGGATATTTGGCTATCTGGTCAAACGGTAAGTCGAAACCCAGCACGATTGGGCACGATTTCTCGAATTTCCAAACACGAAATATTTCCTTATTTTTTAGAAATCCTTATCTCGGGATTCAAAATGTCATATCCAGTGAGTTAGGACACAACACCTCGAATTCCTGAGAATAAGTTTTTATTTGAAACTTATATGTTTTGATTGAAAAAAGGGTAGTAAGTTAGGGCACAATCTTCTCGAAGATGTCAAATACCAAGTATTGCCTTATTTTGAAAACTTTTGAATAAAATGATTTTACAACTTAAATGCTATTAAAACACGACCCTTTAAGCGAATAAAATGCGATGGGATAATAATGTACAACGCAAAGTAATAATTCATAAATAAAATGTTATAATAATAAATCACAAACAAATAAATGCAAAGTAAGAAAATCTAAAATAAAATATAAAATAATTCTAAGCAAATAATACATAAAAAGGATAAAATGGATGTTATAAAAGCGATCTAAAGTATATAAAATAATTTTAAAAAAATTAGTATCCATTCAAGATAAAATAATGTATAAAATTCTTTAAAAATATTATATAAACAATTCAAATATATAATGTGTAAAAAAGTTTGAAATACATAATATATGAAAATATTAAAGTAAATAATGTATAAAATTGAAATGAGCGTTATATAAAAAGTTAAAATAGATAATAACAAAAAATGTAAAATAAATAAATAAATAAATAGAATGTTAATAACAAGAGTAAAAAGTATATATAAGAAAAAAAGTAATAATGAAAATAATATTAGAATATAAATGAAATAAAAATATAATAAATAGAAATATAATAATAGTAGAAATATAAATAGATAAATAATAATTGTACTAGAATAACAAAATAAATATAAATAGAAACATAAAAATAATAGCAATAATATATTAAATTAGTTAATTTGATAATAAAATAGCGAAAATAAAAAAGGATTAAATTGAACCTTAAAGCAAAATTCTGGGGCAAATCAGAAATAAATAAAAGAAAATAGACCAATTTGAACATGCGAATAATAAGGAGGGACCAAAAGGGAAATAATCCCCACCCTCCAAAACACACAGCTTCAAGGAAGACCAAATGTAGTCAAAACAAATTTTAAGGCCAAAATTAAGAATAATGAAAACTTAATTGCAAAACAAATAAAACAGAAGGGCTAAAAGCAATCGGACGAATTTAGAAAAACAAAAAAATTGAAATGAAATGGGCAAAATTCCCACGTAATTGAAAGAGAAAAGAAAATAATTCAATTCCAATGAAAATAGGAAAAGAGAGAATAATCCAATTCCAAATTGAATAGGAATACCAAAAGTCCTCCCAAAAGTAATTCCCCCTTTTCAAAGAACAAAATACCCCTATTTATATATATGGGGTTTACTAAAAATAGCCTAAATAATTTAATAATAAAATAAAGTAAAATAAAATAAAATAAAATAAAAATCATATCTTCCTATTTTTAGCCTTTTACCAAGTCAACAAATTTTGATAACTTCTTGGCTTTCTCCATCTTTTTGATTTGGCCACAATTTAATGATTGTCTTTCAATTTGGCCCTTTTTTTAACTTGTTTCCGACCGATTACATCCTTTGGCTTCGGTTATTATTTTTTGGGGGCCCAAGCCAAAATTTTCCTATTACACCGTTGAAATACAATCCATAATAATCTCAAACAAATTCGAAGGAAACCCAACATCCAATAAAGTATCTCCGATAAAATCCCTCCTGATTCTATCATAGGCTTTCTCCAAATCCACTTTAATGGCTATCCAACTTTTCTTTCCTTTTTTTGTACACATCGAGTGAACAACCTCTTGGGCAATAATAATATTATCTGTAATCTACCTTCCAGCCACAAAGCTAACTTGATTCGAGGCAATAAGTGAAGGGATAACTGGCTTGAAACAATTCGTAATAACTTTTGTGACGATCTTATAGAGAACATTACAAAGGTTGGTTGGCTGAAACTGAGCAAAAGAATCATGAGCTTTGGTTTTAGGAATCAACACTAGAAAGCTCTTATTGCTGCTACTACCGAAAGACCCATAAGAAAAAACTCCACGAACCCATCTACACACGTCTGCACCAACCGTTTCCCATTGACTCTAATAGAATAAAGCATGAAAACTATCTAGACCCAGAACCTTCAAGGAACCCATACTAAATAATGCACTTATAATTTCCTCATTAGTCACGTTCGCCTCAAGAATATCCAAAGATGCAAAATCCAAAGCCGGGAAACATTCGTATAAAGGGGATCTATCAAGAGAATGCTCATCTAAAGAGTAAAGTGAAGAAAAGCTTCCACTTGAAGGACTTCATTGTCATAACACCATTGATATTCAACCTTCAAAGCATAAATTTTGTTCAAACTTCTCCTAACAAAGGCTTTATTATGGAAGAATTTCGTATTTCGGTCACCAAATTAGATCCAATCCACTCCCGACTTTTGTTTTCAAAGTAATTCTTCTGTGTCAAGGATATTCTCGTACTCAACACGCAATTGACAATCAAGATCCATAAGGAATCAGAGCACCTTCGGTCTAAAGCAGTTTGGATATTTCCAATGCGAAGAGCAAGCAACTACTTCCTTCTAATAATATGAGCAAAACCCTCTGAATTCCATCTTTTCAAGTTCATAGTGAGAGTTCCAATATTACCAACTAAATCCGCCTCATTACTCTAATTTTAATCGAACAAACTGTGCAAAAGACGAATGGTTAACCCAAGGAGCTAAGAAACGAAAAGGCCTATCAACTCAAACATTTTTAATTCAAATTTAAAAGATAAGTTTTAATATATGGTAATTAAAAGTATTTTAAAAATAATTAGAAATTTTAAATATTTTATTTTTAAATTAAATATGAAAGAACAAATCAAATATTGTTAAAATTTTACAGAAATTAAAATATTAAAAAAATGTTAACACTAATTCATAGTTATTTGCAATAGTACAAACTGAATTACTATAAAAAAAAGTCAATAAGTAAATTAAAATTAAATATATTATTCTTACAAAAGAATGTTTTTGAATGAAACCAAAGAATACAAAATCTTATTTTTTAAATCCAACCAAGGATAGTCTGTATTAATTAAAAATAATTTGAATATGTTAAAATAATCAATTAATAATTAATTAATCATGAAAGCTATAATTTAGAATTTAAAGGAAAGAACTAAATAAACAATTACAATAGAGCGATGCCATACCAGGTCTCCTTATCCTTCTGACTCAGTGCCTATGGACAAAAATAATCAAATTGAGGGACTAAATTAAATTAATTATTAAATATATGTATAGAAAATAAAATTATTAAAAATTTAGAAAATATTTAATACAATGGTTTGAAATATTTTCAGAGACTAAATCGCCAAAATTGTTAATATCAACATGCCCTAAAAATGTAAATAAACTATAAGGAGTTATAAGCCTCATTTAAAAGCCATCTTTTATATAATTTATAAACAAATTTATCTGTATCATATATTGAATTTATTATTATATTAAATAAAAATTAATTATATATAAACTTACTTATAATAAACATTTAAATTTAAATATACATAAAGAATGATGAAATTTGTTGAGGCAAGGTATTTGCAATACACTGTGTGGTACTCAACAGTACCCACTGCAATTCAACACTAATATAGTGTAATTACTTACTATATTTGAGTTGACAATTTAATAAAGCAAAACTTTTGAACTAGTTATTATGTTAATATTTTGAAGATACTATGGTCCATTTATGGGAATCAATATGTGTCTATTAAAAAAATGGATTTAATTATAATGTATCAAGAAAACCCTTGTTTATGGAGATTTGGTTGAGATTGTGATGCTGATTTTGGAAAGTCATATATTCATCAAATTATGATTTTATTGTTTGCATTATAATAGTTGTTTTCAAAGAGTTACTTTTTATTCATTTAGTTTCTATGTTATCAAGCTGAGATTGATATATGCTATAAGGCTTGTTTAAATTATGGATAAGAGTGATATTAAGATCACTAGGATTTGTTCATTGAGGAACCATTGTGAGTGAGAGTACATACTGAATTGTAAACTTTTAGTGTTTACTACTTAAATTTTTAGGGAAAAAAATTAGAGGTGAGTGTTCTAATATTTACGTACAAATATGATATCTCTATATTTGGAAAGCGATAGAGTGTGACTCATTTGTTGTATTATGAATTAAAGATAATGAAATTACTTACAAAGCTACGCTCTGCAGAAGTAGAAAAATCGAACTGTGTAAACAAATCTTGTTACTCTTTGTATTTTTGTTTGCACTATAAAAACGGTAATGACCACTAAAGTCAAACACTTCCATTATCTGTTATGTTATTTAGTAAATAACAACTATAACCCGTAAATTATGTTTCTAAAAAGGTAATTGTTTCACCTTAAAAAATAGATCAAAATCCAAACTTTTTATTTCAAAAACTATAGTGGAAAAAGATTGCTTTGTATTTTAGAGGAAACTCGCATAAAAAATACCTTCTTGTTTATTTTAAGTAAAATTTTTGGAGTTGATAGTCTTTTTCCGGCGAGGATTCAAGAGTTCCGATGAAGTCGTAGTCATAAAAGGTTCCTCAATTTTTTTAACTTCTTAAAACTTCATTTTTCTCAAACAAAAAATTTCTTGTTTGATGGTTTTTGTAAAAAAATAAAATTATTCCAAAAATAATATTTTACAAAATGCAAAAATAAGTAAAAGATAAAAATTGATAGAAAATTTCGAAAGTTACATATGTGAATATATATATTGGTAAGAGGAATGTATATTTTCAGAATGAGTATCCATCTGTTTATATAGTAATTGTCAAGTTATTATTTAATTTATAAATAATCTAATAGATAATGAGAAGATTTGATAATAAATAACATTTACAAATTAAATTAAAATTTTAAAACGTTAAAGATATATTTTAAAAAAAATTATTTGACTTGGTTTACATATGCTTTAAATGTTCTAGATTAAATAAACTATCATATTTTAAAATATTTCTATTTACTTTTATATAAATTATCAAATTTTAAAATAAAATCTAGTATTATGATATTTTAAATTAAAATTTTAATCCGTGTATTTTGATAAAAAAAAATTACCATATTCATAGCCCCTCCCCAATGCCTAGAATTGTCCATCTATTTTAAATCTATGTATTTTAAATCTGCTCTTTTTGACAAAATATCTAGAATTATTCATAACCCCTCTCTAACTCATAAATTGAAGGATAATGCGTTGTATTCAAGCTCACATCCTCCTACATTAACAACAATGCCCATGTCAATCGAGCTAAGACTCAATCAACTCACATCCAAGTATTTTAAATCATTTGAATAATAAATAAATTTTATTTTTTTGTTTACTATATATATTTTAAATCATTTTCATATTATTTTTTGTTTAGAATATATATATCCGTGTATTTTAAATCATATATAAAATTTGTCCGATGGAATGTAGCAATATTTACATTTTAAGCCGTGTATTTTAAATATTTTTTTAAATTACATTTTAAACTAGTGAATTTTAATAAAATCTAGCAATATTAATATTCAAATGTATTTCAATAAAAAATTTTATACCATAAAAATTAGCTTTTTAAAAAATAAATTACATAAAAAATACGATTACGCTACTTATCGCAATTTTAATATATCTACCTAGTTATATATATATATATATAATAAATTACTTTGATATTAATGTACTTACTATATATAAATTCACTCATTGTTAGTCAATAAAAAAATGACACATCATTTAAAAATTTTTAAAATAAATTCAAATATCTTTATTTTAAATTATTTATCGTAATTTAAATAACTGATAATGCATACAATTATATACTATTAGTACATCAAATATAAAAACAAAAGTAACTTTATAATACCACAGTAAGTGGGGGGGGGGGGAAACAACAAATATTAGACTATTTATGTACCAATTGTCAAAAATTTGTTATGGCAAACAGATATTGATCTTGCCTCCATAGATGACGGAAACTAAAGATTTGGGGGTAAACTTTGGAATATTTGTAAACTGATGATGAGACAAGAAAAATTTGGAGAATCTAGTATTCTCTCCCACCTACACCACCATATGATTTCCATCATATTAGGCTTTTTTCTGCTAAGACTTAATATCTAGCAATCACATTAAATCTCTATTATTTTAGAGTCATTAGACCATCCTTATGTTTATTCTTTTCATATGCAAAACTTGAAATCAAGATGAATTTCTTTACCATTTTACCCTATAAACATCCGTAGTCATATTAGGTTTTAAATAAGTGAAATAGCCTGTTGACTAACGTGAACAAAAAGGAATTTAAGTGCCATATCTAGTAAGAAAATGTCAAACTCAAAGGGCCACCCGCCACCCCACCATGGATCTTTATTAACCCTAAGATCCATTAAATCTCTAGTTCTTTTGACTTGCATTTCCCATTGCGACCCCTAAAATCCAGTGTTTTGGCCAATCTATATAGCTTTTTCCAGATACTTCAAAATCTTTGCTTTTTCTCTCTTTGGTTTATGAATGGTGCTTTTCGACCTAAAAGAGATAGTGCAACCAATGCAACCAACTTACATAAAGTGGGGGGAGGGGGTGGGGGAGGCAATGAAGAGATGCAATAGGAATACCCCAAATGTCAACCTTGGTGTGTGAGAGATTAGGTGGTTTAAGTGCTTTAAGCCTTTAGACTGAGATATGTTATCTGATTCGTTTTTGGTGATATATATAATTTGCTTTTGCCTTGTTTGAGTTCTTGCATACAAAGCTGAAAAAATATAAAGATCAAACGATATGTCCTTCATACACGACCAAAGACACAACAAAAGTTCTAAATTTCAGGATGTGACAGTTTGATACGTTTATGTTTAAACAACCATAAATCTGTTGGCATAGCATTGGCTAGACAGGTCTAAAATCCCATCTTAAACAATAAGAAAACTAGAAATCCAAAAGAAAAAAAAAAGGAAAAAAAAGAGAAAAGTTTTGATTGAAATGCATTTTTGTCGACAAGATTACTTGAAGTGGGTGTAATAATTGTGGCTGAAGATTGATTCTTTTTGAGACCATTTGGTGTAACTAGATAGCACATGCATGGTTTCGTTTTAGTGTGACAATCGACTATTTGTTTATAGTTAAGCCGTTGATTAAATCCCCTTCATATCATTGCATTCCTACAATACAACAATTGCAGCATGGTGAAGATAAAAAGCTGGCTTTTTAAAGCATTAGTGGCAGAGCTTGATTCGAGAATATATAGTACTGATCAACGTTGTTAGACAAAATATCTAAAGAACCAAAATGTTTTTATTTACAAGAAGCTAGGGTCCATCTTTTCCTTTACTATTAGGTTATGGTATATATTATATTATATTATATGCCTTCAACGTTTGACTAATGACAATTTCAT
The DNA here is from genome assembly GCA_025698465.1 of Gossypium longicalyx. Taxonomy (NCBI): domain Eukaryota; kingdom Viridiplantae; phylum Streptophyta; class Magnoliopsida; order Malvales; family Malvaceae; genus Gossypium; species Gossypium longicalyx. The sequence continues at coordinate 21,771,952 of CM047004.1, forward strand.
AATTTTCTAAGGTTTTTCATTTTCACTCCTTTTGAATGTACTTTGAGATTTAAAGTGACGACAATAAAATAAATTATTGTAAGGTGAGATAAAATAATATAGTAGTACATTAAAATTAATGGTGGTATATATGTTTAGATTTAAACATTATTTTAATTTTGAAGCGTGAATAATAAAAAGGTGTTATTAAAAAAATTAGTACATGATAAAAGTTTTAAGCTATCTCATTTTATGAAATTATTAAAAATATGTTAAATTATAATTTTATTAATAAAAATAATATATCATAGTACTTTTGTTTTTTATTGTTGTTGTAATTATTTATTATTTAGTTAAGTAATTATTTACATTAGCCACTTCATCATTGTTTTATAAGTACTATCAATGAGAAAAGAGTAAAAAGGGAAATAAACAAGAAAAATAAAATAAAATTTTGTAAGAAAATACCTTAACATTAAAAGAGAGAAATCACAATTAAAAGTAAGGATAATTTTTTCCTTATAAAAAAAATAATATATCCACTTACCACCTACCAGAGACCTCAACTCTAGTAAAAGAATTTCAGCAGGTTTCACCAAATGAGATCCAAATAGCACATTAAGCTCAAGTTGAAAAACAAAAAATATTACGTAGAAAGCTATTGCGTTTGTATGCAGAGAGGCCCTTAGTCCAGATTTAGCGAAAGAAAGATTTTTCAATGCATATTTCAACACCTAATTTTCAGTTAAATTTTCATCATGGATAATGTAAAAATATATAATAAGGTTGTTTCATTAGTCATTGAAGTAGTTCAACTAATGAATATTAATATTTTCATTTATTTAATTTTTAAATAAGTAACTTAATCTATTTTATAGATTTTTAATAAAAATAGTATTGAAAATAATAAATATATAAAAATGTAAAATAAAGCTTTCGTAATTTAATATTTATATTAACAATCTAATTACATTCTGTCATTAAATTTAAGTAACACACCTAACATATTTTATAATTCAAATTCAACTCCTAATTTTTCAGCACACAATTAATTTTTTAACACTTAAATTTTCAGTTTATCAAATAATACTTTAGTGCATCAAATACAAATTGTTTCGACCATTTTCCCAATAAAGGCCTATTTCCTACTTTATTTATGAAAATGGGCCACTTTATTTATTATTTACCAGAATAGACCGAAAACACTAAAACGGGTCCACATATGAGTGTTTTAAGGGGAAATTCCAGCAAAACGAATCCCTGAGGGAGCAATTTTGTCATGTTAACAAAAAACACACTGACGTGGACATGCTTTGCTGACATGGCAAAACGCTCTCTCAGGGAAGCGTTTTAGCCCGTGTTTTTCTAAGGTTAGGGCTATTTGCATGTTTAGTGCCTAGGGTTTATGGGTTTAGGGTTATTGTTTTGTTAAAATAATTTATGATTTTATTTGTTTAGGGTTCAAGAATTTTAAAAAATATATTAGGGTTTAGAATTTAAAAAAATAATTAATTAAATTAGGGTTTATGATTTTTAAAAAATTAATTAAATTAGAGTTTAGTTTTTTTAAAAATAATTTTGTGTTTAGCTTTTAGGGTTGAGTCTTGAAAAAATTATATTGACAAGAAGGATTTTTTTTTTTTTTTTTTTACAGTAGTTTCTGAAAATTTAATTTTGAGAAAACAGTTCTGAAAAGATAATGTCAAAAAAGCTTCAAGTAGAATACACTGTCAGCAAAAGTACTAAAAAAAGCTCCCACGTGGATACTCTTTTTCTACAGTAGTTCTTGAAAAAATAATTTTAAGAAGACGGTTCTAAAAAAATAGTGTCAAAAACGCTTCAAGCAAGATGCACTGTCAGCAAAATTACTAAAAAAAGCTCCCACATGGATGCTCTTTTTCTACAGTAGTTCCTGAAAAAATAATTTTGAAAAGACGGTTATGAAAAAATAGTGTCAAAAACGCTTCAAGTAGGATGCATTGTCAGTAAAATTATTGAAAAAACTCTCATGTGGACACTCTTTTTCTACAGTAATTCCTAAAAAATAATTTTGAGAAGACGGTTCCGAAAAAATAGTGTCAAAAATGCTTCAAGTAGGATGCACTGTCAACAAAATTACTGAAAAAAGCTCCTATGTGTATGCTCTTTTTCTACAGTAGTTCCTGTTTGGCCTTAGCCTATAAATGAGTAAAATTTCAATCTCATGTTGCATAAGTTATAGCAAGAAAAACTAGAGAGGCTAAGCAGAATAAAAATTGAAGATGAGTGAACGTATTAGTGTTGTTATTTACTATGATGGTGAAGTCCGTGACAGTGTGAACAGCATTGTTTTTTTATTAGAGAACATAGCGCAACTGGTTTTTAACTAGAACATAGATTTGACAGAACTTCGTAAAAAAATTAAGCGTAAAATCTTCAGAACGACGCCAATGAGAGTTTCATTTATTAAGTATTGATTTTGTGCTTCGGTTGATCACGTGACATATGACTCATTTGATATCAAAGGTGGTCTTAGCTTAGAGGCGATGGTCCAGACTCATCTCGCTAGTGGATCACCCAATCTTAAGTTATATGTACAATTTTCATCGGCAATTGAAGCATTTGCGGCTTCAACATATACTACTGTTCGAGAGAAATACATGACCCTTGCTCAACACTCTGTTAGTGGGAGGCAGAACACGAAAGCACTTGTGTTTGGTGGCAGTATGGAATACATAACTCTTACTCGACACTCGGTTAGTGGATGGGACATGCACCTCAGTGGGTCGATGGTCGATGCTAAAAATACATACTGGGGAATGACATCAACTTCTAGTGGTTAGCAATTCACATATGATTGGGGATGTCACAAAACATCCAAAAGAAGGGATGATGTACTCCTTACGACGTCCACCGGCGAGGGGACCTTGTACATTGTAGATGATGGTGGGTTGGATGATGAGTCCGATGTGGATCCACCTCGAGAGCCCAGCCCTGATGGTGTAGAAGTTGCATTATTTTTTGAATTGGAGCTTGTTCTAATCGAACCTGAAGATGGTGAAGGGGGGTCAGATGAAGAAGAAGAAGATTTGCGATTCACGGCATACTTACCTCCAACCCACATGCATAATGTCGATCTATCGGCAGATGATGCGTTGGAGTTTCCAGATCTACCACATTAAAGGCATGACTTTACAAGTTCATCGTTGGATTCGGGTGAATTAGAAGTTGGTAAGGAGTTTTCCAATAAGGATAGTTTTCTTGGTGTATTGAAATAATATAGCATCATGAATGGGGTTAACTACCATATGGTTAAATCCAAATTTGAGAAGTTTGAGTCCAAGTGTGCAGTGTAAGACGGTACATGTTCATGGAAAATCATGGCTTCGATTAGGAAAAAGACAGGCTTATGGCAGATAAAGAAGTATAAAGGTTCACATACCTGTGTTGTCGGTACAATATCATTAGGTGTTTAGGGTTTTTGAATAATACTATTATTACTGAATGTTGCATTACTTAACATACTTTGTTGATAGGTGTTTCACAAGATCATCTTAAGATGGATTCAAATAAAATAGCTAGCTTAATACTACCAATGGTGAAAGCGGATCCCACGACTTCTATGTCAGTCTTAATCGCCAATATTCGTAGCCAATTGAGGTACATGCCCTCTTACTGCAAGGCCTGGATAGCTAAACAGAAGGCGTTGGAAAAGATGCATAGTAAGTGGGATGCTTCATATAATGAGGTGTGGCAGTGGTGTCAGGTGTTAGAGAGGTATGTTTTAGGTTGCGTAACAGACCTTGAAACGGGCCCTACATACTACAACAATCGCTTGCTCCTTGGATGCCAAGTGTTCAAGCGTGTGTTCTAGAGCTTTAAGCAATATCGAGATGTATTTGTGAACTGCATGTCATTGGTATAACTTGACGATACCTTTATGTATGGTAGATATACCCATCGGCTATTGCTAGTTGTGGCACACGATGGTAGTGGGAGAATCCTTCCAATTGCATTTGCAATAACACCAGGGAAGTCAAGTGACGACTGAGATTCCTTTCTTTCTAGGTTGAGGAGGAATGTTTGCCCTCAACTTGATATCTGTGTTATATTGGATCGGGGCACTGGAATACTAGCCGCAATTGAGCAACAGTGAAGCCTATGGGATCGCACACACTATCAATATTGTCTAAAGCACGTTGCGTCCAACTATTACGGGTAATATCAGTCTACCACTGAATGACGATAAGTGACCAACATGGGTATTTAATCTCTACTAATATAATTTCATTTGTAATATTCAATTTATTCTAGATGAAAGAGTGGTATGTAATTTTCACTATCAATTTATATTGACAGGGTACGAGATCAATAAGGACCGTTTTTATGAGATGTTGGCGATTTTGTGATCAGTTAACGATCAAGGTGCAGACTACCTCTGTAACATACCTTTCGATCAGTGGACACAAGCATACGACGACAGCCTACGATATGGTCATATGACCTCAAATCTGGCTGAATGCATAAATTCTGTTCTAAAAGGAATGTGTCATTTGTCGATAACCTCGGTTGTGCAAGAGACATATTTCTATTTGGCGGCACTATTTCCAAAGCGAGCTGCGAGTTATAAAGGCCAAATGTAGGGAGGCCATGTATAGTGCCCGAAGGTATTGCAAAAAATTAACAAGGCGAAGGTACGATCTAACACCATGTACACAGTGTGATACAATCACAACAACCTATAATTTCGTGTGACAGAGTTTGACAGATCGAACTAAGGTATTATCGGTGGGCAATATCATGTACACCTGAGAAATAGGATTTGCGACTTTGGGACATTTGACGTACTTTGTTATCCATGCGCTCATGCAATTGCAACTTGTCAGAATCTCCATTTGAACCCTATAAACTATGTCGACGAAGTATATAAAATAAAATACATGTACAACGTATGGAGACACATATTACCACCGGTCTTAGATGAACGTAAGTGGTCGTCTGTATCGCTTGCTCCATTTAATCTGTTATTGGATAGAGAATTGCATTGCAAACTAAAAAGTTAACCTTGCTCGAGTGGAATACGTGATTATATGGATATCTGGGAAAGAACGAACCAACAAAAGTTTTACGGATAGTGTAGGAACCCAGGCTATACAATTTGAACATGTCCAAATCGAAATAATTGATAATTTCTTAAATGAAACTAGGTAACATTATTTCTATTGCCTTATTCAAAAGAAATTTTATTTTATTAAATAGGACAAAGTATAAAAATAATTTACTATTAAAATATTCAAAACAACTTTTACTTTATTAAATGAAATAATATAAAAGTAATTTGTACAAATATATTAAAAAAATCAATGCATGTGTCGGTCGAAATTAGTGCCATATGGGGGTGGTCGACGGTTACGTGCTGGATTCCTTCTTGGTTTAGCTTCTAGCGAGGGTTATGGTTGCTCCAGTGAGGGTTGCGGTTGTTCTGGTTGTAGGTGTTGGAAGGATGATCCACCTTGATAGAATAAAAAAATGCGGAGTTGTTTGCATCACCCACGACAGAGGTGTTTGAATCTTATAAGACGATGAGGATTGAAAATGAGATGAGTTCTCCGACGGTGCCTCGTGCGATCCCTCTTGCGATGATGGCTTATATATCGTCAGTTGAGTCGAAGTCACTAGGAAAAGAGATGTATTGGGCCATGCATTCCAACCTGGCATAGGACTGGGAAAAAAAAACATATAAGGGTTAGGATACATATAAGGGTCAGGATACGCACCTGTCATAATTTGAAGGGGCTGTGGTGTGGGTGCTGTCGCTTGAGGCATTAGGCTCAGTGATTGTGTGGGCGTTGTAGATGGGCCCGTCCCGTCATCCTTTCTCCTTGGATTTAAAGGGCCAAATTGTTCCCTTTCGACACGAATTTGCTGACGCTTCTGCTCTTCCGAGAGAAAATATGTCTTGCCATGGATCCTAAACCATGGCATGTAATCTGGTGCGCACGCTAACTCTAGAACGATGATCGGTTCGCAAATAGGTGTATGATCATACCGATTTTCTAAATTTTGATATATTCTGGGAAAAATATCGGCCAATGCATATTTGATTGCCGTAAATTAATTTTGTGTTCATCATCGAGCACCTCAGGTGTTAAGAGAATCAGTTTTCGAAATCTAAATTGTCGCAACACTCTATCCGTCTGGTGCATCTCGATAGTAGCATAGTTGACTAATGGGACTTTAACATGCCAAACATTCAAATTTTGAAAGAATTCATCCAGAATTACTGCCCGAATTATCGAATCCTCATATAGTGTCAACTGAAACTATATGAAAATGATAAAAATATTAGTTATATACATAATACCAAATACTAAATATGAAACGACTATGTTATGTATATATATTTCATTTAATACTTACATGCGCTTCCTACCGTTGGTCTAATAGAAGTCATATATCTTTAAGAGCGATAGGTATTCCAACATAACTCATTGAATGGTTCCACCTAATTAAATAAAATTTTAGCATAAAATTATATTTTAAATCTATGTAATAATTGTAAACTGTAATATAAATTTTACCTTGTTATGAGTAAGAACGTATATGGGTAGTTCACTTGAGGACGTAAAAATGGAAAGCAAAACCAAGCCCATGATTGTAGTAGTGATAGGCAACATCTGATTTTGGCTTTATTTGGTTTCGTTGCCCTATACATCTCTCAGTATAATGTTGCCAACAGGGTAGACCCCCAACTAAGTTAGCCAGTTGCTTTAAAATCACCGAGTTTCAACAACCACATCAGATGTACGAGATTTCATGACAAGTTCGACATTAGATTACCTCCAATGATCTTAAGAATGTATTCTCGAGCATAACGTATTCTTTTTACTTTAGTCAAATCATTTCCCGGCTTTTGGGATATGTCTCATAACCAGCCCATCTCGATTCGACCTCTGTAAATATTATCCGGAATCGAACCCAGGATACCGTAGCATATGGCTCCCTAATTAGTAGATTGAGCGGATCCAGTGAGTACAGACTCGCCCACCGGTAATCCCAATTGTAACTGCATGTCCTCTAAAGTGATGGTATATTCTCGCATGGAAGATGGAATGTGTGCGTCTCGAGTCTCCACCTCTCTATGAACGCACTGATAGGTTTCGAGTCCAACTTACACCTCCGGCCTATATTGGCTACGTACCAAAAACCCGCTTCCCTCAAGTAATTTTCTATCAACGGTAATGAAGGACCAGACATATTATGAATATAACATTGTAACACCCGATCTAAAGACTGTTATAAAAAATTTTAAATTAAAAATTAATTAAAATTACATAAATGAAAAAAATATTAAATGATATTCAAAAATTGAAATTAACCCTTACCATTTTCATTTGTTCGACGGAGATATGTTTATGATTGAGACGAATTAATTCCCCAAGCATTGCTAACACGATCAAATATCTTTGAAATTATAAAAAATAATACATTTAGAAAAAAATTAAAGGAAATAATTAATTAAATAGAGCTTTGAGAAATTTGGGGAGAAATTTGAGAGCTTTTTTGAGAATTTTGGAAGAAATGTTTGTGTGAAAAAAATAGGAGGGGGTTTTATAGTTTCTTTTCTTTTTTTTACCGTTGGACCCTCCAATGGTTAAAATTTTAAATGACTGTTGGGGGTCAAAAACACGAGCTAAAACGTGTCCCTGAAGGAGCATTTTTCCATGTCAGCAAAGCGTATCCACGTCAACGCATTTTCACTGATATGGCAAAACCGCTCCCTCAGGGACGTGTTTCGCTAGAATTTCCCCTTAAAATGCTCATACGTGGATGTGTTTTAGTGTTTTCGACTAATGAAAAAAGTGGCCCATTTCCGTAAATAAAGTAGAAATTGGCTTTTATTGGTAAAATAGTCAATTGTTTTATTGACGGAACCACATGTAAAGTGGCAATAAACTTATGTACAAGTTTTTTATCAACACTAGTCATGAGTTTTGTTGATACATGTTTTCAACAAGGGAGGAGATGGTGGTGATGACAAGACAGCCGATTCACTTAGACAAGTGAAGAATCGGAGTAAGAGGAGAGTAAGGCGAAGGTTATTGGGAAGGTAAGGGAGATTGAGTGCTGAGGATAAGTGCTTACGGTTGCTAAAAGGGGAAAAGATCATTTCTTAATCATTCATTGGGGTATTTATAGAGGGAAAGCCTCTATGTATGGTAGTGCCACATCATTGACAATATAAATGGTGGCTCACTTGTCTGATCGACCAGGTGGTAGGCTAGCTGTCATCAAGTGTGGTACTACTCTAACATTTCCTCTACTGAGGTAGTATGAGGTTGTTACGCATTAGTGGTCCCCTAATGGTCTCCTCTTTGTGGTGAGAGCACACCCGCTAAAAAACAAGTGGCTTGATGAAGTATGGGGCGTGCGAATGGCTGACTAAATGATGTGAGGAGGAAGACCATTTGTTGGTGCTTCTCAAGCAGCTTCTTGTGGTGCCATGTGTCCAAGTTGAGTAAGGGTATATCAATTGTCCCTCATAGTCAAGAGGTAGGTTATAAAATAGGTTGCCTCGGGACCACCTGCAAGTAATCTTCAATAAGTAATTATCATAGGAAAGGAATAGATGGTTTAGAATACCGATAGTTTCTTGTTGTGTATGCTGAGGGCATTTCTAGAGATGAAGAGTTGTTTTGAAAATTTTAGAATATCGACAAAAAATACAAAGATGAACCACTTTTCGTAAGAAGTGGGGACAAATGATAAGTTGTGTTATTGCAAGGGACATATGTTTAGATGGCATTGATTGTGAAGTGTTTAGATAATTGTGCGATGAAATGTACCATTTCAAAAGGGGTCTATATATAGTTCTCTTCTTCATCTATTCTTCCATTTTGTGACCTTAACGTCCTTGTAGGAGTTCCGTTAGATTTCTACAAGCTTTCAACTAATTTTGTAGTACTTTTTCCTCATTAGTCCTTTTTTGGTATCAAGCATTTGCCATCTATACTAAAAAGTTTCATTCTCAAGGTTTTTAGTGATAAAAGTTCACATTTTTACATTTTTCTTGCCCTATTTTGTATTTTTTCCTATAACAATGGTTAGAAATCATTGTGGCGGGGAAGTCAAAACTTCAAGTGTGATCAAGAAAAAGCATATTGGGGTTGTTAGAAGGTATAGGGAATCGATGGTTAGTGTTCCTTACAAGTACACTACCACTGAGCAGGACTTTTGGAGGGTGTTTCTATGTAAGGGCTATTAGAGAAGTATCGTCACTATAATTTTAGCATCTCGAAAGGGCCATATACATTGAGCAAGATTTATCAGCCTAAACATGGCACCTAGTGACCAAGGTTTTTCCTGCCAGTACAGGTGCTAGAAGCTGGATTCCACTTTCCTCATCATTTTTTCACCCAAGTGCTATGTTGTTATGAGATTGTGCTTGGGCGACTAGCCAGAGTATCCCCGTAGACAATTATCGAGTTTATCATTCTCTGCATTGAGTGAAAGTTGTGGCCTAATTTAAGGGTGTTCCAAAATATGTTCCAACTAACGGAAGGATCAACTATGGATTAGTCAGGGTTGTTATACCTTTCAAGGAAGCTTGGCATCCCTCGATTCGAGAATATGCTTTACAAGAAGATTGGCCTTCTGAACCTCAACTTCCATAAGTATATTTTGGTGGAGTTGAAGTTTGGTGATGATTTTGACTTTCTAATCGAATGGAGATTGCCTCTAGTAGATTTGTACGAGTACAAGCCCTCACTATAGTGATATCTAGGGCGTGAGAAACAATTCAATATGCTAAAACAAGCCAATCTCCTCATTGTTCCATAGGATATTGCCCTTTGGAACATCTTTAAATACATCTTGCTCAACAAGAGTGCCAATAGGTTTATACAGTGCGACTTCACATAAGGTTTCCTTAACGATGGGTCTTGGAAGCATCACGGCAAGTCGTGGCCTTCAAATCTAATGACAAATGGTTTTAATCTTTCATGGGTTGGAAAAGAAGCCATGGAACTGCTCAAGATAAAAGTGTCATGGAAGATCCTACTTTAGCCTCTACGCTAGAAGATACCTCTCATTAAGCTTGTAAATGTAGAGAATTGAGCTTTAATTTTGTGTTTGTACTTGTATCTTGTACATATATTTTGTTGAATAAAATAAATTTTTGTATTTTGTCTTTTGCTATTTAGATTATATGTATTAATATTGTCCATTGGGAAATGAATACTATGTGTTGCTACCATCTGCTGCGAGATACAAAATGCTGTGAAATTTCTATTAAGTTGGAAAATGAACTAAGCACATAACACAGGTGGCATTAATCACAGGTGGTTGTCACTTTGTAGTAATACTAAACCACATATAGTATCATTCAATGTGAAATGAAATGTCAAAGGAATTCTTTAGGGTTAAATATGCAACTAAACTAATACTAATCACGAGTATCACTCCCCTAAAAAATTCCAATAATAGTAGATGATCTTGTACTGATTACTCCCCGAATGGGGAGTCATTAATTACGATAAGATGCAAAACAATGTAGGTTGATGAACAAAATGTTCCTTTCAAGGGAAAAGAGGGAAATCATGGAAGGTGGTGCATTCAAATGCACAACTAAGGAGAGGGAGGTGAAGATGATGTTTTGGTGTTATAGTTTGTTGTTCAAACATCAAAAGTATGAATTTAGCCTTATAAGGGGAACATACACTATTAGTTATGTTTACAGTCTTGGTTACAATGTGAGCTACCGAGTTTCTTGCCATTGTACATGCTAAAGGGTGGATTTACTCTATCATTGTATCCTTTTGCCTGTGAGGTGATTAACTTTTACAACATCACTCTTGGGCAACTGTCAGGGCCCTTTTGGTGGGTCATCACGATATTCATAATTTTTTTTGCCTAGAGAGGAGGATGTGGCCTTTGCTAAGAGTTTTTCAAATATTGTTCCAATTGATTGGAGGTGTGGCTCTTAAGTAGTTGGGGTTACTCCACTTCCAAAAACAACAAGGAAATATTCTCGTAAGCAGTATTCCTTTCGAGAAGATAAATAATATGGGCCTAGATTAGCACAAATACCTCCTCGCAAAGTTAAAGTTCAGTAAAAGAATTTGACTTCTTGATAAAGTGGAGCCTGTCGCCCAAAAGCCTATGTAAAGAGGGGTTGTCGTTGGAAGGTGATGAGGATGCCTTGAAGCAATTCAACATAATTAACCAAGAGGGTTTGTTAGTGGTACGTCGAGACATTACCCTTCAAAAGGTTTCCAAGTATTTCCTTCTAAACAATGGGTCCAAGGTTTTGTGGTGTTTGATTTTGAGGAAGGCTTTGTTAATGATGGATCATGGGAGCCCCAAAACCAATCTTAGCCCTTCAACTCGAATTGCCCAATTACTAGAATTTTTCGTGAGGTGGTGGAGGAATCATAAAAGTACCTCATGAAATGTGAGGGGTGACTAGTACATCATGAGGGGTACTAATGGGCATGCCTCATAGCTTGCTCCTTCTTTCTCTAGGCTGTTGATATTTTGGAATTATGGTTGACATTATTGCTGTTGATGCAAGGTCTATCCAACCACCCTTTCGACCTCCTTGCACTAAGAAAAAAAGTATGGGGATATATATTTTATCAGATTATTGTGCTATTTCAATTCGTTGGTTCCTATTTTTGTTTAAGTCTAATATTGTTTTTGTTGGATTTACTGCCCTAAGTGTAGTGTATTTGTTTTTAATACTTGTATTATTTTCAAATAGACTGGGTTAATAAAATTATTCATAATTTATATTAATACCTTTTTGTATATTGTCCTTAATGGTTTTTGCACACAAAGCAAAATGGAAGCAAACATTGGCTCACTGGTTACCTAATGTTTAACTAATACTAAGCGGTATTACATGGTCAAATCATAATACGAAAAGATAACTTATATTAATAGACGAACCTAAGCATGTCCTTATTCTAATTGGAAATGAGAAAACTGATTGAAATACTAATATACCCATCTACCAAGCCCAATTAGGGAGATGCTTTGTGTTGAGCCTAAGAATGGATGACTTCTAGAAGATAAAGACATAGATGTGACTGAATGAACTTATAGTACATCAGACAGGACCCAAGTAAAATAAATCTCAAATTTATTTATTAGTTTATTCACTTCTGACGTTCATAGTGTGGCATACCTTAATCTTGAGTGGATGATGGACTATGTATGCATGACTCGTATACTTTGATCTAAGTAAAAGCCTGAGTTCAAATAAATATGGAACTGAAAGCTAGTACATTGGGTATACTACTTCTGTAGTATGTGACACCATTCAAAATTGTGGAATTCATAACCCAAGAAATGGGTAAATGATATCCTCTCATTGCTATTACATGATAGATGAAAAGTAAACATAGACACGGGTCATTTGTCTTTGTGATAAATGACCTAATTACTATTTGATAGTGCTTGGATTTTCATGAAGGAAGATGTAATGGTTACCATGAGATAAAATAGGATCATATTGGGAGAACAAATTTATCCCAAAGAAATTAAGGATAACTTATGAGGATAACACACTTATGACAAGGTCATTGGACGAGCACTGATTGAGTAGCTTTCATAATGATATGTATTAGGGAGAGCTAAGTTATGATACTATAGTGGAATGACTTTGTGACTAAATTAGTTTATAATTAATAGAAGAAAAGCTAGAACTTAATTATTGATTATTTGACCTCTAATTATATATGTCCAATCGGTTCTTCTACTAGCTGTAGAAACCATAAATGAATTACATATACAATCAAATAAGCAGAAATGGATGGAAATAATAAAGTTAAATAAATGAGTCACATTCGAAATGAATGTGTTTTCTCACTAAGTATGGAAATGACATAGGATTAATTTAATTTTTTTTGAATTATTATTTAAATTAAAAAATTGAAGTTTAAAAATGGAATTAAATTAATTGATCATTTTGAATCCGTTGAATATGGAAATTAAATATATTTCCTCATATACTCTCTTAAGGTAATGTTGCCATGACTTTAACGGAATTAGCATCGGGTTGAGAAAATTAATCTATCTTATTAAATTAATTTAATAAATCATATTTATTTTGAGAAATAGAAAAACATGTATTGTATTGGATTAAATTATAAAATGTAGGGTTAAAAGCCCAAGAAGCATATATAAGTAGACTCAATACAAGAGAGGACCAAAAATCCCTCATAATACATATGAGGGGAGACAACCCTAGTATATTTAATTAGGGTATGTCGCACCCTTCTCCTAATTATGAGCTAGTGAAATGACAGCTACAATTCTTTTGGAAATGATTGGATCCCCTTTGGTTGCCTTGGCCTAATCCAATTATGAGGTACCTATTGCTTTCTCTTCTTTAGGTTCATGTATTATGAGCCTTCAAATGGCCCAAGAGGTTTCAAAGACCGCCGAAAAGAAGATTGAAGAAGTTGAGGTTGATAAGAAATAAGGAAGAGACCTAATGGTTGAAGCGAATGAATACCTCATTGAAGGGAGATATACATGACTTCACCAGCCACTATAAAGTGTACAAGGTAGAGTGGGCCACTAGTTGGAAGCGGGAAAAGGGAGCTAGAAGAGACTACTAAAGATTAGGAGGAAGAAGTAATGGGGCTAAATGAGGAGCTAGAGAAGGCTCAGACGAAGCTGAAGGAAGAGCAAGAAACCTATGCGTAAGATGTCAAGGCATTTAATAAAGGATGAAAACCTTGAGTCCCATAATGAGCAATAACTTTCTCCTCAGGGCTCTAGTGGTGCATGGGCTTTTTGAATCCTATGGGTTGACTTTTAGCCTTGCCTTACTTCTGTTCTTTAAGGAGAAGAGGCATTGGTATTTAATATTTACTACCATTTGGGGATGTTTGAGAATAATTTCGAGTTGATATGTCTAAAAAACTTGGGGTCCTTATTCTTGCTACTCCCCAAATACAGCTGGAACGAAGGTTTAGAAGGGAAGTACAAGAAGAAGAATGTGATCAAGTAGGCCCTATTGTAACTAGCACTAATAATCCTACTACTACTCCTACTAACGAACCTAGCAATCCTCTAACTAGCAAGCCATCTCTCACAGTGGATGGTGTTCTTTCAGTTGATGCTCGAGATGTTACAACTGATGAGAAAATTATATATATTTAAGATTTTAGTTCTTTCAACTATCTATTGTTGTACTTATTCTTTCAATTGATGAAAATCATTTTTTCCTTATTGCATTAGCTTCTTTCTTGTTTTTCCCTATAATATATTATTGTCATCTATTATAAAATTTTATCCCAAGACCATCCTTTGCAGTGGTAATTTATAAAATTTATAAGTATAAATGACTATAACAGTGGGTTTCTTTAAGAAAACATAACTTATATGAAATTTTGTGAGTCATACATGTATCGAATGGTGTCATAGTTGTATCATTGTAAGTTTTTATGTAGAGTGGGGTGTTTCGTGTTTATGTCATAGCTGTAACGTTGGCTCATTTTGTCCCAAAATTACGCATATAACAATTTATAGAAACATGTTGTAAGTGCAATCGTTGGCTCATTTGGCTTGAATTTATGCATATGATGATTCATAGAAACATGTTGTATGTGCAACCGTTGGCTCATTTTGGCCTGGAATTACTCATATAAGGTGTAGAATCATGTCAAAATTTATCGTAATCTCATAACATCAGATAAACCCATTGCCTAACTATTTATTAACCTCTTAGAAAGCGTTGATCGTAACATCGGAGAACTTCCTTTACATTTACTTAACTAGTTTGGCTTTAGGGACCATCCCTAGAGAATACTTGATGATAGATGGGTGGATCCTTAACATATCTATTGTTAACCAAGTAAAGACATATTTGTATTCTACCAATAGGGAACTCAACAACTTTTTTCCAAGTAATGAGAGAGTTGCAGTTATTTGTGTGACTCGCTCTAGTCCTTATCACACAAACGAATGGTCTTAGTCTACTTTATTGCCTTAGTTTTTGGGAAGCTTGGCCTCTAATATTGCATCTATATTATCTAGGTTTAATGCCAAAGATGGCTTTGTAAGCAACAGGATGGTCCACAACAAGAAATTGAATCATCTCGATGGTGGTGTGCTTGTCATCGCCTAAAATCACTAGCAAGGTAATGAAATCTTTTACTACTAATGAATGGTTGGCAAAACCATACACCAAACTTGCTTTCTTCAATGCTAAATCCTTGAGGCCTATCTGACAAAAAACATTAGCAGTCAGGATGTCAATAGAACTCTTCGTATCTACAAGGATCCTTTTCACTTGGAATGAGGATATGGTGGCTAAGACTATGAGAGAGTCATCATCGTTAGCATCCAAACTTTTCTTTCATCTGCTTTTGATAACTAGAGATGCCAAAGAGAGGTCTTGGACTTTTTCACTAGGGTGGCTACATATATTATGCTTTAGAGGTAAGCCTTTCATGAGCTACTTGCCCTAATCATGAGATCAATAATCCTTTCTACACTATCTCTAATCAGGACATCAATAATCTTTCTCATAAGATGTTTGCCCTTATCATCTCTTCTGGCATCAGGTGGTTCTACTTCTCTATCATAGGATAGATTTTTCTTTGTGCCTCATGGGAAAAAAATTACTTCAAATGTCATTATCAAATGGCTGACTCACTAGCGTCCTTAAGATGGATACAATTCTCTATATAACGGCTAGGGTATTACGAAATTGGTAGTGTTGGTTGAAATTGTTGTGATGTTGGCTTTGAAGCATAGACGGAGGGGTTTCTAATATCCTTTGTTGTTCCACTTGGCTGAAGATATAAGTTGAGGAGGAAGTGAACTCATGGTATGAATGGAAGCGATTAAAAAGGTTCCTATTTCTCTAGCTCTAGTGACCCATGTTGTCTTGGATAGGCCCTGAGCGATAGGGGGAACTGATAATGGAGGCCATTTGTTGACCCCTTGATGCAAGGCATGATATCGTATGTTTCCTATATCACTTACTTGGGTACGCATTCTCTGTTGCCTTGAATATTTGCATAGAGAGGAGGAATTGCGTGGAGAGAGAAGGTCTTGGTTGCTAGGGTAAAATAGTTTGGCATTACCCTATTAAATTTTGTCACTCTCTACAAATCAGTGGGCAATCTCACGTAGGGTAGGGAGTGAGTTTGACGGGTTGCTAACAATATTATACTTGAAAAATTGGTGGCTTGTGCTAGTAATAAAGGCCTGAATGACCAAGTCATTTGAGACTCTTTTTGTGGTCATCATGGCTATATTAAAATGATAGACAAAGTTATAGAATGATTGTTCCTCTTTTTGACAGATGAACATGGGATAGGTTAGGGATTGCTATAGATTATTGTTGTCAAGAAATTGGCTCATAAACATATTGGCAAGTTATTCTAAGGTGCGGATGGAACCCCTTGGCAGAGATAAATACCATGCCCAAACAGTATGTGTGAGGGTCATAGAGAAGGTCTGACACTTAATTTCATCAAAGGTGACTAAGATGTTCATGTGGTTGTTATAGTGGGCTAAATGATCTTTCGAGTCTTTTAAACCACCATAAAAGACCCTAGGTAATTTGAAGGATGATGGAAGGTTATAAACCAATACCTTTGGAGCGAAGGGCGAATTAGAATAACTCAAACAAGCATTATAAACCTTCAAAATTCTTGCAACAACTCCATCTTCAAGGCCAACATCTACTCCTCTAAGGTAGCATCATTACCATAGGACCTTGGCATTGGGAACCAATTGGGCAATTCTTACCAATAGGTGGATCATTTGGCTGTCTTTTGTCATTTAATCCGCAGAGAGTGAATAAAGTTGTATCTTCCTCATAGGGCTGGTGAGCCTACCTTTTTGGGTTTTTGCCTTCCTTAAGCTCCACAATAAATGCTCATTTGGGCATTCTTTAAGTCCAAATGACGTTCGTGTTCATATTTTTTCCTGAAAATTAATGCTGCTACTTAAAAAGTTAAGCCTCAAGGCAATGCTTTTTCTCATGTATCTTAGTAACTTGTTGCTGGGAGCTAGATGGTTGATTTTGGGAAGCCTGATTCATAGGAGTTGTGGCAACATTGTCCTAGAGTGTTGAGGCAAACTACCAATACAGAATAGTGTACTAGTAGTACGTAGCATAGGTATCCCTGAAAAAGAATAGGAAGCACCAAGTAGGGGTTGGGTTTGGCGTGTAGTGGTCTAATCAAGATTGTTTGTTGGTGGTTGAGAGAGTGGCACAAACGGCTGAGTTGAAGCAGGTTCCTATGTTTGTGTTCGGTTTGAAGGAAGCTCTATTGGGTTTGTAGGGTTTGTTGGATTTACTGGGTTGGTTGGAATCTCTAGGTTAATAGAAGCATTAGTTGAAGGAGCCATGGTTTTGTTTACACTCATTACACTAATTGTTGATACAAGTGTTCAATAAGAGATTAGATAAGGGAGAGATGGTGGTGGTGACAAAGAGATCGGTTCACTTAAACAAGCGGAGAGTCGAAGTAAGAGAAGAGTAGTGTGAAGGTTGCTAGGAAGGTAAGGGAGATTGAGTGTTGAGGATAGGTGTTTAAGGTTGCTAAAGGGGGAAAAGATCCTTTCTTCATTGTTCCTTAGGGTATTTATAGGGGAAAGGCCCTTATGTCTGGTATTGCTCTGACATTCCCTCTAGAGAGGCAGTTCGAGGTTGTTAAGTCTATGTGGTACCTTAGTGGTCTCCTATTAGTGGTGAGTGCATTCTCGCTAAAAAGTAGGTGGCCTGGTGGAGGGTTTGTTGATCAGTGAGTGGCTTGATGAAGTATGGGGCATGCAAGTGGCTAATCACCCAATGACCAGTCGAATAATATGAGGAAGAAGGTCATTCATGGGTGTTTATCAAATAGCTTCTCGTGGTGCTACGTGCCCAAGCCAAATAGAAGCATAACAAGTTTAATCCCTCGACAACTCTTACCATTATTCCTTAAAAGAATAAAAAAAAATTACAAACTCTTTTTAGGATAGTCTTTTGTAAATCAGGAGACATAATGGGTAAATCATGAAGCAATATTTCATCTAGCGCATTTAGCAAGTGAAAGTTTAAGAGAAACTATCGCATCCCACTGAAATTATTAAGAAAATGAAATGGTATATACTCTTAAAGATATTCTATTGACTCATGGATCCATCATCTATACGTATAATACAATGTTTACAGTCCGTTGTTTTATTTATAGACTGAGATTTTATTTGCCTTAACAAAAAAAGGTGAGAGCAGATATTTTGTAAAATATATAGATATTTTGTAATATAAAAATAGCAAAGATATGGAAGGGAAACGAATTAATTAGGGCTAATAGAAGAAGGGGAAAATTAGATAAATGATATAGAAAGGAAGGTTGTTGTAGTACCTTTAATAGACAAGGGGTGTGGCTCCAATCGGAAACGTGGAAGGTTTAATTTGCTTTTAGTTTTGGATGCATCGAAGCATACTTGGAAAAAACATGTGGGAAAGAAAAAAGTGTTTTGCTTCCAACACAAATTAACTACATATTCTTTCAATTTTTAATTCTAATTTTTTTCTATAATCTCTCCTTTGACGTGGACTGCGATCGTTCATTTCCAAGGCCCTATTGGTAACAGACATTTGAAACATGACCTTATACCAACAATATTGACGGATATATTGATTCCAACTAGTTTATATTACGATAGTTGAATCGGAATATATTTGGTGGTACCATAACTTTTCGTTAGAGGTGCTATTTAAATCCGAAGATGGAGATAAAAGTATCCTCCAGTATTAGTACATAGAAGTAGAACATATAGTGGAAAGAATGACAGCCACCAACATGAAATTCTCTCACGTGCAGGTAGACAGATACATATGCGAGTTCTTTAAACATTCTTGCATGATTTTCTCGGATGTGTTATTGATATGTTTCTATTTTTTAAGGGAAAATGACATGTTTGATTGTAGCAGTACTGTGTTTCAGAACAAGCTTCTAATATCGCACGGTTAAAACAAGGGTTTTTCCATTGCAAATGTTTTACATCACTATTAAACATATATATATTTATAGCTGCAGTATGACGTTGTATCTTTGTTTATGCGTTTTAAGGCAGAACAGAGCTATTGTTATACAAATTAAATACTTGACAATCAGATATATATATACCCCACAATCTCTTGGCTTATAAAACCATCTTTCTCCATACATTTCTCCCACTCACTTCACAGCAAATTAGAGTGACCCATTGCTAACTGAAAGAAATAAAGATATGGCCGAGCTTGAAGCACTGAGATCTTATCAAAAGCAACCAACAATGGCAGAGGTATACAATGTTTGACACAATTTTCATTCTTAACATTCTAACAGATGATAAGTTAACTGAGTTTTTTTTTTTTTTTTCACTGTCTATATTTAGGTGACTGAGGAGCTAAAGAGAATAACTGATATAGGGTTCCCTATAGCAGCTATGAGTTTGGTGAGTTATGCAAGGAACATGGTTTTAGTTGTTTGCATGGGAAGATTAGGCAGCCTTGAGCTTGCTGGTGGAGCGTTAGCTGTTGGTTTTACAAATATCAGTGGCTACTCTGTCTTGTCAGGGCTTGCTACGGGCATGGAATCGCTTTGCAGTCAAGCTTTTGGCTCGAGGAACTTATCAATGGCAGCTCTCACTTTGCAAAGAACGATTGTAATGTTACTGCTGGCTTCGGTACCTATCGGCTTGATATGGTTTAACCTTGAACCTCTCATGCTTAGCATCAATCAAGACCCTGATATATCCAAAGTTGCCAGCCTTTACTGCCGGTTTGCGATCCCGGATCTTATAGCAAATAGCCTTCTTCATCCTCTACGTATTTACTTGCGTAGCAAAGGAACAACTTGGCCTTTAATGTGGTCAGCTTTAGTTTCGACCCTTTTTCATCTTCCAATCACAGTCCTTTTATCCTTTACTTTAGGTTTAGGCGTCCCTGGGATAGCAATCTCCACCTTCATCACCAACTTCAACACCCTTTTCTTCCTTCTTTGTTACATGTTCTACACTCGAACTAGTCATCTTGTTCCAGAGGAGTCGATACGGACGCCTTTGTTACCATCGCCAACTCTGCCACATCCACCTTCGTCAACAGCTCTAATAGGGAAGGAATGGGGAGATCTTCTTCGACTGGCAATACCAAGCTGCATTGCTGTTTGCTTAGAGTGGTGGTGGTACGAGTTTATGACAATTCTAGCCGGTTATTTATCCGAACCTCGAGTTGCTTTGGCAACATCAGCAATAGTCATACAAACGACGTCTCTCATGTACACGTTGCCAACAGCAATCAGTGCATCGGCCTCAACCCGAGTCGGGAATGAACTCGGAGCGGGGAGGCCGAGCAGGGCACGGTTGGCAGCGGTGGTAGCCATAGGGCTAGCCTTGTTGACCTCATTTTTGGGATTAATAGGGACGGTATTCGGGAGAGAAGCTTGGGGAAGAGTTTTCACAAAGGATTATGAGGTTCTAGAGCTAACCATGATTGTACTACCCATACTTGGACTGTGTGAGCTAGCAAATTGTCCACAAACCACAAGTTGTGGGATCCTAAGAGGGAGTGCTAGGCCCGGGACTGGGGCAACCATAAACTTTTACTCGTTTTACTTGGTGGGTGCGCCTTTGGCAATAGTCCTAGGCTTTGTTTGCGGACTAGGGTTCGTGGGGATGTGTTATGGGCTGCTAGGTGCTCAGATTGCATGTGTTATCTCCATTTTAACAGTGGTATTCAGGACGGATTGGGAACGAGAGTCGTTGAAGGCCAAAGAGTTGGTGGGCAAAACTGACCGTTTTGCACATGCAGACCAAGTCATTAAATGTGAAGAGGGAGTTGGATTTCTCACAGAATTGGGTTTTGGAAAGTGAGGAAAACATGGTGGTCAAGGAACCAGAATACTCCCATCTAACAGAACAAATTGAAACTACACTTTTTCATCTTCATTATTATTATTTTCCGACTCATGTTATATATATACACCTGTTGGTTTTGTCTTTCCCTTTTTCTTTCTTTTATTTCTCTTAAATGTTAGCTAGTTCCCCACTAATCTTTGGCCATGCGCTAGACCATGCAGGCATGCACCTTTGTATATCAATCAATTAATGCTAATCATAAAAATAGAATTATCTGTATGCTTATGAGATAAATGTTTAGCCCTTTTCTTTTGTTTGTTTTTTTATTACAACGAAAGATCAAGGAAAGAAAGAAATTGCGGGTACTGGAATTTGATTCTCGATCTATTAGGTATTAATTCTTGAATCTAACTATACGAATCAAGATCTAAATTCCCGGATTTGGATATAAATTCCGCTCTTAGCATTTCTTTTCTTATTAGTTTTCTTTTTAAAAACATTCACTTACACAAAACAATAATTAAAAAAATAGATATCTAAGTTTACCTCCTCAAAAGCATTCATAATAAAGAAATTAATCATTGGACATCCTGATTTTAACTAAAAACCTGAGACTAAAAATAATAAGTAAAAGAATAGGTACTGCATCACACATTTGAAGGACAACAATGGTGCACATATTGATTCTAATTAGTACTCATCCTTTTGATTATTTTTAATCAAAATTAAGATATTTATCATTGATATTGATAGCAGTGACTAAAATAATAAAATTATCAACTTAATCAAGAGATAGACTCATTGCATATGTTTGTTTTGAAAAATAACTAAACTATAAATATCTTTTAAGATTATTTTGAAAAAAATTACATTAAAAAAAATCTATTGGTAGATTACTTTGGAGGTTTGAAGATTGCATTAAACTGATGAACTTTTTATGTTCACTCGGAACATATTGAGAGTTTATCTACGATGTTATTATGAGATTGGATTGTTGATTATTATACCTCTTTCTATGTTCCGTATTATTCACGGCTTTTAGTGATGCCATTAGAAAGTCACAACCTATTGTTATAGCATCATTGCAATCTGACTTTTCAATTTTACTTTTTGATCAACCATCAAGACCTCATTATCAAATCTACTATGATACATGGCAATCATTAAGACACCAATGAAAACAAAAAAGATTTCCACCAAGCTAGCCATAGCTAGCCAACCAGGGTACCTAAACATTAGTGTTGAACAGTGAAGTCCCCTGTCATTTGCTGGCACACATGTGCACCATGTGCCTGTCTCTTGATTAGGTTGGTCATCTGAGCTCATGCAGTACCTAAAAACAGTCTTCTCGTAGATAACAACAAGAAGAACATAAACATCTATGTCTACACTTACTGCTTTCTAATCTGCAAAATTTAGGGCATTAAATTCACCATATATTGAATGCCCTATCCTCCCCAAATCTTAGAAACTAAAAGCTTTATGTAAAGATAAATAATGGGTTTTTTTCCTGCATGCCAAAAAAGTGTCTTATAAAGAAATTTCACCTTTAAGACTTTGCTACACCAGCAGCTGAAGTTTTAGCTAATTTTCCATTGCTTTCTTTTGGTTCAAACTTATGAATGATAAAACTTTCAACTAATTTCCGCCCATTTCTCTTTTTGAAACCTAGGGAATTTCATTCGCGGTCCAACATTTCTGCTGAAGAAAAAAACACTGATTCTGTTGATCATTCATGACCATGAGGAGTGTTTATATAGGAGGGGGTAGTTGTAAAGATTTCTGTCGACAAAACTTGCTACAAATCTATAAAGCCGTTAATGAAGCATAGTCTTCCCCTCAGATTTCGCAATCAAGATAATGCGATAGAGAAGGATATGAAAGCCACCGGCAGTTGATGAATTGAAAAAGGAAGAACTATAAACTATATTTCACAATGATGTTGATATGACTTCAAAAGAATTAATTTTCTTTGCAATAATGATGTTGGAAATTAATCTCCTTTGCTCAGCCATAAAAAGATATATCCAATCCAACATTAGCAAAAGAAACAAGAACAACAAAATTATAGCTTCATACACATTGGCTGAATCGCTGTAATTATTTTTCATAATGTTTTTGTCTTCGGACATTTGTGCTTTGTCTTTTCTCATGTAATTTAATTCTATTGAATTTGAATCGGTTTGTTTCGGAATAATGAAAAGCAAGCTCACATTAGAGCCTAATTACAGAATTGAAGGCATCGATTTATAAACTATCACATCTATGATATAATGTGAGGAAATAATTTGAAGGTGTTTCCTTCATTGTAACAAATGGACCAACCTACTTCAAAAAAATAAAAATAAAAACAAAACAGAAAACAAATGGACCACTCAAATTATGCACAGTCAAGTTTTATTTGCATGGTTCATGACGTATTGTGCATGGTTTCTGAAAACGACATTGTAAGACCAATATCTAAATCATATACCTTCCTGCCTTCTGCGAGAAATTTAACATTGTTACTGTTGCTTTTGGTGAGAAGAGGTGTCCACGGGCTAAATCAAAAGTTTTTTAGTGGGGATAATAATTAAATTATAATTTTTTAAGAGATTAAAATATAATTTTAGTATTTATTAATTTTTAATTTTATTATTTTGAAAGGGATTAAATATATATATTTTATATTTGAGGGGTTAAAGTGTACTTTTATCATATATTAATTTAATTTTTTATTATTTATAAACAGATTCAATTGCATGACTTTCAATTTTGGGAGAGGGTTAAAGCCTTTACCTGCCCCCTTAAAGTTACCCTAGATGGGTACGGTTGAATTTGGCCTATGTTATTCAGGGTGAAGTTTGAATTATTGATAAGTGGTTAGGGTATTTTTTTTTATAAAATATACATATTTAAAGTAGGCCTGACTCATATTTTTATATGAGATCATTTTGATTACCAAAATTTAAGAAAAATAAATTAAATTAAATGCTTAATTTGTATTAAATATTATAAACATTTAAGTTTTCTTTTTTAACTATCTGTCAAAAAAAAATTATTTTTTAGCTAATTAATATTTAGATACTATTTATACTTAGATATTGCAATTGTTCAACTTTAAATTTTACCAAATTCTTATTTAGATATTATTTTGTATTAATTTATCAAATTAAACTAAAAATGTTACTAAATTTATCATAAAAATTATAAGTTCGATAAAAGAAATCAAATTAGAAAACTTTGAAAAACTTTGGAGGGCCAAATACAAATTTATTTGTTTTTAAACACTAATTATAATGTCAAATTAAAAAAATCTAAATTTAAAAATGCTTAAAAAATTTTACAAATTTGGGAGGTCCATCCTTGCCAGCACCCCTAAATTCACCTATAATGTTATTAATTTGAAATTCAACTTTATACGAAATATGGATTAGTAAATAATTAGCTCAACTCTTTTAGGTTTTTATTTTTCAAAATTTAGTCTATCTTTTTGGCTAGGTAAATAATTTATTCTATTTTATATTTATATTTTTTTATCAGGTTTTAAGCATGGATAATATTCTAATATTTACATTATACTATTATATATTATTGAGTAATTCCATTAAATGTTCTAAACAATCATCTAGATTTTAAGTTGGTCTTTAAATTTGAAAATGTTCTTGAGTCTTAAAAGTATCAAAATTGTATAAACTAGGTCTTTCCCTCAGCCTAGTCATAAGTTTAGACATTAAACGCTTGTTTGGATATAACATACAATATTTTTTTTTATAACCACATGTGTCCTCATTCATTTTACAGCTTGAAACTAGTCCTATTTAGCTGAGGTGGTATTCATAGAAAACCCTCTCAACAACGATGACTCTAGAATTTGAACTTGATCCAAATGCTTAGGAAATAGGTCCACTTTCACTTCTTACAAACACTTATCGGTGATGTAGAACATTTTTAAATATACCTATCATATAAATAACTTAATCATAACTAATGTGTTAAAAAATAGACAATGCAATTAAAATTTAGGAGG
Source organism: Gossypium longicalyx (assembly GCA_025698465.1). Taxonomy (NCBI): domain Eukaryota; kingdom Viridiplantae; phylum Streptophyta; class Magnoliopsida; order Malvales; family Malvaceae; genus Gossypium; species Gossypium longicalyx. The sequence continues at coordinate 21,796,778 of CM047004.1, forward strand.
TTTATTTCATTTTTTTTTCTTTTTATTTGAACAAGTCAAATTCGAATAGTTCTACGATAGGTACATTTGTGTTTGTAATTTAACTAATGTGTTTTAAATATGCTCTATGTTATATTTGAGTTAATATTTAGTGCTTGAGTTAATAGCGACATTATTGGAAGAACAGGATTGATGTGATACTGATCCTTTGAAGACTCAATTAAAACATCTTGAAGTTTAGAGACCAATTTAAAATATGAGCGATATGACATATCACATATAAAGTACATAATATATATAAATAAAATAATTATTATAAAATATTTTATATAAATTAGATAGAATTTAAATATGACAATAGACTAAAGAAAGGCGGAGATTGCCTTGTCCATTTTCACCTCACGTTTGCATGGATGTTGAAGACATCCATATTCATGAATGTCATTATATCCATAACCACTCCTCGTTCCTCCACCTCATATCTTTTATAATGATTTTCTTTTTTAATTTAATGTTATAAAATTATAAATTATAATTATTCATTATCATAATTTCAGTTATATAATTCTATGGTATAAGTAATAGATTGTTGACACCTACAAAAATAAAATTTACTTTAAAATACAAGATTAGTAGGAAGCGATTAGAAGAGTCGTATCTATAAGGATCGATAATAATTTTATTTCTTAAGCAAAAATAAGTGATGGTCGCTAAATTAACTAAAAATTCGACTAAGGCAAGCGCACCTATCTAACAGTAGTATAGTTATGGTGAGACCAAAAATATCGTATCCACAAGGACTAAAAGTACTAGTAATTACTATCTTTTTATTATCTAGCCTAATAATTAAAGATGATGTTTTAACTAAGACTAATTATCTAATTAACTAAGATTACGACAGAGATTAAAGTTGGAAAATACTTTTTGAAAAACCGATGAAGAATACAATACCCAAGGAAGAATCCACCTAGACTTCACTTATTACTTATAAATTAGACGATTTATTCACTTGACTTAATCAGTAGAAATCCCTGATTTATGTTAATATCTCTCTTAAGACTAAAAACAACTAACTCTAGGTTGATTAGTCAAAATCTCTTTCTAATTAAAACCCCTATTGTCGCATTAACTCGATCTATGGATTCCCTTATTAGATTTGACTTTAATCCGACAGATTCATGTCGCCCTATCTCTAGGATTGCATGCAACTCTGCTTAATTATGGAAGATCTACTCTTAAACAGGGACTTTTGCTCCACTGAATAAGCACATCAAAACCTGAATTAATATCCTGGAACATTAAAGCAAGAATTGAAACTCACAATTAATAATAAGAACAAGTATTTATCATATAATTCAAATAATAATAAGATCCATCTTAGGTTTTATCTCCCTTAGGTATTTAAGGAGTTTAGTTCATAATAATGGGAAACATCTCAAATTTGAGAAAACAACAAAACATAAAGAAACCCAAAGAACTTCTAGGAAATTGGATGGAGATCTTCAGTCTTGAAGTAGATCCTGCTTCTGAGCTGATTCCAATGGCTATCCTTCAGTATTCTCTGCTTCCTACTTTGCGTGTCCCCCTAATCCTCTTCTAGGGTGTTTATATAGACTTTGGAATGCTTCAAAACCATCAAAATTAGCCTTTTCCAAGTAGAATTAGACTTGGGCTCGACAGGGACACGGCCGTGTGCCACGCCCGTGTGAAGGTGCTCAAGCCGTGTATGATTCTGAATTGGTTTTTAGTTGACACGGCCGTGTCACACGAGCGTGTAGCCTTCCCGTGTGTCTTACACGGACATGTGATTTACCCATGTGAAAGTGCCTAGGCCGTGTGAAACACTGAATTAGGCCCATTTTGTCCATTTTTGGCCTGTTTCTTGCTCTTTTTTATTATCCTATGCTCTCCTGAGTATAAAACATGAAATTAACGGATTAGGAGCATCGAATTCAATAAAACCAAAGGTAAATTATCCATAAATATGCCAAGCATGGGATAAAAATATGTGTATATTATGGTTTATCAAATATTCCCACACTTAAGCATTTGTTTGTCCTCAAGCAAAATTCTTAACTCACAATTAAAATTAATTCTTCTCAACTTATAATTCTCATCAATAATGGTTCGAAATAATCCACAAGTAATCATACATTGAGAATTCAACTAAAAGAACATCAAAGTTTCAAACAATCCAAGTTGAGCAATTTAATCATAAAATCATAGGTATCCCCCTTTATCTAAGTAATTACCTTTAATTCCAAATTGACAAGGGTTGACATCCTTACTAAAGATTCACTCAAATCACTCAAAGTGTTTAGGGTTCCATAATTAAGCACTCAATAGTCAAACATGAAAAGTTATTACCATAGGCTTGCATGAAAATCAAATCTCCACCACAAAAAATGAGATGATACACAAATCAAAAGGTCTTTAACAGGGTTGTAATGGGGCTTGGGTTAAAGGTGTGGATAAAGGCTGAAAAAGAGGGTTAGAATCGAGATTAATTTAATAAATTACCAAACAAAGCTAATTATTGAATTGCAAACAAGTACCTAGAATTAAAGTTACCTAATATGAAGTGAGCTTTCCCTCAATATAATAACTTTTACTTAACCAAGCTCTTTAGAACAATATGTAATTGAATGAAAATACATATACGTTTTTTTTAAGAATAAGAACAAGTACAATAATGGAAAATGCATAATAAGAAATAATTCAGCACTGAAATGAACGAACATAGTTAGGTAACTAATCAAATCAAATCTCGATAAAAAGGGAGTTAATAAAAAAGAGAAAAATTCTTAACGAATCAAAAAGGGTTAAGTTATGGGTTAACATTAACAGGAAAATCGAGAAACAATGGTTAAGGCTCAAAAGGGTTCACTAAGGGTCAATTATATGGGTAGGCTTTTTACGGGGTAAGGGGGTTAAAACCTAAGTGCCTTTATCATTTCAGTGTATCAAATCAAAGGTGTGGTCTTGACATGTATAATCGAAGCAAGTTCTAAAATAACAAATCAGTATTGACACACTCATAAGCAACAATAAAAGTGAGCAAGAAAGGATATATGCTTTAAAGGCTCAAGATCTCACAAAAATCATGGCTTTTGATGTCAATATTGTGAATTCAGAACTTTAAGATAATACCTCAATTCAGGGAAACTACCTAGCAATTTTAATTCTCAAAAATCAACTTATCATACTTGATTCTCTAATGTCTTAAGGTTAAACAATCAATGCACAATTACCTATGATTTAATTTCAAAACATATTAATAAAAATTATAAATCAATCAAAATTCACTCTAATAATAATATGAAAAAAATATTTGAGAACGAAATAAAAATTCAGGGATTTTCTAATAAACATATAAATAACCTCCCCACACTTAAGATGTACATTGTCCTCAATGTACGAAGATAGATAATAATAATCTAAGTATAAAATCAGAAGAGAGGGAGAGAAGGGAAATTGCCCTGAATTTTTGGATGAAATCCTTGGAATAGTGAAAGCTAGAGTTGTAGATAAGGCTAATGAAAGGCATGATTCTGAGTTGCTAATAAGAAAATAAAAACAACTATAGAGGAGAATTAAGGGATTACTTGATAATAACCATAAAGATAAATATAGTGCAAAATAAAAAACATAAGTATTCAAAAAATAAATAAATAAAAGAAAAATAAAAACATAAATAATCATAAAAAAATAAAATAAATGGACTCAGAGGTCCTCATCATCAGATGCGTCGGCGTCACGAGGTGGTGGTGGTAGAGGTGGGATGTGGAGGTGCTGGCAGATCTGTTGCAAAGTTGCCTCAATGCTGTCAAACCTCGCAAAACACTATTGCTCGAAGTGAGTGAGTCGCTCAGATAAATCGGTCACGGTGGTAGCAGGAGGTCAGTGACTCGGTAGTGGCGGTGGGTGTAGGTCCTTGTAAGGGGGAGGGAAATCATCAATAATGTCCTCTGGCTCATCCTGGTCATCAGAGTGAACGAGTCTGTATTGAGGGCGGTCGAATCCACGACGTCTCTCTATCATCCTCATGTGAATCGTACTAGAAATTCCCTGTGGAGCCATCTAGCCTACTAGTGTGAGTGTCGATGACATCTCTAGAGTGTCGAAGAGGCCGAAGTGTCAAGCAAGACGAGTCACGTATGGACCAAGACAGATGGGACCCCTCTTATGGCTGTCCGTCTGATGGCAAAAAGAAAGCACTATGAAGTATGCCAAATCAAATATGTAACCGGTCGTCATGCTCCAAAGATAGCATGTGTCTGTAGTGCTTACAACTCCTGTGCTTTCTCTCCTATCGGTCAACGTGTGATCTAATAAGGCGTGGATGTATCGTAGAGCCGAAGAAAGAGATGCCGCTTTCGAACTACTCGGGTTATAACGAATTTGACTAGCTGTGAGATCGGTCCAACTGCACGAAGGTGAGTAATAGATGTAACGGTGGAGGTGAAGAAAGTTATCGGCACCTATAAACTCATCGGTGTAGATGCCCAAAGCTGCGTTAAACTTAAGGATGCTCATATGTCGCACTAAGCCACCAAGTCGAAAAGTGATAGTACCGGCCTCGTCATGAGTATTCATCACATGCTGTAGATGGAAAGTAGTGCAAAATTCCAAGGTAGGCTCTGAATTGGTGGGCTCAATAATCATAAAGAACCAATCCCACAGGGCAGTGGTAATGAAAGCATGGACCTCATCAGCTAGTCTGACTTGCTCCAATGTGGCCCAGTCAATACATCGGCCCAAACCTAGCGGTTGCACGCACAAAAGTTGAAACAAGTCATCCTGTGGGCCGGACGAGAATCGAAGCAGAGGATGATGAACTTCGGTCGAGGCGCTCGAGGAGGTTGCGCCAAGACCCTTTTGCTTTTTCGAAGCGGGAATGACAGTCTTCTTGCTTCATGTGTTTGTCATAATGAACATGAAAAAGGAAGAGAATATATCAATAAATAAGGGTGTAACACCCCTAACCCATATTCGTCGCCGGATTAGGGATACGAGGCATTACCGATCAGAAACATAAGTTCAAAACATTCATGAATATATATAACTAATCAAGTTTAACTCATTTATAAATAAAATATAATCAATTCACATTTCAGAACATACATCGAATTACACCATGCATATACAGGTCCCAACAAATTTCCACTTGTTGTTAATAGTACATAATGCATTTAATTGTACAACATTACCTATTACCAACATGGTTTAACATGCTTCCATTACCACCTATGTTATTGTACATACAACCACGAAAATTACATACAAATTTTTATTATAACATAATAAATAATAAAGCACACCTTAAATCACCACATATACGACTTAGGTAATAATCAATTTGAAATTTGCATGCTTAACACCAACAAGAAGTACACTTATTATATATGCAAATTAATGTGCCTAAAATTACATATTTAATAACAAGGTAAAAGTCAACATTCGGACAACTCAAATTATTGTTCACTTAATGTCATACATGACTTAACTTTAATAACAAGTTATTGGTAACCTTGTTTAAGTATACAATCATATTACATAAATTAATAAGAAATCACATATGTACATTTAGTACATTATACCACGACCGAACATGCTAATAATGTATATGTACATAATACGTAACTTATCCTAAAATAACGATCACACTTAGCTTTGAATGCATACTAAACAATCGACCAAATATTTATGAAACTCATGCAATACTTACCACTTAGCAACCTAATCAATCAAGCTAGTATACGTTTATCTATCACATTTAATTATTTCACATTTCATATTTCTATTGCGAATTATCAATTACACTAAATACATATAATGCTTTTATTTACTCATAGCCGAATTTATTATCTAACATCACATACACCTCCAAAGCTTCCATTACCAATATACCTACAATCAAGCTCAATGAATATTTAATTTAAGGCATGGAAAACCGAATTGAGACATAGCAAGCAACAAATTTTCAGCACATGTGGTACCTAACACAAACATTGTACAAGCATGGCACGTAACTATAAAACCAAAGCGGACATAAACCGAACTTAACATAGCTAAATTTTAAAGATAAAAGTTTAGCCATTTTCACATGGCTTATACACATAACTAACATTCGGCATTCTCAAAATAAAATCTAGCCTATACATGCCATAGTTTCAAAATGCAACTTATAAAATACCAAAAACGGTCGATAATGTGATAGACTTTGCTGACGATCCCCGAGCTTGTAACTTGAATCCAAAATCTATAAAACAAAGACAAATATACACACAGTAAGCTATTTGAGCTTAGTAAGTCATAAGCAAACAAATATACCGATAATATAATCAACTTAATTTAACCAACCAAATTACAATAACATTATCAAGCTTAACCACAACTTACAACTTCAATAATAATATATCTGAACACATATATCTATTACCTTGGCCGAATATTCACAAGGTTAAATCATCAAATCATTGTTCAATTTTCAAAAGCCAAAATGTCTTAATATAATCAAGCTTACACATACACAATTATATAAGCTCAATAACCATAATTTAACATTATGTTCATATACCACTTATATGGCCGAATATACGTGTTCACATAGATACATACATCCAAGATTCAATTCTACATTATTCATACCATTATTTTCAAATCCAAATACACACACTAAATTCACATATACTCTTCATTTGTATCACACATAATTAGTAACCGATATCAAGTTACTTATTTACCTTATCTCAAGTAAACAACAAGCTAACTCGTACCTGATCATTTAGCTCGTTTTACACATTCGTTCTCGATTTACCTTTGCCCGATGGACCATTCAGAATTGGATAGGACACTTGGATAATCACACAAGTCATACAATGCCAACGTCCCAGACGTGGTCTTACATGTAGTCACATATCGATGCCACTGTCCCAGACAGGGTCTTACTCGTACACATATATCGGAATCACATATTGATGCCATGGTCTTACTCACACACATATATCAGAATCCTATGTCATGACATATGTATCCTAGCTATTCCTAAGGTTCAAACGGGGATTTCGAACGTCATGACTCGGTTGAAACGAATTCGGAAACATAGTATTCAAGCTTACTCACATTCGGCCAATGCATAATTAAAATCACATATTTCATTTCAGCAAGTATAATTTGCACATAATTATATTTAAGTACGTCTATTTGCTTATAAACTTACCTCGGACGATACAAAACGGAACAGGGCAACTAGTCAACAACTTTCGTTTTCCCTTGATCCAAATTCAATTTCTTTGGTTCTTGATCTAAACATATTCAAATTAAGCTCATTCAGACATATTTTCATTCAATTTAGTCCAAAAACACATAAATGGGAAAATTACCATTTTGCCCCTAACATTTACACTTTTCACAATTTAGTCCCTATTGCATAAAACACATAATATACAAAATTTCAATATACTCATGTTGGGCCGAATTTTACCCATACTTATACAAGTCCATATATTTCATTTATTTCACATTTTAGTCCCTCAAATTATTATTTTTGTAATTTAGTCCTAATTACTCAAAATCATCAAAAACTCCAATACAAAACATGTTAATCTAAAACATATCTTCCATTTTTCATCATCAAACAACAAAAATCGCAAGCTATCAACAATGGCACAACTCAAAATATTCATCAAAATAAAAAATTAAAGCATGGGTCTTGAAGATTACTAAGCAACGATCTCAAAAACGTAAAAGTTATCAAAAACCGAGCTAAACACATACCTTGATTAAGCTTAGAAATGGTCGAACCCTAGGTTGCTCTTTTTCTTTTTTTTTTTTTTTTTTTAGTTTCGGTGTATGAACAAAGATAATGATATGAATATGACTTATTTTATGTTTATTATATGACATTTTATAACATATTATTTCATTTACTATTTTAACTTTAGTTAAAACATTATATTATCACATTTTAATGTCCTTAGCCGTCCACTTTTATTGCCAATGGTCTATTTACATCTTAAGGACTTCCATTTAATAAGCCAATAACAATTTGGCCCTTTATGCTTTTGACTATCAAAATTTTAATTTACGTGATTAAGTCCTTTTATTAAATCGGATACCTAAGCGACAAAATTAAATCACGAAAATTTCACAAATATAAATTCACACAAAATAAACACAAAATATAATTTTTAAATATTTTTTTGACTCAGATTCGTGGTCCCGAAACCACCATTCAGATTAGGGTCTAAATCGGGTTATTACAAAGGGAGTACTTAATTAAAAGTTCCGGTATGCCTAGAACAATATACCCCTAAAAAGTATGAAAATATAAAACTAGAATGACAATAGGATAGCTAAATAGTTTCCAGCTCAAAACAAATAATAATAGAAGACAAAATAATAGACCCATAACCCATAAGCAAATAATTGAAAATAGTGGTCTGAAATAAATCAAAACAGTGAGATAAATAATATGGTTGTAACTAAACATGAGAATGAAGGAAAACGTAATTGTATTGTAACAAATAGCAGAGAATGGCATTATTAAGAAGATGAATAAAATATGGAAAACTAATTAGCATCAACTAAGAACTTCATAATGAATAAGTTGGAAATAAAATAATAAAGAAATAATAAAGAAAGAAAATAAGAAATAAATAATGAATAAAATAGTGGAAAAGTTAGGAGAGAGTAAGAACTCGACGGGGCAGTGGCCGGTCAGACGAAAGGTGTGGCAAAGGGGGTCGACGGGGTGGTGGGTGGTCAGTTGACGAGGAAGAAGAGGAAATGAGGAAAAAGGGAAAGAAGGGGGAAGAAAGAAGGAGAGGGGGAACAAAAGAAAAGGAAGAAGAAGAGAGGGGAAGTGGGGCGAAGGTGGAACAATAGGGAAAGGTGGCTGAAGTAGGGGAAACAGCGGCAGCTGGTTGAGAGGGTTTGAGGGAGAAGAAGACAAAATAAAAAATTAGGTTTTGAGGGGTTAAAATAGGGGCACGGTCGTGTTAAGGCCCCGTGTTGGGCCTCACGATCGTGTCACACGCTCGTGTGGCTCGAGTTTAGCTCGTGTTAATCGCAAATATTGAATGTCCATTCGTCACATGGCCTGGGACACGCCCCGTGTATCCAGACCGTGTGGTTCACACGGCCGTATCGCACGGCCGTATGCTATGTCAAGTTTGGGTTATTTAAGCCCTATTTCCACACGGCCAAGGACACACCCGTGTGCCCAGGCCGTGTGGGTCACTGTACCTGTATAAAAAAACATAAAAAATAGATAAAATAAATGGGTTAGTGGTGTTAGTGCTCGGGTTGCCTCCCGAGAAGCCCTTATTTATAGTTTAAGCTCGACTCACCTCATATTTGCACGGTCATAGTGGTTCGAGGAGTTGAAACTCCTCATCCCTGCTATCAATTTTATCAAAATAAGGTTTTAGACTAGTACTAGTTGCCTTAAAAGTGCCGAGTTTAGAATGAGTTACATCGACTGTACCGTATGGGAAAACGTTGAGTATCGTCAAATTGATTTCTCTATTAGGTTCAAAAGTGGCAACACGAGGGTCTGCTTTATCTAACAGTACTTTGTCTCCAACCTCGATTCACCTTTAAGTTTGTCATGGCACTGCCTTGATTCATCGTGCATTCTCAGTTTCTCTTTAACCTGTGTTCGCCATTCATCTAGTTCCCCGATCTATAGCCTTCGCTCGTCATGAATGATTCCATGGTTGGTACTAGAACGTGGCTCGTTTATGTTTTTTCGAAGAGTTTCTTGAAAAGAAGGTTGAACCACATGATTAGTCTCATTAACAGGTTTTATAGAATCATCTTCATGACTTGCTGTCTTGACCGAATCACAAACTTGGAGCGTGATTGTATCTTCTCCTGCATGGAGTGTGAGTTCACCTGTACCAACATCAATGATAGTTCTAGCAGTTGCTAAAAAGAGGCATCCTAAAATTAAAGGGACATCACTATCCTCTTCCATGTCTAGAACAACAAAATCAATTGGGAATATGAATTTATCTATTTTTATGAGTACATCTTCAACAATACCCCTAGGAAATCTAATGGTTTTATTTGCTAATTGAATGCTCATCCTAGCTTGTTTGGGTTTCCCAAGACCTAGCTGTTTCAACATTTTATAGGGCATGACATCAATACTTGCCCCTAAATTAGCTAAAGCATTGTTAACATTCAAACTACCAATTAAACAAGGAATTGTAAAACTCCTTGGATCTTTCAGTTTGTTGGGTAGCTTGTTTTGTAGAATGGCTGAGCAAACTGCATTTAATTCCACATGCGATGCATCATCTAATTTTTGTTTATTAGATAAGAGCTCCTTTAAAAATTTCACTGAGTTGGGCATCTTTGAAAGAGCTTCAATAAACGGTAAGTTAATATTTAATTTTTTTAAGATGTTAAGAAACTTACCGAATTGTTGTCTGTGCAGTCTTTCTTTGTCGCTTTAGGGTATGGCACGCGAGGTGTGTATTCTCTACTTATTGATTTTTGTTTGTTCTGGCTTTCATCCACCTTGTTTTGCCTTACCACTGTTTCTTGCCTTGGTTCTAATTTAGATCAAATTAACCCTTCTTCATCGCGCACAGTGATGGCATGAAGTTGCACCCTTGGGTTAGTTTCTATGTTACTGGGCAAGCCACCTTTTTGTCATTCAGAGATCAACTTAGCAAGCTAACGTATTTGAGTTTCGAGCCCTTGAATTGATGCTTGTTGATTTTTAAGTGCTGTCTCGGTATTCTAAAAATGAGTTTCTGACACCAAGATAAATTTTGTAAGCATCTCCTCAAGGTCCGGCTTTTTCTCCTGTTGGTAAAGTGGTTGTTGGAATCTTGGAGGTGGTGGTGGTCTCTGATTTCCTTGACCACCCCAAGAGAAGTTGGGATGGTTCCTCCAACCTGCATTGTAAGTATTACTATATGGATTATTCTGTGGTCTAGAATTGTGTTACCCATATAGTTGACTTGTTCATTCGCAGTACTATGGTCGTAAGCTAGGCATTCTAGATTATTTATCCCTCCTCCATTTGTATCACACTGCATCACCGGATGCACCTGCATAGAGACACATAAGCCATCAATTTTTTTATTTAAGAACTCTACCTAGTTTGATAACATGGTGACCGCATCGAGGTTGAAAACACCTGCTGCTTTATTAGGCTTTGTCCTCATAACTTTCCACTGATAATTATTCAGTGACATCTCTTTAATGAACTCATAAGCCTCCTTAGGTGTTTTATTATTTAAGGTTCCACTGGCCGCTGCATCGACCATCTGTCTCGTTGAGGGGTTCAAACCATTGTGGAAAGTTTGAACCTGTAGCCATAAAAGTAATCCATGGTGAAGACACCTTCTCAACAAATTCTTGTATCTCTTCCATGCATCATATAGTGTTTCTAAATCCATCTGCACAAAAGAAGAGATATCTTTCCTCAATTTAACCGTTTTAGCCGGTGAAAAATATTTGAGTAAAAATTTTTCGGTCATTTGCTCCCAAGTAGTGATTGATCCCCGTGGTAACGAGTTCAACCACTGTTTAGCCTTATTCCTTAATGAAAAGGGAAACAACTGAAGGTGAATGGCATCATCAGAAATGCCATTGATCTTAAAGGTGTTGCAAAATTCCAGAAAATTTGCTAAATGAGTGTTAGGACCCTCGTCCTACAAATCATCAAACTGAACAAACTGTTGTATCATTTGAATCGTGTTGGGTTTCAGTTCAAAATTATTGGCAGCAACAGCAGGTCTAACTATACTCAATTCAATTCCCATTAAAGTAGGCTTAGCATAATCATACATAGTACGAGGAGCAGGATTCTGATTTACAGGATTTGCAGCAACCACAGGAGGTAGCGGATTATTCTGATTTTCAGCCATCTCCTCAGTAGTACTGGTATCGTCCTCGTGCCCTTCCTCTATGTATTGTAGGCTTCGCCTTATTTCTCTTTGGTTTATGCGAGCTGTGCTTTCAATTTCATTGTAAAAAAGCAAAGGTCCTGACGGGTTCCTTCTAGTCATAAACTAGAGACACCTGTCAGAAGCAACCAAAAGAAAGATTAAAAAAGAAAAATTAAACTAAAAACAAAAAGTAAATTGCAATAAAAGTAAAAATGGCTAAAGTAATAAAAATCAAGCGTTCCTAATATCTTAGTCCCCGATAAAGGCGCCAAAAACTTGATGGTCACTAAACTAACTAAAAATTTGACTAAGGCAAGCGCACCTATTGAATATTAGTATAGTTATGGTGAGACCGAAAATATCGTATCCATAAAGACTAAAAGTACTAGTAATTACTATCTTTTTATTATCTAGCCTAATAATTAAAAAGGATGTTTTAACTAAGACTAATTATCTAATTAACTAATATTACGACAGAGATTAAAGTTGGAAAATACTTTTTGAAAAACTGATGAAGAATACAATACCCAAGGAAGAATCCACCTAGACTTCACTTATTACTTCTAAATTAGACGATTTATTCACTTGACTTAATCAGTAGAAATCCTTGATTTATGTTAATATCTCTCTCAAGACTAAAAACAACTGACTCTAGGTTGATTAATTGAAATCTCTTTCTAATTAAAAACCCTATTGTCGCATTAACTCGATCTATGGATTCCCTTATTAGATTTGACTTTAATCTGGCAGATTTATGTCGTCCTATCTCTAGGATTGCATGCAACTCTGCTTAATTATGGAAGATCTACTCTTAAACAGGGACTTTTGCTCCACTGAATAAGCACATCAAAACCTGAATTAATATCCTAGAATATTAAAGTAAGAATTAAAACTCACAATTAATAATAAGAACAAGTATTTATCATATAATTCAAATAATAATAAGATCCGTCTTAGGTTTTATCTCACTTAGGTATTTAGGGAGTTTAGTTCATAATAATGGGAAACAACTCAAATTTTGGAAAACAACTAAACATAAAGAAACCCAAAGAACTTCTAGGAAATTGGATGGAGATCTTTAGTCTTGAAGTAGATCCTGCTTCTGAATTAATTCCGATGGCTATCCTTCAGTATTCTCTGCTTCCTACTCTGCATGTCCCCCTAATCCTCTTCTAGGGTGTTTATATAGACTTTGGAATGCTTCAAAACCCTCAAAATTATCCTTTTTCGAGTAGAATTAGACTTGGGTTCGACAGGGACACGGCCATATGCCAAGCCCGTGTGAAGGTGCTCAAGCCGTGTGTGATTCTGAGTTGGTTTTTAGTCGACACGACTATGTCACACGGGCATGTGGCCTGCCCATGTGTCTTACACGGGCGTGTGATTTACTCGTGTGAAAGTGCCTAGGCCGTGTGAAACACTGAATTAGGCCCATTTTGTCCATTTTTGGCCCGTTTCTTGCTCTTTTTATTATCCTATGCTCTCCTGAGTATAAAACATGAAATTAACGGATTAGGAGCATCAAATTTAATAAAACCAAAGATAAATTATCCATAAATATGCCAAATATGGGATAAAAATATGTGTATATTATGGTTTATCAATAAGTAAAGTAAATAAAAAGGGATTTATAAAATCAAAAACTAAATTCATTAAAAAACTAAAATGAAGATAGCAATAATTAAAGGTTTTAGAAAATCAATGAGAATAAACTCTAACCAAAGATAAGTTCTCTATTTGATTCATAAAATCGATCATTGACATAAGGATAATTTCAATGCCTTTAATAAATTAGTTCTAGTTGTTGATTCAACATTAGACAACCAATCTCTCCTTACATGTTTGACAACCAAGAGCCAACTCATTTGAAACTACTTCCATTACTAATAAATAACCTTGTAATTCAATGTCCATGATTTAACTTACCGATGACATTAATAACTAGAGATACATAATTTTAACCTGCAAACTTGCCCTAAAAAGGTTCATTTAAGCTAGATCACACATCCACAACACATAATCATAAAGTACAAACAATTTATGTAGTTTGTTATTAGTATTAATTGAATTAAACAATTACATATTTAATTATTCTAACTGACAAGGCAACCATTCTAAGCTATAAAATATTAGCCATATATTTAAAAATATTAAACAATTGTAATTATAATAGAAAATGCGAAAATGCTAAAGAACAAAGAAGAATTAAAGCACAAATAAGTCTCACAAATATATTGAATCAAACTTCGATTAACCTTCAACTAGAAAAAGGAGTTTAGAAAGCTATAGAGTTGAAAGAACACAATAAACAAAAAAAATAAAAATTATAAAGTCAAAAAACTGCCAAAAGGCCCTAGTTCCCCCTAAAAATATAATATTTATATTGTTTATTTGACCTAACTAGGTTGCAAAAAGCTTGCTTGAAGTCATAAAACCCTCAAAAGAGTAAAATGCCCTCGAAACCCCATCAAAATGCAAAGAAGTATGTCGAAGCAACATAATTGGCGCTGGGGCATCAAGGCTTAACATAGGGGCTCATAAAGGATGGGGCAAGGGCACTAAGACAACTGATAGGGATGAATGTGGAATAGGATCGTAAGTTTGTCCAATTCGTGGATTTGACTTAGGGCTCTAGACGTTCAGGAAGAAACTTGAATTTTGACACAATTTGAAACGCAAACAAAACAAAGTCAGATAAAAAAACAATTAAAATAATTAACTAAGATAAATAAAATAGAACAATAAAATCAAATATTATAATAATAAAGAAGAAAATAAAGATGATGGATGGAAAAGATGGAACGTGACATGTAGAAGTCCTAAGTAGCCTTGTAAACAAAAAGAATCCATAACCCCTTCAAGCGGCTCTAATTTCCCCTCCAAGAAAGAAAACTTGGCAAGAAAAATTTTGAAGATGATCCCACAATCTAAAAAGATTGTTAAAATTTTTCTAAAAGAAAAAAAAATTCTAAAAGAAAACTCAAGAAAAATTCTTGAAAAGAAAAACTCAAAGAAAATTTATTAACTCAAAAGAGAATATGTTGAATGATAATTAGTTGGTTTGTGTATAATGAAAAGGCTAGCTAAATAAATATAAATAAAACTCTTAAGTATACTAGAACTCTAATTAACCTAAATAAGAAGTAGTTTTAAACTAAACTTTCTTGTTAACATAAAACTCCTAAATAACTTAAAATATTTAATAATTATAAAAAATTTGGAATAAAAATAATAAAATAATAAAAACTGATAAATACAATATTTCGCTCATATATAATAAAAATTAAGCTTAAAATACGAACCCAGTATGATTTAAACTCAAATTAAGCGCCCAAAACTTGTAATTCTCGTAATAATCCTATCCAGAAATTCTACTTGTGCAGTCTTCACTAAAACGATCATAACTTGAGTTATCGAACTCAAAATCAAGTGATTCAAAGTGTATTTTGAAGCTAAGAGATAGATCTTTAAATTCTATGCAGACATATTAATTCAAAACTTTTTGGATCCCATTCAAATTTTTTTTGCAAGTTGACTAATCTTTTCAACTTAAAAATTGATAGCTTAGTTTAATTAACTTTAATACATTTCACTCATTTCGTGCATGTATCATTCATTGTTTCCTCAAAAAGATTCATCCTCACATATTGGATTTGATTGAATCTTGGTTTCATTTGCTTTACCTTTGACCTTATTGTTGGGCCTTGAGGTAGTGTAAGCCCATCACATCCATGAGTCTAAAATTAGGCCTTGAGACTTATATTAGCAGCGCTAGGGTGTTGACGAAGGTTGACTTGGCTGTGCATTGGGGTATCGGGCTCCCCCAGACCACTCGGTTCCAATTATGCTTCAACTTGCTTGTCTTAGTTCTTTATTATAGCTCCCATTAGACTTTAAACTCGATCCTTGGGCTTCCATAAACATGGTTCAAGTCTGAGATCACCTTGTTAGTAATGCAAATTTATTTCAACAATTACAAATCATTATTTCCAATAGTTACAAATCATTTTTTACAGTTACAAAAATATTAAATATTTTTTTGACTGTTACATAGAAATATTACCATTTTAACCCTACTAAATTACATTTTTGCCCCTTCTAAAATCTTATAAGTAAGAGGCATTTTTCCTTCATTTAATACACAACTAAAAAAACAAAGCTTCTTCTACTCTCTCTCGGCTTTCTCTCATTTTTTCTAAAACTTTAGAATTTTTCTTAAATTGAATTAGATGAAATTTGTCTAGAAGTTTGGGTTTTAAGCGGGACCGCCTATGACCCCTCCAAACTTTCCTGGGAATTAATCCCAGTGTGATTTTTTTGATTAACTCTATCGTCATATTATTTCAAAAGAGCAATACCAATTGAGTTCTACCTTCCTTATTTCAGGTGTATGAATATCAAAGAACTGTGTTAATCTTTGGGGATGACATCCACAATACAATTACACCAATCAGAGTGAATTCGTTTCTACGGCAGTGGTTCTTCCATAGCACAGTAATACTTTATTCATTTAATCTTGACTTATTTTCCAATCAGAGCTAATGAGTTTGTTTTACAGTAGTATATTTTCCAAAAAATTATAAATGAATTATTACTGCTGTTAAACATGTCTTGTAACAACCCTAACCCACATCCGTTGCTGGAACAGTGTTACAGGATATTACCGGAGTTTACAAAATAATTTCACATAATTCCACTATTTACTTATGTTCATATCAAAGTTGTCCACTCGCATCACAGTCACTAAATTATTTATATCTTGAGCTACTGAACTCCAAATTGAGATTTGCTAATTTTCCCTGAAATTAGGCTCACATATCTTTCTACCATAAAATTTTCATAATTTATGGATTACCCAATAAGTATATTTTATTCTTTAAAGTTACCCCTGTTCTGCTATTTGATAGCTTCGACCTTTCTTTACTAAGAAATAATTATCTTGTAGTACGAGATTTGAATGATGTTCTCGTTTGTTTCTCCTAAAAATAGACTCATTAAGAATTTAAAAATATAAATTTTAACCCATAATTATTTTTATACAATTTTTAATGATTTTCCAAAGTCAGAACAGGGGAGGTCAAAATCACTCTAACATTGTCTCACAAAAAATAAAATATCTCATACTATGAAATCCTTTTGCTCACATTGTTTCTTCTATGTGAAACTAAACTTAATAAGCTTTAATTTAATATTTTTTTCAACCTCTAATTCAATTTCGATAATTTATGGTGAATTTTCAAAGTCGAACTACTACTACTGTCCAAAAACTATTTTAGTACAAAATATTGTTAGCTAGTTTATAACATCTTCACTTCATTTCATTTAAACCCTATACATGTAATATAAATCTTTAAACATAAAACAAAAGCTACTGGAATTGATCTGGATAGTGAGCTTTGTTGTGATGATCCAGTCTACTAACTTCACTTCAAGTCAATCTACACAAAGACATCAAACACACACAGATAAGCTTATTGAAACTTAGTAAGTCCATAGGTTCAAAAGTAAAGCTTACCAACATAACATTTCCAAACAATAACAAAACATTTACTAAACATCCTTGCCTTCCACAGCTGTTGTTATTATAATTCACATAGTTGATCTCAACATTAACTTCTAATCAATCTCTTTCACTTTAATTCACACTTCATGTATAAATTATTATCAAATTAGGAAAAGTCTTGTGAAATTGAGTACGTCATTTGTTAAGTGCCACAATTCACAACTCAGTATGGTTTTCTTCATTGAAATACCATACCTACATTTCACAACTCAGTATCGGAATGCCATACCTACGTTCCATCACTCGGTATAGGAAATGCCTTACCTACATTCACATTTTTGCCATGATTTAATCATGGACTTACTTTCACCTCACTGTTCCATAATTCAGCATGGATTTCCATTGAAATTTCATACATACATTTTGCCACAACTCAATATGGATTTCCATTGAAATTCCATACCTACATTTCACATTTTATCATGGATTAACCATGCATTTTTTTGTCAATTCATCACCAAATACTGATTTAACGTACTCAATTTCTATGTTTTCCCTAATTTGAATTTCCACCTTATTATTATTATTTAATAAAAAATTTTCACAATCCCATAGCAAATTCATACTTAATAACACATTATACTCATTCAATCATTCACAAACAAACATGTAAGTTCAACTATATGAACTTACCCGGCTAATTTGTAGAAGATATTAAAATTTGAGGACTATTCTGCAACTTTTTCTTTTCCTCGTTCGTCTTTGGATTCTTGATTTATAATATAAAATATTTCCACTCATTAGCATTGATTTCATTTCTATTCACTTCACAATTTATGCACTTCAAATTTCAAAATTGCACTTTTACTCCAAAATTTACATTTTTTACAATTTAGTCCCTACTCAATTAACCCATCAATTGAACTAATTTTTATCAATTAACACTTTATTCTATCATTATAAACTATTTCATAACCTTTGATATTCAGAATTCCAACACCAACTTCTAATTTACAATTTTTTCACAATTAGGTCCTAAATACCATTTCCTGTCAAAATCACTTAATAAAACCATCTTAATATGAAATTAAAACTTCAATTTCATGATAATTCATCATAAAATTCCCTTACTCAACCATAGAAACTTCCAATTCCACCCACCAAATCAAAAATTAATGAATTTTATAAGTGGACCTAATTGTAAAAGTTATAAAAACATAAAAATTATCAGGAAAAAGCAAGAATTAAACTCACATAATGTAAAAATATGAAAAACCAGCTTTCTCCAAAACTCCTATAGCATTTTGGCTGAAGAAAAATGATGATCTCTCTAGATTTTTCACTTTGGTCTTTATTTTATTAGTTAATTTTGCAAAATTTCAAATTTTGCCCTTATTTCCCTTATTTTTCTGCTGATTTTTCTACCCTTACCATCTAGCCATCTCAATTTTAGGCTTAATTTCCCTTTAACTCCTCCCTCTTTTAACACTTAAGCTATTTAATCATTTTAGCAAATTTTGCATTTGTTACAATTTAGTCCTTTTTCATTTAATTGACTAATCAAACGTTAAAATTTCTTAACTAAACTTTAATAGTAACTCAATAACACTCCATAAATATTTTTAAAAATATTAAAGGCTCGATTTTCAAATTTGAGGTCTCGATACCTCATTTTTTACCCGTTTGACCTAATAAATTCTTTTAATTCACCAATTTCAGTCATTCACAAATTCTTCTAAATTCTCACTTGACTCATAATTATTAAACTACTATCTTGTTCAGTCTTACTTGCCGAATTTAATGATCTCAAATCACCATTTCCGACACCACTGAAAATTAGGCCGTTACAACTCTCCCCTCCTTTAAAAATTTCGTCCTCGAAATTTGTTACCTAAAAATAGGTTTGGATATTGTGATCTCATTGATTCCTCTGTTTCCCAAGTTGCCTCCTCCAAACCATGTCGATGCCATAATACTTGAACCAGTGGTACTCGTTTGTTCCGTAATTCTTTAACTTAATGAGCCAAAATCTTCACCGGTTCTTCTAAATAAGTCATATCTGGTTGAAGCTCAATTTTAGTATGAGGAATTACATGTGAAGGATCTGATCTATACTGCCTCAACATAGACACATGAAACACATTATGAATCTTTTCTAGTTCCGAAGGTAAAGCCAACTGATAAGCTACAAAATCAACCCTTTCCACAATCTCATAAGGTCCGATAAATCTCGGACTCAATTTTCCTTTTTTGCCAAACTGTAATACTTTCTTCCACGGTGAAACTTTTAAGAATACTCGATCACCCACTTCATATTCTATGACTCTTTGTTTCAAATCCGCATATGACTTTTGACGGACTGAAGCAGCTTTCAGACTATTTCGAATAATCTAAACTTTTTCTTCGATTTCCCGAATCAAATCAACCCCAACTAATTTAGATTCACTCAATTCAGACCAACACAATAAAGTCTTGCATTTCCTACCATAAAGAGCTCCAAATGGTGTCATTTTTATGCTAGACTGATAGCTATTATTGTAAGCAAATTCAGCTAAAGGTAAATACCTTTCCCAACTATCACCAAACTCAAGTATATAGCATCTTAACATGTATTCTAGAATCTGGATTACTCGCTCTGACTGTCCATCTGTTTGAGGATGAAATGCTATAGTGAAATTTAATCTGGTGCCTAGAGCTTCTTGTAATTTACTCCAAAATCTTGAAGTAAACGAGGATCCCGATCTAAAATGATAGATACTGGAACTCCATTTAATCTCACAATCTCTGACACATACAATTCTGCTAATTTCTCAAGTGAAAAGTCTATTCTGACTGGGATAAAGTGTGCTAACTTTGTCAATCTATCAACAATCACCCATATCGAATCTTTCTTTCTGGGAGTCATAGGTAATCCGGATACAAAATCCATTGTAACATGTTCCCATTTCCACTCAGGAATC
Organism: Gossypium longicalyx; assembly: GCA_025698465.1. Classification (NCBI taxonomy): domain Eukaryota; kingdom Viridiplantae; phylum Streptophyta; class Magnoliopsida; order Malvales; family Malvaceae; genus Gossypium; species Gossypium longicalyx. Next base: position 21,817,132 of record CM047004.1, read on the forward strand.
ATAATAGGTTGTAATTAACCTCTTGGCACTTGATGCTCTGCTTTGACTTGCTGACAAATCAAACATTTTGCAACAAATTCTAAAATTTCTCTTTTCATACCAGGCCACCAATATATCTTTTTTAGATCATCATACATTTTTGTACTGCCCGGATGAATAGAATACATACTATTATGTGCTTCAAAAAGAATTTCATTTTTCAAATCAGAATTGTCTGGAACATAAATCCTGTTATGATAACGTAACATACCATCATCATCAATACTAAACTCTGAATCTAATTTTTCCCGAACCATTTGTCATTTCAGCATCAAATTTGGATCCTCATCCTATAGCTTCTAAATTCTTTGAAGAAACATGGGTTTCACTTTCAATTCTACTAATACAACACCTTCTTTATTAAGATCCAAATGAGCATTCATTGCCCGAAGTGTAAACAAGGATGACTTTCAACTAAGTGCATCAGCAACTACATTAGCTTTCCCTTGATGGTAGTCAATAACCAAATCATAATCTTTCAGTAATTCTAACCACCGTTTCTGTCTCAAGTTCAGTTCTTTCTGAGTCATCAAGTATTTCAAACTTTTGTAATCTGTATAAACATAACACTTCTCACCATATAAATAATGTCTCTAGATTTTCAAAGCAAAAACAATTGCAGCTAACTTAAGATCATGTGTAGGGTAGTTCTTTTCATGTGGTTTTAACTGCCGTGAAGCATAAACCACCACTTTTCCTAACTGCATTAACACACAACCTAAACCATTCAAAGATGCATCACTGTACACAATATACGGTATACCTAATTCCGGTTGAGTCAAGATTGGAGATTCTGTTAACATTTTTCTTGAATTGATCAAGCTCTATTGACACTCATCAGACCACAGAAACTCAACATTTTTCTGTAACAATTGAGTCATGGGTGAAGTAATCATGGAAAAATTCTTTACAAAACGGCGATAATACCCTGCCAATCCCAGAAAACTTCGCACTTCAATTACATTTTTTGGTGTTTTCCAATTTACCACTACTGATACCTTGCTTGGATCCACATGAATCCCTTCAGCTGATACAATATGACCCAAAAATCTGACCTCATAAAGCCAAAACTCACACTTACTAAACTTTGCATACAACTGCTTTTCTCTCAAAGTCTGTAATACAACTCTTAAGTGCTGTGCATGTTCAGATTCTGTCTTTGAATAGACTAATATGTCATCAATAAATACCCCCACAAATCTATCCAAATAGGGCTGAAAAATCTGGTTCATTAATTCTATAAAAGCAGTAGGGGCATTTGTTAAACCAAAAGGCATTACTAAAAATTCGTAGTGACCATACCGAGTTCGGAAAGTAGTTTTCGGCACATCACACTCTTTAACCTTCAATTGATAATACCCAGATCTAAGATCTATCTTTGAAAACACTGTAGCACCTTTTAATTATCAAACAAATCATCAATACGAGGTAATGGATATTTATTTTTAATTTTTACCTTGTTCAGCTATCTGTAATCAATATACAATCGCAATGAAACATCTTTCTTTTTCACAAATAAGACAGGTGCACCCCAAGGTGATGTACTCGGTCTGATGAACCCTTTATCCAATAACTCTTGCAACTGTGTCTTCAACTCTTTTAACTCTGCTGGTGCCATTCTATACGGTGTTATTGATATCGAAGCCGTACTTGGAATCACATCAATTACAAATTCAACTTCACGATCTAGAGGTAAACCAGGTAATTCCTCAGAAAACACATCAATAAACTCGTTAACAACTGGTAATTGTTCCATCTTCAATTAATAATCCTGAGTATCAAGAATATAAGCTAAAGATGTTTTATTACCCTTCTGAATCAATTTCTGAGCTGTAAAGGCTGAAATTCTAACATCATCCTTTCTACTTCCAAATTAAGTTGAGATTGTTTTCCCTATTTGAGATTTTAAATCAATCTATTTTTCTCTATAATTCACTATGGCATCGTGTTTAGTCAACCAATCCATTCCAAGAATAACATCAAATTCTCAGAAAGGTAACAACATTAAATCAGCAGAGAATTCACAGCCTTGTATTTTCAGTGGACAATTTCGACATATTAAATTAACTGACACACTTTGCCCTAACGGATTAGTGACTTGCACATCAAGACCAGTGGACTCAACAGTCATTTTCTTTTTTGACACTAATGTAGTTCAAATATATGAATACATAGATCCAGGGTGAATTAAAGCATGCACAGAATTATCAAAAAGATAGAAAGTACCAGCTATCACATCTGGAGCAGAAGCTTCTTCCCTTGCCCAGATAGCATATGTACGTGCAGGTGCTCTAGTTTCTGATCGGGCTATTGTATCTCTCATTCTAGAACGAACAGTCCCAGTAGCACTGCTTTGACCTGAATGTTTACTTTTCTAAGAAGTATTTACTTGCTTCTCACTTTGTTCTCTATCTTCTTTTAACAATTGAGGACAGTCCCGAATAAAATGGTCGGTTCCACCACATCTATAACAAGCTCCAATTTTTCCCCAGCATTCACCAGAATAAAATCTACCACAATTTCTGAATCTAGGTCTCGAAACATTTTGCGCCTTACTAGCACTAGCTGCTGGTTTAATGTTTACTCTGACATCTCATTGAGTTGTCCTACTTTTACTCGATCGTTCTGGAATTGAAATAGGTCTATTAGAATCATCTCTGAACTTTTTAATCAAAAATGTCAGAGTTGATTTAGAGGAACTTCTTTTGTATACTTCTTTACCTCTTTTTTCTTTTTGCATCTTTCTGTTATACACTTCTTCCATTTATTGAGCTTGATTAGACAAAACCACAAATTCTCGAATCTCTGTGCCTCCAATCATCATTTTGATTTCATCATTAAGTCCCTCTTTGAATCTAATACACATTTCTTCTTCTGTCGGTACAACATCCTGAGCATATCTACTGAGATACACAAATTCCCTTTCATATTCGGCCACCGTCTTATTCCCTTATCGAAGATCAAGAAAATCCCTCTTCTTCTTATCTAAATATCTCTTTCCCACATACTTCTTTTTAAACTCATTTTGAAAGAATTCCCAGGTAAGTTTATCTGCAGGTACCACTGCCTCAATGGTTACCCACCAATTATACGGTTCTTTTTTCAATAGTGAAACTGCACACCTCAAGTAGTCTTCTGGAGAACACATCATCTGTTTAAAAACTCTCTCCAAGTTATTTAACCAATATTCTGCTTTAATCGGATCATCATCTGATCTCCCTTAAAATTCTTCAGCTCTAAACTTTCTGAGTTTCTCGATCAATTTTCTTTTGCTAGATTCATCCATTGACGGAAGAGCAACTGGGGTTGTAACTGGTGGTACAGTAGGGGGAGGAGGAGGTTGTTGTGCCTGACTTCTTCCTTGTATTGTTTTATTATACCACTGATTCATTAACCCATAAATCGTATTTTTAAGTTCTTCCTCTCTCATCAAAGAAATCAGAACATTACTACTTATTCCCTACTCAGAAGTCTGTACTCTACTATTAACTTCCTCTTCTTAATCAGCACCCTTGGGTCTATCAGACATCTTTACAATCTATAACAAAAATTAATAGTTAGATCAGACCATTCACATGACACTATAACAGATTTATATGGCATGTATTTCTCAACAATTTACACATCATATTCATTCCAAGAATCCACTAAATCAAAGCTCTGATACCAATAAATGTAACACCCCCAACCCGCATCCGTTGCCAGAACAGGGTTACAGGATGTTACCGGAGTTTACAAAATAATTTCACATAATTCCACTATTTACTTATGTTCATATCAAAGCTGTCCACTTGCGTCACAATCACTAAATTATTTATATCTTGAGCTACGGAACTCTAAATTAAGATCTGCTAACTCAAATATATTTCTACCATAAAATTTTCATAATTTATGGATTAGCCAATAAGTACAGTTTATTTTTTAAAATTAACCATGTTCTGTTGTTTGACAGCTTCAACCTTTCTTTACTAAAAATTAATTATCTCATAGTACGAGATTCGAATGATGTTCTTGTTTGTTTCTTCTAAAAATAGACTCATTAATAATTTAAACATAAAAATTTTAACTCATAATTATTTTTATAAAATTTTTAATGATTTTACAAATTCAAAATAGGGGAGTTCAAAATCACTCTAACATTATCTCACAAAAATTCAAATATCTCATAATATGAAATTCTTTTGCTTACATCGTTTATTTTATGTGAAACAAGACTCAATAATATTTAATTTCATTTTTTTTCAACCTCTAATTCGATTTTCATAATTTTTGGTGAATTTTCAAAGTTGAACTAATACTACTGTCCAAAAACTGTTTTAGTGTTAGCTAGTTTATAACATCTTCACTTCATTTCATTTAAACCCTATACATGCCATATAAATCTTTAAACATAAAACAAAAGCTACCGGAATTGATCTGGATAGTGCGTTTTGTTGTGATGATCCGATCTACCAACTTCACTTCAATTCAATCCACACAAAGACATCAAACACACACAGATAAGCTTATTGAAACTTAGTAAGTCCATAGGTTCAAAAGTAAAGCTTACCAACATAACATTTCCAAACAATAACAAAACATTTACTAAATTTCCCTGCCATCCACAACCACTGTTATTATACTTCACATAGTTGGCTCAACATTAACTTCTAATCGATCTCTTTCACTTTAATTCACACTTCATGTATAAATTATTATCAAATTAGGAAACGTCTTGTGAAATTGAGTACGTCATTTGTTAAGTGCCACAATTCACAACTCAGTATGGTTTTCTTCATTGAAATACCATACCTATATTTCACAATTCAGTATCAGAATGTCATACCTACGTTCCATCACTCGGTATAGGAAATGCCATACCTACATTCACATTTTTGCCACGATTTAATCATGGACTTACTTTCACCTCATTGTGCCATAATTCAGTATGGATTTCCATTGAAATTTCATACATACATTTTGCCATAACTTAGTATGGATTTCCATTGAAATTCCATACCTACATTTCACATTTTATCATGGATTAACCATACATTTTTCTGTCAATTCATCACCAAATACTGATTTAACGTACTCAATTTCTGTGTTTTCCCTAATTTGAATTTCCACCTTATTATTACTATTATTTAATCAAAAATTTTCACAATCCCATAGCAAATTCATACTTAATAACACATTATATCATTCAATCATTCACAAACAAACATGTAAATTCAACCATATGAACTTACTCGGCTGATTTGTAGAAGATATTGAAATTTGAGGACTATTCTGCAACTTTTTCTTTTCCTCGTTCGTCTTTGGATTCTTGATCTATAATATAAAATATTTCCACTCATTAGCATTGATTTCATTTCTATTCACTTCACAATTTATGCTCTTCAATTTTCAAAATTACACTTTTACACCAAAATTTGTAATTTTTACAATTTAGTCCCTGCTCAATTAACCCATCAATTGAACTAATTTTTATCAATTAACACTTTATTCTATCATTATAAACTATTTCATAACCTTTGATATTTAGAATTCCAACACCAACCTCTAATTTACAATTTTTTCACAATTAGGTCTTAAATACCATTTCCTATCAAAATCACTTAATAAAACCATCTTAATATGAAATTAAAACTTCAATTTCATGATAATTCATCATAAAATTCCCTTACTCAACCAGAGAAACTTCCAATTCCACCCACCAAATCAAAAATTAATTAATTTTATAAGTGGACCTAATTGTAAAAGTCATAAAAACATAAAAATTATCAAGAAAAAGCAAGAATTAAACTCACATGATGTAAAAATATGAAAAACCAGCTTTCTCCAGAACTCCTATAGCGTTTTGGCTGAAGAAAAATCTCCAGAACTCCTATAGCGTTTTGGCTGAAGAAAAATGATGATCTCTCTAGATTTTTCACTTTGGTCTTTATTTTATTAGTTAATCTTACAAAATTTCCAATTTTGCCTTTATTTCCCTTATTTTTCTGTAGATTTTTCTACCCTTACTGTCCAGCCATCTCACTTTTAGGCTTAATTTCCCTTTAACTCCGCCCTCTTTTAACACTTAAGCTATTTAATCATTTTAGCAAAATTTTCATTTTGTTACAATTTAGTTCTTTTTATTTAATTGACTACTCAAACGTTAAAATTTCTTAACCAAACTTTAATACTAACTCAATAACACTTCATAAATATTTTTAAAAATATTTATGGCTCTGTTTTCAAATTTGAGGTCTCGATACCTCGTTTTTGACCCGTTTGACCTAATAAATTCTTTTAATTCACCAATTTCACTCATTCACAAATTCTTCTAAATTCTCACTTGACTCATAAATATTAAATTACTATCTTGTTCAATCTTACTTGTCGGATTTAGTGATCTCAAATCACCGTTTTGGACACCATTGAAAATTAGGCCGTTACATGCCTACCCCGATCAAAACATATATTCCTAATCTCTCTAAGCTCGAGCCTCTTGATGGAACTAACTACCTTTGTTGGTTCCAAAGGATGGTCATATTCTTTGAACTGCTTGAAGTTGACTATGTCCTCTTCAATCCACCTGTCACCAAAGAACACAAAGATTTCGTCATTGTTCCCAGAGACTTGGATGTTGATGCCACAAAGGTTAAATTTGGAAAGGTCAATAAAATGGTCAAAGGTCACGTGTTAAGCCATATGGCTATCAACCTCTTTGACCTATTGGTCAAAACCAAGTTAGCTAAGTCTATTTAGGATACATTGGAAAAGAAATATAGAGCTGATGATGGTGGGTCAAGAAATATGTCATTGTAAAGTGGCTCAAATTTCCAATGCCCAATGATAAACCAATTATGGATCAAGTACACGTCTATGAGAATTAAGCCACCGGCATCCTAGTTAAAGGGCTGGAAATGTGAGAAATTCTCCAGGCAAACGTCCTGATTGAAAAACTGTTGAAATCTTGGTCCGACTACGGTAGTCTTTTGAAGCATAAAAAGCAGGACATTTTGGGAGTAATTATTAGCCATATGAAGATTGAGGAAGCCAGTTGTCTAAAATATTAGGCCTTAATAACCTCAAGTAATTTCCTTTAAAAACTAACATTGTGGAATATGGTTTTGGTTCTGGTCCCAAATTGAACAAGTTTAAAAATGTTGGGAGTTAAAAAAATATAGTAAAACACTAGAAAAAAAAGGCTATCAACTTCAAGAAACTAGGAAAGAATAAAAAAAACCCGACAATCCTGTGAAATGCTACGTGTGTGGTAGAGCTAGACACAAAGCATATCAATGTTATCAACGCTCTAACAACTAGAAAGAAAACAAACCACAAGCAAATCTAGTTGAAATTCCAAATAAGGTGATAGTTGTTGTGGTTTCCGAAGTAAACCTGGTCAAGAATAATGTCGAGTGGATTGTAGACAAAGGCGCCTCCAAACATTTCTGGACTAACAGAGAAATGTTAACTGAGTTTGAAAGTGTAGCTAAAGGTGAACAAGTCTACATGGGTAACTCTAGCAGCTCAGAAGTACGTGGTAAAGGAAAGAATTTTTTGAAACTTACTTCTGTCAAAACATTAGCATTAAATAATGTCCTTTGTGTACCTGCCCTGCGTAGGAATTTAATTAGTGGTGGATTATTGAATAAGGAAGACATTAAACTAATCTTTGAATCTGATAAACTCATACTTTCCCGTAATGAAGATTATGTTGGGAAAGGTTATCTGAGTGGAGGGTTATTTGTAATTGAGACTATTTTTAATAATAATAATAATAATAATAATAATAATAATAATAATAATAATAATAATACACCACCACTTCTGCTTATATTGTTGAATCTTTTGACATGTTGCATGCTAGATTAGGTCATATGAATATTCATTCTCTTAAAAAAAACTCATAAAAATGAATTTACTCATTAATCTAGATTATATTAGCTTTAATAAATGCAAAATCTGTGTTGAAGCCAAGCATGTTAGACCTTCCCTAAAAACTATTAATGATAGGATGACTGAACCGTTAGAACTAATTCATACTAATCTAGAAAACTTTAGAAACACAAAGTAAAAATGGAAAGCGCTATTATATCACCTTTGTAGATGGTTACTCTAGATACACAACGGTTTATCTCCTAAGATCAAAAGATGAAGCTGATAAAACTTTTCTTTTCTTATAAATCAGAAGTAGAAAACCATATTGATGAGAGAATAAAACGTATTTAGATTCGATAGACATGGTGAAAATGACACTAATCTTCTTAAAGAGGTTTGTAAGGAAGACAATATTATACATGAATTTGCTCCTTATTTCCCCCAACAAAATGGCACAGCTGAAAGGAAAGATAGAACTCTAAAAGAAATTATGAATGTTTTACTTCTAAGTTCTGGTTTACCTGACAGTATGTGGGGGGAAGTCATACTTTTTGCAAACCATATTCTTAATAGAGTGCCTCATAAAAAGTTGGATTATACCTCATATAAATTGTTAAAAGGTGATGTCTCTAATCTAAATTACTTGAGAGTGTAGGGGTGTTTAGCAAAAGTAGGTTTTCCTATTTTTAAAAAGAATACTATCAGATCTAAAACTGTTGATGTTTTTATTTGTTGGATATGCTCTAAATATTGTCGTATATAGATTCATGTCTTTGTATGATCATTCTATATGTGAATCTAGAGATTTTTTATTTGAGAATGTTTTTCCATTAAAAAAATCTAGCATAAATACTGATATATAATTAGATGAACATATTTCTTCTTCTAGTACATATAATAGAAATACTCTTAACGATGATGTGGAATCTAGAAGAAGTAAAAGACAATAGATTGCCACTAGTTTCAGACTTGATTTACTTACTTCCTTTGTAACAGAGATTAGTGATTTAAACTTAATAAGTGGTTCTATTACTTATGCATTTTTAATAGATGAAGATCTAAAAACATATGATAAAGCCATAAAATCAATAGATGCAAATTTTTGGAGAACTATTATTAATACTAAGCTAGAATCTATTATGTCTAATCATACTTACAAACTAGTAGACTTGCCTAAAGGATTTACACCTATTAGTAACAAATGGGTCTTCAGAAAGAAACCTAGATTAGATGGGTCAATTCAAAAGTATAAGGTAAGACCAGTTGTTAAAAGATTCACTTAGAAATTTGGAATAGATTAGTTTGATACATACTCTCCTGTGATTAAGATCTCAACCATTCATGTTTTGTTTGCCTTAGTTGGTACATCAGATGGATGTGAAGATAGCTTTCTTGAATGGAGATTTGGATGATAAGATCTACATGGAACAACATCCAGGATTCATGATGTAACACCCTAAACCCGACCTAGACGTTATGGCCGAATCTGACGATGTCACATGGAATGGGGTTTGAAATCGAGATTGACAAGTAAAAATTGTTCCAGTTAATTAGCTTTTATTTTATTCAGAAAAATGTGAACTAGATGATTTACCTTAAAACATGTATTTTAAGCAGAAGCTTTTGAAACCAATTATTTTACGAAACTGAAAATCTTAGTTTTTAGTAAAATCGTGTTTTGTTGAGTTGCAAAAAAAAAAATCCATAAAAATAGTATAAAATCCCAAATTTAAACCAAACGGTCCAAAGTCCCAACATTACAATAATAAATACCCAAAATAATATAAAAACAAAAGCTGTAATAAAGCAGTTTAATAGTGGTGGTCATCATCGAGCCCTCTGCTGCGCCGATCCCTCTAAGTCTAGGGATTACCTGTACAGATTAAATGAAAAAAGGGGTGAATTTTCACAACTCAGTGTGTAACCCCTATAGAAAACATACATACAAATACACATCAGGAAATAATCAATTACAGTCTGGGGCCTGAGCCCATTACAGATTCAGTTTGGGCCTTGGCCCATTCGGATACAGTCTCAGATATAATTTAGGGCCTTGACCCATCTCAGATAAAATATACAATAGCAGGAAATCAGAATCCTACCCACCAGCCTCTACACACCATCTCCGTCCATCCCTACACACTATGTGGGGATTAAATCAACCCACCCATCCCTACAACTTTTGATGATTTTCCAAAGTTAGACTACTACTGCTGTCCAAAACTATTTTAGTGCAGAATGTTGATTTCCAAGTTTATAACACCCTTATTTCCTTTCTCTACAAATTTTCACATCATTTCCTCTTATTTCTCTTATTTCTCGATAGCAAGCAATTTCAGCTTTTTGTCGAATCCTATTTTCTGCGTTTCGGGTACACACTTGTATCGTTTTTGCTGCTTACGCAATCCCAAGATCACCAAAAACCTATAATCGATAATCCTAACTTTAGAATCGGTCTTAAACTAAGATTAAATTGTATTTACGTACCAAAAGGTCTAAGCTTGTCTGCTCATCACTTACCTTCTAACTTCGCACAATTCCACCACTACTCAACACGAGGGAGATAGCAACCAAAACGATTCGCTGTTGTAAAAATAACCATTCATCATTAACAAAGAGTTCAACAAAGTTAAGAAATAATTCAAAGCCAAAACCACTTGCCCAAACAACGCAAGAAAACGCATACCTTATACGCTTACCAAATGATCACCACTTCAAGTCAAATCAAAGAACGTTAATTCCAACCTCACGATCGACTCCTAAACAGTCAACAAAATACCCCTTAATCCCTTATCCAGAGTAACATTCGAGTTTAATAAAACGGAAACTTATCTTACAACACAATTGCATGCTTACACAAAAGGGAAAAGATGAAGAAAGACAACGAAAAAGGAAGGGGAATTCAAAGGAAATTCGGCACCAAGGATTTATTATTTAGAAAAAAAAGAGGAAAATTAAAAATTGAGAGTGGGAGAGGAGAGAGAGAATGTCAGAAAGGTGGAAAAGAGTCCAAAATTTGAAAAAAAAACTAAATAAAAAGATAATGCCTAAAAATCTGGTAACTCATCTTCTTAATTATCTCCTAAGCTCCCACAACAACTCCACTACTCGAAATTTCAATTTGACTAGGACTCCACCACACCACACGACCAAGCAACAATAATAATTCACTTACTCGAGTAGGGACTTGAACTCCAGACCTCCCACTCGCCAACACACATCTTAGCCACTAGACCAACAGGCCCATTCTGATATATTTTTACCAACTTTTAACTATAAGCCTATTGAAAAGAGATAGGGCTTTATTCATAAAAATACCACAATTTTCCCAAGTCAAGGCTTGAACTTGGGACCTCCCACACACACCCAAAACACTTAACAACTGAAGCAGATACACAGTTGTGTCATATTTTTACAAAAATAAAAATACACATTTTTGGGGCGTTACATATGATACCTGATATGGAATATAAAGCTTGTGTACTTAGAAAATCTTTGTATGGTCTCAAACAAGCTCTAAAATAATAGTATAAGAAATTTCATAAAATTATTCTCACTTTTAGTTTTCTTGTTAATGGTGCAGATGTATGTGTATTCTAATATGTTTAGTTTTGATTGTGTCATCATAAGTCTGTATGTGGATGACATGTTAATTTTCAATTCCAATATACAAGACGTTAATAAAATAATGAATTTCTTATTAACCAAATTTGAAATCAATGATTTGGAAGAGGTAGATATAATCTTAGGAGTTAGGCTATTAAATCAGAAAAGAGATTTACTTTTAACCAATTTCATTATATAGAGAAAGTGCTAAAAAAATTTTAATAGCCTTGATGTAATCCCTGTAAGAATTCCTTACATACAACTATTAAAAAAATAAAAGAAATAGTGTTTATTAATTAGAGTATGCTAAAATTATTGGAAGTCTTATGTTCTTGATGAACTACACTCAGCCTGATATTGCTTATGCAGTTAGTAGACTAAGTATATATACTCATAATCCTAGCAATGAGCATTGGAATGCTTTAAAGTGATTGCTTAAATACCTTAAAGGTACAATAACTTTGGAGTTGGATTTTATCGAATACCCTACAATCCTAAAGGGTTGTTGTGATGCAAACTAGATAACTGATAATGATGAAGTGAGCTTTACAAGTGGGTATGTTTTTACTTTAGGAGGAGTAACTATTTCTTGGAAGTCTACTAAATAGACTTGTATTGCTTGCTCCATGATTGAGTTAGATTTTATAGCTCTTAACTTAGTCCGGAAAGAGGTCGAGTGGCTTAGGAATCTACTTACAAAGATTCTTTTATGGGAAAAATCGAAACCTCCCATATCTTTATTATGTGACTCACAAGCCGTAATTTGCGTCACTAAAAGCTAAGCTTACAATGGTAAGAAGAGGCATATTTGTATAAAGCATGAATTTGTGAGACATTTAATAAAGAATAGAGTACTTTCTATGGAATACGTAAGGTCAAAAAGAAACCTAGTTGTAACACCCCATGCCTGACCCAATCGTCAGATCCGGGTTTAAAGTGCCACAAGTTGACCCGTTAGAAACACACCACTCATCCTTTTAAAATAACTATCCATTTTGGCGAGTACCCTTTTCCAACACGGTATTCCATTAATTTAATACTACTTTTTTTCCCTTTTTTTAAGAAAAATTTTTAAATTGTTAGCTCATCAAACTTAAATATTTAAATATACAAGAAATAGCCTTTGGCGGTAGCGTAAATAACATCCATAAACCACAAATAATGATAAGCCAACAAGGCTACCGATCAATTATTTGAAGATTTCAAAATAATGTTTCAAGTACAAATTAATGGTTTTAAAATGGTAGTATCTAACAGTTGTCCTAGCACCCCCAACAATTTTATGTTACCCAGGAAAATAAGAAGGCTAAAAAATGGTCGCAATTCTGGTTGTTTCCTTTCAATCACCACGCTCAACCTAAGAACCTAAACGAAAGAATAAACTAGGTAAGTTCATGAGAACTTAGTGAGTTCCAGGGAAATAAAACCCACCAATATTACCATTAGACATTAATAAATAGGACTCAAACTGATAGACTAGTTTGCCATATTTGGAGGATACGTATCCTTGATACGTAGATCAATTGGCTAATTTTATTGTGATCATATTCAGCTTTCTGACGGACAACACTAGTTTCTAACTCATACATGACAGTCATGGGCCTAACTGCTCCATGGATACACCACTTGTGTGGACTACCCTTTTATGACTAACAGGCTTACTTTACTTTTCAAGCAACGTACACTACCACATGCACCCTTTTTTCTCACGTACTCCCTTCCTTGTGCTAGCTGCTAATCAATGTTTCAAAGAACCAAATTTTCCTGTATCTTCATATTCGCTCATCAGAGCTATTTAATAATTATCACCTCAATATCCTCTTAACTTCCCCTATTTTTTGAGCATATATGTGTTCCCTTGAAAGGTCAGGTTTTCAACAATCACTGTTTACAACAAAGTTTCATATTGTAAGAAAAAATTTTTACAATGTGTCTTCTTTTTATCAATATACACAACATCCCCCTATTGCCTCCTTACACCAGTTTTGGTATAGAGCTTGTGCACCATGGTAAGAGTACTCATACCATGTACATACCAAGTTTTCTGGGTCTATTTAATTCTATATAACCTTGCATGCACTGACTCTTTAAATATGTTTCCTTATACATGAACACCAAAGACAAAGAAAAAAGCCATTTACCTGGTTGTACAATGATAATGATTAAACAATTTAACACAGATACCAAACATAAGGTACAGAGGAACTCACCAGAATACTTTACTCAAAACTTTGTCTACTCTATTGGTTCCTTCCCTTTAATATTGGGACCGTCTCCTAGTTCTTTCGTTAAAAAAAATAATACAACTTATTTAAACATAAAAAAATGACAAAAAACTTTACGATATAGCAAGAATCTGTAGACATGCAAACAGTTTCTAGATAGAAGTTTCCTTCATACCCAGTATTCAAAGAAATCTTACCAAACCTCTCTTACTTTAGCTTCCATCTATCTGGTAAAGCTTAATGGAAGGTTCAAGAATTTACCAGTAGACGACTCGTATAGAAGCTCTCTTAAGCTTTAACAGTCAACAACTTCGTTAGCAAATAAAAACTCTCATGGTTTCTTCGATAATAATGAAGTCTAGCAGAGAATATGCCTAAAAAATATTCTCTTTACTATCATACTATCACGCTATCCTCTTTATAGATAACTCACGTCCAAATCCCAATCAGGATTATCTCTAATCGTTACTCGCTCTCGTACAGTTTCACTAATTAATCACATCCTAAAAGGTTTTCCAAGTGTCCTAACTACTGATACGTTACCTTTATTAAGATGTTAGAAGACTTAAATGTGTCCCACAAGGGTGACGATCTTATTAGCGGGAAAGTCCATCTCATACGGTTCACACCATAATCAGCAACTTGCCACGCTGCAAAGTGGAACTCCTTTGTATTGGCAAAGTTCTATGAAACACTTTGCCATGAGGCTACCCTCCTTATCCTGTCTAAGCCACAACTTAGGAGGTATTTGCCAGCTTAGTATCCCAAATCGAGCCAACTCACCAACTAGGGTGTGACACTAGCTAATCTACTAACCAAAGGATTAAGTAGGAAAATGGTTCTTGATTCATCGAGAGAGATGAGTCTTAAGCCTAGTGCTTGAGGAATTCATGGTAGATGCCAAACTTAGTTCTCTAAGTTCAATGAGGTCAAATGAAACCACGGAAAAACTTATAGTGTACATTTTATCTATCTCTATGGTGAATGATGTATATGCATAAGGTTGAGTTCTTACTCTTAATGAATTCATAGATCAGGGTTTGGGTGGTCCTATTGAGACAGACTTGATGAATTCACTGACATGTGAGGTTGATTTTATTACTTTTAATGAGTTTATATCCCAGAGTTTGTGTAACAACCCACCTGGCGAAGTTTCTGTATTTGGTTACTATTTGGCGCATAGATGGTAAATTAAGGATAAATTTGGGTAAGTATACTATTTTTTTCTAGCTAAGTACAGAATTTTATGTAATCCCAGTTTGGCGAGCTCTAAGGTTTGACAAGCTCTTTTGTTAAGTATCTGCCCAACCTAGATGCTTTAGGCGAACTCGTTAAGTTCACAGTTGTTTATTTTTTTTATTATTTTAGTATGGTGATTTGGTTACTCAAGTTGAGGTCTAGTGAGAATAGAGCTAGACTACTGTAGGTGATAATACTTAAATTTTCTTAAGTGCACTTAATCACATGAATGAAGAGAGTTAGTGGAATTATCTGATTTTTCCACTAATCTTTGTCTCTGTTGCTTAATTATATAAGGATAACGGTGGTCTTTTTGAGATACTTTTATGTTTTCTTCTTCTTTTTTTATTTTCCATGAAAGTCTCTAAAAAAATTAAGCTTAGAAAACTTCATCGATGTGAAGGCTCATAGTATCTAGGTGACTTATACATTAGTACCAGCTCACTAGTAATTGCTAATGAACCCTTATGTTATCATTGTAGTCATTTACATGTTTTTCGTATTGTATGCATAGATTTTAGAATGGTGTGTGAGTAAGGAAACTTCATGATTCTAGATTAAGTGTTGTTGATTCTTGCATGCATGTTCAAATTTGATAGATTGATGATCTGGTATGTATAATATAACAACCCGTTTTGAGTCAAATCGGAACAGTGGTTTCAGGACCACAAATCTGAAGTCAAAATTATTATTTTATTATTATTTTAATGTTTACAGTATGATATAATAATTGTCTGAAAGTTTCGTTAAGAAATTTTATCGTTTGATTGCTCAATTTGATAAAAAGGACTAAATCGCGTAAAGTGCAAAAGTGTTGTTCTATTAGCTAAAGGTGTCAAATAGCTATAGAACCTTAAAGTAAGGGTCCTTAAGTAGTAATTAGACCATTATAATGGTAAGTGGACAATATTGGTCATTAAATGGATGGTTTAAATGGTTTATCATTAAGGTTATTTTTGTAATTTAGTTATTAAAGTAAGTCCAACCGAAAATAGGGCTAAAAGATGCCATTTTTGTTCTCAAACATTCATCCATTGTTCTTGCTTGCAAGTAAGTCCAATTTTGTCTCGTTTTTAATAATTTCTATGTTTTTGATATCATTGCAACTAGGTCTAGCTAGCCTAGGGACTATTTTGTAAAATTGTTAAAGATTTTGAATGTGGCCATTGATGAATAAGCATGTATTTTGAAGTTTCTTGATAGATTATGAATGCTTGTTGGTAGATATACAAGTTTTGAAAAGTGATTTTTGAGAAAAATGCAAAATAAGTATTAAATTGAGAAATGTTGAAACTTTGTGGTTAAAATGTGAAATAAATTAAAAATATGGGCCGTTAGGGACTAATTCGCAAATCTTCTAGCATGGGTTAATATTGAATTGCATGAATTTGTGATTTTATGAAATAAGGGCTAAATTGTAAAAGTTGTGAAATTCTAGGGGTAAAAGTGTAAATGTGCTTAAATGTGTGTTTTGGATTAAATTGAATATAAATATTATTAAATAAGTTAATTTTTAATATATTTAGATCAAGAAAAGTGAAATTCGGATCTAAATCGGGGGAAAACTAAAGTTATCGACTAATCGACCTGTTTCGTCATTTTTACAGTTGAGGTAAGTTCGTATATTATAAGTTTTGATACAAATATATTTCATATGCTTTGATATTGCATAATTTGTGAATATGAGACTATAGATATGATCGATAGTGATTTGACGACGATTTGACATTTGAAATCCTGGTTGAACCTTAGGAATAGTTTAGGATAATAGTGACATGTCATTAGAGGATACATTGAGTTGGCTTCGGGCCATGATATTAGCACTTCGTGTGTGAGTTATACCAATTTGGCTTTGGGCCATGATTATCGGCTGATTTGGCTTCAGGCCATAATATCAGTATTTTAGATATAAACTACCTTGATTTGGTTTCGGGCCATGGTATAGGTACTTAGTGTACGAGATTCTTGAGTATTCGACTTCTATTTCGAATGGTTCATTGGGTAAACGAAAGATGTGATTGAATATGAGAATAATATGAGATGGTACAGGTACGTACGTGACATGTATAAGCTTTGGTTAGAAGAAACTTGTGAAGAATATGATTGATATCATAATTGGGTATATGAAAGGTTTGCTAGCTAATATATGCTAAATGTTGATATATTCAAATTGTTGTATTATAATCATGAGATTGGATTAAGTGTATTGTATACGAGCTTACTAAGCTTTAGAGCTTACTTTGTTTATTTTTCCCGTGTTTTATAGTGATATCATGCTAGCTCGGATTCAGGGATTGTCGGAGATCGCTTCACACTATCCACCTATCATTTGGTACCTATGAACTTTGGTATTTTAAGTATATGGCATGTATAGGGGCTTTGAGTCATTTTGGTATATGTAGCATAATTTTGGCCATTTGTGTTGGCTTGTGAATATTATGTGTTTGGTTTGTGTTAGCCATGTAAGTTGGCTTATTTTGGAAATTATGTGGTATATGTATATATGTATTAATGCCTCTTAGTAATTCGATTCATGTTTACTTAGGAATGGATTGTTGAATGCAACTTTCAAGGTAGTTAATGGTTGATGAATTGGGAATGGTTGTGCTTGTGGTTTTAGGAAAAGAAATGCTTAGTTGAAATGGTACATATAATTGCTTTGAGATTATGAATTGACATGATTTGAGTAGGCATAGTATGGTATTATAAGCATCTTAGATGTTGGCATTGAAATGGTATAAGTATTTTAGTCTTAGAAATGGTTGTTTTGGTTGCTTGTAAACATTATGAATTGTGCAATTGGTTTGATGTAGGTGTGTGCCAATTTGGGGTGGCAAAATGGCTTAGTAAATAGCCTATTTTTGTCCACACGAGCAGAAACACGGTCATGTGTCTCAGCCGTGTGTGACACACGGTCATGTTACACGACCATGTGTCCCCTGGTGTTGATTTTGAAACCAAGTCAGTATGATCCACACGGCCTCACACACGAGCGTGTGACTTGGCTGTATGCCATAAGTCAATATACCCTACAGGTTTGGTAGGGCCTAACACACGGTCTGGCACACCGGCGTGTGTGGCCACTTTAAAGGGTACACAGGCTAGACACACGGACGTGTGGTTGGCCATGTGACCCAAGTCAGTAAGCTCACTTTTTTGGACACAGGGTCAGACACAGGTTGGGACACGGCTATGTGATCCCATTTCGAATGTCCACACGGCCTGAGACACAATCATGTCTCTTGGCCATGTGAGTGACATAGCTGGGGCCCACGGGCGTGTGACCTTTGCGGTTTGGAAAAATTTTCTAAGATTCGTAAAAATTTATTGAGCTATCAGTTTAGTCCCAAACCACTCTCAAAGTATGTTTTGGGCCTTGTAGGCTCATAATAGGGACAATGTGGTTGTATTTGATTGGAATTACATTTGCTTAATGATATTTGATTTGAATTGGATGGTTGTTTAAGTTGTGAGTTCGATAATGCTCTGTAACCCTATTTCGGTGTTGAATACTGGTGAGGGGTGTTGCATATAAATATCTTTCTTTTAGCTTAAGAAGCTAATGAGGGTCCGAGCAATAAAGGCAAAGGACATGCTTTGTAGATTGTGCTAGAATTTCTGGTGAGTTCCTTCTTACTTCCATGTGCTATAAATCTCTTTGTTATATAATTCATGTAAGGTAAGTAAGAATGAGAAGAAAAAGTACAGAATAAAGACAAAAGCATTGTGACTGAGACAAAAAAAAGTGAAAAGTCAAGTGACAAAATAAAAATTCACAACAGTGAGAGAAAACTCAGTCATCAATGCACCAAAACTCGCTAAGCTGACCATAGTTGCTAGTTTTATACTATATTTTCCTATATGGAGATATACGGTAGGTGAGAGAGGGAGATAAAAGACGGTGAGCTTGGATGGGTCACTAAAAGGGGAGAGAGGGAATAATGTCATATGCCTAACTATTTCTAGTGTTTGAACCGTTTTGAGCCATATCTTTCTTTGAACTCATACTGTCCTAAGCTTTAGAATATTACAAGCCTAAAAGACCAATGTGACTTAAGTGTTCTCTGTGCATAATATTCTTGAATTACTAACCATTATACTCAATGAATACTTTTTGATTCACATGATTTTTTCTACTACATATCTATTTGATTTATGTTAATGGTGATATTGTTAAATCTTTGATCATGGGAATTACTTCTAATTTGTTAGTAATGTAACTTTGTAAGCTAATCTGATTTGCTTTAAAAAATTTCAAGGCATCGAACTATCAAGATTAAGTTACTTGTGTGGTAAGAATTGTTATATCTTTAATATTTGACAATTATGTTTTTAATAGTAATAAAATCCAATGGACGTCTTCTTATTGCATCCTTTGTATCTAAACTTGGTTTGCTTGAAGACAAGCAAAAAGTTAAGTGTGGGGGAGTCTAGGTGTGAGGTTCTTATTTTTATCCATCTTCACTAACTGTATCTTATTTTGAAGAAACAAACCAAGTTCATTTTTTATTTTTTATTTACGTTTTGTAAGTTGGTTTACTTTTATTTACAACTATTTTTTTCTTTTTGTTTTAATACCTTTTTTTTCATTTATTTTAATTATATGTTTACATTGCTTGAGGACAAGCAGTGACTTAAGTGTGGGGGAGTTTGATCTATCGTAATTTAATGTAGTAGATTAAATTAGTTTTCGCATTTAAGAAGCTTTAATACAATCAATTTTTTTTATGTTTTAGTCGACTTTTCATAACTTCATTTACATTCAATAAGAAGTGTAATTTAAGTATTTTATTGACCATAGGGGTCGAATAAGGCCTAAGGGTTATCTAATATACTTTGTGAGTGTGTAGGAGACCATTAAAAGGCATGCTAACTCGATACTGGTCACTGTGTTGCAACACAGAGAGTTTGGTATTGCAACATAGTAAGCAGAATAGAAGAATTCCAAGACTACCTTCGGTGATGCATCACAGCCTGAAGGTGTTGCTTGTGTCACAACACGCCCCTGAAGATACCTTGAATATTAGCATACTACCCTTGATGTCATGACACAGGCATTACAGTTTCGCGACATCTGTCCTGTACAGGAAGCACTTATGAGTCATTGGTGTTTTGGTGTACACAATCAAATGTTTAACATGAGAACGTTAGTTAATCTAGGTTTGAGGATGACAACTACCCTAATTCTATAAATAGACTCATTTAACACTTGTGATGGACAACTTTTGATATTCTAAGTTTTTCTTTGTAATTTAGTTTTTAGTTTTTCTTTCTTTCACTTAGGGTTTAGATTTCTTTTCAGTTCTTTTCTGTTTGGAAAACTTGATTTGTAGATGCAGTCAAACGTTTGAGGATTTATGCACTTCATCAATCGAATACAATCAACATTCACTAAACTTTATTCTTTATTTATTTTTTCATGCATATATTTATCATCAAGTTTACTATGTTTATGGATTCCATTAGGAACTAATCCTCTTATGGTGGATTAGCAAGTGGAGGTGTTATTAACTAATCGTTATGTAGCGTTTCCTTAGCAGATCAGCTGTTTGGGAAAGGAAGAACTTAAACCCTAGGCTTGATGACCCTAAGAAGTCATTTAGGTGATCCATGAGCACCTTAACCCTGACCCGGTCTGGACGGTGAGATCGAGAGACAAGTAGTTCTTGTTAACTCATTAGTTTAGTGGAAGATTGAAAGATGCTGCTAGGGTAACGACTAATTGATTGAATAGAAACCTAAAATAAGAATTAGTTATAATCACCAAAGCGAGCTAATCACCCATGTCTAGATTTGATTAAGTTTATAAATTAAGTTTTTTAAAGTCTACTTTATTTATGCATCTTTTATTTCATCATTTATAAAAATCCAAAAATTTTTCTTTATATTTCATAGTACTATAATTTATTTAAACTACTAATTAGATCTATTGGCGTTTAGGTTAGAATTAATCTAGTACTCACCTCTCTTGGGTACGATCCTCGGAGTACTCACCTACTTTGTTGTAACTATATTACAACCTAACCAATATACTTGCGAACACCACCTCAATTCCACATATTTAGTTGCAGTATTCACACTCTAGACATTAGTACGTCTGGAGGCGGTCAGTACGATAAATGGCTTAAACGTCATTTCAAACTATTAATGATTTCATTCAAACTTTAGTAAAGCCACAAGTATCATATATTTATATGTATAACTTTGTAATAATTTTATAAAGCTTTCGCCAAATTATTTTGCTATAGTCTAGTCCAATTTTGAGTAGTGACACATCAAACTCGGATCTTATCATAGGTCAGGTTTGGCATGTTACAGTTTGGGTGGTCCTAGTGAGACGGACTTGATAAATTCACTGAATTTAAATTTTAAAGGATGAATTTAATAAATGCTCTTAATGATTTCATAGTCCTGAGTCAGATGATCTATATTGAGATAGACTTGTTACAATCACCTACGTAAGTGTGAAGAACTAGCCACCTTTTATGAAAGGCATTGGGTAGCCTTTCTAGAGCACTTACGTGTAACTACCCAATTTCGGTGAGGTCAGAACAGTGGTTTCGGGACCGCAAATCTGAGTTAAAAATAAAAATTATTTTATTTTATCTTATGGTTGACATCTTGATAGGAAGGTCACATGAAAATTTTGATACAAAAATTTTATCGATTGTGTGGTTAATTAGGTAAAGGACTGAATTGCATAAAATGCAAAAGTTGTATTCAAGTAGCTATATGTTTCAAATAGCTATAGAATTCAAAACTTAAGGTCTTTATATGGTAATTAGACCATTGAAGAGTAGTTAGTAGATATTTTAATGACTCATTCTTGGAAAAATTAAAAAAGGCAAGGGACTAAATTAGAAATCACTAAAATTAAAAGATGGAAATTAAATAAAAAGAAATATTCATCTAATTTCATATCATCTTCCCCAAAATTTCTATGGAAACCCTAGGAGAGAGGAAGACAACTTACCAAGCTTGAAAAGGTATGAAATCAAGTCTCGTTTTTAATGATTTTTATATTTTTGAAACTGGGATAGTTAATCTCTCTATTTAGGGGACTAATTTGAAAAGTTATCAAGGTATGAAATTTGGGTCATCGATGAATATGCTGAAAATTTTAAATTTATGGTAGAAAATGAAAAGTTATTCATAGATAAAAACTTTTACAAATTAATTTTTGATGAAAACTTGATTTAGGGACTAAAATGAAAAATGGTAAAAACCCATAGAAATTTTTGAAATTTGTGAAAAATGTGTGTTGTAAATGTTGCTTATAAATTTTGGCTAGGCTTGGAAAGAGGGTTAAATTTCATGAATTTCATTTTTCGAGCCTAGGGACGAAATCAGAATTTTTGAAAAGGATAGGGGCAAAATGGTAATTTTGCCTAGGATGCAATAGAATGCGAATGTATATGAAATGTGATAGATTAATAGTTAAATTTATCCATATAGATCCAGAAAGACCAACTACAGAGCTAGATCGAGGAAAGCAAAATGTTTCGGATTAGTTGAAATTAAAAAACGAACCATTTTCAAGGTAAGTTCGTGTAACTTAAAAATGTATGTTAATATGCTTGAATTGAATTGTATGATTGTGCTGTTATGTGTGAAATGATATATATACATAATGAAATGTATGTTAATATGCTTGAATTGAATTGTATGATTGTGCTGTTATGTGTGAAATGATATATATACATAATGAAATAGTTTTAAGTTGTGTAATATGGACAAATTATCGTGTTTCAGTCGAATGTTGAATTTTGATTGGTTGAAAATAACGGTGTATATGTTGCAAATAGAATTTAGCCTAGACGGGTAATTCTAATGTGAGCCCTCTTGAGTTTGGTTATAAATTGGATTTAGCCTGGACGAGTAATCTATATTAAGCTCTTTAGAGCATATGCTACGGATAGGATTTATCCTGGACTGGTAATCCTATGGTAAAATGTACGACTCAAGGGTATGCCTTTTCATTATGTAATCAATGGGTACTTTTGCACATGTGTATATTACCCGAACATCCATCGAGATTTCAATAGTTAAACGGAAAAGACTCTTGAAGAGTGGAAAGGTGAAATTAATGGAAGCTTGTAATATGATAAGCTCATCTGTGTTTACTTGATTTTCATATGAGATTATGTGACTAACTTGTTTAAATAAGTGTATGTGTTTAGGTAACTTACCCAAAATTGATGGAATATGTAACACCCCTCACCCGTATTCAATGCCGGAATAGGGTTACAGAGTATTACCGAACTTACAACAAAATTACATAAACTTTTCACATACACATGATCATTTCATACATTCATCATTCAAACTCAATCAATTTGTCCCTTATACGAGCCTACGGGGCCCTAAACATGCATTGAGATTGGTTTGGAACTAAATCAATAACTTTTAAAACATTTGAAACACTTAGAAAATTTTTCTCAAAACAGGGGGCACACGGCCTTGTGGCTAGGCCGTGTGTCTCCCACGGGCACTAGACATGCTCGTGTCATAGGCCATGTAGACATTTGAAATGGGAGCACATGGCCGTGTCCCAACCCGTGTCCTGCCCCATGTAACTCTCTGACTTCGGTTACACGGCCAACACACATGCCTGTGTGGCTAGCCCGTGTGCCCTAAAATGGTCACACACACCCGTGTGCCAGGCTGTGTGCTAGGCCGTGCCAAACTTGTAGGGTATACTGACTTATACCACAAGGCTAAGTCACACGCCCATGTGTGAGGCCGTGTGGAGCATACTAACTTGATTTAAATTACAACACCAAGGGACACACCGCCATGTAACAAGACTGTGTGTCACACACGGCTAAGACACATGCCCGTGTATATGCCCATGTGGACAAAAATAGGCTATTTACCAAGCCAATTTGCCACCCAAATTTCATGCACCTACACCACAATACAAGGGCACCAACTCAAGGCATAATATGCATTAAATCAATCTCATAGCAAACACATTCCATACCATTTCATTTCCCATCATTACAAATCACAAAATACCATAATAAACCATCTAATTTCATGCCAAACTAGATCTTCACAAAACATCAAAAGACCATTTACAAATATACATTATTATGCTCAATTTCACAAGTTCACAAATCATCAATTTAATACTCAATATGCCTATTATCATCAATCATCACAACCAACTCATTATACATAAGACATAAGCATATATATACACATAATTCAAATATACCAATTATACCAAAGTTAAGCCATCACCCATGGCTATATATATACAAACTAAAATATAGACATTTATAATGCTAATTCATTTGGCCAACATCATTACCAAAACATAACCATTCATAATCCATTTCCAAATGATAAAACTCACTACCAAGATACATATCATAATGACCATAATCCTATACATGCCATATGACCAAACCATAAGCTCAAAAGTACCAAAGTGATGATTGGATAGTGTGACGTAGTCTCCGACGATCCTTGAATCCGAGCTAAATTTGAAATCACTATAAAACATGAGAAAAATAAACAATGTAAGCTATACAGCTTAGTAAAATCATATGAAAAACGGTAAGCAAATCTCATCAATTTATTACCAATCAAATAATTGAAATAAATGAACAATTCAATTAAGCCTCAAGGCTATCAATATATCATTCACATAACTTACCAAAGAATTCATCAACTCCATAATTTCAATATTCAAATAGTATTCCGTAAATACCTGAACCAATCCGTAACAAACTCATACTAAAAAAAAAACAATGCCGAATACTCGAATTCTCGCACACTAAGTGCCAATACATAGCTGAAGCTATTTCAATCTTGCACACTAAGTGCCATACATAGCTGAAGCTATCTTGAATCGCACACTAAGTGCCATGCATAGTCGAAGCTATCTCGAATCGCACACTAAGTGCCATACATAGCCGTATTGTTGTCAAATATGACTGTTGGAAACACAAAAATTTACACACTTTTTCATACCCTTTTAAACTTAAATTCATGCGAATTCGGTTAAATTCTTGTTGAAAAGTAATTAATTTTTATAAAATAATTAAAGTGCACTTAAAATATATGTACATTTTTAAATTTAGTTAATTTATAATTATTTTTGATGAATTTTGGTTATTTTCGACAGATTTGCACAAAGGGCGAAAAATGGCTCGGCACACACTGCTAGAAGCACAAAACCAAGAAGCAATTTGAAGTATCGAGGCAAATTAATTTCAAGCCTAAGATGATCCAATTATGTGTATTAATTCATAATATAATTAATTTTAATTTATACCCAATTTAATTTGGGCTAAATAAATTATTATTAATTAATTATGGAAAAAGTGGTCTAGTTGAACCGAACCGATTGAATTGAACCGTCCAAGGATTGGGCAGCCCAAAACCATCCATATGCTGACCCAAATCAGCTTATTAGATGATTAATTAAAGCTTGCAAATAAGCCCTTGAAGACTTGTCAAAGTTGCATTCAAGCCCCTCCAAAATTGGTGGCTTTATGGATTTGCCCCAAGCCATACTTAGCAAAGTTGAAAGCATCAACTTTGCCACTTGTGTGGCTGGCCAAGGGAGGGCTCTTTGGCTGATAATTTTAGCTATTTTTAGCAGCCCTATTCAGCTATAAAAACCCCCTTAGCTGATCATTCAAGGCATACCACAATTCATTCACATCTCTTCTCTTTTCTCTCACTTTCTCCTCTCATTTTCCCATCCAAAATCCCTTGCTCTTGTGCCGATTTCTCCCCTTGTGAAAGGGTTATTCTTCAGCCATTTTGGAGACACATTGAAGTGTTCATAGCAGCCTTGATCGGTGAGGAAAACAAAGAATAAAGATGGACCAAACTTGTCAAGCCTTGAAGAAACACCGGATTTGATTCTTGTTCCCTATGTCTTTAATTTTTGTTGTTGTTATGATGAACATATCTATGAATATTTATGTTGTTGGAATGGTTAATTTAATCAGCTTAGCTTGAATTTAATTCATGTTGGTTTGATTTCATTTCATCTGCTTAAATTACTAAAATTGTGTCTATGCTATTATAGGCCTCGGTAAAATGCTTGATTAAGTAAAATCATGCCTAGGTTATTCTTGCATTACAATTGTGAGGTAGCTAATGAATTAATTATTTAAATGGATTGAAATTGTAATTAATGGACGTAATACTTAACTAGTGCATGTTTATTCTTGTAAGGTAGCTGAAGGTTAAATTAGCAATATATCTGGTTAAATTGCAAGATTATTGTGATTAAACTATTTCAAGATAGGGATACCTTATTACCTTACATAGTCTTTTATGTTCTTATTAGATTGAATTAGTCGTTTGAATTGACATTGGGATATGCAAGAGATTAGTTTAATTCAATGAGTATGTATGTACCATAACATGTTTGCTTATTAAAATCTGTTTAATCATTTGAATTAACATAGGGATATGTTAAAAGATGAATGGATTTGTGTAGGTGAATATGTTCATAAGTTAGCAAATTACCGAGTTGCTGTGAATTTATTCGTAACAACATAGACATGAGTTTAATAATTCTAAGTTAAAGAAATGTAATTAAATCAACACAATTATGTCATCTTGATTAAATCATATTTTGAAATCGTGCATTTGAGATTTATTTCTTTAGTTTACTTAGTTTAAAATCTTAGTTTTTAATCACCCTCTTCAAACAAAATATTTATCTCACCAAAGTGTTTTAAATAACATTCATAAATAGTTCTTTTCACAGTCCCTGTGGGTACGATAACTCTACATTTACTTGTCACTTTATTACTTGTTGCGATTGTGTACACTTGCACAATTCCGTCGTTTCAAGTTTTTGGCGCCGTTGCTGGGACTGTTTTAAAGAGTTATTATTTGTGAATTTGTTAGTTTTACATTTTGGTTTATTTTTCTGTTTAATTTTTAACTTAATTAATTTGTCTATGATTATTCAGGAGTTTATGAGTATTGACTGAATTATTGACCTACTCCCTATAGACCCTAAGATAGAATGAACTTTTCGAGAGCGAAGAAGACAAGCGAATCAGAGAAGGACCGAAGAAATGAACTTTGAAAATCTAAATTAAGGAAACAGAGCAAACCCTGCTCAAAATCCTATCCTTATTGCTGATGATAGGGATAGAGCCCTATGATAGTATGCCGTGCTAGTATTTAATGATCTTAATCCGAGTATTAGGAGACCTGAAATTGAGGAACAGCAGTTCGAGCTGAAGCCATTCATGTTCCAGATGCTTCAGACAGTGGGCTAATTCAGTGGAATGCCTACCGAAGATCCTCACCTACAGTTAAGAATATTTATGGAGGTGACTGATTCTTTCAAGTTAGCCGGAGTACCCAAAGATGCATTACGATTAAAGCTATTCCCATATTCGCTAAGGGACAAAGCTTGAGCCTGGTTGAACTTGTTGCCACCGAACTCAATTTCCACATGGCAAGAGTTAGCCGAAAGATTCCTTATGAAGTATTTCCCTCCTAGCAAGAATGCTAAGTTGAGGAACGAGATCACTACCTTCCAACAAATGGATGATGAGTCCTTGTATGAGGCATGGGAAAGGTACAAAGAGTTATTACGAAAGTGCCCTCATCATGGAATCCCGCATTGCATCCAACTTGAGACATTTTATAATGGTCTCAATGCTCACACGAGGATGGTAGTGGATGCTTTTGCTAATGGTGCTCTCCTTTCTAAGTCTTATAATAAAGCTTATGAAATCATTGAAAGGACTGCTAGCAACAATTACCAATGGCCGACCAACCGAGCAGCGTCAGGAAGACGAGTTGCTGGAATACATGAAGTAGACGCTCTTACTTCACTCGCATCTCAGGTATCATCAATATTCTCAATGCTTAAAAAACTTACTACTAATGGGTCTAACAGTTTTGCAGCACAACCACCAAATCAATTTGAAAATATAGCCTGTGTTTATTGTGGGGAAGGATATTTGTTCGAAGAATGTCCATCAAACCCAGAATCCATGTACTACATAGGTAACTAGAACCAAAATCGAGGAAGGGAAGGACTGTAATCCAATTTTTATAACCCATCGTGGCGAAACCATCCGAATTTTTCCTGGGGTAACCAAAGACCTAGAACCAGTAACACTTACGCCCAACCTAGATTGACCCAGCCACCTAGTTTTCCCCAAAAAGTTCAGAAACCAACCCAAGCTGAACCATCCAATGGCTTAGATGAAGGCACACATGGCCAAGAATGACGCCTTAATCCAAAGCTAAGTAGCTACATTGAAAAACCTAGAAAACCAAATGGGCTAGCTTGCTACTAAACTCAGGAACCGACCACAAGGTGCTTTACCTAGTGATACGAAGAACCCGAGGAATCGGGGGAAGGAGCATTGCACAGTGTTGACATTGAGGAGTGGAAAGATAGTAGAGCCCAACACCATCAAGCTAAAAAGGAGCAAGCTGATGCTCAAGATTCAGAGGAAGTTCAATTGAGTGTTGAAATTCTAGTTTCACAAGAATCAAAATCTACAAAACCCGACAAGGTAATTTCAGGACCAGCTAATTCTGATCAACTAACAACTTCGTTAGATGGAGAATTGCCACAGAAGACAAATCAACCAGTTCCAGTAAAAAAACCATCACCACCCTACCCTCAAAGACTTCAAAAGCAGAAGCAGGAGATTCAATTCAAGAAGTTCCTAGACTTGGAGAATTTAAGACGGTAGCTCTGACAAAGGAATGCAGTGCATAACTTCAAGACAAACTACCCTCAAAGTTGAAGGATCCTAGATGTTTTACCATACCTTGCAACATTGGAGCAACGTATTGTGGTAAGGCATTATGTGACTTACGTGTGAGTATTAACTTGATGCCTATGTCAATATTTAGGAAGTTGGGGATAGGTGAAGTTAGACCTACTACGGTTACGCTTCAATTAGCAGATCAATCCTTAGCGCATCCAGAAGGAAAAATCGAGGATGTATTGGTACGTGTAGATAAATTTATCTTCCCTACTGATTCGTTGGAACAAATTTTGACATCAGATTCTCTGAATGATGAAGAGGAGGATGAATATTTAGCGTTGTTAGAAGCTAATCAAAAGGGATTTAATCCGCAATCCCATTTTGAATCTTTGGAATTAGAGAAAAGGGATTATCCCCAAACAAAAGTGTCAATCGTGGAGCCACCTAAATTAGAACTAAAGACACTTCCCTCACATTTGAAATATGTTTATTTAGGTAATGCTTCTACTCTGCCTGTGATTGTTTCAGCAGAATTAACTAGTGAACAAGAAGAGAAACTCATCCTAGTGTTGAAACAATTTAAGAAGGCTATCGGATAGACCATAGTAGATATTCATGGTATTAGTCCATCTGTATGTATGCACAAGATCATACTAGAAGATGGAAAAAAAGGGACGATTGATGGACAACGAAGACTGAACCCCATCATGAAGGACGTAGTAAAGAAAGAAATCATCAAGTGGTTAGATGTGGGTATAATTACCCCATCTCAGACAGTTCATGGGTAAGTCCGGTCCAGTGCGTGCCAAAGAAAAGAGGTATCATGATCATTGAAAATGAGAATAACGAGTTGATACCGACCAGAACGGTTACGGGATGGAGAATTTGCATCGACTATCGGAAGCTGAATAAGGCGACTAGGAAAGATCACTTTCCTTTGTCATTTTTGGACCAGATACTGGATAGACTCACAGGGTGAGACTACTACTATTTTATCAATGGATACTCGGGGCATAATCAGATTATAGTAACACCGGAAGATCAACACAAAACAACATTCACCTGGCTGTACAGTACATTTGCATTTAGACACGTGTCATTTGGTTTATGTAATGCACCTGCTACATTTCAAAGATGTATGATGTCTATTTTTACTAACATGGTTGAGAAGTATTTGGAAGTTTTTATGGATGTTTTTTTAGTATTTGGAGATACTTATGATCATTTCTTAGCCAACCTAGTGAAGGTACTAAGGCGATATGAAGAAACAAACCTAGTATTCAACTGGGAAAAGTGTCATTTCATTGTACGGGAAGGTATTGTTCTAAGGCATCGGATAACAAGATATGGGATCGAGGTTGATAAATCAAAGGTAGATGTTATAGAGAAACTCCCACCTCCAACATCTGTAAAGGGTGATACGATTTTTTTGGGCCACGCTGGTTTCTATCGAAGATTTATCAAGGACTTCTCCAAAATTGCTAAACCCTTATGCAAATTATTGGAGAAGGACTCGACGTTCAAGTTTGATAAGGAATTCTTAAAGGCTTTCAAAGATTTGAAGATTCGGTTAGTTATGGCCCCTATAATCGTCACACCAGACTAGGTTTTGCCATTTGAATTGATGTGTGACGCAAGTGACTTCACGATAGGAGCTGTCAAGGGTCAGCGAAGGAACAAAGTTTTTAATCCTATCTACTACGCAAGCCGAACTCTGACAAGAGCTCAACTAAATTATATGGTAATAAAGAGAGTTACTTGCTATTGTGTTTGCTTTTGACAATGGCATCATTCAAAATCTTTAACAATTTTGCAAAATAGTCCCTAGGCTAGCTAGTACTAGCTGCAATGATCTCAAAAACATAGAAATCATTAAAGACGGGACAAAAATCATACCTAATTGAGCATACAAAGCTTGGTCTAATATAAAGCCCTAAAAATGGCTATCTTTCATGTTACAAACGGATAAGGAAGAAGATGAATGAAATTAAGGCTTTCGTTTTATTTAATTAACCTTTAATTGCTTAATTACCTATTTAACCTTATTAGTAATTCAAAATTTCAATTATCCCATGCCGATATCATCCAATATCATATTAATGGTCTAATTACCACTTAAGGACCTTAAATTTAAGGTTCTATAGCTATTAGACAGCTTTAGCTAATAGAATGACACTTTTTCATTTTACGCGATTTAGTCCTGTTTATCAAATTAACTATTCAAACGATAAAATTTCTTCATGAAACTTTCACACAAACATACTATCATGCTGCAAACACTTAAAATAATATTAAAATAATTTTACGACCTCAGATTTGTGGTCCCAAAACCACTATTCCAATTTGACTAAAAACGGGTTGTTACAACTCTCCCCCCTTAGGGATTTTCGTCGTTGAAAATCTTACCAGTAAGGGTACTATTTTCTCATAGCTTCCTCGGGTTCCCACGTAGCTTCTTCGCCATCGTGTCATTGCGACAGAACCTTCACCAAAACTATTTATTTATTTCTCAATTCTATAATCTCTCGAGCTAGAATCCTGATCGGTTCTTTGTTGTATGTCATATCAGGTTGAATTTCAATTTCAGACTGAGAAATCACATGTGATGGATCCGATCTATATCGACACAACATCAATACATGAAATACATTATGAATCTTTTTTAACTCTGACGATAAAACTAGTCAATATGCCACTGGCCTTATTCGTTCAATAATCTCATACGGCCCAATGAATCGTGGACTTAATTTGACTTTTCGACCGAACAAAGTATTTTATTCCACAGAGATACTTTCAAAAACACTTTGTCACTGATCTGAAATTTAATATCTTTTTGTTTCAAATACGCGTACGATTTCTAATGATTCGAAGCTACTTTCAAACAATCACAAATTACTTTTACTTTTTCTTCGGTTTCTCAGATCAAATTAAGCCCATGAATCTTTTTCTCACTCAATTCGGTCCAATACAACTGAGTTCAACATTTGTGACCATACAATGCTTTATACGAAGCCATCTTTATGCTCGATTGAAAGCTGTTATTATATGAAAATTCAACCAACGACAAATATTTCTCTCATTTACCTTTGAACTCTAAAACACAACATCGAAGCATATCTTCAAGAATCTGAATTATTCGTTCAGATTGACCGTTGATTTGTGGATGAAAAGCTATACTAAAATTCAATTTCGTACCCAAAGTTTTTTTGCAATTTCTTCAAAAACCGCGATGTAAACCTTAGATCCCTATCCGAAATAATTGAAATTGGCACCTCGTGTAATCTAACGATCTCAGAAATGTATAACTCAACCAATTTATCAAGCAAAAAATTAGTACGTACCAGAATGAAATGTGCGAATTTCGTCAGTCGATCAACGACAACCCAAATTGCATCTTTCTTTTTGGGAGACAGGGTTAATCCTGATACAAAATCCATAGTCACTGTATCCCATTTCCACTCTGGTGTCATCATAGGCTGAAGCAAACCCGATGGCACTTGATGTTCGGCTTTCACTTTGCTGACAAATCAAATGCTTTGATACAAACTCAAAAATGTCTTGTTTCATACATGACCACCAATACAACTTCTTCAAATCATTGTACATTTTGGTACTCCTAGGATGAACGGATAAGCAACCACTATGTGCCTCATATAAAAATTTCTAAATTAATTCTAGATTTTTCAGTATGCAAATTTTATCTTAGAACATCAAAAAGATCATCAGATTCGATCTGGTGCTTTGAATCACTAGTTGACTCACATTGCACTCTTTTAGCTTGCAATTCACTATCATATTTTTGGGCTTCACAAATTTGTTGAAGAAATATCGATTTAGCTTTTAACTCAGCTTGAATCGAACCATCACCAGAGAATGTCAACTGTGTATTCATTGTTCTAAAGCAAACAAATATTTTCTACTCAAAGCATCCGCGACCACTTTTGCTTTCCCCGGGGGATAATCAATTACTAACTCAGTCTTTTAGTAATTCGAGCCATCTCCGTTGTGGAAAATTCAAATCTTTCTGAGTTATAATATACTTTAAGCTTTTATGATCAGTAAAGATATGATACTTTTCATCGTACAAATGATGTCTCCAAATTTTCAATGCAAATACAATAGTTGTAACACCCTTTACCCGAGACCGTCGCCGGAGTCGAGCACGAGGCGTTACCAGACTTAACTTACTAATTCGGGGCATAAAATTTACTTTTAAAATTAATTAATTTACATTAATTTAATATGTCCCTAAAAAGGGCCCTCGAGACCCTTAGACATGCAATTCAAACGGTTCGGGACCAAACTGGGAACATTAAAAATTTTCCGAATACTTAGACAAATCAAAACAATTTATTTCATTATTCCTTATAAAACTGCCCACTTGCATCATAGTCACTAAATAAATCATAACCTGAGTCACAAAACTAAAAATTTAAATTTGTGAATTTTCCCTGAAACTAGACTCATATATCTTCTTACCAATTTTTTTCCAAAATTTTTTGTCTAGCCAATTAGTACAGTTTATTAGTTAAAGTTTCCCCTATTGCACTGTTTGACTACTCTGACCCCTCCTCACTACGAATCAATTTTATCCCTGTACAGAATTTAAATAACCATGCCGTTTGTTTCTATTGAAAGTAGATTCACTAAGGAATCTAGAAATATAAACTATAACTCCTAATTCTTTTTGTAAAATTTTTAATGAATTTATAAATTCAGAACAGGGGATTCAAAAATAGCTCTGACCTTGTCTCACTAAAATTCAAATATCTCTTAATATACACTTCTTTTGCTTACTCTGTTTCTTTCATATGAAAATAGACTCAATAGGTTTTAATTATATATCTCATTCATCACCTAATTCCATTTATACTATTCTTGGTGATTTTTCAAGATCACGTCACTCCTGCTGTTCAATACTGTTTTAATGCTAATTTCACTTTTTTATGATTTCTTTGTATTAACTATCATTTAGGCATACATAACATCGAAACATGTTCTTCATTAGCCATTTCAATATCTAATCATTATCAAATATTTACATACCATTCTTTAGCCATATCATAAGGACATACACACAAAATGGCTAAGTCCCTATACATGCCATAAACTAGAATTTTTGTAAACGAAGATACCCATTTGGTAACTTGATAGTCGATAGTGTGAAGTGATATCTGACAACCTCCAACTCGAGCTTGCTTTTAAGTACTCTGAAACATGGGAAAGTGAAAGAAGTAAACTTATAAGGCTTAGTAAGTTCACATGTAAAATAATAAGCATTAGCAATCAATTTAGCTTACTACTATGCTATCATAATTTGCTTAAATAATGTTTAGTTCTTACTTTCCCATCTTACTCATCGGTAACCTTACTAAAGGCTCAGAATACGAAAGGCACCTTACTTAATAGCTTGCTTACATACCTACAACATCTCACTTAACACATGAGTACTCTTTCATAATATAGGCATATTGCCAATCATGTCATAAAGTGTCACAAGCATAACAGAAAACTCATCACTTACTTAATACTTGATAATCTCAATTACTTACAATCTCAATATTAAATAAGCCTTAAATGCATACCTGTACTCTTTTTTCATGTTCTCACCTTGTCGTTTCTTTGACGTACTCTTTGGATTACTCGGGAACCTTTTCCTTTTTGAACTTACCATTGCCATGTCTTGACATGGTCTTACGTGGTATCCTTGCCTTATGAACTCACCAATTTCATGCCTTGGCATGGTCTTACATGGGACCTTTGCCTTATAGTAACTCATCAATGCCATGTCTTGACATGGTCTTACATGATTTCCTTGCCTTATAGAACTTATCAATTCCATGCCTTGGCATGGTCTTACATGATTTCCTTGCCTTATAGAACTTACTAATGCCATGCCTTGGCATGGTCTTACATGATATCCTTATCTTACCAAATGCCATGTTCCAAACATGGTCTTACATGGTATCCTTGTCTTAGTGCCAGTGCCACATCTTGATGTGGTCTTACATGGAGTCCTTAGTCAATGCCGATGCCATGTCTTGACATGGTCTTACACAGGATCCTTGCCTTACCAATGCCATGTCATGGTCTTACACGGTATCCTTAACCGTCAATTCCTCCTTAAATGCCATGTTATGAACATGGACTTTTCTGTCAATTCTTCCTTAACTGCCATGGTACAACCATGGACTTTGAGATATCAATGCCTTGTCAAGTCATAGCTGAAACATACTTGCTCAAATTCTCAAGGTTAGTCGCATAACTCAATAATAACAATACTAATAACAATAATTGCATAATAATAAAATGCTACTCAACTTACATACTTACATTCTCAATCTCATCATATCATCAACTTAACTTATTCTCATCAAACTATGCTAGTCAATACTTTCTTGTTATCATACAAAGCTATAATACAAAATATGGTCTTACATATAAATTATACAAGTTCTCTTTCAATATCTAATTATTATCGAACATTAATTATTATATTTGAAACTCAATACTAAAGTATTTATGGCCAAAATATCAATTTATCATTCAAATATGCATAATTAAATGCTTATTAAACATATGAACTTACCTCGACACCAAAACGATCACTTTACCAACTTTCCCAATTTTCAGTTTTTCTCCCGTTATAGGTCCAAATCTCACTTTCCAGGATCTAAAACATCATATTTCACTTATTTAATTAGTGTACTATTCAAAACATTCCCTAACTCAAACTTTGGTAGAACTACGATTTTGCCCTTAGGCTCAGAAATTAAAATTTATCCATTTTTCTTATGTTTTATGACACTCTGAACATTTTTTCCTTCTATGGCAACATTATGAACATTAGGTATTTTTATCGATTATGTCGTTTTACTTGTTTTCACTTAAAATCGCTTAGCAAAAGTTGTTTAACATAATTTCAAGTTTTATATTCTACCATAAAACATCAAAATAAACACATTTAACCTATGGGTATTTTTCCAAATATGAACCCTAGCATAAATTATTGCTAGAATAAGCTAAATCAAGTTACCGGGACTCTAAAAACGTAAAGAACATTAAAAACGAGGCTAGAACGGACTTACTATTGAGCTTGGAAAGCTTGAAAACCCTAACCATGGCTTCTCCCATGCTATATTTAGCCTCCATGAAGAAGATGGACCAATTTTGGCTTTATTTTCCCTTTTTAATTCTTTTAATTACTAAATGACCAAAATGACCTTAAAGGCTTTTCTTTCAAATTTGTCCTATTCTTGCCCATTTTTGTCCAAACTTAAACATAATGGTCTAATTACTAAATAAGGACCTCCACTTTAAGAACCTATTTCAATTAAATCCACTTTATTATCTAGAACACACATTTTGCTAATTTTACAATTTAGTCCTAATTATCAAATTAGGCACTAATACATAAAATTTCTTCACGAAATTTTTGCACAATTATTCAATCAATGAATAAACCTTAAAACTTAATCGGAATAAATTTTTTTTGACCTCAGATTCGTGGATTCGTAACCACTGTTCCGTTTAGGCCCTATTTCGGGATGTTACAATAGTGACCAACTCTAAATCATGTGTCGAATAATTCTTTTCATGCGGTTTCAACTTTATGGAGGCATAAGCAACAACTTTTCCCTCTTGCATCAATACGCAACCCAATCCGTTCAATGACGCGTCGCTGTAAATTAAAAATTCTATACCCAACTCAGGTTGAACCAACACTGGTGCTTCGGTTAACAATGTTTTCAATTGATCGAAACTTTGTTGACATTTCTCAAGCCATTCAAACTTGACATCTTTCTGTAGCAGTCTGGCCATTGGTGTAGCAATCATCGAGAACCCTTTTATGAAGCGTCTATAATAACCAGCTAATCTTAGAAAACTTCTAACCTCGGATACATTTCTAGGTGGTGTCCAGTCAATTACTGTAGAAATCTTGCTTGGATTAACTCGAATGCCAACCGCCGACAAAATATGTCCCAAAAATTTGACTTTTCGTAGCCAAAACTCACATTTGCTTAATTTAGCATACAATTGCTTATCTCTCAAGGTTTGCAACACAATCCTCAAATGCTCAGCATTCTTAGACTCATCTCGTGAATAGATCAGAATGTCGTCAATGAACACAACAACAAATCTATCTAAATATGGTCTAAAGATCCGATTCATCAAATCCATAAAAATGGCAGGAGCATTAGTTAGGCCAAAAGGCATAACAAGGAATTCATAGTGTCTGTACCTCGTTATGAATGCAATTTTCAGCACGTTTGAGTTTTTAACTCGCAACTGATAATAACCCGATCTCAAATCAACCTTTGAAAACACTTTGCACCGTTCAATTGATCAAACAAATCATTTATTCTTGACAACGGGTACTTATTCTTTATCGTAACTTTGTTGAGCTGACGATAATCAATACACATTCTCATTGACCCATCTTTTTTCTTTACAAACAATACAGGCGCACCCCACAGTGAAAAACTAGGTTGTGTAAAACCTCTATCTATTAGCTCTTGCAATTGAGCTTTCATCTCTATTGGAGCTATTCTATACAGAGCTATAGATATCGGTGAAGTTCTCGGCACTAATTCAATAGCAAATTCAACTTCTCTAATAGGTGGTAACCCTGGTAATTCTTCTAGAAATACATTTGGATATTCACAAACTACAGGCACCGATTCAATCTTCCTTTCAGGCACCTTGGTATCTAAAATATAGGCAAGAAAAGCCTCACAACCTTTTCTCACACATCTCTGAGCAGATATAGACAAAATCACAATAGGTAATTCATTCGATTCATTTGATTCAATCCAAAGAATTTCATTATTCTTGCACTTCAATTCTATAACCTTTCGTCTATAGTTCACAACAGCATCATTTAAAGTCAACCAATCCATACCCAGAATCACATCAAACTCATCAAAAGGATAGTTCTTACATACTTTGTCAACTAGTACATACTTGCCTAAGGGGTTCGATACTTTAATCACAAGCTCAGTAGACTCAACATGCAAACTATTATGAGACACCAAATTCATACATATATACGAATGAGTTGATCCAGGATCAATCAATGCAATAACATTAGTGTCGTAAAGAGAAAATTTATCAGTAATAACATCTGGTGATAACGCATCTTCACGAGCATGAATAGCATAAGCTCTAGCATGTACTCTGGCCTCAGATCTCACTGTAGAATCTTTCGTTGTACCACGATTACCACTTGCGTTTCCCGTATTTCTTGGTAGCCTCCCTCGAGTAGCTATATTGCTTGATCTTACATTCTAAGATTTACCTTTTTCATTTAACTTAGGACAATCTCAGATAAAATGATCTTGCGAACCACAACTGTAACAAGCTCTATTATTACTTTTCATCCAACAATCACCAAAATGCCGTCTTCCACACTATTGACACTTAGGTTTAGTGTCTTTCAACTGCCAATACTCGATACTGATGTAGCATGAGCTTTAGGACTGGTGTATTGCTTTCCGCAATCTCTATTGAAATATCCTATTAAAGTGGTCGATCAGTTAAAATAATCTTTTGATTTTTTTGACGAGGAATGATAAGGTTTACACATCGATCTCTTCCTCGAATCTCTAGCCTCTGATTCAGCTTTCGTCTTTTCTCGGCTAAAGTCTTCAGCTTTGCAAGCTCGATTAACTAGTACAACAAATTGTTTCAAATCTAATATCATGACCAGAAGTTTAATATCTTCGTTCAACCCGTCAACAAACCGCTTGCACATAATCTCTTCGGTACAAACATACTCCCAAGCATACTTGCTCAACTGTACAAATTCTCTTTCGTACTTGGTTACGGTCATGCAGCCTTATTTTAGTTCTAAAAAATCTTTATGCTTTTGATCTAGAAACCGTTGACTGATCTATTTCTTTCGAAACTCAGTCTGAAAGAATTCTCAGGTGACTCTCTCCCTCGTCTCCACCGGTACTAATGTATTCCACCATCGATATCTCTCAAAAGGAATATAGCACACTTTAAACATTCAGCTGGCATGCAAAAAAGCTAGTCAAACACTCGAATCGTATTTTCAAGCCAAAACTCAGCTCTCTTAGGGTCATCATCAACATTAGCTCTGAACTCTTCAGCCCCGTGTGTGCGGATCTTGTCAACTGGAGGCTTATTCAATCTTAAAAGCTCGACTCCTTGAGGAGCTACAGGAACTAGTTGGCAATTAGGAGGGGGTGGAGGTTGTTGAGCAGTCGAGTTCGTACGAATGTATTGAATGAACCACTCGTTCATCATTTGGAAGAGGGCTTCTCTAGCCACTCTTCCCTAGCTGCCCATTATAGGTCTAGAATCAGACGGCGCTGTCTCTTGAGTAGGAGCGGGTGCATTACTTTCAACCTCATCAACTATAGCTCGATCGGGATTCATTTCTATATGAAAACACATTTTAAAACGTCAGGAGTCATCACACTATCACAGTTTATATATGGCATGTATAGCTAGACTCTTACATATGCTACGTTAGTCCTAAAATTGACTAAATCATAGCTTTGATACCAATACATGTAACACCCCTCACCCGTATTCAACGCTGAAATAGGGTTACGAAACATTACCAGACTTATAACATAATTACACAAAATTTTCACATACATAATATCATTTCATACATTCATCATTCAAACTCAATCAATTTGTTCCTTATACTAGCCTATGAGGCCCTAAACATGAATTGAGATTGGTTCGGGACTAAACCGATAACTTTTAAAACATTTGAAACAATTTGAAATTTTTTCTCAAAACAGGGGACACACGCCTGTGCGGCTAGGCCGTGTGTCTCACACGGCCACCAGACACGCCCATGTAGACATTCGAAATGGGAGCACAAGGCCGTGTCCTAACCTGTGTCTTACCCCATGTAACTCTCTAACTTGGGTCACACGGCCAACACACATGCCCGTGTGGCTAGCCTATGTGCCCTAAAATGGCCACACACGCTCGTGTTTCAGGCCGTGTGCTAGGCTGTGCCAAACTTGTAGGGTATATTGACTTATACCACACGGCCAAGTCATACACTCGTGTGTGAGGCCGTGTGGAGCATACTGACTTGATTTAAATTTCAACACCAATGGATACATAGCCATGTAATAAGACCGTGTTTCATACACGGTTGAGACACACGCTTGTGTCTCAGCCCGTGTGGACAAAAATAGGCTATGTACCAAGACAATTTGCCACCCAAATTTCATGCACCTACACCACAATTCAAAGGCACCAACTCAAGGCATAATAGGCATTAAATCAATCTCATACCAAGAACATTCCATACCATTTCATTTGCCATCATTAGAAATTACAAAATACCATAATAAACCATCTAATTTCATGCCAAACTAGATATTCACAAAACATCAAAAGACCATTTACAAATATACATTATTACGCTCAATTTCACAAACATACTAGTTCACAAATCATCCATTTAATACTCAATATGCCTATTATCATCAATCATCACAACCAATTCATTATACACAAGACATAAACATATATATACACATAATTCAAATATACCAATTATACCAAAGTTAAGCCATCACCCATGGCTATATATATACAAACCAAAATATAGACATTTACAATGCTAATTCATTTGGCTAACATCATTACCAAAACATAACAATTCATAACCCATTTCCAAATGGCAAAACTCAGTACCAAGATACATATCATAATGACCATAATCCTATACATGCCATATGACCAAACTATAAGCTCAAAAGTACCAAAGTGGTGGTTGGATAGTGTGACGTAGTCTCCGACGATCCCTGAATCCGAGCTAACTTTGAAATCACTATAAAACATGAGAAAAATAAACAATGTAAGCTATACGTAAGTAAGTTCATATGAAAAACGATAAGCAAATCTAATCAATTTATTACCAATCAAATAATTGAAATAAATGAACAACAATTCAATTAAGCCTCAAGGCTATCAATATATCATTCATATAACTTACCAAAGAATTCATCAACTCCATCATTTCAATATTTGAATAGTATTCCGTACATACTTGAACCAATCCATAACAAACTAATACTCAAACGGAATAATGTCGAATACTCGAATTCTCGCACACTATGTTCCAATACATAGCCAAAGCTATTTCAATCTCGCACACTAAGTGCCATACATAGCCGAAGCTATCTCGAATAGCACACTAAGTGCCATACATAGCCTAAGCTATCTCGAATCGCACACTAAGTGCCATACATAGCCGAATTGTCTTCAAATATGATTGTATTCTCATATACACAATTTATGCAATATCAAAGCATTTAAAGTATAATTATAACAATACTTATTCCATACGAACTTACTTCGGATATTAAAATGGAAAATCGAGTCGATTAGTTGATAACTTTATCTTTTCCCTGATCCAAATACGTATTTCTCCTCTCTTGATCTAATTGTATTCAAAATTGACTTATTCAATAATCTATTCATTCAATTTAGTTCAAAACATACTTTAAAACACATTTACACTTTTGCCCCGCATATTTCACATTTTTCACAATTGTCCTTATTACATAAAATCACAAAGTAATGAAATTCACAATAAACCCATGCTAGCTGAATTACCATAATGCCCCTAGTAGCCCATAATTTTCATTTATTTCACAATTTAACTACTAACTTTACGTATTTCTCAATTTAATCCCTATTTTGCATTTTCTCTAAAAATCACTTAACAAAACTTGTTTAACTATCAACAACTATTCAAAATCTATCATCAAACTTCAAAACTCATACATTCATCAATGGCATCATTCAAAATCTTTAAAAATTTTGCAAAATCATTAAAAACGGGACAAAAACCGTAGCTAATTCAGCATACAAATCTTGGGCGAATATTAAGCCCTAAAAATGGCTATGCTTCATGTTACAAACAACTAAGGAAGAAGATGAATGAAATTAAAGGCTTTTATTTTATTTAATTAACCTTTAATTGTTTAATTACCTATTTAACCTTATTAGTAAATCAAAATTTCAATTAAGCCATGCCATTATCATCCACTATCATATTAATGATCTAATTACCACTTAAGGACCTTAACTTTAAGGTTCTATAGCTATTAGACACCTTTAGCTAATAGAACAACACTTTTGCATTTTACGCAATTTAGTCCTTTTTATCAAATTAACTATTCAAATGATAAAATTTCTTCACGGAACTTTGACACAAACATACTATCATACTGTAAACACTTAAAATAATATTAAAATCATTTACGACCTCGAATTTGTGGTCCTAAAATCACTATTCTAATTTGACTAAAAACGGGCTATTACAAAATATGTATTTATGTGTGCTTGTGTTAATAAATAAGACCGGTAAGTTTATTTCCCGTTATAAGGACTTACTAAGCGTAAAATGCTTACTCCATTTATTTTTCCCTATTTTATAGTGCTCAAAGCTCGCGAAGGTTGGAAGTCGGTCGAAGCAGTCATCACACTATCCATTATCTCATTTTGGTATAAATAGAAATCTTATTTTGGTATAATGGCATGTATAAGCTTAGTTGGCCAATGATGGCTTTTAAGGGTTGTTTTGTAACCTAGCCATTGGAATGGCTAATGATAGTCTAAGTTTGGCTATTTTAAATTGATTTTTTGTTAATCACATAAGTGCTTATTATGTGTTGGTTTAATGAAATTGTGTTAGCATTTGAGTTTATGACATAAGTAAGTTTATATCTATTGATGCATGAGATAATACTATATGATTTATGTCAAATTTCTTGTGAATATGTTATTGGATTGGTGGATATATGTTTGTGAGTTTTAGTGCAGGAAAATGGTAAGTTTTGGGTAACAAATGAGGCTAGGAAATGACCTTATTTTGTCCACACAGGCAGACACAGGGGTGTGTGTGTTGGCCGTGTGTGACACACGGCTTGTCCGATGGGCATGTGGTCTGACCGTGTGTCCCCTGCATCTTAAAAATGAGAAATAGAATGCTCAAAATTAGGCACACGGGCAGAGACACGGGCATGCGTTTCAGCCATGTGGTTGACACGGCCTTGGACACGGGCGTGTTACACGACCATGTGAAAACTGCACCTAAATTTTGAAAATAAAAATTTGCCACACGGCCTAGCACACGGGCATGTGACTTGGCTATGTGGCTTCAATTTCTTCATGCTTTAAATGTTAGAGAGTTATATGGGTTAAGGACATGGACGTGTGTAGTACACGACCTGACCACACGGGTGTGTCTCTAGACCACGCGGGTGTGTCTCTAGACCACACGGGCATGTGAGCCCTGCATCTAGGAAAATTTTTGGAATTTTGTGAAAATTCCCTAAGTTTTCGATTTAGTCTCGATTTGATTTCAACACTCGTTTTGGGACTCGAGGATCCATATAAAGGATGATATGTATGATCTCGATAAATGAATAGTAATTTATGTAAATTAATTGAATTTTTTTGAATGTTTCGGTAATACTCTAATGTTTCGAAGATGGATACGGGTTAGGGGTGTTACATTTAGTGGTATCAGAGCTACAGTTTAGCCTATTCTCAAAATAACGTGCAAGTACGAGTCTAGCTTTACATGCCATTATATAAATTATGATAGTGTGATATCTCCTGTTCACTTTTAAATGTATTTTCATATAGTAATGTCTTCTAATCAAGCTAGAGTCAAGATTGAGGAAGCTGAGAGCGCTGCTCAAGCTTCCGTGTAGCGAGCTGCATCTAGTGGTAGTAGAAGGCCCATATCTGAGGGCTGAAGCGAGGCAACAAAAGTAGCCTTATTTGAATTCATGGATGAATGGTTTAATGAATATATGAGAACAAATCCTGCTATTCAACGACCTCCCCCACCTCCTTCACAAAATGATGAAACGCCATAGGATGCTAGACTTGTTAGTCATGTACACTATTAGGGCTACAACCAATGATGATCCAGAGAGGGTTGAGTTCTGGTTGGAAAATACTATGAGTTATCATGTACACTAACCGAATGTTTGAAATGTGCGATATCTTTGTTGAAAGACATGGCCTACCATTAGTGGAAAACCATATCTTCTGTGGTACAT
This sequence comes from Gossypium longicalyx, assembly GCA_025698465.1. NCBI lineage: Eukaryota > Viridiplantae > Streptophyta > Magnoliopsida > Malvales > Malvaceae > Gossypium > Gossypium longicalyx. Next base: position 21,860,896 of record CM047004.1, read on the forward strand.
AGGAAAAATATTACATGAGAATTTTTCCAAATGGAGTTTAAAAAGAAGTATATTAGCTAGAGATTTTTGGACCAGAAAAAGAAGGAATTTATAGAGCTCAAACAGATGAATATTACATTGTCCGAGTATGAACAGGAATTTGTTAGATTGAGCAAGTATGCTAGTGAATGGGTTTAGACTGAAGCTAAAATGTGCAAACGATTTGAAGAAGGGCTAAACGAAGATATCAAGTTGTTAATTAGAATTCTAGAATTAAGAGAATTCGTAGGCCGAGGAATTAAGCAAAGGAAAGAGGCTAGTGGAAAGGGAAGCTCAAGTTATGAGCAAAAGATTTATGAGCAAGACGTAATCATCTGCTTCAAAGAAATCAAAGAATTATCATGAGCATTTTGCTACCTCAAGGGAGTATTCGGGAAAGGAATGAAGTTTTAAAAGCACCAACCCGAGGTCTTTATCTCCCTTAACCACCAGTGGTGGGAGTGTTGGAAACCCCAAATCACGATGCAATGTTCGTATTAAATTGTATTTCAGAGAGTGCCAGATGAGAAGTGGGGCTTGCTTCAAGTGTGGTTCTCTCGACCATTTTCTTGAAAATTTCTCTGAAAAGGTTGAGAAAGAGATTGAACAAACCCTGAAACCAAGTAATCCCGCCTCGAGGGGTAGACCACCACAGTATTCTAGAAATGTAGGTTGTAGTTGTAGTACTGCAAAGGATTAAACAGCTAAATTTGAGGCTCGAGCTCCGGTGAGAACCTATGCAATATGTGCAAGGGAAGATGCTTCGGCACTAGATGTTATCACTGGTACATTCTTTCTACTTGATACTGATATTATTACTTTGATTGACCCTTGTTCCACGCACTCATATATATGCACAAAATCTGATAAAAATATGATTGTTGAATTCATCGAATTTGTGGTCAAAGTTTCAAACCCCTTGGGTTAGCATGTTATGGTGGATAAAGTTTGTAAAAATTGCCCATTGATGATAGAGGGTTATTGTTTTCTAGCTAATTTGATATTGTTACCCTTTGATGAATTTGATGTAATATTGGGAATGGATTGGTTAACTCAACATGATGTAGTGGTAAATTCTAAGCATAAATACATTGCATTGAAGTGTCAAAATGGTGAGTTACTCCAAGTTGAATCTGATAAACTTGATGGATTACCTAATGTGATTTCAGTAATATCAGCACAAAGATATATTAAAAAGGGGTATGAGACTTATTTTGCTATTGTACTAGATACCAAAGTATTTCTTTGTGAGTTTACTAAGGTATTTCTAGAAGAACTACCTGGTTTACCTCTAGCTAGAGAAGTAGAATTTTCCATAGACCTTATGCCAAGGACGACACCGATATCTATAGCACCTTATAGAATGGCTCTTGTTGAATTGAAAGAGTTGAAGGTACAGTTGCAAGAGTTGATTGATAGAGGATTTGCCTGACCCAACTTTTCATCATGGGGTGCACCGGTATTGTTTGCAAAGAAGAAAGATGGATCATTGAGATTATGCATCGATTACAAACAACTTAATAAAGTCACAGTCAAGAATAAATACCCATTGCCTCATATAGATGACTTGTTTGATCAATTAAGAGGTACCATTGTATTTTCAAAAATTGATTTACGATCTGGTTATTATCAGCTACGAGGAAAAGATTTAGTTGTGCCAAAGACAACTTTCAGAACCAGATATGGGCATTATGAGTTTTTGGTGATGCCATTCGGATTAACAAATGCCTCGGCGGTATTTATGGATTTAATGAACAGAATTTTCAAACCATACATAGACAGGTTCGTGGTTGTTTTCATTTATGATATTTGTTTACTCTCGGGATGTGAATGAGCATGCTGAACATTTGAGAATTGTTTTGCAAACTCTGCATGAGAAATAGCTGTATGCTAAATTCAGTAAATGTGAATTCTGGTTACGGGAAGTTAGTTTCCTTAGACATGTTGCATCGGCAGAGGGTATTCAGGTGGACCCAAACAAAATTTCAACTATTGTAAGTTGGAAGCCACCGAAAAATGTTTAAGAAGTTTGAAATTTTCTGGGACTAGCAGGATACTATCGGAGATTTGTTAAAGGGTTCTCAATTATAGCTTCTCTGATGACTCGATTGTTGCAAAAAGAATTGGAATTTGAGTGGACTACCAAATGCTAGCAGTGTAACACCCCTAACACGTATCCATCGTCGGGTTAGGGTTACGAGGCATTATCGATCGAAACACAGTTCCAAACAGTCTTCAATTACTACTCATGCACAAAGTGATATATTTTCCTTTACAAAATTTTTCCATACTCAAATTAATAACCATCCTCTTATTCATACAAATCAAGTTCGTTTGTATAAAATACATAACCAATTAAAATCAAACAAGCCTTATTAGTCATATTACATATAAGAACCATGCTTCATAATTCAACCATATCAATATCATTGATTTAATAAAATTTTTGAACCAATTAAACTTGCATCAAAACTATACTACATATGCTTTATAAATATATAGTTCGAACCTTATGAATATCAAATTTCATAGCATGCGAATGACCAATTCATTAACCAACATTTTTCATCTCATGTACCAAACATGCATTAATTCTCTCTTTAGTACAATTTCATTACTTTAACTAAATACTAAACATATCCTTTTACTTATCTATACACATCCACATTTTAACCCATACCAATCATATCACATAGCATAATATTCATTAATATATAAGACTATGGTTAACATTACATCATGGTCAACTATGCTTTTAATGCTTTCATGTATATGCATATCATCCTAAATACAAAAGTCATTTCTAATTTCAATTAGTAAACTTGACATTTTAATCCTTCATTATTGTACCTCAAAAAAAAACTTATACACCAAAGTTACCATATAACATATTCATCATTTACTTCCACCAACCATTTAAGCATAACCTAAGTGCATACATTGCATTGACAAACCAAACCAAAATATCCAATACATAGTCAGATATATAATTGTTATTTCACTCATTTTCTAACTAATTTATAAAATTTATTCTCAAAGACATAGCATATAACACATAAGACTTACCAGAGATGGATTAATCATAAGCTATTTGTAGTATCTTAACCAAACATAACAACCAACTTCACACATATTTTATCTATGCAAATACCATAGCCGAATCAACTAAATATACTTATGAAAATATATATATCATCACCAAAATCACCTAAACTTAGACATCATTTCTATCCATCATAACCGAACATAGGTAGTCAAATTTCATAGTCAAACAAATATCTATCAAATACACATATATCTTTAACCTTTTTGCCAAAATAACTCATCCATGATCAAACTTAATAAACCTCAATATTAATAAACATATCATTCTCACTTCTTTTAAATGTCATAACCGAATTTACCTTAATACCTAATCACTTAATAACACCATGACCAAACATAACAACAAGTTCACATATATTTATCTATGTATAAACCGTAGCTAAATCATAAAACCACGACCAAACATAACCATGATTCAACCAATCATTGAAACCGAACTTAACAATTTTAACAAGCCATTTTCGCATGGCTTATATATTTACATACCAAAATCTTCATATCCAAATAAAAGCTAGCCTATACATGCCTTAAGTTCAAAATTCAACTTATAAAGTACCAAAAACAGTCGATAGTGTGATAAACTCCTCTGACGATCCCCGAGCTCATAACTTGAATCTAAAATCTATAAAATAGAGAGAAACATAAACACACACAGTAAGGTTTCATAACTTAGTAAGTCATAAGCAAATAAACAATTTAAAGACATAATTGATGCATTTAAACTATATCAATCTATACTATCATAACCAAATTAAACCTCAATCTTATGATTTAACATTTTTCATATACTTTCATCTATACACTTATTTATGGCCGAATACATATATATATATTATCAAAGTGTCTTTCGATTTCAATGCTCATTATCATTGTGCGACCATGTACATGTATACAGAAATACATATACTCTTGAATCGAAATATAGTTTAAATGCATAAACATAGCAATAATCGAATGAATATATATACATATACATTAACAAACTATCATTCAATTACAGAGCCAAAATATCTTTATCATACCAAATACATATACACTTATATGCATATTCTCGTAAGTCAAAGTATAATAATCACATATAAAATTTATATTGAATGGCTGAATATACCACCAAATGCACATATGTTTATGCTAGTAACTTGTATTATTTGAATCAAATATTAAATGGCCAACTTACCTTATTTTCAAATAGATAATTAACTAACTCATACCTGATCATTTTAGCTCAATTTACACCATCATTCACAACATATCATTGCCCGATGAACCATTTGGAATTGGATAGGGTCTTACTCACACACATATATCAGAATCACATATCAATGCCAACGTATTAAACGTGGTCTTACTCGCACACATATCTCGGAATCACATATCGATGCCATGGTCTTACTCGCACATCACATATCGGATTCCTATGTCATGACATATGTATCCTAGCTATTCCTAAGGTTCATACGGGGCTTCCGAACGTCGTAACTCGGTCGAAACGAATTCATTAAAATTTCTGCCAAGCTTGTTCACATTCGTCTAATACATATATATTTTTACATATTTCAATTCAGCATATATAATTCACATTTAATTAAAAATTAAGTACATCTATTTGCTTATAAACTTACCTTGGACGATGAAAAGAAAACGGAACGGGACGACTAGTCGACAACTTTAGTTTTTTTTCCCCGATCCAAATCCAATTTCTTTGGTTCTTGATCTAAACATATTCAAATTAAACTCATTCAAACATATTTTCATTCAATTTAGTCCAAAAACACATAAATGGGCAAATTGCCATTTTACCCCTGGCATCTTACACTTTTTACAATTTAGTCCCTATTGCACAAAACACAAAATATACAAAATTTCAAAACAGCCATGTTAGGTCAAATTTTACCCATGTCCATACAAGCCCATATATTCATTTATTTCACATTTTAGTCCCTCAAATTATTATTTTTTCAATTTAGTCCTAATTACTCAAAATCTTCAAAAACTCCAATACAAAACATGTTAATCCAAAACATATCTTTCATATTTCATCATCAAACAACAAAAATCACAAGCTTTCAACAATGGCATAACTCAAAATATTCATCAAAATAAAAAATTCAAGCATGGGTTTTGTAGATAACTTAGCAACAATCTCAAAAAGGTAAAAATTATCAAAAAATAAAGAAAAAATGATCCTTGAATCCAGCTTGGAAGATGGCTGAACCTTGGAAACCTTGTTCTTTTCTTTCTTATTTTGATATTCGGTCATGAAAGAATAATATAAGTTACGGCTTTTAATTTTATGTTTTATATTAATATAATTTATTAACCAAATTACATATATAACCATTATAATTCATGGTTTTTCCCATCCATCACTTGTTCAATGGCATAATTGAAACATAAATGTTTCAATTTAATAAGACACATTCAATTTGTCGATCACACATTAAACCATTAAATTTTCATTTTACGCGATTAAGCCCTTTTAATAAATCGGATACTCAAACAACAAAATTAAATCGCAGAAGTTTCACACATATAAATTCACACATAATAAATACAAAAAATAATTTTAAAATGTTTTTTCTAGCTCGGATTCGTGGTCCCGAAACCATTGTTCTGGTTAGGGTCTAATTCGGGTTGTTACAGCTCTCCCCCCTTAGGGGTTTTTGTCCCCGAAAATCTTACTGGTGAATAGGTTCGGATCACGCTCTTTCACTAATGGAATTTTTTTATTTCGTAATTCTCTAACTTCACGAGCCAAAATACGAATTAGCCAAAATACGAATTGGTTCTTCTTCATATGTCATATTAGATTTAATCTTAATATCTGACGGATTAATCACATGTGAGGGATCAGATCAATATCTACAAAGCATCGAAACATGGAATACATTATGGATCTTTTCCAACTCAGGTGGTGACAACAGTCTGTAAAAATCTCAGACGTAATTTGCCTTTTCGATCGAATCTGAGTATTTTCTTCCACGGTGAGACTTTCAAATTTACTTTGTTCCCGATTTGAAACTCTATATCTTTCCGTTTCAAGTCCGCATACAATTTCTGTCGATCTGACGCTGTTTTCAGACTTTCACGGATCACTTTTACTTTCTATTCAATCTCTCTAATCAAATCGACCCCGTGTATCTTCTTTTCACTGAGCTCAGTCCAATACAACGGTGTACAACATTTACGACTATACAAAGCCTCATAAGGTGCCATTTTAATACTCGATTGAAAGTTATTATTGTACGCAAATTCAATCAGAGGTAAGTATAGTTCCCACGTACCTTCAAACTTGAGAATGCAACATCTCAACATATCCTCAAGTATCTGAATGATTCATTCGGACTGACCATCTGTTTGCGGATGGAAAGCAGTGCTGAAATGTAATTTCATACTTAATGCATCTTGTAGTTTCTTCCAAAACCGTGATGTAAACCTCGGATCTTTATCGGAACAAAAGAAGTCGATTTAGTCAATATATCCACAATAACCCAGATTGTATCTTTCTTACTCAGTGTCAACGGTAAACCAGATACAAAATCCATCGTAACTCTGTCCTACTTCCACTCAGATATCATAATCGGTTGAAACAATCCAGAAGATACCTGATGTTCAGCTTTTACTCGCTGACAGGCTAAACATTTCGAAACAAAGCCAAAAATGTCACGTTTCATACCATGCCACCAGTAAAACTGTTTCAGATCATTATACATTTTTGTACTACCTGGTGAACAGAAAACCGATTGCTTTGAGCTTCGTTCAAAATCATTTGAATCAACATCTGAATTCTTCGAAACACATATTCAGTTTCTAAACCTCAAACAACCTTCAGCATCAACTCAAAACTCTAAATCAACCTTCGAATCACCTTGGACCTATTTTGCTAACAAATCATTATCAACTTTTTGAGCATCACAAATTTGCTGAATAAATAACGGTCTTGCTTTTAATTCTACTATTATTGAACCATCATTAGACATAGCCACATGCACATTCATTGCACACAAAGTAAACAATGATTTTCGGCTTAGAACATCAGTAACAACATTAGCCTTTCCCGGATGGTAGTCAATCACAAGCTCATAGTCTTTTAACAGCTCTAACCATATGGAATCACAGGATATCTCTGCATACTCCATTATTAGAACACACGTCAACCCGTTCATTGACACATGACTAAGGTTCGTAAACTCTTTATTCAATTTAGGCTAAACTAGAACTAATATTCCAGTGGATAATGTCTTCATGCAAAAGAAAGCTTCAATAATTGAACTAACTTTAATTTACCACAACATTTCTCAGATAGAATTGTTCCGATAGAGATAATTCTGTATTAAGTCCTCAAGAATACAAGTTCTTCTTATGTACTACCCATCGGATCACACATGTACATTCAAAGTTTATTACCAGTCTAGTAGATAGATTCAAACACGTATAACCCAATCTTCTTTTAAATCAAATAATTCAGATCAGACTAAATCACTGGATCAGTCTTTTCGAAAGAAATTCTTTCTTCTTGTTAAAAAGGATAACTCAGACATATTATTATATAGAAGCCACATTCATCAAACAGAAATCATAATGTCATAAATAAGACAAACGTCTTAACCTTAACAATATATAATATCCTGGCTATTAATAAAGCAGTAGAGCCCAGAAGAAAATCAGATGTGATTTGAACAGCAACCAATACAGAAACACAACTTTATAACTCTGATAACGATACTACAATATTCCTAAATTTTCAAACAGAAATTATGATTATAATAGATATAGCCATTTCCGTCAGATAATACTCTCTTGTAGATAATCACATGGGATCATAAAAAAACTGGGATGACAAAATTTTAAACAAAATGTCAGAAAATTACAACTCATATAGAATGATATCAGCCTCGATGATATCCCAGAAAATGTCCAGAAAGAACAATGTCAATCATAAATACTGGAATCCACAGTAACAGAAGCAATATAACCTTTACGTATTTTCAACATAACCATATTTAGTAGAAATAGAATATTAACATTATACAGATTTTACCGTCGACTTTAATAACCATACAATGAATTAAATATCAAAGAATGACAGAGCAATGTTGAACATAACCCAAACAGACCAACGATGCTTTCGTCTATAAAAATGTTTAGCTGATGTTCTCATACGATAAGAATTCCTTCTGAAATTAAACAGTCACAGATACTTCTGATAATAAATATACACATAGAATGCCCAAAAAAATCATAATAACTGCCTGACTATAACCACTTCACTCAACCATCAATATAATTCAAACATCATCCCTTAACTGACAGAAATTAATTTAGAAAAGCTTCCAGTTAATTCATTCTTTGAACAACATATCTGAATAGGTCATTCAATCGGAGTTAACTTCTTCTATAATAGTGACCTTACATAATCTGAATAGTTTTCAGAACTATCCAATATCTCTTTTAATACTAACTTCATTTGCTGATTCAATCTCTTTTTTTTTACCACATTATTAGTCTTTCGAACACGGACTTTTGTAACTCCGCACTCTTGAGCTTATTCAACCCAAATCTTACACATTTCATTTAAACATTTCACTAATAAAGGGGGTGAGGGTAGTAAAGCCTCAAATTTAACTTACACATAATGCACATAACACATACTATCACAAATAGCCAGTTCATTTCTAATTTTACATTGTCAAAACATTTAATAAACATTTTCTTTTAATTACCTTTGCTCTTAACACATAGTTTATATTCCAACTCAAATTACTAATCACGATCAAAGCATTTCATATAATAATCATAATCCAAACATCATAACTCATATGCTCATATAATTATAACATTTATCAATAACAAAATTTTATACTCTTTGATCCATACCTTTTGATTTTCAACTCATAATCAACACATTTCCATTCAAACATTTGAGTACACATTCTGTACTATCAAAATTAGCTCGGTTGGAAAACTTATCTGTCTAATCAAAATAAATTTTTTGTCAGAGTCGGGAGATATCACACTATCGTAGGTTAAATATGGCATGTATTGCTAGACTCACATATGCTATGGTAGTCCAATAACTGACTAAACCATAGCTTTGATACCAATCAAATGTAACACCCCTAACCCATATCCGTCGCCGGATTAGGGTTACAAGGCATTACCAATCGAAACACAGTTCCAAACAGTCATTAATTATTAATCATGCACAAAGTGATATATTTTCCTTTACAAAATTTTACCATACTCAAATTAATAACCATCCTCTTATTCATACAAATCAAGTTCGTTTGTATAAAACACATAACCAATTAAAATCAAACGTTCATTATTAGTCATATTACATATACGAACCATGCTTCATAATTCAACCATATCAATATCATGGATTTAATCAAATTTTTGAACCAATTAAACTTGCATCAAAACTATACTACATATGCTTTATAAATATATAATTCAAACCTTATGAATATCAAATTTCATAGCATGCGAATGACTAATTCATTAACCAACATTTTTCATCTCATGTACCAAACATGCATTAATACTCTCTTTAGTACAATTTCATTACTTTAACTAAATACTAAACAATCATTTCGCTTATCTATACACATTCGCATTTTCACCCATACCAACCATATCACATAGCATAATATTCATTAATATATAAGACTATGGTTAACATTACATCATGGTCAACTATGCTTTTAATGCTTTCATGTATACCCATATCATCCTAAATACAAAATTCATTTCTAATTTCAATTAGTAAACTTGACATTTTAATCCTTCATTATTGTACCTCAAACAAAACTTATACACCAAAGTTACCATATAACATGTTCATCATTTACTTCCACCAACCATTTAATCATAACCTAAGTGCATACATTATATTTACAAACCAAACCAAAATATCCAATACATAATCAGATATATAATTGTTATTTCACTCCTTTTCTAAACAACTTATAAAATTTATTCTCAAAGACATAGCATATCACACATAAGACTTACCAGAGATGGTTTAATCATAAGCTATTTGTAGTATCCTAACCAAACACAGCAACCAACTTCACACATATTTTATCTATGCAAATACCATAGCCGAATCAACTAAATATACTTATGAAATTATATATATCATCACCAGAATCACTTAAACTTAGACATCATTTCTAGCCATCATAACTGAACATAGGTATTCAAATTTCATAGTCAAACAAATATCTATCAAATACACATATATCTTTAACCTTTTTTTCCAAAATAACTCATCTATGATCAAACTTAATAAACCTCAATATTAATAAACATATCATTCTCACTTCTTCTAAATGTCATAACCGAATTTACCTTAATACCTAATCACTTAATAACACCATGAGCAAACATAACGTCAAGTTCACATATATTTATCTATGTATAAACCGTAGCTAAATAACAAAACCACGACCAAACATAACCATGATTCAACCAATCATTGAAACCGAACTTAACAATTTTAACAAGCCATTTTTGCATGGCTTATATATTTACATACCAAAATCTTCATATCCAAATATAAGCTAGCCTATACATGCCATAAGTTCGAAATTCAACTTATAAAGTACCAAAAACAGTCGATAGTGTGATAAACTCCTCTGACGATCCCTGAGCTCGTAACTTGAATCCAAAACCTATAAAACAGAGACAAACATAAACACACACAGTAAGCTTTCATAACTTAGTAAGTCATAAGAAAATAAACAATTTAAAGTCATAATCGATGGATTTAAACTATATCAATCTATACTATCATAACCAAATTAAACCTCAGTATTATGATTTAACATTTTTCATATACTTTCATCTATGAACTTATTTATGGCTGAATACATATATATATATATATTATCAAAGTGTCTTTCGATTTCAACGCTCATTATCATTATGTGACCATGTACATGTATACACATATACATATACTCTTGAATCGAAAAAATTTTTTTATGCATAAACATAGAAATGATCGAATGAATATATATATACATATACATTAACAAACTATCATTCAATTACTAAGCCAAAATCTCTTTATCATACCAAATACGTATACACTTATATGCATATTCTCGTAAGTCAAAGTATAACAATCACATATAAAATTTATATCGAATGGCCGAATATACCACCAAGTGCACATATGTTTACGCTAGTAACTTGTATTACTTGAATCACATATTAAATGGCCAACTTACCTTATTTTCAAATAGATAATTAACTAACTTGGCCAACTTACCTTATTTTCAAATAGATAATTAACTAACTTACACCTGATCGTTTTAGCTCAATTTACACCTTCGTTCAATACATATCATTACCCAATGAACCATTTGGAAGTGGATAGAACACATGGATAATCACCTATATCGTACAATGCCAATGTCCCAGACATGGTCTTACATGTAATCACATATCGATGCCACTGTCCCAGACAGGGTCTTACTCGTACACATATATCGGAATCACATATCGATGCCATGGTCTTACTCGTACATCACATATTGGAATCCTATGTCATGACATATGTATCCTAGCTATTCCTAAGGTTCATACGGGGCTTTCAGACGTCGTAACTCGGTCGAAACGAATACATAAACATTTCTGCCAAACTTGTTCACATTCGACTAATACATATATATATTTTTACATATTTCAATTCAGCATATATAATTCACATTTAATTAAAAATTAAGTACGTCTATTTGCTTATAAACTTACCTCGGACGATGAAAAAAGGGAACAGGACAACTAGTCGACAACTTTAGTTTTTTTTCCTCGATCCAAATTCGATTTCTTTGGTTCTTGATCTAAACATATTCAAATTAAACTCATTCAAACATATTTTCATTCAATTTAGTCCAAAAACACATAAATGGGAAAATTACCATTTTACCCCTGACATTTTACACTTTTTACAATTTAGTCCCTATTGCACAAAACACAAAATATACAAAATTTCAACACACCCATGTTAGGCCAAATTTTACCCATGTCCATAAAAGCCCATATATTTCATTTATTTCACATTTTAGTCTCTCAAATTATTATTTTTGCAATTTAGTCCTAATTACTCAAAATCTTCAAAAACTCTAATACAAAACATGTTAATCCCAAACATATCTTTCATATTTCATCATCAAACAACAAAAATCACAAGCTTTAAACAATGGAATAACTCAAAATATTCATCAAAATAAAAAATTCAAGCATGGGTCTTGTAGATAACTTAGCAACGATCTCAAAAACGTAAAAATTATAAAAAAAAAACCAAGAAAAAACGAACCTTGAATCCATCTTGGAAGATGGCTGAACCTTGGATACCTTGTTCTTTTCTTTCTTATTTTGATATTCGATCATGAAAGAATAATATAAGCTACGACTTTTAATTTTATGTTTTATATTAATATAATTTATTAACCAAATTACATATATAACCATTATAATTCATGGTTTTTATCGTCCATCACTTGTTTAGTGGCATAATTGTGACATAAATGTTTCAATTTATAAAGACACATTCAATTTGGTCATCACACATTAAACCATCAAATTTTCATTTTACGCGATTAAGCCCTTTTATTAAATCGGATACTCAAACAACAAAATTAAATCACAGAAATTTCACACATATAAATTCACACATAATAAACACTTAAATAATTTTAAAATATTTTTCTGGCTCAGATTCGTGGTCCCGAAACTACTATTCTGATTAGGGTCTAATTCGGGCTGTTACAAGCAGAGTTTTGATAGATTGAAAACTTTATTGACAGAAGCGCCCATATTAGTCCAACCTGAATCAGGTAAGGAATTTACAGTTTACAGCGATGCCTCATTGAATGGTTTAGGATGTGTATTGATACAATATGGTAAAGTAGTGTCTTATACATCTAAGTAGCTAAAACCGCATGATAGAAATTGCCTAGTACACGATCTTGAATCAGTAGCTATTGTTTTTTCATTAAAATATTGCTGCAGTATCTTTTTGGTGAAAAATGTCACATCTTTACGGATAAAAAAAGTCTGAAGTATTTAATGACACAGAAAGAACTGAATTTGAGACAACGTAGATGGTTGGCATTATTGAAAGATTATGATCTCGTTATTGATTACCATCCGGGGAAAGCTAATGTAGTGGCAGATGCCTTGAGTCGAAAATCCTTGTTTGCCTTACAGGCATTGAACACTCAGTTGTCTTTATCTGATGATGGTTCACTCATAGCTGAGTTAAAAGTTAGACCGGCGTTTATGCAACATATCTTTGAAGCTCAGAAAAATGATGATAAGTTGCAAGCGAAACGGATAGAAAGTGAATCGACTCTTGACTCAGAATTTTAGATCAGGACCGATGGTTTTTTATTATTCAGATACAGAGTATGAGTATCGAAAAGTTCAGAACTGATACAAAAGATTTTGAATAAAGCTCATAATGGTAACATGACTATACATCCTAGTAGTAATAAGAAGTATAGTGACTTGAAAAAGATTTACTGGTGATAAGGAATGAAACGGGATATTTCTGAATTTGTATCGAAATGCTTGATATGTCAACAAGTAAAGGCCGAACATCAAGTACCTTCGGGATTATTGCAGCCAATTACAATACTGAAAAAGAAAGATGTTGTATAGGTAATTGTTGATCGTTTAATAAAGTCAGCACACTTTAACCCGGTACATATGGATTTTTCATTGGATAGATTGGCTGAATTATATGTCTCTGAGATTGTAAGGCTACGGAGTGCCAATCTCCATTATCTCAAATAGAGACCCTCGGTTTACATCTCGATTTTGGAGTAAGTTGCATAAAGCTTTGGGCACTCGTTTACACTTTAGTACTGCATTCCATCCTCAAACAAATGGACAATCTGAATGTGTGATACAGATTCTAGAAGACAAGCTTCGGTGTTGTGTACTTGAATTTGGAGGTAACTGGGAAAAATATTTGCCTTTGATTGAATTTGCTTACAATAACAATTATCAGTCTAGTATTAAAATGGCACCGTATAAGGCTTTATATGATCGAAAGTATAGAACTCCATTGTATTCGATAGAGTTAAGTGAGAAAAATATACATGGAGTTGACTTGATCTTAGAGATCGAAGAAAAGGTGAAAATAATTCGAGACGGTTTGAAAGCAGCATCTGATCGTCAAAACTCCTGTACTGATTTGAAACGAAAAGAAATAGAATTTCAAGTTGGTAACAAAGTATTCTTGAAAGTGTCGCCTTGAAAGAAATTTCTCTGGTTTGGACACAAAGGAAAACTAAGTCCATGGTTCATCGGGCCATATAAGATCATTGAAAGAGTCGAGCCTATTGCATATCGATTAGCATTACCACCGGAGCTTGATAAAATTCATAATGTGTTTCATGTGTCTATGTTACGATGATATCGATCGGATCCTTCACACGTTATTACTCCAATAGAAGTTGAGATTCAGCCTGATATGACTTACAATGATGAACCGATTAAAATACTGGCATATGATACGAAAGAGCTAATAAATAAAAAGGTGGCATTGGTAAAAGTCCTCTGGAAATGGCATGGATTAGAGGAATCTACCTGGGAGCCTGAGGATACCATGAGTAAGCAATACCGTAACCTCTTTTCTGGTAAGAATGTTCGAGGAAGAAAATTTCTAAGGGGGGAGAGTTGTAACAGCCTAATTTCAGTGAGGTCAAAATAGTAGTTTCAGGACCACAAATCCAAGTTAAAAATAAAAATTATTTTATTTTATTTTATGGTTGGCATCATGATAGGAAGGTCACATGAAAATTTTGATACGAAAATTTTATCGATTATGTGGTTAATTAGGTAAAGGAATAATTGCATAAAATACAAAAGTTGGATTCTAGTAGCTATAGGTATCAAATAGCTATAGAATTCAAAATTTAAAGTCCTTATATGGTAATTAGACCATTGGAGACTAGTTAGTAGATATTTTAATGACTCATCCATGGAAAAATTAGAAAAGGCAAGGGACTAAATTGGAAATCACTAAAATTAAAATATAGAAATTAAATAAAAAGAAATATTCATCTAATTTCATATCATCTTCCCCAAAATTTCTATGCAAACCCTAGGAGAGAGGAAGACAACTTACCAAGCTTGAAAAGGTATGAAATCAAGTCTCGTTTTTAATGATTTTTATATTTTTGAAATTGGGATAGTCTAATCTGTTTGTTTAGGGGATTAATTTGAAAAGTTATCAAGGTATGAAATTTGGGTCATCAATGAATATGTTGAAAATTTGAAATTTATGGTAGAAAATGAAAAGTTATTCATAGATAAACAACTTTTACACAGCAATTTTTGATGAAAACTTGAATTAGGGACTAAAATGAAAAATGGTAAAAACTCATGGAAAATTTCAAAATTTGTGAAAAATGTGTGCTGTAAATGTTGTTTATAAATTTTGGCTAGGCTTGGAAAGATGGTTAAATTTCATTAATTTCATTTTCTGAGCCTAGGGAGGAAAGTAGAATTTTTGAAATAGGTAGGGGCAAAATGGTAATTTTGCCTAGGATGCAATAGAATGCGAATGCATATGAAATGTGATAGATTAATAGTTAAATTTATCCATATAGATCCAAAAAGACCAACTACGAAACTAGAGCAAGGAAAGCAAAAGGTTTCGGATTAGTTGAAATTCAAAAACGAACCATTTTCAAGGTAAGTTCGTGTAACTTAAAAATGTATGTTAATATGCTTGAATTGAATTGTATGATTGTGCTGTTATGTGTGAGATTATATATATACATAATGAAATATTTTTAAGTTGTGTAATATGGACAAATTATCATGTTCCAGTCGAATGTTGAATTTTGATGGGTTGAAAATAATAGTGCATATGTTGCAAATAGAATTTATCCTGGACGTGTAATTCTAATCCTCTTGAGTTAGGTTATAAATTAGATTTAGCCCGGACGGATGATCCATATTAAGCTCTTTAGAGCATATGCTACGGATAGGATTTAGCCTGGACTGGTAATCCTACGGTAAAATGTACGACTTACAGGTGTGCCTTTTCATTATGTACTCAATGGGTACTTTTACACATGTGTATATTACCCGAACATCCATCGAGATTTCAATAGTTCGATAGAAAAGACTTTTGAAGAGTGGAAACGTGAAATTAATGGAAGCTTGTAATGTGATAAGCTCATCTGTAACACCCCAGACCTAGCCTAGGAGTTTAGGCCAAATTCGGAATGCTACATTGATCACCAAAGTGATCGTGAGAAAATTTTTACAAAGCCAGTCGACCTTCAATTCTATTCCTCAAAACATTTGTTTTATTACAAATCCAAAAGTATATAAACGTTCAAAATGAAAATTTGTACCACAGAATTTTAAACCTTACAGTTCGAAAATAAAAGTGAACATGCAACCTAATATTTTGTTTCCACCAAGACTATCTGAGACCTCCTCGTTCTAAGCCCATCTCTAGAATCCAGGAACTGTACCTGAAAGGGGAAACTGAAGAGGGGGTAAGCTGCACAAGCTCAGTGTGAGATCAAAACCAACTAACTATAGAATTAGAAATGGAAAACCAGTAGTAGTTCTGGAACATAACCTACTTACAGAGTTGTACTGAACTAGTCGGTACATTAGTATCGGAAGTACCGGTAAATAGCAGTGTTTCGTGCGTATTTAACACACTCAGTAACGATAATTCTCCAATAGTCAGACAGTTACAGTTCAGAGTCTATAGAATTCACTAAGTACAAGCACTTTCTAGTTGAACAGTCAATCATACATTTTAGTCGATCAATCAATCAAATATTTCAGGCAAACAGTCAATATGATGTATATGTATGCAATGAGTTAAGAGAAACAACCCACCCATCCAGCCAACACACCTCTCCCTCCAACCCTGCACTTCCTGTGGGGATTTAATCAACCCACTCATCCCTACACTTACAATTAGTACTGAATGTGGCACATAGCAGTAATTTGTAGCTGAGCTACCAGTCACATATATTACGCAGTAAAGCTAGCATATAAGCTGTACTTGTGCTATGCAGTAAAGCACAGTATAGACATGCAGTATGAACTGCCAGATCAAATAATAGTATGTAGCGTAGCTAACGTACATACGGTACAATGCAATGCGATAATCCACTATACCGATATCAGTAATGTCCATATCCCTCTGGGTATTGGAACTGCCCACATCCCTTTGGGTAATAGGGGCTATCAGTAACCAGCAGAGTAACTACTAGTTCAGTCAATCTTCCTTCCCCTCAAAATCCCACCCAAAATGGTTTATGCATATGTATGTATGTATGCAGTCAGATGTACACAATCATAGTAACAGTTTCAAACAATTATTTAGAGGCAGACACTCACATCCAATCAAACAGTTACAGAATCAACCATGTGCACCTTTGCATCTCGAATTCAGTAACAACTTATCTCAAATACAGACATGTTAAAACTCAGATCAAAATCATAATTTGCCTCAGTAAAGCTTAGTTTAGGGTTGGAACACACAGAGTTGCATTTGCACTTACATTTGACCTACAACTAAAGTTTGGCGAGATAGGGCCACATACCTGTGTGCCCCGACAGTGTGGAGCAAACTAGGCCATGTGGGGATTCAAACGCCCGTGTGAAAGGTAGAACATGCTGTGTGACAAAGGCATACGCCCATGTGGAGTAAGGATATGGCCTTGTAGGCAGGCCGTGTAACTCTCTGTCCAATTTCACTAAAATAAGGTGTAGGGCAGATAGGGCAATGTGAAGGTCTCACACGCCCGTGTGCCATCAGACACAGCGTGAGTCCCAAAACACATGCCTGTGTGGGATCCCTACATCCCCAAATCAACCACACGGCTGTATAGCCAGGCTGTGTGACACCAAATCTCAAATCCCTAATTTCCAAACTCACATGTCCGTGTCCCTAAAGGACACGGCCATGTGACTTACGAAAAAAATCCCCAAATCAGCCACACGACAGGGTGGCACCCAATTTGGCCTGGAACCCTAATTCCCAAATCCATACGGCCATGTGCCAAGGCACACACCCGTGTGGCGGTCGAGGTGGCCACGAAACCACCCCAAAATAGCACCAAAACCACCGTTTAAGCCACTATAACAATCACTAACCTTTGCCCTATCACCATATATCAGAAACTGATGATTTCACATCACTTCCATCGACTAAAAACCTAAAAATAATGGTTTAGCATACAATCAAGAAAAGCCAAATAGAAAGTTTGCAGAAATAATAAACACATAAAATAATGTAGTCACAGTTCGAGTCCCACACTTGTTTCAACGACGAAGCAATCGAAAAAGGAGCGTAAAATCCCGAAACCAAAAGCCAAAACCTTTTTTTTTTAAATATTTAAAAAACAGAAGAAGGCAAAAAGTGAAGAAGAAGAAGAAGAGAGAGGAGCAGAAACGTGAAAAATAACCTTAATAAATTAAATTAAAAAAAATATTTTTAATAACAAAATAACATATTTAACTACAAATTATTTACTAACTAAAAACAAAATATATAAAGTCACACCAAAAAGCACACACCAAGACTCGAACCCAGAACCTTGAGACTTACTAACAGTCCATCAACCACTAGACCAGCAGGCCTGTCCTGTCACTAAATTGCACAACTAAACACATATGTGCAACCACCTTACTGACCCTATGCACAAAACCCAAAACTTCTAGGCCTAAAATTCGGGGCGTTACATCCTCTATGTTTACATGATATTCATATGAGATTATGTGACTAACTTGTTTGAATAAGTGTATATGTTTAGGTAACTTACCCAAAATTGATGGAATATGTATTTATGTGCGCTTGTGTTAATAAATAAGACCGGTAAGTTTATTTCCCGTTATACAGACTTACTAAGCATAAAATGCTTACTCCGTTTATTTTTCCCTGTTTTATATTGCTCAAAGCTCACGAAGGTTAGAAATCGATCGGAGCAGTCATCACACTATCCACTATCTCATTTTGGTATAAATAGAAATCTTATTTTGGTATAATGGCATGTATAAGCTTAGTTGGCCAATGATGGCTTGTAAGGGTTATTTTGTAACCTAGCCATTGGAGTGGCTAATGAAGGTCTAAGTTTGGCTATTTTAAAGTGATGTTTTGATAATCATATAAGTGCTTATTATGTGTTGGTTTGATGAAATTGTGTTAGCATATTAGTTTATGACATGAGTAAGTTTATATCTATTGATGCATGAGATAATACTATACGATTGATGTCAAATTTCTTGTAATATGATGTTGGATTGGTGGATATATGTTTGTGAGTTTTAATACTGGAAAATGGTAAGTTTTGGGTGACAAATGAGGCTAGGAAATGGCCTTATTTTGTCCACAAAGACAGAAACACTGGCATTTGTATGACACACGGCTTGTCCCATAGGCATGTGGTCTTATCGTGTGTCCCCTGTATCTTAAAAATGAGAAACATAATGCTCAGAATTGGGCACACGGGTAGAGACACGGACGTGTGTCTCAGCCTTATGGTTGACACGACCTTGTACATAGGCATGTTACACGGCCATGTGAAAACTGCATCTAAATTTTGAAAATAAAAAATTTGCCACACGGCCTAGCACACAGGCGTGTGACTTGGCTATGTGACTTCAAGTCCTTCATGCTTTAAAAGTTAGAGAGTTACACGGGTTAGGGACAAGGGCATGTGTAGTACACGGCCTGACCACACGGGCGTCCCTAGACCACACGGGCATGTGAGCCCTGCACTTGGGAAAATTTTTGGAATTTTGCAAAAAATTTCCTAAGTTCCCAATTTAGTTCCGATTTGATTCCAACACTCGTTTTGGGCCTCGAGGGTCCATATAAGGGACGATATGTATGATCTCAGTAAATGAATAGTAATTTACATGAATTAATTGAAAAATGTTCTGAATGTTTTGGTAATACTCTGAAACACTATTCCGACGATGGATATGGGTTAGGGGTGTTACATTACCAGCATCCCATGGTGTATTGGCTAAAACTTGTTGATTTATCACAGAACATCAATTGGATTTGAGATTAGTCGTGTGTCATGAGTTAACCTCTATCTTAACAAGTGAATGATCTTAACAAGCTCAAGATTCATTCACTTGTTAAGAGAAGAGTCACTCATTTCACTTGTACTACTACAAATCCATAATATACTAGTGCTTAAGCGGCTAATTCGATGTTTCTATTCTCATATATTTTCTTGTGTTTACAAAATTTCCAATCACTTTGCATTAGTGGGGGAATGTTAATAATGCAACTTTATTTCAATAATTACAAATCATTATTTCCAACAATTATAAATCGTTTTTTACACTTACAAAAATATTAAATATTTTTTCAGACCGTTATATGGAAATATTACCATTTTGCCCCTACTAAATTACATTTTTACCTCTTTTGAAATCCTATAAGTAGGAGGCATTTTCCTTTCATTTGATACACAACTGAAAAAATAAAGCTTCTACTCTCTCTCAACTCTCTCTCATTCTTTCTAAAACTTTAGAATTTTTCTTAAATTGCATTAGAGAAAATTATGTCTGGGAGTTTGGGTTTTAAGCAGAACCGTTTGTGACCCCTTCAAACTTTTTTTAGAATTGAACCTTGTGACACCCCAAACCCGACCAGGATGGACCGGCCCGAATTCGAAGCGTTACATTAGCCACCTAAGTGACTCTCCGGCTAACGACCATCCAAGACATACCCCTACCTTATAACAACTCAATCTTATCTGATTATTAGTTAATTATTTAAGCATAAGCAAATTATGAGCCAATTTTAAACTTTTCTTAGGTAATTTAACCTAAGGGCATTTTCATCATTTTACCACCTATGGTAAAACTAATTCGATTTTAGATATAGATGTTTACCAACCTTCTTTTAGTCAAAATTATGCAAGCCTAAAAATTTTATCTTAATTCGAGTTCGTTTACTATGTCTAATTCAAGTTTTATTACTAGGGACTAAATTGTAACAAATACAAACTATCAAGACCTATTCCGAATTATGAAAGTGTGTTTCTATCGAATTTTACCCATTACGAGGCTAATCCTAAAATTTTACCAAGTTTCCTTATCATCAAGGGCTCTAATTAGACTAATAAATTTTCAAGACTAAATCGTAACTTAAACAAATTAGAATACCAATTTAAAAAGGTAAAAATTCAAACCCCCAAAATATCACACGGCCGTGTCCCCTAGACTGTATGCCATTAAATGACCATGTTCGTGTCGGGAAAAACTTTTAGGCAGATCACACACACTTGTGTGGAAATCCCACACGCTCATATGTGGTAGCTCGAGTTTCCACACGCACGTGTCACTTACCCACAAGCCCATGTGCAACCCCTCACACACCCGTGTGGATAGGCACACACCCGTGTGAAAACCACTTCACCTATTTTTGCAAAAAAAACTCATTTTAGAACTCGATTTTGCATACTTTAATGGTTAATTAAACCCGATTTAACACCGATTAATTAACATACATATACGTACACCTTCAATTGAATTTATTGACATCAATTAAACCTCAATTAAATAGAATTAGACAATTAATTTCATGCACATCAAACACGAAATAAATCAAACAAGTGGCGTACCTTAGTCTCTAGTAAATCACTCCATGAAAGCTTCATTTAAACATTTGTTAGTATAAATTTCATGCCTCACACACCGTATTATCAATCACCGTGTTATCAAGCAACAAAACACCATAATTCATTCAATAATTAATCTCAAACATGCCTCAAAATTATTATAAGACCATCCAAATAAAATGTCCAATGTCTAGAGTCCATTTACAACCAAAACCAAACTAATTCCTGGGAGTTCCACAATGCCCGACTACAGTCTTTAAAATGCGTCGTTAAGTCTCTACCAAGCCTAAATCTCTTAGAACTCTCTTGCTTAGCTCCTCAGCTCCTCAATCCCGACGACTATCTGCACAAATGTGAGGGTGTGAGCTTTAAAAAGCTCAGTGAATGTTAATAAAAATGATAAGTAAATTAACATCCAATTCATGCTTAATTCACAACCAATCAATCACCATTTATCAGCCAAAATAATCAAACATGTCAATTAAATTTCCATAAGCATTTTCAATACCAAAAATCAATTATTCATGTCTTTCAATCAACAATTCATATAGCAACAATCACACATAAATATACATATTGGCATACATTTGTCATGGCTTAATCTGGTGATCATACATTGGATAAACGGATGTCTGAACTCCCACAAATATCAGTCCACCGAGTTGAGAAAGCTGAAGCACATGCTCCTTTATAGTGCCTCAAATAACCTATTGAATGTAGACTTACACTCAACACTCCCTTATCTACTCTAAACAAATCAGTCCACCTGGAGCCATATGCTCACAATGTCACAAATAATTGTGAGTACCCACAAATCCTATGGCATGCCAACTATATCCAATGGATCCACCACGCATGTTGCTAATATATTTAGTTAAACATAGCATATAAATCAGTCATTTTTGTGCTCAACTTAATGTGACAAGATGCTTATATGTAACTTCTAACATAGTCATTTAACATCCAATTAAATCAAGCAATTCATTTACCAATTTCTCATATTCAATTACCAATTGTAACACCAATATATCATGATAAAAAATTTCAGCACACATGCTTAAAATCATCCTTAAAATTAATCTAATTAAATAGCACAACACCACCCAAAAACTCACTTACCATTTTTCTTTAATACAAATTTAATTTTTGTAGGCTTAATATCAATCTTGAAAAATCAACCATTCAACCATAATTTAATCAATAGAAATAATTAATTAAGCTACTAGTTAAACATAATTGAGAGTCAATTTACCAAATTGCCCTTAGAAACACTCACCACAAAATTTTATTCTACCACAGCAAGTGATCAACTAGACAATTTCAAGCTTCAATCTGATTATCTTGGTCCTCTTCAAGATTTGGAGCTTCAATAGAGATAAAGTAGGCATTACCACCTTTCCAAAGCTATATTAAACACAATTTTAATTAACTATGCTAATCTCTCTCATAAAGATACCTTACCAGATTTGTAACATCAAGTTGAAAACTTGATTCCTTACAAATTCGACCTCTCCAGCCCTCCTAAACACTTCCAAACATCAATACTAAGCCAATTACACATAAAATAAGAATCAATTCACAAAAATCCAAACAATCGGTTCATGAAGATGATGAAATTTGGATTTCTTCAAATTACCTCACAAATCATTTTTAATCTTAATAAATAAGATCAAAAACCTTTTAATAGATCCATTTTGAGTTGAAATATCCATTGATTTGTGGATTTCCTCTCAAAATTCAAGATCCGCCATTAAAGCACCTTAAACTTTTGAAGAAGATGACATTGATAAAAAATCATGAAATTATCACTCAAATCATGAAAAAATGTTTCTAATCATCATAAAAATAAGTTTAGAAAGAATAATTACCTTTGATTCATTCTAAATCCTTTGATTGAAAATCTTAATTCAAGAATCTTGTGAAATTTTAGAATATTTTTGGCTACTTTTGTGAATAATTTCGGATGAATTAAGAGAGTATTTTAAGAAGAAAATTGATTGACTCTATTCTCTGATGACAGATCTTTAAAACCATACAAAGAAAACGAAATTTATAGCTCTCTAATATGATGTAAATAGTGTGAAAAATAGGCTAGATGCATTGTGTTTAAAGTTGAAACAACCCCACCAGAAATTTAAGAATTGGGGAATTTGCCTAATGGCCACTCTCACATGTCCCTTACTTTACCATTTAATAATTTCCCTCCAAAATTTTGAATTTTAAGGTTTATTTGCCAAATAAGTACTCCAAATTTTCCCTTATTTTATAATTAAACCCAATTTAATTAATATTTATATTTAACTCAAATTAACCCCCAATAAAAATTATTTTAATTTTTTTGACCCAAATTAATTATTTTCTCTAATAAATATTTAAGATCTTTAAAATTAATTTTCCAAAAAATATTTTTATTTTTCCAAATTATTATTTAATCAATTTTAGATGAAATTAACCTCCTAAATTAAATTAAAATTTACTAGAAACCCATAAATTCATAGTTTCACACTTGGAACCCGAAAAATATACTCGAAACTACTAGACCCGGTTCAGGGATATTACAATCCTAGTGTGATTTTTCGATTAATTCTATTTTAAGATTATTTCAGAAGAGCAATACCAATTGAATTCCACCTTATTTGGGTGTACGAATATCGAAGAACTATGTTAACCTTGGGGGATGATGTCCACTATATGATTACACCAATCAGTGCGAATTCGTTTCTAAGGTAGTGGTTCTTCCATGGCACAATAATACTTTATTCATTTAATCTTGATTTTTTTTTCCATTTACTGCTAACGAGTTTGTTTGCAGTAGTATATTTTCCAACACACCTAATTAGATATCAATAATTGGATTCTTATAAAAAAAAAAGCACAATTAATTAAAATGATGCTTAAACATAAAAAGAACACCAATACACATAATGAACTAATAATCAATATTTTAGTTAAGAATCCAAAAAAATGATAAATATAGGGGCCCAAAATATATTGAATATGAACACTTATCACACCTAAACACTTATGGCGCCTTTGGATGGGCAGTGCATTTACCTTTGGTAAGGCTAAAAATAATGGTGGCGGTGAGATTAGTTATTGTTGTTATGAGGTAAAAGATTCCATCGCACCACAGCCACCGCCCATCTAAAATGTGGTGCCTTAGTCTTTTTCTTATCCTTAAGCAAAACAATGAAAATCCAACCTAAAGAGCCTAATCTAAATCAACAATCAAAATATCAGTTTATACTATCAATATAAACAAATATGCTTTCATGTACGTTATTGAAATCCCATATGATAACAACATATAATAATAATAAAATCCATATAAATAAGTATATTCGGAACTAATGGACCTTCGTACTTTTGTGAATAGTTTTTCCTATGTCACACAATGCATAAGAGATATTAGAAGAATTAAGAGAATACATCCAAAATTCAACATACTTCAAAAGTCACTTGGTCCCTAAACTTCATAATTTCGATCAAGCATAGAGTATCGAAAAAAAATTTCGGTTTCATCAAAGAATTCTATTAATTAACATGAGCTTGAAACATAATTCATATAATATAACCATTATGCTCTTACTTTCTTTCCTTTTTTCTAAAAAAATTTGGGTCGATTACCCTTGAATGCTAGTGTAAATGGCAACCCAAGCACCCACCCCAAATTATTCAGTTAATCAAACCTAAATAGTCTTTAACTTTACTCATATCTACATCAGTGGAGCATATTAGGAAAAACTAAATCTTTTGACGTGAAGGTAGATAACAAGCAACCACCTACCCTTGGTTACTCGATCGAGCCACTAGTTCATCTTAAAGCTCATAAAGTAAACAACGGAGGAAGCAATTCTTATTATCATTATCAAAATTTCCAATTTAGCACATTTATTAATATGTAATCCAATACTTAATGCTAAAACAATTCATAAGTCAACCTAGATCATTCTTTATAAGCATACTTTTAACAAAAACATTCTCTTGAACAAAAATATTCTCTCGAAAATCCTAACATCAATTATACAAAGCATATCAATAGAAAATGGTGGTGAATAAAAATAATATGAAGCATCCATTGATCCAGTTACTACTTAAGGAAATGAATTAAAGTCATCCATTATATCGAGTCAACATATGAGTTTCAATAACACACATTTCCACATATTTATCACCTTAAAGCATAAAAAATATTTTTAACATTTCCTTAAGTTTAGGTTCATATGCAACTAATACCATTTTTTTTCTAAAATATCCAAATAAATTGGAAATGAAATAAAAATCCAAAGACATGCAAATAAATTTAGCAAAACTACCCCTCACATTTGAATTGGACATTATCCTCAATGTTTGATATTCAAGGAAAAGAGTTGGAAACTTCCCTATTTTAAGCTTCTCGAGAAATCAACCAAAGTTGACCAAGCTTGTTGTTACAATATGAACAATGGTGAATGGTCCAATTCGAACGAGTGTACCTATGGCATAGAACAGAAATGACATTAATAAAATTAAAACATGTAAAGTAAAGAATTTAAAGAGATAAATAAATGAAAACAAAAATAAAATCTAAACAAGCCCATGTGGATCACACAGCCCATGTGGGTCAAATTAAAATTGAAAAAATTAGCTCTTCTCTCTCGTGCTTAAGGTGAATCATGGATCCAAAGCTTTTCTCTCTCGTTATCAGTATTACCATTAAAATAGAATTTAAGAAGATGACAGTTTACCTCGAATGTGCCGTAATCAAGGTGTGTTACCTCAATAGTTCTTTATAGAAATACGATTTTTACCACCCATGGCTCAAACCCTCTTAACTTAAACTCTAAAGGAAAAATATGTGAAATTGATTTTTCTAACAACACTTTGTCCCAAATTTTGAACTAGTTCATTCTCTTTACATGAACATCATGGTTTTTCTTTGTTACATCCTTTTGCTTTTTTAGTTTCTCACCAACCTTCATTCGCCATTTATCTAGTTCGGCGATTTGTACCATTTGCTCTTCACTTGTCCTTCGAGTTCTAGCACTTTGAATAAAATATGGCTCCAACACATTTTCATTAGGCATTTCTTGCAAAGAACATTGAGCCATATGATTACTAATATTAACAGAACAATTAGTATCATCTCGCTTACTAGGGACTCTCACAAAATCATGTGCTTGAAGAGTAATATTTTCATCACCTACATGAAGCACAAGATCACTAGTACCCACATCAATAACAGTTCTAGCAGTGGCTAAAACCGATTGACCTAAGATCATAGGTACCTCAATATCCTCATCCATGTCCAATACAACACAATCAACAGGGAATATAAATTTATCGACTTTCACAAGTACATCCTCAATAATACCCCTAGGATATCTAATTGATCTATCTGTTAATTGAATACTCATCCTAGTGGGTTTGGGTTCCCCAAGACCAAGTTATTTGAACATCTTATAAGGTATCACATTTATACTAGCCTCCAAATTAGCCAAAGCTTTTTCCACATTTAAACTACCAATAAGACAAGGAATAGTAAAACTCCCTGAATCTTTAAGTTTATTGGGTAGTTTGTTTGGAGATTGGCCAAGCAAACTACATTGAGCTCCACAATTGAGAAGTCATCTAACTTCTTTTTATTTGTTAATAGCTCCTTTAAATTTTTTACATACTTTGGCATCTGCGAAAGGGTTTCAACAAATGGTAACTTAATGTGTAGTTTTTTCAGAGTTTAAGAAATTTACAATATTTTTATTTTATGTGGTCTATCTTTAATGCTGCTGGATATGGAACTTATGGTTAGCAATCTTTAATTATTGGCTTATGCTCTTTCTTACTTTCCTCAACCTCATCACTTTTCACAATAGCTTCTAGCTTCGACTTCTTTTCAGGCTCGACTAAACCTTTCATGTTTCAAATAGTGATTGTGTGGATTTTCTCATTTGGGTTAGTTTTAGAGTTTCTAGGTAAGCTACCTTATGGTCTTTCTGAAACAAGTTTGGCAAGCTATCCAATTTTATTTTCAAGCCCATTAAACGATGCTTGTTGATTTTTCAAAGTTGTCTCACTGTTTTAAAATCGAGTTTCTAACACCAAAATAAATTTAGCTAACATCTCCTCAAGGTTTGGTTTCTTCTCTTGCTGATAAGGTTGCTAAAACCCGAAGGCGATTGTGACATTTGTTTCCTTGACCATCCCAAGAGAAATTTTGATGGTTCCTCCAACCTGCATTATAGCTATTACTATAAGGGTTAATTTAAGGTCTAGAATTGTTACCCATAAAGTTGATTTGCTCATGCTTCATGCTAGAATCGAAAGGTAAACATTTTGTATTGATCATCCCCTCTCCATTCGAATCATATTGCCCTACCAGATTCACCTACTTAGAAAATTTCAAACCATCAATTTCTTACCAAGAGCTTCAACCTGATTTCCTCACAAAGAGACTGCGTCAATATTAAATACACTGGTTATTTTAATCAATTTCTTTCTCATGACTTGCCACTGATAGTTATTTAGTTTCATCTCCTCAATAAACTCTTGAGCTGCCTCGGGTGTTCTATTATCCAGTGTTCCACCAGCTGTTGCATCAATTAGTTTCCTAGTTGAGGGATTCAAACCGTTGTAGAAAGTTTAAACTTGCAACCACAAAGGTAACCTATGATGAGGGCACCTTCTCAACAAATCTTTAAATCTCTCCTATACATCATATAATGTGCCCAAATCAATTTGAACAAAAGAAGAGATGTCATTCCTCAGCTAAGCTATTATAGTCAGTGGGAAGTACTTCAACAAAAACTTCTCAGTTATCTAATCCCAAGTCGTGATAGAACCTCGTGGTAATGAATTTTACCATTGTTTTGCCTTGCTCCTCAAAGAGAATGGGAACAACAGTAAGCATACAGTAACATCAACAACGCCATTGATCTTGAAATCGCAAATCTCTATAAAGTTAGCCAAATGAGCATTCGGATATTCATCTTGCAAACCATCAAACTGAACATACTATTATACCATCTGAATTGTGTTAGGCTTGATCTCCAAATTGTTTGCATTAATAGTTCGTTTGATAATACTCGATTTAGCCCCAATCAGAGTGGACTTAGCATAATCATACATAGTCTGAGAGGCAGGACGTGCAGGAGGTAGCTAATT
Organism: Gossypium longicalyx; assembly: GCA_025698465.1. Taxonomy (NCBI): domain Eukaryota; kingdom Viridiplantae; phylum Streptophyta; class Magnoliopsida; order Malvales; family Malvaceae; genus Gossypium; species Gossypium longicalyx. The sequence continues at coordinate 21,889,800 of CM047004.1, forward strand.
TTTTTATTATCTTCAATCTCCATAATAATATCCTTTTCCTTTTGATTGTCTATAATATTCTGTTGACTTTGCCCTGGTTCTTTAAACTCTCTACAATTTCTGCGAACAGTGTTTTCAATTTCACTATCAAAATGTAATTGATCCAACGGGTTTTCTCTAGTCATAAACCAAAAGAACCTGCCAGAATCAAACAAACAAACAAAATTTAGAATGTAAAAATTAAATTAAAAACAAAAATATTAAAATAAAAATAAAAAGGCTAAATTAATAGAAATAAAATTTTCTTAATATTTTAGTCCCTGGCAACGGTGCCAAAAACTTGATGCAATCATTAACAAACTAAAAATTAGACAAAGGCAAGTGCACCTATCAATTAATAGTATAGTTATGGGGAGCACAGGTACCGTTTCCAAGAGAACTAATGTGACACCTCAAAATTCTTAGTTTTAGTTATTGTGTAAGTTGTCAAGTAATGTGTTATGATGTGTTGGGTAAGTGGGTTGGGTTGTCTGTGTTGGTCCTGTGTTCGAGCCTTGTCGTGTACAAGAGTGAAATATTATTTTTTATTATTAGTCTTTTGGCCGAGTATTAGAGTTTAAGTTAAAATCTAGGAAATCTAGTGCTTAAAGTTTTAATTACCTTTTATTTTTATTTATTTTGTATTAATCTAAATAGAGTTTCAAGTGTTCTTAAGTTTGCTCCTATTTTTTAATTTGTTTTGCAACTACCCATAAACCCTATTATTCCACATTATTGGCTTCTTGTTCCTTGTGTTGCCATTTCAATTTCTTGTTCCTTGTGCTATCGTTTCAATTTATTTCCTTTTTATTTTAGTTCTTTCTTTCATTCATCCTTGTTTTGTTTGGGTTTTGAGTGTTGTGGTACGTTTCATCACACAGATTAAGTCTTGGCTACAAGTGTAAGTTTTGTTTAGTTGTTTTATTCTTTTAATGTTGGTTTCATCCAGGTATGGAGTACGGTGGTGGTGTTGTTCGATGTTTTGATTGGTGTTTCTTTGTGGTATTTAATTAGGTGAAAGAGGTGAGAAATTCAATTCCTCCAGCATAGTAGAATTCAATTTGATTGATTTTTGAGATCTTGATGGATGTGTTTTGTGGGAAAATTGTAGGTTCGTGGGTTTTGATAGTGAAGTTAGTCAATTACATAATCAGGTGTGTGACTTAATTATATTTGATGTTTAAAAATATCAAATGTTGAAGATAACATTTGTTTATAAATGTAAAAACATATTTGTACGTGTATATATATATTTTATTTTATTTTTAAAAAAAGCTTTTGATATAAAATATATATATGAAAATTACAAAAAAATATACAGAATCAAAATCTCTAATGCAGTAAAATCTAAATGTGGCATAAAGAAACTTGATCTAATAGGTGTGAGTTTCACTTTCATTTTCCAATTTTCAAAAAAAAAAAATAAAACAAGGTAAAACCATGCAAAAATGAAACATAAGAATCCCTTGCGTTCTAAGTAGTTGACCAAGTTAGTAGTGGTCCTAAAGATTATATTGTTTTTTCTATTCTGAATCCCTCCTACGGCATAGCCTTACATATGTGACAGGGCTGTGTAGGCCTTTTGGGCTAATTTTGGGGCGCGATTAAGGGTCGATTAGGGAATTTGATATTATGGTCCGAGAGCATCGTACGGATAGAAAAACTGTAAGTTTAGTATCTAAGCACGTATAAGTAGCTATAAAAGCATGATAATTATTTGTTACTCCCAATTATGGTAAGTGCAATACAAATTATGCATGTAAGCATGTTATGTGATATAAGCCATATGTATTTATGTCATCTATGTATGATTACGATATGTATATGTTTAGGGTAGGATATGTGATGATGGAGGAAGTGTTTATGGCAGTATTCACTGCGAGTATGGCGACAAGTACTCAAAAGTATATGTATGGCAGCTTAACTACGATTATTTGAATGGCATACTGCTACATGTGGTGTGATTGGATGGATGGACTCTTGTAGTCCAATATGGTGTGATTGGTGGGACGGAGATGGTGTGTAGTGGATGGGGGCTAAGATATGATATATGTATGTTATAATTCGATGTGTTATGTTCAATATGACTTAGCATGTTATGCTACAATATGATAAGACATAAAATGTACGAATTTTGATATATGAGTTATGCATTTAAAAAATATATATATGTGATTTCTTTTTGTCATGGGTCGAATCACACATTGGGCTTTAGGCTTACATTTTGTATGTTCCATTTCAGGTAACCCTCCAACTTAGCATTGGACAGCAACACTAAAGCTCGGGTCTCACTATTTATTTCAAAAAAAAGTTTTACAAATTTTTTGGACATTTTGGACATTGTTTTGGTTTCTTTTATTTTCAGACATTTTATGTTTTGCCTAAAACGCTAGAATTAATCTAGTTAAAACACCTAAGTTTTAACCAGTAAAAGACACTGAAGTTAAAGTAGATAAGATGAAACTTAAATTTTCTTTCAAATCAATAAGAGTTACTATTTTTCCACTACAAAACAAATAAATGGTTTTCATGATTACGGGTTTGGCTACAATGATGTGATAAGTGAATTTGGCGATAATTATTGGAATACAAGTGTTGAGTTTTTGAAGTGTTATAATGTTACTACTTATTTCAACGTCGTTAACTGGTTTTCTCAAATTAAACTTTTCTTACTTTGTTTTTTTAAAACATTGTAACCTAACTAATATGACCATAATGTCTAGACCGGGTTTGGGGTGTTACAACTAAAATTACTAGTAATTACCATCTTTTTATTATTTAACCGACAAATTGGAGTGATTGATTAAAACTAAAATTAACTAAATTAATTAACTAAAGAACTTGACAAAGAATGAATTAGGAAAACAAACGATTAAAAACTAAGAAGCGAAACAATACCTAGGAAAGAATTAACCTAGACTTCATTTGTCATTATCAATCTAAATTACGCAATTTCTTCACTTAGTATCTTGATATGTAGAAATCCCTAAATTATGCTAATATCTCTTTTGAGAGTAAGAGCAATTGACTCTAGGTTGATTAATTGAAATTTCTTTCTAATTAAAACCCATATTATCGCATTAACTCAATTTATGGATCCCCTTATTAGATTTGACTCTAATCCGGTAGATTTATGTCGTCCTATTTCTAGGTTTACATGCATATCCACTCAATTATCTAGATATACTCTAAAACAAGGTTTATTCCTCCTCTGATTCAAGCACATCAAACATGGATTAATAGTTTGGAAATATTAAACCAAGAATTAAGCACACATAATTGAGAATAAGATCCAAGTATTTATTGCGTAAAAAATAGAAATCAAATAACAGAATCCATCCTAGGGTTCATCTCCTCTAGGTATTTAGAAAATTAGTTCATAATCGCAAATAAAAACATCTCAAAGATAGTATAACCACAAGAAATAAAGAAACTCATGATAAACTCCAAAGAAATCAAAAGGAGATCTTCAATCTTGATGGAAATCTTCTTCAAAGTTGACTTCAATGGTGTTTTTCGAGTTGTTTTCTGAAATATTCTACGACAGCTCTCTCCTATCTTCTTATCTTTGTCATATATAGGTTTTAAAATGCCCAAAAAACTAAAAAATTGAGTTTTCTCGCTTATTTGGAGCATGATTTGCGATTTCCACACGATTTAGCACATGGCCGTGTGGTAGCCCGTGCAGCTCACACATGGCCATGTGTCCAGCCCATCTAGAATGGCCTAACCCGTGTGGCTCCTGAAACTTGCTTCAATTTTCTGATTTTCCCTCATTTTGCTCCCAAATGCTCTCCTAATTATAGAAACATGAATTTAAAAGATTAGGAGCATAAAATTCACCATTTTACATCGAATAATCATCTAAAAATGTATTAAGAATGAGGCTAAAACATGTTACTTTTGTTAATTATCACATACCATAGGATTAGATTAGGTACGGATTATACTTCAGTTATATGCCGATAAGCGTTGGGCACATATTATTTCGGACGTTCTGATGAGTGTTGGATACACTTTTTACTTTGGGTATATTGATGAGCGTTGGGCACAAATTATACTTCAGATGTTCCGATGAGACATTAGGTGCCAGATTGGTGTGATGGTCGAAAAATCTTCATATCCATCCTAAAGCTGAGTACAATTAATAGGGATTATAAAACATAAGTTTGATAAATAAGATTTAAATTGAAATGGTAATATGAAATGGTGTACATATATGTGAAATGAGACTAAAAATAGCATGTGAAAAATCATGCGAACCGATTTATACGAGCCTTGAGGACAAATATAAAGAATAGAATTTATAGTATAAAATGTCATGAAATGGATATGATACGTGATTACCATTTTTGACTTGTAAATGTACATAAATTTAGTTAACTACGATTATGCATAATCTCGATTTTTGATAAATGAATACTAATGGTTTTGGTCAAAATTAGATTCTACATGGAATGTGTTATACATGCTGTTATAAATGTTTAATTGACTTGAATCATGAAAGCACCATTGAGCTTTATCGCTTCATATGGTTTGTTTCCTCTGTGCACAGGAACCTTTAGATCTCAAAGTTTCGAGAGGTGAAGCAGCAACTGGATTGCAGATCCTCGACTCAACAATGTTAGTATAGTCTTACATTTCATTAAATGACATGTACCTAGGGTTGAACTAATTTTGAGTTGTAAATTGTTATGTGAAAATAAAATAAAGAACACAGATTTTATGTGAAAACCCTTTCGGAAAAAAAACCACTAGCAGAGGAGGAGAAAATTCACTATGTCGAATTTGAACAATTACAAGAGGAAAAGACTATGTCTATTTATAGGCTTGTAAAGCCATATTCTAATAGGAGTGTAGTAAGATTGAAACACCTTATTCTAATCAATATAAAATAGATGGAGTTTAATAAGATTTAAAAAACCTTATTCTAAAATAAAATAAAAGAAGTGTAGTTCTATATGGATTTTACTTTTATTTTATTCTACCATTGTATTTTATTTAAATAAGGATTCGGGTCACTTAATTCTAACAATCTCCACCTTGACACGAATTCTCAATGAACAAGTTTTTCATCGTGGACTCTCAACGAACAAGTTCTCCACCTCTTCCATAAAACCCCTTAAGGGTTTAACTTCAACAATGATCACCAACCAAGTCTAAGCAATGCTCAAACTTGGTTATAGGAAGTGACTTAGTCATCATATCTGTAGGATTTTCATGAGTAATAATTTTTCTCACAATAATATCACCACGGGCAATAATATCAAGAACAAAATGATACCGAACATCATTGTGTTTTGTTCTCTCATGAAACATTTGATCTTTTGTAAGGAAGATTGCACTTTGGCTCTCACAAAATACTGTATTAATTTGAAGGTCTTCATTGAGTTTACTAAAGAGTCCCTTCAACCAAATAGCTTCTTTATAAGCCTCAATAATTGTCATGTACACAGCTTCAGTGGTAGACAAAGCGACTGTAGTTTGCAAAGTGGCTTTCCAACTAATTGCACAACCTCCGATTGTAAAGACATAACCTGTGAGAGATCTTCTTCTATCAAGGTCTTCAGCAAATCAACATCAATATACCCAATCACTCCATCTCTAGTTCTTCCAAACTGTAAGCAAACATCAGTAGTACCTCGTAAGTATCTTAAAATCCACTGAACTACTTTCTAATGTTCTTTACCGAGATTCGCCATGTATCTGCTAACTGCATTAACTGCATATGATAAATCTGGATGTAAACAAACCATAACATACATGAGAGATCCCATTGCACTAGAGTATGGAACATGTGACATGTACTCAATCTCATCATCTAATTGTGGAGACAAAGCCAATGAAAGTCTGAAATGGGCTACTAAAGGAGTACTAACAGGCTTAGCACTCTGCATACTAAACCTGCAAAGAACTTTCCCAATGTACCCCTCCTGACTTAGGTACAATTTACTTACTTTTCTATCTCTGAAAATCTCCATCCAAGTATCTTCTTTGCTGGTTCCAAATCTTTCATCTCAAATTCTTCACTTAGTTGGGCTTTGACCTTTCTTATCTCTTATTTATCTTTTGCTGGTATCAACATTTCATCAACATAAAGAAGTAGATACACAAAAGACCATCACTGTTTTTCTTAAAGTAAACACAACTGTCAAAACCACTTCTTTTGAAATCATGAGTAGTCATAAAGGAATCAAACCTTTTGTACCACTATCTTGGTGACTGTTTCAAATCGTAAAGGGAATTTTTCAGTAAGCAAACCTAGTCTTCTTTTTCTAAGACTGTAAAGCCCTCTGGTTATTGCATGTAAATATCCTCCTCAAGTTCTCCATGCAAAAATACAGTTTTTACATCTAACTACTCAAGCTCCAAATCATGCATAGCCACAATACCAAGCAAAACTCGAATCGAACTATGCTTCACAACTAGGGAGAACACATCTGTGAAGTCCACTGCTGGAAATTGATTGTAACCCTTTGTAACTAGCCTCGTTTTATATCTGGGTTCTTCAACTCCTGGAGTCCCTTCTTTCTTTTTAAACACTCATTTACAACGAACAGCCTTTTTACCTTTAGGAAGTTTCACAAGATCCCATGTTCTATTTTTGTGGAGTGATTTCATCTCCTCTTACATTGCAAACATCCACTTTTCTGAGTCTTCACAACTAACCACCTCAGAATAATTAGATGGCTCTTAGTTTACATCTATATCTTTAGCCACATTTAAAGCATAAGCAACTAGATCAGCCTCGACATACTTCTTTGGAGGTTTAATTTCTCTTCTAGTTCTATTTTTGGCGATAGAGTATTTTGGTGAAGAAGGAACTCTATTATCAATTTTTATACTGGCTTAAGGAGTCGACTCTGTATTAATCTAATGCTCCATCTGCTTTTGATTTTCTTTATTTGAAGAGTATTTAAAAGATAAGTTAGGTAGCATAGCAGTTTCATAAAAAACAACATCTCTGCTAATCACAACTTTTCTATTTTCAAGACACCATAACTTATACCCTTTTACACCAGCTTTATAACCAAGAAAAACACATTTAATGGATCTCGGTTCCAATTTTCCATTATCAACATGAGCATACGCAGGACACCCAAAGATCTTTAAATCAGAATAATTAGTAGGATTACTAGACCATACCTCTTGTGGAGTCTTTTTCTCAATGGCAACGAATGGATATCGGTTGATAAAAAAACATGCAGTAGAGGCTGCTTCTGCCCAAAATGACTTTGGTAAGTTGGTATTTGACAACATACATCGAACCTTGTCCATGGTCGTTCTGTTCATTCGTTTTACAATGCCATTTTGCTATGGAGTATGGCGAACTGTCAAGTGTCTCACGATCCCTTCTAACTTGCACAGTCTATTAAACTCATCAGAAAAAAACTCTAAGCCATTATCTGTGCAGAGGTATTTTATTTATTTTCCCGTCTGTTTTTCAATCATAATTTTCCAAGACTTAAATGTGAAAAACACATCACTTTTCTGCTTCAAGAAGAATGCCCAAAATTTTTTGGAAAAATCATCAATAAAATTTACCATATAATTAGCTCTACCTCTCGAAGGCACTCTGGATGGCTCCCACAGATCAAAATGAATATACTCTAACGTTCCCCTCGTGTTATGGATTCCTCTGGTGAATCAAACTTTCTTTTGCTTACCAAAAACACAGTGCTCATAGAACTTCAGTTTGCAAATTCCTTGTCCATCAAGAAGTCCTCTTTTGCTTAATTCTACCATGTCATTCTCACTCATATGCCCTAAGCGCATATGCCAAAGTTTAGTAATATCATCATCTAACAAGTAAGAGGAAGCAACAACTGCATCACCAATAATAGTAGAACCCTACAAAACATATAACTTGGCAGTCTTTCTCTGCCATTTCATCACAATAAGGGAACCTTTGGAAATATTTAAAACATCACTTTCTATTGTGTATTTGTACCCTTTTGAATCAAGAGTACTCAACGAAATTAAATTTCTGTTCAATTCTAGAACATGACATATGTCACTAAGTGTTCTGAAAACTCCATCAAACATCTTAACTTTAATTGCTCCAACACCTGCGATTTTACAAGAAGCATTATTTCCCATCAAAATAACACCTTCAGACATTGTTTCGTAAGTTGCAAACCAATCCCGATTGGGACTCATGTGCAAGGTGCAGCCTGAATCAAGTATCCACTCCTTGCTCACTTTAGAATTGTTGACAAAAGTGACTAGAAGTTTACCATCGTTGTAGTCTTCTACAACATCAACTTCACTGGAATTTTCTGGTTGTTTTCCCTTTTGATTCGTAGTCTCCCTTTTAATCTTATTCTGTAGCTTATAGCACACAGATTTAATGTGCCCTTTCTTCTTGTAGAAGTTACAAGTGTTATCTTTGTTTAAAGACTTCGATCTACCTTTAGATTTACCGCGAGGATTTCATTCCTGTGTCCTTCCACGATCATCATCAACATTCCGATCTTGTCTCCCACGAACAATGAGACCCTCTCCCTAAGAATTTAGTTTAACCAAAAAATGATTCATCTTATCATACGAGGTTAAAAAATCATAAACCTCATCAATTGTGAGAGACTCGCGGCTGTATAAAATCGTGTCTCTAAAGGTTGAATAAGACGGGGGCAATGAACAAAATAGAATCAACCCTAGATCTTCCTTATCATACTGAACCTCCATGCCTTCCAAGTTTGAGAGAATTGCTTCAAACACTTTTAAGTGTTCGTGTACAGACGCACCTTCCTCCAAACAATAAGCATAAAGACGTTGCTTCATATGCAACTTGCTTGTTAGAGTTTTTGACATACATATTTGTTTCTAGCCTCTTCCCTAATGCAGCGGCGATCTTCTCCTTCATTACATCCTACAAAATTTTGTTCGACAAATGCAGATGTAATTGTGTTAATGCCTTTCGATCCTTACGCTTCTTCTCTTCATCTGTTAATGTCGAAGGCATCTTATCTATCCCTAGCAGGGCATCTTCCAAATCTATTTGCGCAAGAACTGCTTGCATCTTAATCTGCCATAACGCAAATTTGATGTTACGATCCAACAGCAGAATTTCATACTTCAAAAATGTCATTACCGTGACTAAGATGAACAACCCAGAAGCTCTGATACCAATTTGTAAAAATAAAATAAAATAAATAAAGAACACACAGATTTTATGTGGAAACTCTTTTGGGAAAAAAACCATAGGCAGAAGAGAAGAAAGTTCACTATGTCGAATTCGAATAATTACAAGAGGAATAGATTATGCCTATTTATAGGCTTGTAAAGCCATATTCTAATAGGAGTGTAGTAAGATTGAATCACCTTATTCTAATCAATATAAAATAGATGGAGTTTAATAAGGTTTAAAAATGTTATTCTAAAATAAAATAAAAGAAGTGTAGTTCTATATGGATTTTACTTTTATTTTATTTTACCACTGTATTTTATTTAAACAATGATTCGGGTCACTTAATTCTAACATGTTAACTTGGTGTTTTGAGTTTTAGATGTAGCTAATAGAATGGTTTATAAAATGTTAAGGCTTACATAAGTTGATATATGTATTAGATCATATTTGATGAGTTTTACTGCATTTTGAGGCCCCTAAATTAATAGGATTATACAATTTGGTAGGTTGAATCTAATAATCTAAGATATTTTAGGTGTCTATTTTCAAAGTCATGACACCACTCTCTAGATGTCCCGACATCTCTTATATGAAGTCATGATGTCAACCTACTATTTTGGAAGTCACGACACTACATTATCAAATTCATGACGCCAAGTCTCTAGTGGTGATGTTGCAAAGTAAGTCATTCATGGTCGCGATGCCAACACGTTAAATTTTGAAAACCTTGCATTTAGATCCTTCAATGGTCACGGGTTATCATAGGAGTTCTCATAAGTTCGTATAACCCCTAATAGATTATATTAACTATTATACTAATGCATTAATCTCAAATACTTGTATAAATGTGTTGAATTAACTGGAATTGTATTTGTAGTTACTCCAGCAATGAATGTGACATTCCATAACTTATATTTGATGATTGGGTCAGATATGGAGTGTTATATACATTATGTTCAACATAAACATGTAAGGTACCTTTTGATATGTGCTTAATCATTAACAAAAAAGATACATTATTATAGGCCACAATTAACCCATCGTAAAGCTTTTCTTAACAAAAATGCAAATATATAATATTAAACAACTTTTTTTTTTGACAATAACGAGACAAGCCAACATTTTTATTCAACCAATACCACTACTTCCACATCTTATGTTATACCTTTACTAGGTAAAGTACACATATATTCATAGTATATATACTTTAAAAACACATATTCTCAAAATTACAAGTCTTCAATAATACACGATCCGCGATACAAATATAATAATATAACTTATATGAGACATACAAATATAAAATGTTTCAAAATATACCATATTTAAAAGTACAGAAACACATGGAATAAATTCACAAATTATTAAATATCTATTGGAGAAGTCAACACTACTCACCTTCTTCAAAGGTATCTTTCAGACACCTTTTCAAGAGCCTTGCCCAAAATCCCACCAAGTGTGAAACCTTCAAATCAACCTACTAGAGTCAAATTCCCTCTGAGTTCAATTACCGTAACCAAAAACCGAGCTAGTTACCTTAAACCCAACTGAATTCCATGATTGAATTCTCCAAATCCAATTGACTTTCATAACCAGATTTCCCAAACCCAACTGATTTCTCAAACCCAAACCCTAAATATATTTAGTTAGCCTTGTTCAATTCTCTTCTCATAATGAAAAATTAGTTTAGGGTTTATATTAAAAGAAGGCTTTTTGTAAAAATAATATTAAAAAATTAATTAATTACATAAATAGGATGAAGAACAAATTAATTACGAGAATAGTATGAAAGTTACAGTAACTATCGGTGCTGCCTGACTAACTAGCGACAGCACCCTTACTTTTTCAATCAACTTCAGCCAACCATGGGTTTGTAAAAAAAATTGGTGGTGTCGCATGATAAATTGGTGACACTAATATAGATTCTTAAGAAAATTGTATTTTCGAGTATACACAAAAAAAATTATAAGTATCGCTTGACAGCACCACTTTAATTTTGGCTTAAACAACAAAATGGTACCTAAACTATACTAGTTTTCCCAATTCGGTACCTAAATTTTTTTTGTCAAAACTGGTACCTAAGCTACTAAACAGTTACACATTTTACCCCAACTATTAGTCCCGTTAGAAAAAAATTTCAGCCAATCACAACTTGCCACGTTGATGTCTATTTTTTTCAAAATATTAGTAAAATTCATAAATGCATTTAAAAATAGTTTTAAAAAATTAAAACATTTTTAATCGGTAAGTAAAATTTTACCTCTTCAATATATCCCTAAAAAATTTCACAAACCCTATTTTGTTCAAAAAATTTCATCAACTTTCTTTACTTCTAAAAATTCATCAATCCTTTCAATCATCTTCTTAGAACATTCAATCCCTTGTAGAATTGATAGAAAGGTAAGTTTAAAGAACCAATTTTCTATTAAAACCCTTATTTGACTGAATTTTTTTTTTGTGTAAAGCAAAAACTTAGGGTTCTTACTTTCTTACTTCGCTGGATGTAATAGATGTAGACTGCAAGCTCAAAAACTCATGGTGGGTTGAGGATTGTCCATTATTCCTGTGGATTTATAGCACCGATTTGTACTTCAAATACCCCTTGGAGAAAAGGGAAGAAATTCTATGATTGTTTAAAGTATAAAGAGGTATTTTAATTTGTTTTGTTTTTTCCTTTTGTTTCACACCATATTTGGTGTAAATAAATGTTGGTAATTGTATATGGCTATGAGTTTTTATGTTGAATGCTTAATTTGATAGAAATTTAGTTTTGTTCTGAATTTGAGATGTACTAAAAATGGGCTAAGTGATACGAGCTCGCCTCGACTTGAGTTGAGTCGTATGTAGATTGCCGATCGTCTTTGAGAAAGCTTCATCGGAAATAGATGGGATGGTTAATTTGGATTGAGATAAGGGAAGTTGAGGAAATGGACGTAATGGTATGAAGGGTAAGAATGAAATGGTATTATGAAATGGTACGAACGGAATGGCCGGTTTAGGTACAATTTGGGTAAATTAAGAGATGGGGTCGAACAAAAAAAGTGCAAACAAGAACCAATACCGATTTGGTATCGACCCGTTGTTTATAGGCTCTCTTTAGTTCGGTTTGGGTATGGTAAAGGGAAACCTCGACCCACTATCTAACAAGATAAGAACCTCGGTATAAAAGGGTTTTGAACGCCACACTAAAACTAGTGATAAGTTCGATTTCGTAAAGAAAAAGGTTGACGCCACTACTAGGTAGATAAGCCAACGTAAATCTTAAACGAGACTTAGAGAAGAAGTTCTTACAAGGACAAAAATTCAGTTTTTATAAAATTTGCCAAAAGTCCTTTACAAAGTAACACAAGCCAAATTTATAGTGAATACAAGGGATAGCCGAATAGGCTCTTGAGGTAGCTAAATGGTTAGCTAAAAATTCCAGAATTTCTGATGAAGCTTCCTTGAAGTTTCTTGTGCATGGAGAACGGCAAAGGGCAGCTTCTAGATGCCTTGATTTAATAGGAAAATTGAATGGGTTGTTTGGGAGCTGAAATGCAATCAATAGGTTCACCAAATGCTTGAATTTGATTTAATGTCACTGCTTGGTTCAGCCCAATGTTCATGTGATTAAGGAGCTGTCTAGAGCACTTCAATAGTCTTAGAATGTGAACAAACTGATTTGAACAGCCACACATGTGTGAACAAACAAAACCGAACAGCCCTTGGTGTGAAAGGAATAATCGGGTGGGTGTGAACAGCCTTAATTTGCCTTGGGTAGCCAATCGATCTCCTTGAAGAGTTGCAAAGGTTGGCTGAATGGTCACTTAGGGAACACCAAATGATCAGCACACCATCTTTAAATCATCTATGCACCTATGCCGTCCAAGGGGTAATGTACCTACAACAATTAATTCAGCAAATTAAATCCCTTCTAGACACATTAATTCGGCAACATAAAACAAATAATCCTGCACCATAAATTAGGCTGGACATAATTAATCTTTGTAATAGTTAAGACATATTTAATTGATCCTATTTAATTAAGCACTTAATTCAGATCATAATTAAAACATGTCCAGATTATGACAATTAATTATTAAAACTAAATAACTAATTTAACTAACAGCAACTTAAATGATTTATTCCAGCATAATAAACTCAATAATGAAATGAGCTAAAAAAGAGCTCGTTGAGCTAATTTGAGCTGATTTGAGCTGATTTGAGCTGATTTGAGCTTGAAGGAGAATACATGGGTCGCTCGGCTTGCTGATCCAAAAGCTTTCGATAAGTCCAGCAACGGTTTCACCTCAAACTCTATCAACTAATGCTGTTGTTGCGTCTTTGAATCTCTTTGCTCAAGCTCGGGTAATCGGTCCTACAGGCAACTCGAGAGGATCTATATTGGCAACTGGCAGCTCGGGAGGTGTGGTCGTATCACTAAGGAATGTTTACTGTTAAGATTATAGGGTTGATTTTTTAAATGATTTTTGTTTGATATGAAGTTTAGTTGGATGATGTTATTCAGTTAAAATGAGAGATTTGATTTTTGAATTAAATTGATTTGTATATTTGAATGGTGTATGGTGGCTGTGATTTCTTTAATTGGGTTGAAAAGCAAGATGGTAATGGAAATCTTGATGAATTGAAAGGGCAGATCCAAATGCTATTGATTGAAAATAGAGAAATTAGGATTGAGAACACTGAATTGAAGAAAATGGTGAAGGTGGATGAAATAGAGAAGTTAGTGAGGAAGGTTGTAAAGAAAAAGGAGAAATTAAAAGGGTATAAATTGTTGGTGACAAAGATTAAGAATGATGTATACTTCTATAAGGTTGTTTTCATTACATCATGGATAGTTTTTGTTGTCCTTAAATTTATGGTCTAGAGAGTAGAATGATTATTTGTAATGCTTTTGTATTGTTTATTGACTTTGGAACAGAATGGAAGTTATGGGACTTATGAAATGTAATGAGATTATTTAACTTTTGAAAATATGTTTATGAAGTATGATTATGAGCAGATTTATGTCGGATTACATAAATTTGGCATCCACTTTTACTAGGAAACAACACAAACAAGACTTTAGAATTGCACTTACAATTATTAACAATTGTTGTAAAACCCTATTGAAAGGCATAGACTTCTTGAAAAAGTCGGCTTACATCACAAGTAATGATCAAGTATGGTTGATGTAGTTGCCAAAATATTTAACAGTAGCCCTCTTGCAGATGTAATGACAAGAAACAACCAAAATCCCCCAAGAAATGAGAAGCAGGTTCAACATATTACCCTGATAAAGGCATAGGCTTCCAACTACATACTGTAATTATTTTACAAATAAGAACATACCCTAGAAAAAAAGCACCATATTAAAAAATTTCAATAATTGATTAATAGATTTTAAAATTTTGCCAAAATGTATACAAATAGAAAAATATAAGACAATGGACCAAAGCATAAAGTTCAATCATTGCTACAAGTACCCAATGTCTCTCATTGAAAGTTCAACAATCCATCTCTATAATTTAAAAAATTTGATAATAAAACAAAATTAATTATAATAGTAAAAAAAAAGAATCATCCACAACTTTCTATTGGCACAAATACTCAAAGAACTAATAGCCAAAAGAAATAAATCATGGCAACAAAAGTATTAGAATCTGTAAATAATATTGCATACAAAGAGAATATAATACCAAAAATCTTAAATTTTGACATGTTGACATTAATTTTTTTCGATAATAAAAAAAGAATATAACACCAAAAATCTCAAATTTTGAGCAATTCACGACTACAATCTAACTAATGAAATGTCTTTTTCTAGCAAGCCAATGGCTTGATGAGGATGGTTGTACAAGTCTTGATGAGGCTACAAGCTGAGATGGTTCAGGTATTAAGGAAGTAGCAGAGGATGTAGGCGTTAAGGAGGCAACAAATTTAGGGGGATGCTTGTGTGATGGATGAGAAGGCTGCAATCCTAGATTAAGGCCTATTTATCATTATTTACCTTCGTCTCCTAGGCTACCAAAAAAAGAGCTATTCTAAGAAACATTTATAAATAAAAAAACCAATATCAAAGTGGTAACAATTAAGTTTTGAGGGTTTAAGGATTACATTAAGAACTTGCATTCCTATAGTAATGTTCGTGTAGATGCCTATGCCTTGCATTATTGTTCTCCCTCTTGCACCAAAGGTTTTACTCTCATTCCTTTAGTTTCAAGATTTGAATGAGAAGTAGTTGACGTATTCATCCTCGAGGCACGAACTTTCCTTCTACTTTTTTTTAGGTACCTATACAAAAAAAATTGACAAAAAAGTTGAATAAAGGAAAAAAATTAACAAATACAGAGTTTATATCATTTAGTTCCATTTCAACTATCAATAATTACTTTGGGGGATACTGTTGTGAGTCAGTTCCTCCATTTTGGCCCATTTGCTACAAAAAAAGTAAGAGTGATTGAAGTCATTTCTAATAAGATTAGAGAACCACATGTATAAAGGAAAATAATAAGCCTTAAATAAGATTACTGATGTCTTTTGAGCTGGATAGGTTCTAAAGTTAAGGCCAAACATCCCACATCTTTGGTAAGTCATTTTTATTCTTTTTTGGATAGATTTCTTCTATTCGATGACTTACCCTCTTACCTTTTCCTTTTACGTTTGGGTCTTCCAAGAAGCTTCCTTTTTAGATGGGGATCGATCGGTCCCATTCTAGTGTCCTTCCAAAAATTCTCACTTGAGATTGTGGGAAGTGTACAAGTGTACAACATTTTGTACGTATCTCTTTTTGTAATAACTTACATATTCTTCAACTCTTTATTCTCTAAACAAAATTATAGATATAACATGCGAGCATGGAATGCTATTAGATCTTAAGATGTACATGTACATTTCCAACCCCTAACATCTACAACATAAGTATCCCCATTATAGTCAATCTCATAACCATCTTGCCCATTCTAACACATATGACAGTAAGAACTTAAATCTTTATGTTCTTCAAATTTTTTTACTTTTTTGGGCATAAATCAGTGGACCAATTTTCATATTTCTTCTTATTTTGCACTACCTTATTCATGACACAGTGTCTAATATCATTAAAAAAATAAATGATGGATTTAAACCTAGCTGTCATAATTGCGGAGTTGAATGCCTCACCGAAGTTGTTATCGATTGTATCACACTTTGAATGTGTGTTGAAAAGAGCTTTTGACCAATTTTTTGGTTCCTTCCTCAACAAACTTTCCAAAGTAACTTTCTTTAACTGACCAATTCTTGTAGTATATTTTTGAAAGAGACCTTTAGTTGTTGACAACAAGCCCAAAACAGCTTCTATAAATCACCACCCATGTGCTCTTTCCTCCAGTTTGCATACATGTGTCTTGCATAGAATCTATGCTCAGTATGTGGTAATATCAAAGGCATGTCTTCTAGCAAAACCTTCAAAAGAAGTAAAATTGATGTAATTTATCACTTAATTACCTTCTGGGGTGCTTGATGTAATTTGGGACTTCATGAACTTTATTTGGATTTTTAAACTGGTTAGGGGAGGGGGTTTTAGTCTAAACTCAATTTTAATTAAATTGGCGGTTTTCTTAAATACGAATTATTTTCCAAAGACAAATGTTATCAAAGCTTTCGCTAAAAAGACACGATTTTTGACATAACAAAGGACAAGTATTTTACTCCAAAATAAGACAAAGATTAATTAACTGGAACGGTTTTAACTCGTCAACTTAGTTTCTATTATCCATTCCATGTGACATTATCAGATTCGACCATAACGTCCAGGCCGGGTTTGAGGTGTTACATTTAGTGGTATTAGAGTCAAGTTACAAAACTCGGCTGTGGATTGGGTTTTAAATTTAGTTTTAAAGAAATGATTTTCAATGGGTTGAAATATTTTTTACTGAGAATGCGGTATACCGAGTGAGTCTCCGACGCTGATCCTGTAAGTTCTCTGATACTCTGTTTAAAATTATTTAAAAACATGATTAGACTATACTGAAAACACTCTAGGGAGTGTAAACTGAAACTGTAGTGAGACTGCGACTTACGAAAATAAACTTTGAACTTCTGATACTATATCACATAAAACATCTGTCAATAAGTATTAAAACTGTAACTGATCCATAAAATTTGTAATACAGATAAATTCTGAAACTTACGATAAGCATACGTGGTACTCATGGATGGGGTACTAGAGGCCGTGGTAGGGGCTGTAGAGGGACTCGAGCTGAGTTCTTGGCATCTGATACTATTTTGAATCTGGACATTAGTGAGACGCCTGTGTCATCTGTTACAGAGACTGGGTCAGGGTCTCATGATGTACGATTGGGGACGACGCACTGTCCCAAGCTATCCTATAGATTTTAGAAAGGGTCACTAGGCCTAATACTGGTTCTGGGTACCAAGGGTCGGTTACGGAACGACTCTAGTCTAATGGGGCTGAGTTATTCAGGGGTGTCGTTGGGTCGACCCTAACGTGGTCGAGTATTGGATGGAGGCCACGGAGATAATTATGGATGACCTGGATTTTCCTGCTGAGCAGAAGCTTCAGGGGGCTGTTTCTCTGTTACGTGATGAGGCATACCAGTGGTGGCTCACGATTAAAGAGGGCACTCAGCCTGACCAATTGACCTGGGATTATTTTAAGACCACATTCCGGGGTAAGTATGTGAGAGCCAACTACATTAATGCTAGGAGGCGTGAGTTCTTTAATCTCACCTAGGGAGACCATTCAGTGGTCGAGTATGAGGCCAAATTTTTATGACTACGCTGTTATGCGCGAGGCATGGTGGCAACTGAATATGAGAGATGTGTCCATTTTGAGGACGATTTTAGAGATAACCTAAGGGTACTGATAGCTCCGCAAAGGGAGCGTGAGTTTGTTGTTTTAGTCAAGAAGGCCAAGATTGATGAGGATGTTAAGCACGTTGAGCGCCAGAACAGAGATCGCAAAAGAGGTAAGAACAAGAGGGATTCAAAGCCCTCGAGTTCTGGGTTGAGGCCTAAGAAAACGGCTAGATCTGATGGGCCAGTGAGAGTTGGGCCTCCTCTTACACCTACTGGGGTGGCGCTATGTGGGCACTGTGGTAGACGTCATCCGGGCGAGTGTTAGAGGACTACTGGGGCATGTCTGAGATGTGGGTCCACTGAGCATCATGTTCGGGATTGTCCACTAAGAACTGATCAGATACAAGCACCGATTACTGGGACTGCACAGTTGTTTGAGGGTAGTTCAGTAGCCATCTAGGGGCCAAGGTTAGGCCAGGGGTGGTAACGACATAGGCTGAGGATAGAGAGCACCAAGCAGAGATGCTGGACCGACTGAGGTGAGGCAGCCTACTCTGGTTTATGCTACACGTCGCCGTGAGGACCGAGATGATCCGAACGTCATCACGGATATGTTCTTAATTTTTAATGTACCTTATCTTGCACTGATAGACATAGGCTTTGCACACTCCTATGTAGCTAGCACCGTGTCTAAAACTTTAGGGATTTCGATTAAAGATACTTCTAGTGAGGTGATTGTTGTAAGTCTTTTGGAGAAATTCATTAGAGTTAGTAAATTATATAGAGATGTTCCGTTAGAGGTTCAAGGGGCAGTATTTCTGGCTAATCTGATGGAGCTTCTATTTGGGGAGTTCGATTTGATATTGGAGATAGATTGGTTGGTAAAGCACTGAGTAAGTTTGGATTGTGTGACAAAAAGGGTTGTATTGAGAACCGAGGAGGATATTGGGGTAGTTTTGATTAGGGAATGTCGTGACTACCTGACTAATGTGATCTCAGCTTTGGTAGCAGAAAAGTTGGTTGTGAAATGGTGTGAGGCATTCTTGGCCTACGTCAGTATTTCTAATTCCGGGGACTCTTCGGTTAAGGACATCAGAACAGTGAGGGATTTTCCAGATGTGTTTCCTAAGGAGTTACCAGGGTTACCTCCAAGCCATGAGGTGGATTTTAGGATTGAGTTGTTTTCTGGCACAGCTCCGGTGTCTATCGCCCCTTACCGAATGGCACCGAAAGAGCTGACGAAGCTTAAGGCTCAGATTCAGGAGCTGTTAGACTGCGGGTTCATTCTTCCCAGCGTGTCTCCATGGGGAGCACCTGTTCTTTTTGTAAAGAAGAAAGATGGGACGATGAGGATGTGCATCGATTATCGACAGCTGAACAAGCTAACAATTAAGAACAAGTACCCACTTTCGAGGATAGACGACTTATTCAACCAGTTTAGAGGGGCTTCTGTGTTTTCTAAGATTGATCTGTGTTCGGGTTATCATCAGTTGAGAGTCAAGGAGGCCGATGTGCATAAGAAGGCATTTAAGATTCAGTATGGACATTATGAGTTCCTAGTTATGCCCTTCGATTTGACTAATGCACTGGTGCCATTCATGGATTTAATGAACAGAGTATTTCAGCCCTACTTGGATCAGTTTGTGGTGGTGTTCATCTACGACATCTTAGTATATTCTAAGATAGAAGATGAGCACGATGAGCATCTAAAGCTGGTTCTACAAATTCTTCGTGAGAAATAGTTGTATGCGAAGTTCAGCAAGTGTGAGTCCTGGCTTCGGGAAGTGACATTTTTGGGACATGTAGTTTTTGCTGAGGGGATACGAGTTGATCCTCGTAAGATTAAGGTAGTGTTGGGTTGGAAACAGCCGAAGAATGTGTCTGAAATTCGCTACTTTCTGGGGCTGGCAGGATATTATCGATGTTTTGTAGAGGGGTTCTCCTTGATCGCAGCTCTGTTGACTAAGCTTTTACGTAAGGGAGTTCCTTTTTTTTGGACTGATGCACAGCAGGAGAGCTTTGATAAGCTCAACACTATTTTGACTTAACCTCCTGTTCTGATATAGCCCGAGCCCAGTAAAGACTTCGTGGTATACAATGATGTGTCGCATGTGGTTCTGGGTTGTGTTTTGATGCAAGACGGTAAGGTGGTTGCTTATGCATCTCGTTAGCTCAAGACGCATGAGGCTAATTATCTGAAGCGCGATTTGGAGTTGGCAGTAGTAGTCTTCGCTTTGAAAATCTGAAGGCACTATCTGTACGGTGAGAAGTGTACTATCTACACTGATCATAAGAGCCTCAAATACCTCCTCACCTAGACGGAGTTGAATCTTAGGCAGCGTAGATGGGTTGAGTTGCTTAAGGATTATGACTGACCATCGAGTATCATCCTAGTAAGTCCAATGTGGCAGCCGATACGTTAAGCCGTAGGGCTATGACTGATCTAAGAGTGATGTTCGCTCTACTCAGCTTATTTGACAATGGAAGTTTGTTGGCAGAGCTTCGGGTAAAATCGACATGGATTGGTCAGATCAGAGGTAAACAGATGGAGGATAAGTCTTTTGAGTTACAGTTCCTTCAGGTTGAGTGTGGGGTTACTATTGATTTTAGGATTAACAGTGATGGGGTATTATGTTTCTATAGTCAGATTTGTGTACCGAATGATGGGGTTTAAGGCAGTCGATTCTAAGGGAGGCGCATAGTAGCCCTTATGCTATGCACACCAACAGGAGTAAGATGTACCGAGATCTTTGAGAGTTATACTGGTGGCTGGGGTTGAAACATGAGGTTACCGACTTCGTTGCTCACTGTTTGACTTGTCAATAGGTTAAAGCTGAGTATCAGTTACCTTCGGGTTTGCTACAGTAGGTTAAGATACCGATATGGAAGTGGGAGTGAGTAACAATGGACTCCGTTAATGGGTTGCCTCTAACACCCACTAAGAAGGATTCTGTATGGGTCATCGTGGATTGATTGACCAAGTCTTCTCACTTCATTCCGGTCAGGATAGACTTCTCTCTGTAGAAATTGGCTAAGCTTTACATTTCTGAAATAGTGAGGCTACATGGGGTACCTGTCTCGATTGTCTCGGATAGGGATCCTCGACTCACGTCTTGGTTCTGGAAGAAACTTCATGAGGCTCTGGGATCAAGATTAGACTTCAGTACTACTATCAATCCTCAGACAAATAGTCAGTCAGAGAGGGTGATTCAGATACTGGAGGACATGTTGAGAAGCTGTGTTATCGATTTCTGAGGCAATTGCGAGGAGTACTTGCCTTTGGCAGAGTTTGCCAACAATAACAGCTACCAGTCCAGTATACAAATGGAACCTTACGGGGCCTTGTATAGTCGTAAGTGTCACACTCCCTTGTGCTAGACTAAGTTGGGTGAGCGACGTATTCTGGGTCCAGAGTTGGTTTCTGAGACTGAGGATAAGGTCCGTTTAATTTGAGATCGACTAAAAGCAGCTTCTGATAGATAGAAGTCATATGCGGATCTAAAACGTCGAGAGATAGAGTATTCTGTGGGGGACTTCGTGTTTCTGAAGGTTTTGAGGTTTAGTCGCAAGAGTAAGTTGAGCCCTTGGTTTATTGGCCCGTACCAGATTCTGAGGGACCAGTCGCTTATCAGTTAAAGCTACCTCTAGAGTTAGACTGCATTCATGATGTATTTCACATCTCGATGCTGAGGCACTACCGCTCTGATCCTACGCATATTGTTCCAGTTTAAGAGATTGAGGTTCAACCAGATCTGACCTTCGAGTAGGAGTCGGTTCAGATTTTGGATCTCGACGTTAAGGTTTTGAGAAGGAAATCCATTCCCTTAGTGAAGGTGCTGTAGCAGAATCATAACACTGAGGAGGCCACTTGGGAGCCGGAGGATTTGATGTGTCAACAGTATCCTCACCTTTTCTGATCAGATAAAATTTTGAGGCCGAAATTTTCTTTTAGGGGGGTAGAGTTGTAACGCCCCAAATTTTATATTTTTTATTTTGCAATTAATTGACACATCTGTGTATCTGCTTCAGTGGTTAAGTGTTCGGGGTGTGTGTAAGAGGTCCCAAGTTCAAACGTTAGCTTGGGAAAATTTTGGCTATTTTTCTCAATAAAGTCTTAACCTTGTTTAATAACTTATATTTAAGTATTTGTAAAACCATATCAGAATGGTCCTGCTGGTCTGGTGGTTAAGATGTATGATGGTGTGTTGGAGGTCTTGAGTTCGAATCCCTAGAAAGGTAATATTTTTGCTTAGTCGGTTAGAGAAGAATTTGAGTTCTAGCAGAATAATGAGTAGTGGGATGTTGGTAAAGAGAATTAAGGGGAAAGGATTGGGGGTTATTAAATTTTGCTAATATCTTTTCAGTTTTTTTTTTGCTCCTGTCGAATTTTAATTCCTCTTCTTGCCAATTTTTTTCTTTTTTCCTTCCTCTGCTATTCTGGTTTCTGTTTTGCTGCCTTCTTGTTCAACTATTGGATCCGCTCGCTCGGTAAGTCCTATTTTGTTACTATTTTATCGTTCTATAGTTGGTTTTCTAATAGGGGTTGTTTTTGGTTCTTTCGGACTAGGTGAAGATCAAAGAGCGACTATTATTTCTTCGGAGTTTTGACCATGAGGGAGTCAGCTCATTGTCAGTAAGTGACCGAGTTCACTTTTTGACATTTTAAGGTTTCGTTAGGAGAAATATTCTCGGTTTAGTTTTTTTTATTATGTTGTTGAATTCGATCTCTTGATAATGTCGATTATAGGTTCTGGAGTGCTCGGGAGTGTTTTTTGCAGCAAAAATGAACCAGGTATGTACCTGGAAACATAGAAAATAAGAATCGACGAAAGCTAAAAAATGAAACTATCGATGCCACATGGGTGTGTGGTAGGCCGTGCGGCAGCACACGGGCTTATGATCGACGAACTAGCCCGTGTGCGTGTGACATGGGTGCAAGACATGGTCGTGTGAGGACAGGCAAAGTCGTGTATGAGATACGGGCTTGACCAGTTGGGCTTTGTGAGCCACACGGGCATATGAGCCCACACGGGCGTGTGGAATTCTGGGCCAGGTCGTGTGATTCACACAGCCAAGGCCAATTTGGGTCTTGTGGGCTGTGAGCCCATTTGTCTGGAATACTCTGTAAGGTTGCTCGGGTCGCCCAAGTCAACTGGGACCTACTGTAGGGTTGGTGAGAGTTACTTGACCCCTGATTCTGTGATCTGATTATGTGATATGTGGACTTTAGCATGTTACTCTTAGCATTTACACTGATGCGTATGTATGATCTGTAATTTACATATGAGTATGTCATACTTGTATGTTGCATTGCATTGGGGTTGGGATGATGTGTTATAATAGAAGTATTTTTGAAAGGCTCTTTAGCCTGATATCTAGCAACTCAGCTGCAATTATCTGTTTATGTGTCACATTTCAGTATAGCATGGTGTGTAGGGATGGGTGGGTCGATTTTATCCCCACATGGTGTGTAGGGTTAGACGGAGATGGTGTAAAGAGGCTGGTGGGTAGGATTTTTGATGTTCTATTCTGCATATTGTATCTGATTAGGTTAAGGCCCTTGTATATGTCTGATTCTGTATTTGATGGGCTAAGACCCTAACTGATTCTGTAAAGGGCTCAGGCCTAGACTGATTATTTATGACACTTGATATGTATTTTGTATGTGTGATTTATGTGGGGATTACACTCAAAGTTGCGAAAACTCACTCTTTTCTGATTAATCTGTGTAGGTAATCCCTGGACTTGACGGATCGGTGCAGCGGAGGACTCGACGGTATTCACACCTAAATTCTAAACTATTTTAGTAAATTTCTGAATTTATCACATAATTACCTTCTAGGGTGTTTGATGTAATTTGGGACTTTATGAACTTTATATGGATTTTTAAACTGGTTAGGGGAAGGGGTTTTAGTCTATACTCAATTTTAATTAAATTGGCAGTTTTCTTAAATACAAACGATTTTCCAAAGACAAACATTATCAAAGCTTTTGCTAAAAATACACGATTTTTGACATG
Source organism: Gossypium longicalyx (assembly GCA_025698465.1). Taxonomy (NCBI): domain Eukaryota; kingdom Viridiplantae; phylum Streptophyta; class Magnoliopsida; order Malvales; family Malvaceae; genus Gossypium; species Gossypium longicalyx. Next base: position 21,913,745 of record CM047004.1, read on the forward strand.
ACAAAGGACAAGCCTTTTACTCCGAAATAAGACAAAGAATAATTAACTGGAACGGTTTTAACTCGTCAACTTAGTTTCTATTATCCATTCCGTGTGACATTATTAAATTCGGCCATAACGTCCAAGCCAGGTTTGGGGTGTTACATTGGTTGTTACCATCCTTACCTACAGCAGCTAAGAGTTCTCCCTTAAACGACCCTTTCAGGTAGCAACCATCTAAAGATAAAACTAGTCCACAAAAGTTTTTAAGTCCACCTTTTAAAGCATTGAAACAAAATATATAACCTCCTAAATTAGGGTTCTCAGTAGGAATTGGTCTCACAACTAATAAGTCCAAGTTACCATTTGGATCTACACTTCTCAAAGCAAAAACATAATCAAATAAGTGGTTAAACTCATACTCTAACCTACCCCTTATCTGTTCTATAGCCCAAGACCTAGCTTTTTGACAGACATTCTTGTTTAGTTCTACTTTAAACTCTTCTTTAGCTAGTCTTTGCATATCAAATAGCTTTAACCTAGGGATAATCTTGATTATAGAAAGTGTTTCCCTATGAACTTATAATTTGCTCTTTTGTTCTTGAAAATTATGGAACAAGTAAGTTCACTATCAAATGTCTTGACCTTAAAGCATCCATCCTCATTATCCTTAGTAGCATATATCATCCATGGGTACTCTTGAGCCTTGCTTAAAATTTTCATTTATAACTAACTTAAAATCAAATCTATGGTGGACAGCATAAGATGAAAGAGCTTTCTTTGTAACAGCTTGATTTTGGGCCTAGTCAGAACAGTGGTTTCGAGACCACAAATCTGACGAGGAAAATTTTATTTTTATTATATTTTTTTGGTCTATATTTTCACGGAATGATTTCGTGAAAATTTCGTTCAAAAATTTCGACGTTTGGGCACTCAATTTAGTCAAAAGGACTAAATTGTCAAAAGTGCAAAACTTGATTTCTAAAAGCTAGAGGTGTCTAATTGCTATGAAATTTTAAATTAGAGGTATTTAAATAGTAATTATACCATTGGTTAATTTTTTGGACAAAAATGGACATGAAATAGGCGAAATAGATTATTTTTAAGTTAGGGCATTTTGGTCATTCAGTAATTAAAATGAATTAAAAACAAAATAAAAGCCAAAATTTCTTATCCATCCTCTTCCTTGGCTTAATTTTACAAGAATAAATCATGGCTAGGGTTTTCCAAGCTTCCAAGCTCGATTGTAAGTCTGTTCTTGCCCCGTTTTTAATGATTTTTAGGTTTTTGAAATCCTTGTAACAAGATCTACCTATTTCTACCATTTATTTGAGTTAAGATGAAGGCCAAGGGTTTGACCCAAGTTATAAATTTGTGCATTTTGATGTTTAATGGTATATTATGCATGTTTATGGTTGGAGAAACAACTTTTGCTAAGTGATTTTCAGTGAAAATGCTTAAAAGGACTAAATTATAAAAGTTATAAAATATGTAGTAAAAGTGTGTTCTAGTGGAAATTGTGGGCTGTTATAGTTATAAAAATGGTTCGTCTAGGCTTAAAGTACAAAGAAATTGAATAAATTTCATTTTTTGAGCCTAAGGGTAAAAATGTAAATATGACAAAGTTTAGGGGAAAAATGTAATTTTGCCATAATATGATTTTTGGGTCACAATGAATAATGTGACTAATAAATAAGCTAAATGTGATATTTTAGATCAAGGAAAATAAGGTTTGGACCTAGAACGGGGGGAAAACGTGTATTTGACGGTTAGGTCTTTTTCACCATTTTTGGTATCGAGGTAAGTTCGTATGTTTAATAAGCATTTAATTGCACATGTATAAATCTTTAATTTATATAATTATGATAAATTCCTTATTATTAAAATAAAATGTGAATGCTATGGAGTACGGTATTACGGAAATGAATATGAGATTTTATGATACACTATGCAATGATATGATCTAAAATATGTCTATGATACCTGATGACATTGTGATGAGCTGTAATTTCATGTTTAAATGTGATTATCTTTATTATTATCATTATGAAGAATTATGTGATTAATCATTATCATGAATTATATGATTAGTCCTCCGGACAAGTTCAACGAAGACGTGTAATTAGGGAAATCCCATTTGAACCTTAGGAATAGTTTAGGATACAAGTGACATGTCACTAGGAACTATGTTATCTAAGCTCATGAGTTGTGGCTTGAGTTCATGAAATATGTGACACATGTTATGGCGGTCCGGGTGCTAGTCTTGTATGTTCTACCGGTGGTTGGGCAGTCCAGCATGAGTTGCGAATACCTGACAGCTTGCGTGAGCAGCCCGCGTAGCTACATCCTAACAGATAGCTTGTGTGAGCAGAACCGTGAGTAGCTCAAAAGCGAGCAACATGTGATATGTGATATGAGGTAGCATTGGCTACATATGGGGCACTTAGGTGTGAGATTCCAATGTATCTGATGGTATTCCGAGTGTTCAACGGGTAAATTATCGAGTAACTTGATGGAAAACCCGAGGGGTAAGTCAATGTGAAAAATAAGCATATGGTTATGTTATGAGATAGTATAGGTACGTACTCAAAACTCATGAGCATTAAGTTTGGTATGTGGTAAGAATGCAAATGAAAGAGTTATGAGAATGATTTTCTATGATGACCTTGTGATTATAGGTTTATATTTATGATGTAAAAATATATGGTGAATTCGATTGAGAATCATGTGTAAGGCTTTTAGGCCAAATTGAATTGAGACACGATGTGCTTATTCTTTTAATGTTGTGATTTAATGAATAATGAAAAGAGAGAAAGACCGGCATAAAATCCAAATCAAAATGGATATGAAAGTATGGATAGCTAAGAGTTTTGAACCATTGAAGGATGTTAAGCTATATGAATTGGGAAATATGAATATACATAATTAATACGCACTTTTATTATGAATGTTGAAATGATTTGTCAAATGTTGAAGTGATTTATTATGAGAGTTTATGTTTGCTTGACTAATGTCAAGACATGATAAATTTATGTTTATAGATTAAAATATGGGTATTGCAATAGATTAATGTGTGACCATGAGAACATATTGATGAAATTGGTAAATGCATGTAAAGGATTCGCTTATTAGTTTCATACGGACTTACTAAGCTATATAGCTTACCCCCTTTTCTTTCCCACCTCTCATAGGTTTATACAGCTAGCTCGGGTTGGAGATCGTCGGAGATTCTATCACACTATCAAGCTATCTTGTTGGGTAAATGAATGCAAACCTTTGAGTCTATGGCATGTATAGGGACTTAGTCATTTTGTGTATGTATCATTATGATATAGCCAAATCTATTGGCTTGTAATGAATAAGGATTTGATTTGGTATGTAGCCATATAAATTGGCTTATATTGACTAATAGGTTGCAAGCATATTAATTACTCATATGCCTATTCCAATGTCATTCTGTGAAGTGATTTATAATGGTATGTTAATGAAAGTTAGTACAAGGGAATCATGAAACAGTAAAATTAGCATTAAAATAGTTTTGGATAGTAACAGTAGTACAACTTTGAAAAATCACCAAAAATTGTGTAAATAAAATTATAGATTTAATAAAATATGAAATTAAAGCTTATTGAGCCTAGTTTTATATAGAAGAAACGGTGTAAGCAAAAGAATTCTATTTAATGAGATATTTGAATTTTTGTGAGACAAGGTCAGAATAATTTTGGGTTCCCTTATTCTAACTTTGGAAAACCATTAAAAATTTTATAAAAATACTTTGGTGTTTAAATTTATATTTTTGATTTACTAATGAGTCTAATTTCAATAGAAATAAATAGGAACATTATCCAAATCCCGTACTAAGAGATATAATTAATCTTTAGTGAAGAAAGGTCGAAACTGTTAAACAACAGAACAGGGACGAATTTGAAGAATTAACTGTACTTATTGGCTAAATCATAAATTCTAAAAATTTTATGGTAGGAATATATTTGAGCCTAGTTTCAGAAAAATCAAGCAGATATTAATTTAGAGTTCTGTAGCTCAAGATATAAATAATTTAGTGACTATGACTCAAATGGAAAATTTTGTTATGAACAGTAAATAATTGTTTTGAAATGTTTAAGCCTTGATTATGGTTGTGTTGGTAGCTTAACTATGTCATGCTAAGTTCCATTGAAAGTGTTTATGTAAGTGTACAAATAAGGGTGGCAATTGGCTTGGTAAATAGTCATTTCCTTGGCCACACGGGCAGAGAAACGGCCGTGCATCTCAGCCGTGTGAAGGACATGGCCTCGAGACACCGGCGTGTGACTTGGCCATGTGACCCCAAATTGTGCATGACGTCATAAACAGAAAGTCACACGGGCTAAGGACATGGGTGTGTCCCAAGCCACACGGGCCTATATATGACCACACGGCCTACCCACATGGGCGTGTTACTGTAACACCCCTAACTCGTATCCATCGCTGGAATAGGGTTACAAGGCATTACCGATCAATACACATCATTCACAAACATTTATGCATTTCAATCACAAAATACATTCATCTTAATCATATTGTCCCTTTTAAGGTCCTATAAGACCTTAAAACATACTTAGAAGTGGTTCAAGTCTAAACCGATAACATTCACAAACTTTGAGAAACTTATATAATTTTCAAACTTTAAAAGGTCACACGCCTGTGTGAACAGGCCATATGCCTCACACGGTTATCAGACACGTCCGTGTCACAGGCCGTGTAAAAACAGGGCATACATACTGACTTGTACCACACGGCTAAAGACACGTCCGTTTGCCAGGCCGTGTGAAATCTAAAGAGGTTACAGACTTGGGTCACACGGCTGACCACACGCCCATGTGCTAGCCCGTGTGCCACACACGACCAGTAGACAAGCCCGTGTGTCTATGCCGTGTCAAAACTGTAGGGTATACTGAATTTAATTCGAAGGGTACCCCAAGGGACACACGGCCGTGTAACATGACCGTGTGTCACACATGGCTGAGACACACGCCCGTGTCTCTACCTGTATGGACAAAAATAGGTCATTTGCAAGGCCAATTTGCCACCATTTTCTCATGCTCACATTGCCATCAAAATGGTATCATTTCGTCACAAATATGGGCAACCAAAACATGCCCATTTACAACATTTCATGCCATTTCATAATCAATCATTTCACTACTTAAATTCTTAACAAAATTCATAACAAAACAATATACCAAAATCATTAATCTTGCATAACTTCTAAATGCATTTCATCATCACCTTATCACCTATTTCATGCCACAAAACTTACCATATATCCATCTCAAAATCATACCACATTATGCCAATCTTTCAAGCATTAATACATTATCTACTAATTACCAAATAACAACTATTTGGCTATATCAACAACTATGGCAAACATACCAAAATAAGCCAACATATAAGGCATTATATACATCAAATGCATATCACTTATCCAACACAATTCAATCCAACTTAAATGGCCATACATATCAACATTTACAAGCCAAATCTCATGTCTAATATCATGATTCAAAACATACCAAAATGACACTAGCCTATACATGTCATATACCATATATACAAAGCTTCAAAAGTACTAACAAGTAGTCGATAGTGTGATGATGGTTCCCGATGATCCCTGATGTCTGAGCTAGCTTTGATAATCTATAAAACATAGAAAGAACACACAAAGTAAGCTTTAAAATCTTAGTAAGCCATATACAAATAAAGTCATCACATGAACATTTACATATCAATTCAAGTATGTTTAACATGCTTAATCTCATTCAAATTCACAAACCTTTCTCATTGAACATATATTCAATGTCTCAATTGAGTTCATCAAATATTTTCTCTTTTCAATGCTCGTATAAATTTTATACATACCCGAGTCACTTAGCTCATTCACATATTCTTTCTCGACTTGACTTTGCCTGTTAAACCGTTCGGAATCATTAAGGATACTCAAAAATCACATAAGCTAGTACAATGCCATATCACAGATATGGTCTTACATGTTATCACATATCGATGCCACTGTCCCAGACAAGGTCTTACACGAAATCGATTAACAATGCCAATGTCCCAAACATGGTCTTACATGTAATCTCAATACAATGCCAATGTCCCAAACATGGTCTTACATGTAACACATCTCGGTAACCTAATGTCATGACATCAGTATCCTATACTATTCCTAGGGTTCGTACGGGACTTTCAAATATTGTAACATTATCGATCCATACTCGTACTTGCTCGTTCAATATTCATAGCAATTCATTGACAATAAAACACATGTAATTCAATTCAAATACATATATTTGCATATGAACTTACCTTGTAGTCGGAATAAACGAACGGAATCGACTATTCGTCAACTTTTGTTTTTCTCCGATCTAAATCTGTTTTTTTCGTTCTTGATCTATATACATTCAAAATTAACTCTTTTATTCATAAACACATTTAATTTAGTCCACAAACACATATTTGGGAATTTTTACAATTTAGCTCTAAAGTTACACATTTTTACAATTTAGTCCTTATTTCAATAAACACAAAATTCAATATAACCCATGCTTAGCCGAATTCTCTATAGGTCCCTAGCAACCCATATTTTTCATTTATTTCACAATTTAACCCCTCAATTTACACTTTTCTCAATTTAATCCCTAATTGACATTTTTGTCAAAAATCACTTTACAATACATGTATATCAAACACCAAGCTTGCATAATTCATCATCTAACATCATAAAACTCATGGTTTCATCAATGAAATTTTACAAAATCATCAACAATTTTATAAATTAGGGTACGAGCTAGCTAGTACTCAAAGCAACGATCACAAAAACATAGAAATCATCAAAAATGGATCAAAAATCACACACCAATTAAGATTTGTAAGGGTTGAACCCTAAGTTAGCATGAAAGCTTTCTTTTTCCTCTCAAATTTGGCTAGGATGAATAAATAAAGATGATAAGGATTTTTGTTTTATTTTAATTAAACTTAAATCACAAATTACTAATTTATCCTTAATAAATTAACTTAAAAACTTTATAATGCATGTCCATAAATGTCCATTATCACAATCAATGGTCTAGTATCAACATAGGACCTCTCATTTAATAATCCATAGCAATTAAGCACTTTTAACAACTGGAATGCAACTTTTGCATTTTACATAATTTAGTCTTTTAGTCAAATTGAGCTATTAAACGATAAAATTAGTTCACGAAATTTTCACACATATAAATTCACATACTGTAAACACCAAAAATAATATTAAACATAATTTTACAACTTCAAATTTGTGGTCTCAAAACCACTGTTCCGATTTAGCTAAAATCGGGTTGTTACAGTGACTCTCCAAAGTATAAAAATTTTCTAAGTGTAGTAAAAGTTCCAAAAGTTTCCAGTTTAGTCCCGAGCCACTCCCAATGTATGTTTTGGGCCTCGTGGGCCCGTATAAGGGACGATATGCTTGTGATTGGATAAATTTGATTTGGACCAAATTTTATTGCCCGGTTTGTATGAATGTTTATGTTTAAGTCCGGTAACGTCTCAAACCTTATCTCGACATCGGATACAGGTATGGGGTGTTACATTTAGTGGTATTAGAGCTATGATTTAGTCAATTCTCAGACTAACATAGTGTTTGTGAGTCTAGATATACATGCCATATTACTACTCGTGATAGTGTGATATCTCCCGACTCTAACAAAATTGTTTTCTTAAGACATAGATGACTTCCAACCGAGCTATTTTCGATAATGCTGATAATGATATTGAAATGATTGAAATGTGCTTATGATGTGTCAAAATTTGGGAAGGTATGAATAGAAGTTCACTATATGTATGTGTTAATGTATGAAATGAGATAACCACAAGTTGAGAAATGTGAAAAGTGGAATGAAATTAAAGTTTATATGGTGATAAGCCCATCCATGTTTGTTTGGCATGCATATGATGTTAAGTGCCCAACATATTTGATTAAGTGAATACGATAAGTAAATTTACTCAATTTGACGGAATGTGTGTTTATGTACACTTGTTTGAATAAGATAATCGAAAAAGGTCGTGTAACATGACTATGTATGTTAATTAGCTTGAAGTGAATTATGTAATTGTGATGATATGATGTTAGTGATGAATGCTAAGTCATATGTGTGTACTTATGAGAGTCAAATTAGAGGCTTTACGACCTCACCCCCTTACTAGTGTTGCTTTATAACGAAAATTCACGAGAATCATGTGGAATAAGTCTATAAATGTGAAACTAAACAGTTTAGTGGTGAAATAATTAGTAATGCATACAGAGATAAGAATAGTTTGGAAAGTGGAAACAATTTTGGAAGGATATCAGATTGTTCTAAAGATTATTCAAATTAAGCAATGTCACGGTTAAAGAAAAAGTTAATCTCGACTAATCGACTTATTCAGATATGATGTCTAAAGTATGTGTTTGCTGAAATTTTCCCCAAATTAGTTTTCGTTAGTGAATGGAATGATGCAGGGTTTATGATGACAGAATTAGTCATAGAAATGATAATTGAGTAGTAAAGATGTCTGTGTGTGACAGTTACAGTTGAAATGAATATGATGATCCTTTCTGGGTATTCTATATACTCTTTTATCCTTAGAGATATGTGTGTGATTGTTCATTTTCTGGTGAAATTCTTATCGTGTGAGAATGTTAGCTGACTATAATGTTAGACAAAAGTTCTATTGGTCTGGTTGGTTCATGATCAGAATTTCTTTATCTCTTCGAAATTTTATTCTGATATGTTGGAACGAAGTCGATGGTAAAAATTTATGTAAGACAATTCTTATGTTTCTACTGATTATGGTTTTGTTTTATATATGCGGGAAATATATTATCTCTGTTATGAAGGAAGTCTAGAGTCGGTAAGTAGTGTTTTTCTTCTAGCTTTCTTTGGGGAATTATCAAGATCTTTATTATCTTCTTATGAGTTATGTTCTCAAACTTCCGGTAAGGTATCGTATCTTGGATTTCTTTATCTCAGTTTTTCTATCATTCTTATTTCGTGAATTATCAACCATGGCTTATCTTTAAAGTGTGTTCTTCAGCTTGTGATAACTATGTCTATTATGATTATGCTTCTGGTTCGATTATAGAAACGTGGTGATTCTGGTTTCTGGATTTCTCTAATTTTCGTGTAAAGAATTGACATCGGCAAAGGTATAAGTAGTGAAATCACAAGCTTCAATTTGTATGATGGATTTCTTTTCTCAGGTAAGTTAATTAAAGTCAATGCATTCAATCGGGATGTCTTTGTTTCTTTGAGCTAATGCAATTGTAAAGGTCTTGATTATCATGATAAGAGAATTTTTAAATATTGTATGTTTGAGTTGTTTTAATAGCATGAAGAAAGAAGCATTTTGTTATGTTATTATTTGATAGTCGAAATCGACTTGGTTGTTTTTATCAGAGTAAGCTAGTTAGTTGAAATGTGATTTGAGTTCCATGTAGTTAAAGTATCCTCAGTTATGGTAATAAATTTTGTGCATCCATGAATATATCGATGGATAGTCTAAATGAAGAATTGATATTCTAGAGAGTATGATATCGAGATATACCTATTAGATTTATTCTAATCTGATGATGTGATTATGAGTTAAAGTTATTCTGAATGATATGGTTATTACATTTATGAAAATTCAGACGATTTGTGCATGTTAGCAACATTGAAAATAGTTGAAGGTATTACTAACTGAAGCTCTGGTTCTAAGTTCAGTTTGAATTGAGTAATGAATTTATGATTTTTCAGTGATGCACTATTAAACGGAATGGAATGTGTTTTATTACTAGAATGTAAAGTGATGGTTCATGTTTATATACGGTTAATGTCACATTAAAAAGAACTGTTCGACCAGTGATTTAGAGACAGTTATTTTTATGTCCATATTGAGAATTTAGTGATATCGTTTATTCGACGAAAGGTGTCACATGTTCCCTGATTTCAAGAATTAAAGTATCAAATGTCATAGAAAGATCTGAAGTTAAGATAGTGCTAAAGACTTGACCTATTGAAAGCTCGCGATTAGTTATTGATTAATCTCTGGGAAAGCAGATATAGTTACAGGTATTGAATGGAAAAATCTTTGCTTATTTTGTGAGTAGGTTACACGATTGATCTTAATTGATTATGATCTGATTTTAACTAAATTAAAAGCTAAAGTGATGTTTTCATTTCAAGATTGAGAATCTCAGAAATGTGTTAACGAATAGTAAGCTAAACGAGTTCAGTATGAGTTGATTTTTTATTCTGAATTTTAGGTCTGACCTGATGACTAATGTTATTGTTCTAAGATAGAAATTGTGTGCAGATGAATTTAGAGCTTATGCAGGAAATTTTTGTACGAGGCTCAGTAGTAGCTCATTAGTTCATTCTGGGAGTAATAAAAATGTGCAGATATTTGAAATAGATGTTTTGATGATCGGGTATGTAACCTGATATTTTTGATTTTATACTCAGATGTCGATTTAATAACGGATAAAAGTTAAATATCAAAAGCATCCAGGTCTATTGCAGTCAGTGATAACCTTGATGTGATATGAGATAGAGTTACTATAGATTTTGTATCTGAATTATCTTTGTCTTCGAAAAGGAAGATGTTATTGGATTGTGATTGATCGTTCATGTATAGATCTCTTGTTTAACAAACCAGCCGAGTAAGATGTTTCTAGGATTATTCAATTATGCGAAGTATTAGTCTCCATTATTTCAGATTGAGATCCGAGGCTATATCCCAATTATGGAAAAAAGCTACAGGAAATTATGAGTATGCAGTTGCATCTTGGCACGGTAATACACTTGTAAATCGGTGGTAGGCTTGAGAGAGTAATTCAAAACTTTGACGATATGCTTTGACACTGTGTGTTAAAGTTCAAAGGTGATTAGAAAGAGATATACGGGGTTGATTTGATTTGTGATTCTGAGAAATTAGTGGAAGTAATTCATGAGAGTTGATAGCAATTTCTACTGGTAAGATTTTCGGGGACGAAAATCCCTAAAGGGGGGAGAGTTGTAACAGCCCAATTTTGGGCCTAGTCGGAACAGTGGTTCCAGGACCACAAATTCGAAGAGGAAAAGTTTATTTTTATTATATTTTTATGGTATACAATTTCACAGAATGATTTATGAAAATTTCATTCGAAAATTTTGACGTTTGGGCACTCAATTTAGTCAAAAGGACTAAATTGTAAAAAGTGCAATACCTGAGTTCTAGAATCTAGAGGTGTCTAATTGCTATGAAATTTTAAATTGGAGGTCCTTAAGTGGAAATTAGACCGTTGGTTAATTTGATGGACAAAAATGGACATGAAATAGGTCAAATAGAATATTTTTAAGTTTGGGGCATTTTGGTCATTTAGTAATGAAAATGAATTAAAAACAAAATAAAAGCCAAAATTTCTTGTCCATCTTCTTACTTGGCCAAATTTTACATGAAGAAACCATGGCTAGGGTTTTCTAAGCTTCTTGCCCCGTTTTAAATGATTTTTACGCTTTTGAAATCCTCTTAACAAGATCTACATATTTCTACCATTTATTTGAGTTATGATGAAGGTCTAGGGTTTGACCCATGTTATAAATTTGTGTATTTTGATGTTTAATGGTAGATTATGCATGTTTATGGTTGGAGAAACAACTTTTGCTAAGTGATTTTCGGTGAAAATGCTTAAAAGGACTAAATTGTAAAAGTTATAAAATATGTAGTAAAAGTGTGTTCTAGTGGAAATTTTGGGCTGTTATAGTCATGAAAATGGTTCGTCTATGCTTAAAGTACAAAGAAATTGAATAAATTTCATTTTTTGAGCCTAAGGGCAAATATGTAAATATGACAAAGTTTAGGGAAAAAAACATAATTTTGCCATAATATGATTTTTGGGTCACAATGAATAATGTGACTAATAAATAATCTAAATGTGATATTTTAGATCAAGGAAAATGAGGTTTAGACCTATAATGGGGAAAAAACGTATATTTGACTGTTAGGTCTTTTTCACCATTTTTGGTATCGAGGTAAGTTCGTATATTTAATAACCATTTAATTGTATATGTATAAATCTTTAATTGATATAATTGCGATAAACGCCTTATTATTAAAATGAAATGCGAATGCTATGGAGTAGATATTACGGAAATGACCATGAGATTTTATGATACATTATGCAATGATATGATCTAAAATATGTCTATGATACTTGATGACATTGTGATGAGCTGTAATTTCATGTTTAAATGTGATTATATTTATTGTTATCATTATGAAGAATTATGTGATTAATCATTATCATGAGTTATATGATTGGTTCTCTAAACAAGTTCAACGAAGACATTTAATTAAGGAAATCCCGTTTGAACCTTAGGAATAGTTTAGGATACAAGTGACATGTCACTAGGAACTACGTGATCTGAGCTCATGAGTTGTGGTATGAGTTCATGATATATGTGACACATGTTATGGCGGTCCGGGTACTGGTCTTATATGTTTTACAGGTGGCTGGATAGTCCGGCATGTGTTGTGGATACCTGACAGCTTGTGTGAGCAGTACACATAGCTACATCCTGACCGACAGCTTGCGTGAGCAGACCCGTGAGTAGCTCGAAAGCGAGCAACATGTGATATGTGATATGTGATATGAGGTAGCGTTGGCTACATATGGGGCACTTGAACATGACAATTACCATTTCATATTAGGTCATTTAAGCACCAAATTTGAATCAACCATGCATACCACCTATAGTTGTTCAAATAAATCATATCAAATCATAACACTTACACCCAAAAATAAATTATGAGCCTTTGCAAACTTAGCCAAATTATCCTATTACATGCCATATAAGCCAAGTTAAATTTCAAAATCTACCGAAGAGGTCCTCAGATAGTGTAATTCTTTGAGTTGATCCAATCTTCCGATCCACAAAACGTATCTACAAGAAACAAGACAAATAACACGAGTAAGCTTTTGTAAAGCTTAGTAAGTTAGTTCATTGAACGGTAAAGCTTACTGAATCAAACATAATAATAATCAAAATAAAAGATTAATGAATAGAGTTCCTGTGAACGAGGTTATTATCAGAATTCCTGTCAATCACAACTCACAACAGGTGAGAAATGCTTAGTACAATAATACAAATTAGTTTCCACATTTTAATAAATTTTCAATGATCAATAAAGCATAGCCCGATGAATGATAAATGGATACAAGTACACAATTAACCATCCAGCACACCAGATGCTCGTATGAGCTAATCCATCCAACACACCAAATGTTCGTATGAGCTAATCCATCCAGCACACCAAATAACACTATAATATATATCGTTAGTTTGCAACAAATGTAGGACCTAGACATATCCAGTGAATAGAGAATCTACTGTAATCATCTCTACTGCTCCCAAAAACCCCGTACCGTGCGTAACATAACTTATTAGCATGCCAACAGTACTCTATCCTACATTCATCGATTCAAAGTATTCTAACACAGAACAATATATGAATAACTCACTATCATTAATTCATCAACCAAACATTTATCAGCTTAGAATATCTCATTAGTGCTCAATGCTACAACAATCCACTATTTCATTAGTTATATACATAGCATCATTATAATTTTCAAACCAAATTAATTTCATTTCATTTAATATGCATTTAAATGATTAGAATAAAACCAAATGGGCTTACAGGATTGATTTGCATTAATGGTAACTCAGTCAGTGATCGACATTGTGTCAATTTATTATTTCCATTTTCAATCACACATCAATATAATCCAACATTTATGTAATTAGGTTCATATAATACACTAAAAAATGTACTAAAATTAGACCGTACGAACTTACCAAGCTAAACTGCAACAACGACAAAGTACAATGGCTATTTGGTAATTTTCTCTTTTTCTCGATATTCCACTCGTTTAGGATCTAAAATAATAATTTCATTCAATTCACTAATTCTAACAGCAAAATTAATTCATTCTATGCAATTAAGTCCTTTTTGAAATTTTTTACAAAATTACCCCCAATATTTTACTATTATTCAATTTAGTCCCTAAGCTCAAAACTTACAATTTAACCAATTTTAACCAAATCCCATTTCACCCAAATTATTCATTGTTTCTCTATAGCCCATACATTCTATTATTTCACATTAATTCCTCTTAATTTTATCACTTTAACCTTTTAGTCCATAAACATTAAAATTACAAACAAAAAAATTCTTTACAAAATAGTCCTATTTAACAACCAAGCTTAATAATCTACCATAAAAATTCAAGAATATCCAAAACCCATCAATGACATAACCCAAAACATTTGACAGCTTTACAAATTAATCCCTAGGTTAGCTAGATTAAGCTAATACGAGCTCAAAAACATAAAAATTACTAAAAACAAGCAAGGTTTACCTCTTAAATCGAAGAACCCAAGTTGGCCGAAAGTTTCTTCTCCCTTCTCCCATGGCTATACGATTTTTGCAAGAAGAAAGTCTAAAAGATGATAACTTATTTAGCTTTTATTTTATTTACATTATGTTTATTTATCCAATTACCATTTTACCCTTTTAATTTCCTTTCAATTTTAACAATATCAAGTCCATTACCATCCACAATCATCACCTATGGTATAGTTTACTATTCAATTAGGGTTTAATTGCACAATTAGTCCTTCAATTATATTAAATTCCAACTAAAAAACTTAATTTTAATTTAACCCTAAACTAATTAGGACTAAATGAACAAATAGCCCAAAAGTTAGTGGATTTAATCATGTCACCATCACTTGGACTTTTTGGCCATCTTTTAATTACCATTTTGGTCCTTTCAACATTTTAAATCTATAGCGATTAACATTTACCTTTTTTACAATTTAATCCTTTTAACTTAATTAATCAATCAGTCATCAAAATTACCGAACCAAAATATTTACGACCCTAAATTACGAAAACGGGATCCTAATACCTCGTTTTCAATAACCACTTAACTTTTGAACCGAACCACTTATACTAACTTTTAATTCAATTACTTCAATTCACCAAATCAAAATTCAATATAAAAATTATTATTGACTCGTATAATTTAAATACTCATTATACGAACTTACTCGCTAGATTTATAGTCCTGAAGTTTTTGACACCATTGAAAAACGGGTTGTTACACCTAGGCTCAACACTACCCTCATTAAAGAAAATTTTCCTGCTTTTCTTACAAACTAGTTCACCATTAGAATTTGAATCATAGCTACCCACACATCATCAGATCCTATATAATATGTCTCATCCCCAATACCCTCACCATTAGCCTCCTTTATTATATCCCTATGAAGGCCACTGAGGTTAACAACAAGCTCCAAATCTTCAGCTCCCACTCACCTATTTTTATTTTTCTCTATAAAACCTTATACTTATTTCTAATATTCGTCATCTTATCATCATCATCATCATCATTACTAACCCATCCTTCCATACCTACCTCTTTTGGTTCACTGCTTTGAAAGTCACTATCAACCTCATCTGCATTTGTATATTCACTTATGTCACTGCTTACCCTCTTAGTATTTACTCCTTCTACCCCACTAGCAACAATAGTTTTCTTATTTAACTCTGTAGGACCACTAATCCTCTCTCCCTCTAACTCAGGTTCAAGCCTAACACCCTCACCATTTAACTCAAGTTCAATTGAACCCCTATCAACACTAACCCGAGACACTTTCCCTATAGTTTGAGTCTAAAAAATTAATTAAAAAAACGTAAGATACCACTAATTTACTAACACTCAACAAATATCTCAAACATTCAACTTAAACCATATTTAAACAAAATTAATTAGTAAAAAAAATATGACTTAGATTATACAAAAAAATATGGTACCTTTTTTGGCCTTTTGTCTCTTAAAAGGTGTTTTCCACTTTCTCAATGTAAAAATTCAAGAACTCACTACCTGCCAAAAAATTACATAAATTAGATTATACAATAAACTAAATACGAGAGCTTATTGTTATGTTAATTGTATTGCATGTTTAGTGGCATCGCATTGCGAGAATTGAGCAACCAGTATTTGAAGGGATCCATTCCATTGTTGGATGAAATCAAAGTAGGTATACTATTATTTACATTAATTAAATAATTTAAAGAAATCAATTCCATTGTTAAGTAATCTGGTATATATACTAGTTTAGTCAAGATAAGGAAAAAACGATAATAACAAAAATAAATTAATGGTTTAACAATGAATAATTAAAATTAAGGAATTTTCTTTTTGCACCCAATACAACTTTTTAACTGAAAATTTCAAGAACCCTATAACAGCTTGTTTTTGAGTGGTATCGAAAACAATGGTTTCAAGGCCACCAAATCCAAGGAGTGAGTTTGTAGATATTATATTTAATATTTACGAGTTAATTGTGACTTTCAAAAGTTTTTTTGATATAGTGATTTTTTATTTTATAAGTGATTTATTAAGTTCAAGTGGTAAGACCCTAAGGTCAAGTGGTTTTAGAAAATAAGGTATCGGGATCTTGTTTTTATAAATTGAGCCATAAATATTTTTATAAATATTTAATGAGTGTTATTAAGGTGGTATTAAATTTTCATTGAAAATTTTTAACGTTTCGATTGTTAATTAATTAAAAAGGACTAAATCATAAAAGTTAAAAAAGTCAATCGCTATTAGTTTAAAAGTGTTAATTGAGTAAAGAATTATAATCAGGTGGCCTTATTGTGTAAATTAGCCATTCTAAAGATAATGGGACGGTTGGATGCTTTAATTTCTTTTAATTATAAAGTTTTATACATTATTTTATTAATAAAATAAATAAAAGGTTAATAAAATAAAGAAAACATGATAGTTTTCTTCCCTAGTTTGTTTTGTTCTTCACCGAACCACCATAGGAAAAGCTTCAAGCTTCGATTCTTCTTTGGATGATGCATGGTAAGCCATTTCTCATCCATTTCTAATAATTTCTATGTTTCTAAGATCGCTGCAACTAGGTCTAGTTAGGCCATACCTTTGATTTTGAAATTGTTAAAGATTTTGAATGTTTCCATTGATGAATCTTATTATTTTTTATGCTAGATGATGAATTTGGAATGTTGATTGATAATTGAAAGTATTTTGTTAAGTGATTTTTGATGAATTTATCGATTAGGGACTAATTTGTTAAAATAATAAAATTTTAAGGATTTGATGTGAAATTGGTGCAAATATGGGCTGATATGGGTGCCATGAATATTGTGCTATTATAAATTGGCATTAAAAATAGTTAAATTGCATATTTTGGGCTTAGAGACTAAATTGAATAAAAGTAAAATTTTAGGGGTAATTTTGTAAAAATATAAAAAAGACCAAATTGCATGAAATGAATTGTTCTGTTGTCTAAATTAATAAATTGAATAAAATTATTTATTTAGATCAAGATCGAGCAAAAAATCGAGGAAAATAAAAAATTACCAAAATGCCCTTGAATTAAGTTCATATGAACTGTATTCTATATAATTTTGATTAAATTGAATGTTAATATGTGATTATATTGTGATTAAATCAATATATATGTTAGTATGCAATTTATTATGTTATGAAATGACGTAAATCCAAATATGTACAACGATTACCAAGTCTCGTTTGAACCTTAGGAATTCATAGAAAACAAATGACATGTCATTAGGGTTACTGATTCTCATCTCGAGAGAGCTTATTGATATTCAACTCGCATGAACTTACCGATATTCAGCTCGTATGAGCTTACCGTTTACAGCTCGTAAGAGCATATCGATTTAGAGCTTGTATGAGCATACATGTACAGGAATTAACGAATTATAGTCCAGTACACCTCGTGTGTCCTACCAGAGTATCCAACGATATTCTAAATGGTTTAACGGGCAATGTTCTGTTACGAGACGATATGAGTTCGATATGAACTAATACAGGTATATACATGGAATACATGGAAATAATGTTACATGATATATTGATATATTGAAATGGATGATATATGTATATGAAGAAGCAATAAGAGAATGATATGTATCATGACATGTACATATATGAATATCTTTGATATGTTGATACATGAAAATTATGTAAGTTGAGACGAGTAATAAACTCAAGTGTGACATGTTGAGATAATAAAGTTATCGATGTTGAATTTATATAAAATATGTTCAAGTATGCTAACAAGTGTTGTTGTTAGATGCTTAGGCAAGTGCCAAGCTACTGGTTGAATGGTAATATGTTTAATTATAAGTTGCATTGAAATGGTAAGTGCTCAAATGAAAATATGCTTGAGCTCATGAAAGAGTGGTAAGGTTTAAATTATGCAATTTCTTATGAAATGGCTTATCTTGTGATTAATTCGAGGCTATGTTTAAATGCACTAGCTTGTGGCTATGGTTGTATGATATGCTTATGACTTGTGTGTTATGCATATGGAATTGGTATGAAAAGTAATGAAATGCAAATGAAAATAATAAAAATTGAATGGGTTTGAAGTTATTTAAAATCATACTATGCTAGGGATGATATGTATAAGTGATGCTGTGGATTTATTCACCTTGTAAGTTGTTGAATATAGCTTCATGAATCTTGCCGTATCGATATTGGATTATTCTTGATATGTATAAATTTCATATTTAAAATGAATTGATATAATTAAAGTTTATAAGGGCTTACTAAGCATTCATTGCTTACGTAATTGTTTTCATTTACTTTTCATATAATCGAAAGCTCGATCGGGTTAGAAGCTTGTCAGAGCTATATCACACTATCCATCGATTCTATCGGTATTTTCAGATGTTCTGATTTTGGTTATAATGGCATGTATAGGTTAGTTTGACTAAATGTTGGCCTATAAGTGTTTTGTCGAGATTAGCCACTTATTTGGCTTGTGTTTTGGTATTTTGGTGTGTGCATAATTTGCATTATAATGTTGATGTATGGAATAATTTGTGGTTGAATAATGAAAGGTAAAAGAGTAGTTGAATATGTATATGAGGTATGTTTTATAACTTGGTGTGATTTGG
Source organism: Gossypium longicalyx (assembly GCA_025698465.1). NCBI lineage: Eukaryota > Viridiplantae > Streptophyta > Magnoliopsida > Malvales > Malvaceae > Gossypium > Gossypium longicalyx. The sequence continues at coordinate 21,932,780 of CM047004.1, forward strand.
TACTATGCTATAGTAAGTGTATATGTATTTGATGCTATTGAATAAGTGGTACAATTGGTACCAAATGGTAAGTTTTGGTAAATGATTTACATGTTGTGTATTAATGCAATTATACATAAAAGTTGGTTGATTACTTAGTTACATGGATTTCATGGTTAAACATGTTTATAATTGTCATTTGAGGTGTCTAAGGGCATATTGGTTGTATGTGAATATACTACATGTTTAAGGCTTGATTTTGCTTGTTTTGGATGCCATAATATGGCTTGTTTATATGCACAATGTTAAGTGTAGGTGGATGTCATAGTGGGTGAGAAATATGGCTTGTAAAATAGCCTATTTTCGTCCACACAGGAAGAGACACGGGCGTGTATCTCAGCTGAGTGTGACACACGGCCAGGTGACACGATCGTGTGTCCCTATTTCGAATGCGGTCGTGCCCCTGCAGCTTTGAAATTTTTCTACGTTTTCAGAAAATTCTCTGAGTTTTCGATTTAGTCCCGACTTGTTTATAATGCGCATTTAGGGCCTTGAGGACTCGTATAAGGGACAGTATATATGATTTTGATTAGTTTTATCATGAATATTGATATGTTATGGAACATTTGAAATTTCGGTCTGTTTGATCTGTAAATACTCCGTAACCCTGTTTCGGCAACGAATACGGGTTAGGGGTGTTACAACCTACTATCTGCCAAAAAATTACATAAATTAGATTACACAAATTAACTATAAAAACACTTAACAAATAGCATTAGCTTAAGCCTAAATCATATCTTTCTACAACTCATTCAATTTGCCCAAATCAATTAGGATTTTATGGTTTGCCTAAAATAAAAATCAAATAATTATGAAATTAGAAAGGTTTCAACAATAAAAATGGCAAACAAGGGTTCCAAGAAGAAATTTATTTTAGTCAAACAAGGTTTTAGTAAAAAAAAAAAAAGATTCTTCAATCTTACCTCCTATCGATTCTACAAAAGGTTGAAGTCTACAAGGGATTAGAGGTTCTCAGAAGATGATTGAAAGGGTTGGTGAATTTTATGAAACAAAGAGAAATTTTTTTGATTGAAAGAGAGTTGCTGAATTTTTTTTAAATAAATTAGGGTTCGTCAATTTTTTTTAAATGAAAGAGAGCTAATTAAATTTTTAAAAGATATTTTCAAGGAGTAAAATTTTACTTACTGTTTAAATTTAAGTTAATATGTTTTAATTTTTTAAAAATATTTTTAAATGTATTTATGAATTTTACTAATATTTTGAAAAAATAGATATTTACGTGGCAAATTGTGATTGGCTAAAATTTTTTTTCTAATGGGACTAATAATTGGGATAAAATGAGTAATAGTTTAATAGTGTAGATACCAATTTTGACCAAAATAAAGTTTAGATACCAATTTAAAAAAATTCGTATAATTTTAATACCATTTTATTATTTAAGCCTTTAATTATTTTTAAAAAAATTAATGGCATTATTTTGATTTTTTAAAAATAATTTGTCTTACACAAAAAAAAAATGGCTGCTAGACCAAAAAAAAAAAAAAAAAGGTGAAAAGCGGTATTTTGATAAGAAAAAAACCCATATTAAATAGTCTTCCTTCCATTCGTTTGTCAAAGAGAAGTGGTATTTCCAATGCAATATGCAGAGGCAAAAAAGACGGCAAGTTAATAAGCTTCCCTCCTTTCTCCTAATACGATTTATTGTTGTCTTGTCTGACAGTTAAAGCAAACTTTGCAGGTTTTATGTCATAATTTTTTTAAGTTAAAGTTACGTTTTTTTTCATTTAAAATGATTTTTAGAAAATAATTTTAAAAAAAAAATTTTATTTTTTAAAAAGTTAATTTTTTTTAGTATTTTGATGAATTTATGTAAAATATTTTTTATTCTTTGGTAATTTTTTTAAAAATATTTCATAAAAGTTATTTTCAATTAACAAACATACATACATTTAAGATTTTCTTATTTTTTATTGTTTAATTGAATTTATTTTTATCTATAATTTTATATTTTACATTGTTTTTGTATATATTAAAAATATTATGTTAAATTCAGATTCATTACAACATCATTTTTTTAATTACATGACTACTAAGTGAGTCTTTTTTATTTAAAAATGTGACGTCAACAAAATTAATAAAAAAATTTTACGTTGTCAACAATTTGACTTGATTTTCAAATTTGAAAAGTAAAATAACTAAATTATTGAAAATAAAAGTATAAAGGCTAAATTACAAATCTATGAAGTGTACATAGACTTATGACATATTTTAACCTTTATACAACAAAATATTTATTATTAATATATTTATAATTGTAATAAATATTTATTTATTAAAATATTAATATTGAATATTTTCAATAATATGTTAATAATATTATTTAAAATTATTATTTTTAAAATTTATTATTAAAATAAAATTGAAATATTAAATAATTTATTAATATAATAAATTATATTTATTATATTAATAATTTATTATATGACTAAATATAAATAATTAAATATGTATGTTTAATAATATTAAAAAATATAATATTTTAAATATTTTTAAAAATAAAAATAAAAATAAAATTTATTATCAATATAATAATATTAAGTTTGATTTAAGTTAATTTCTATATAAAAATAAAATTATCTATAGAAGAACTCTTTTCCGAAAAATAACTTATGCTTTTTAAAAATGTAAATAATTTTACAGAAAAAAAGAGCTTATTTTACCTTAATCTGTAAGTTATTTTCCGTTGAATAAATAATTTTTTGTGAAACAAATACAAAAAATACAGAAAATATATTCCGTAAAATTTTTTATATATAAATAAACGGACCCTCAATTTATGTTCTCGGGCTATCAGATGGCACATAAATTTTTTATATTATATTTTCTGTTTTACATTTAAAAATATGGATATATTTTTGAAAATCCATGCAGATACTATTATCGCTGATATATTAAGTGGCACTGGTGTCTGCCGTAACAAATGATTTTATTTTCATAATTTTTTTTTTCTAGAATGCCCTATTTTTTCCCCTATTTCACTGTTCTTACACTCCACTACAATGAACCCCGATGATTTATTTTTGTAAAGGGGCAACTTTTTTTTTTTTTAACTTTTAGTTGGTTTAAAATGTTTACTTTTACATTATTATAAAAGTGACGTGGAAAAGATAAAAATAACCTGACATATTTAATTTTAAAAATGAAATGTGACATCATTGGGTTGGTCCATAAGTACCGCATTAATGAATGAAATATAGTTCAGATATCAACCAAAAAAACTAAACCAAGTAGACGAAATCTAAAAATGGAATAAAAATTAAGAAGGTCAAGTCAAGTTAGCAAGCCCAAATAAAAATAATGAATATAAAAAACAAAAAGAAATTCTAAACTAAGCTATGCCAGCAAATCCAAAATCAAATTCTAAACTAAAATAACTAAAACCTGAGTATTTTGTTGGGATCAGCAATCAAAAACCTAAAGTATATTAGATTTTGATCATAAAGTCTTTTAGAGCCAAGGTTTGATTTTAAATCTAAAAATTTAATTAAAAACTAAATTTCAACCATTATATTTACTTCTTAAGTATTATTGTTTTTTAAATATCTACCTATTTATTCTAAAAAAATTAATTCAATTATAAAAAAAAATCAATGAAACAAATATGTTTGTCTATATAAAACTCTTAACTAAGTTGATAAAAAAAACAAAAGCTCACTTTTAAAACTAAATTAATAAATTAATAAGATCATCCAAGTAATTTAGTTTTTTTAAATAAATAAATAGAAATATTATTATCAGTTTTTATGATTAATGTATCATTTATGTCCGATTTACAATCAATGAAATTAATCTTCACAAGATTTATGTCTGTCCCTATTAATAATATTGTCTCTAAAATTCAAACGTGGGTTCAAACTTCAATTCTCTCTTTAGAAGTGCAATGGTACCAAACACTTATAAGTTATTATGAGTTATTTTTAACAATCATGTCAACGTCTCAAGGCCTCTAATTACCTCTTTGAAGATCTCGTAGAGAAGAAATTAACCATTGTTGTCGGCATTGAATATCTTAATTTTAAAAAGTGTATATTTATTTATCCTAAAAAAGCTAATGAGTATATCATAATCTAATATTTATTATGTGTTAATATTCAATACATTGTGAGAGTAAAGTATTGTAGCTTAGCAATTTGACTTCAAATAAGATCACATGTCTATTTCTTAATATTTAATTTTTCTTATTACATCCTAAATAGAATATGTGTCACATTTAAATCTTATTTGTAGAGTATAAAAACTCTACTGATAATTTATTAAATAATTTTTTATTTAAACATAGTAGTTAATGCATTACCAATAAAACATTTTAACCCTATGGGGGACATGTATTACCCTCTAATTCTCTTCGTAGAATCTAAAAGTTGCAATAACAGCATATTAAATATTTTATTATTATTATTATTGATAATATTTTAACTTCGCTTGTGAAAGGTTTTACTCCATTATTATTATACTTGGAAAAATTATTCGATTCATTATTGGTGGAGTAAAAAGAACTCCATAAGCAAGAATAAAACATTGTAATATTAAAAAAAATTTCCATTAAAATACCCATATGCCCATTTTTTAAAATTTCAACCTACTTTAGTTGTTAAAAAATCTATTAGTGAACAAAAGAATAACCTTTTTACCTTTACATATCTTTTATATATATCTTATGTATAATATTTAAAGCGAAAGCTTTCACAAAAATAAAAAGAGTCTTACATGGATAGCATGAAATTTTCACATGTATACGACCTTAAAATTTTGACTAATATTTTGTTTAAAAAATTTTATATAATAATTTTATTTATTTACCTTTGACTTTTTAATTGTTATATCCTTTTAACTTTCTTTTCATGCATATATTATATAGTAGAAATTCTATCTTATAGGTATTTTTGTGGAAGTTACGTATTTAAAATATAAAGGTTAGTTTAAAATAATAAAAAATAAATACTTGGGCGAAGTTAAAAAAAAAATTTTGGGGCGAAATTAAATAGTATATTTTTACGATAGTAAAAAAATAAAAATTTATCATTTTAATAACCTATATCTCTATCATTTTTAAAGGATTAAATCAATTTTTTGTATCATTTTGGATGGGGCAAAGTGCAATTTTATCATTACTAATTTAAAATTTTAAAGAGCCTAAATAGAAAATTTGTTACTGAAAAAGGCGATAATTTGCCTATTTGTTTGGTAGCTCAGCTGCATATATTTTGGAAAGTGCCTTATTGACACTATGCGATGTGTAGGGTTGGGTGTGTAACACCCCTCGCCCGTATCCGACGCCGGGATAGGGTTCGAGGCATTACCGGTAATTCACCTTTACAAACTTACTCAATCGGGTTACTGAATTTCACTCGTGATTTAACACTTTTCAAACGTGTGCACTTTATCTCTTATACAGGCCTTCGAGGCCTAAAAACACTCCTAGGGGTAGTACGGAACAAAATCGAAATTGTTCAATAGACTTGGGGCACTTTAGGAAATTTTCCCTTAGTTGAAGTGTAACATGCCCGTGGGGCTTAGAACACGCCCGTGTCCTTTTTCCCGTATGCAACACAGCCAAGGCATACGCCCGTTGGCTTAGCCTGTGTGCTATACTGACTTCAACCTCACCATTCTGTTAAATATACATGGCCAAGGCACACGTCTGTGTGCTTAGCCCGTGCTCTATGCTGACTTAAAATTTCAGGTGCAGGGGGCACACGGTCATAGCACACACCCATGGGAGTAGCCCGTGTGTCACACATGGCCTAGACACATGCCCGTGTGTCTACCCATATGGACCTTGTTAGGCTATTTTCCAAGCCTTAAGTCACCTCTACTAGCCAATTACACTTATTGATTATTATAGTGCATATTTGGGCCAAATTATCCATTTGTAAATATGAAACTTTGATTAACCTCATTGCATGTGAACCTCATGTCATTGGTTTCATACATGCTAAGTTAATTCTTATCTTGTATTTAATGATTTATATGTCTGCTTTACATATTAAGATTGGCTCGTTATTATAACTCATTGCCAATTATAACTAAGCCATCGCATATGAATATAAACATGCATAGATTTGTAGGGCATAGTCTACTTTAAAATGAGCCAATTCCCATGGCCATATACAAAAAAGATAAACATATTTTTACATGCCTTCACTAGGCAAATCAAATGACATATATACCAAAATACTCAAAAATCCTATATATGCCATTGGACAAAATAGAAATTTCTTTATACCAAAGCTTGTCTAGTTGATAGTGTGTTGACTCTCCAATTGTCCTCCAATCCTTATGAGTCCTTGAGCTCTAAAAAGCAGGGGAAAAAGAGGGGTAAGCATTTACATGCTTAGTAAAAAGAGGGGTAAGCATTTACATGCTTAGTAAGCTCGTATAACTGGAAAGTAAACTTACTGATTTTTGGCATACAACCATATTAGGCAATGAAACCAACAAGCATAGGATAGCTTCCCTATCACATGCACTCAACCATCGAGTTAGTTACATATCAATGCACACTGAAATTCATCTTAGATAAGCTCATCATTTAAGATATCATCTATACATATTCCTTGTGATAGTCCTGTTGAGTTTCTAGGAAATCTCGATGGATCATCCATTTACCATCAATTCGTACGAATGATCGTTTCAGTATGCACTTCTGCGAACCTCACATCTTACGGCGAGATTACCAGTCCATGTTAAATCCCCCGTAATATAAACTCATAAGGTGATGTTGAGATTACCAGTCCAAGCTAAATCCCTTATAACGACAAACACCCTTAATGAGCTCAGATCTAAATTACCAGTCCAGGCTAAATTTAGACCCTAATCGGATTACCCATCCGGGCTAAATCCACAATGCACACATATTCTTCAGGAGGCTCTATCACTCAAGGAACACCAGTCCAGGTTAGATCCTTTTTATACTTGAGATCTTCGGATTACCAGTCCAGGCTAAATCCTTTTCTACAGCACATGCAGGATCTCAAGTCTCATGTAAATCATGGTTTATCCCTCAATTCCCTTTCCAACCTCAACCGAGACATTATCCAACAATTCATTATTAAAGATGCAATTCATGCATTTTCATGCCATCAACAATGCAATTATCCTGCATTCACAAAACATACAATTATGCATGTTATAGGTTTACTTTGAGTTATCCGAACTTACTTGGTATTCGTTTCGGAGTTGTGTTTCAGTTATTCCGAAACCTTGCGTTTACCTCGATCGACCTCCAAAATTTGTTCCTCGGGGTCTATAACAACAAAATTATATCATTAACTCACTATATTACACTTTTCAAGTTTAATTTCTACCCCTGGTCCAAATGACCGTTTTGCCCCTAACCTTTGACATTTTTACTATTTAGTCCTTAAGCTCGTATAACGAAACACATGGAATTTCTATCTTACCCAAGCCTGACCAAACATTTTTCTATCTTATGCAGCCCACATTTTCCATTATTTTCTCATTTCTACCACACATTTTAAAACATTGCAAAGTGGTCCCTACAAGGGCTTTTCATGCAAATCACTTAGGAAAAGATGTTTATCACACCTTTAACTTTCATACCCCTCTATAATCCACCAAAATACAAGCAACTCATGCATGGGTAAATATTTAAACTTGAACCCTAGCATGAAATATAGGTAGAAATGGAGAGAGTAAGCTACCGGGATTCCAAAAATACAAAGAACACTAAAAACGGGGCTTGGGAGCACTTACTATTGAGCTTGGAAAACTTGAAAACCCTAGCTATGGAGAGCATGAAATTTTTGACAGCTATGGAGAAGAAGATGGCTGATTTTGGCTTATTTTTCCCATTTTATTTCATTAAAAAGCCAATTGACCAAAATGTCCTTAAGTTTTTTCTTTAAAATTTCATCCATGCAAGCCCATTTTTGTCTAAAAACTTAGAAATTGGGAAAATTGCTCCCCAAGACCTAATTTATAATCTAAAGAAATTTCATACAAATTGCTTCTAGAATCCAAGTTTTGCAATTTATTCAATTTAGTCCCTAATTTCCAATTAGACACCTTACTCTAGGAATTTCTTCATGAAACTTTAACACATGCATAATCTCATATTCTAGGTATCATAACAATCATAAAATAAATATTTTGATGTCGGATTTGTGGTCTCAAAACCACTGTCCTGATTAGGCCCTATTTCGAGATGTTACATTTCTCCCCCCTTAGGGACTTTCATCCCCGAAAGTCTTACCAGTAAATAGGTTTGGATATGGGTTTCTCATGGTTTATTCTGGTTCCCATGTAGCTTCTTCCACACCATGTCGGTGCCATAGAACCTTTACTAAAGTCACACTTTTATTTCTCAACTGTTTAACCTCTCGGGCTAAAATCTTGACTGGTTCCTCTCTGTAAGTCATGTCTGGTCTAATCTTAATCTCCTCTGGTGAAATCACATGAGAGGGGTCTGATCAATATCGTCTTAACATGGATACATGGAACACGTCGTGAATCTTTTCCAATTCGGTTGGCAATGCCAAGCGATAGGCTAATGGTCCAATCCTTTCAGTGATCTCGTAAGGTCCGATAAATCGCGGACTCAGTTTACCTTTTCGACCAAATCTCAACACCTTTTTCCATGGAGACACCTTCAAGAATACTCTGTCTCTAAATTGGAATTCAATCTCTTTTCTTTTCAGATCAGCATAAGACTTTTTCCTATCTGATGCCGCTTTTAAACAGTTTTGTATTACTTTAACTTTTTCTACAGTTTCCATAATCAGATCTACTCCATGAATTTGATTTTCCTTAAGTACTGTCCAGTATAATGGAGTTCGGCACTTCCTGCCATACAAGGCCTCATAAGGTGCCATTTTCATACTTGTTTGGAAACTATTGTTGTAGGTAAATTCTACCAATGACAGGTATTTTTCCCAGCTACCTTGAAATTCGAGGATGCAACATCGCAACATATCTTTAAGAATCTGTATCGTCCGCTCAGACTGACCATCGATTTGAAAGTGAAAAGCTGTACTAAAATTCAACTTCGTCCCCAAGGCTTCCTATAGCTTTTTCTAGAATCTCGAAGTGAACCTTGGGTCTCTGTCTGAAATAATCGATAATGGTACTCCATGCAATCTTACTATCTCAGAAACGTATAAGTCGGCCAGTCTATCAAGGGAATAATATGTCCTTACCGAAATAAAATGAGCCGACTTGGTCAACTTATCCACTACGACCCATATGGCATTTTTCTATTTCGGAGTCAAAGGCAATCCTGTCATGAAGTCCATGGTAACTCTGTCCCACTTCCATTCAGGAACCATCACAGGTTGTAACAAACCTGAAGGCACTTGATGTTCAGCTTTAACTTGCTGACATACCAGACATCTTGACACAAACTTAGAAATATCTCTTTTCATACCGTTCCACCAATATATTTTCTTCAAATCATTGTACATTTTGGTACTTCCCGGATGAATAGACAAACAACTACTATATGCTTCTTACAATATTTTCTGGATAAGTTCATCCTCTTTAGGTATGCATACTTTCTCTCTAAACATCAAACACCCATCAGGATTAATCCAGAAATCTGATTCAGTCTCAGACTCACATTGAGCCTTTTTTGCTTGCAAGTCACCATCATTAAACTGAGCAACATGAATTTCCTGCAGAAATGTTGGCCTAGCCTCTAGCTCTACCAAGACCGAACCATCATTAAGCAATGTCAAACAAGTATCCATGGCTTTCAAAGCAAATAAAGATTTTCTGCTCAGAGTGTCGGCAACCACATTCGCCTTTCTCAGATGGTAGTGAATGATCAGATCATAATCCTTAATTAATTCTAACCATCTCATTTGTCTCAAATTTAATTCTTTTTGAGTCATCAAGTACTTCAGACTCTTGAGGTCCGTAAAGATACGACACGTTTCACCATATAAATAATGCCTCCAAATCTTCAAGGAAAAAACAATCGCAGCAAGCTCTAGGTCATGGGTCGGATAATTCTTCTCGTGAGGCTTCAATTGCCGTGAAGCATAGGCTATCACCTTGCCATCTTGCATAAGCACACAACCCAATCCATTTAAGGATGCATCACTGTAGACCACGAATTCTTTTCCCGGTTCAGGTAGCACTAAAACAAGAGCTTCAGTCAGTAATGTCTTTAATTTCTCAAAACTTTGCTGACATTTTCCCGTCTATTCAAACTTAACATCCTTCTGTAGCAATCTCGTCATCGGAGTCGCTATCATAGAAAATCCTTTTACAAACCTTCGATAGTAACCAGCTAAGCCCAAAAAGCTTCTAACCTCGGTTACATTTTTAGGCGATTTCCAATCAACAATAGCAGAGATTTTACTTGGATCAACTCGGATACCTTCACCCGAAACAATATGACCCCAAAATCCAACTTCATGGAGCCAAAATTCACTCTTGCTGAACTTAGCATACAATTGTTTTTCTCGCAAAGTCTGTAATACAATTCTTAGGTGCTTCACATGTTTTGTGTCATTTTTGGAATAAATCAAGATGTCGTCAATGAACACAACAACAAACTTATCCAAATATGGTCGAAAGATCCTATTCATTAGATCCATAAATACGACCGGTGCATTCGTCAGCCCAAACGGCATAACAAGAAATTCGTAATGACCACATCCGATTCCTTGACATATAACTGATAGTAGCCAGACCTCAAGTCTATCTTAGAGAACACAGTGGCTCTTCTCAACTGATCGAATAAATCATCAATCTTTGGTAAAGGATACTTATTTTTTATGGTACCTTATTCAGTTGCCGATAATCAATAGATAATCTCATTGAACCATATTTCTTCTTTACAAACAACACGGGGGCACCCCAAGGTGAAAAACTTGGCCTTGCGAATCCTTTATCCGTCAACTCCTACAATTGTGCTTTTAACTCTTTTAGCTCGGTTAGTGCCATTCTATACGGAGCGATAGAAATAGGAGTTGTCCCTGGCACCAATTCAATACCGAACTCAATTTATCTCTCAGGAGGTAATCCTGATAATTCCTCCGAAAATACATCTGAATACTTACATACTATCGACACAGACTCGATCTTCAACTCTGTTCCTTAGTGTTCAGTACAAATGCAAGATAAGCTTCATACCCTTTCCTTATGTACCTCTGGGCAACCATTGTCGTGATTACATTCGGCGACGAACCCAATTCTCTTTATTCGACCCGTAGAGTCTCACCATCCAGACATTTTAACTTAATATACTTACTACCACAATTCACAGTTACATCATGAAGGGCTAACCAATCCATACCAAGTATTACATCAAATTCATCAAATGGTAGCAACATAAGGTTAGCCGGAAAATAATGACCTTGAATCATCAAAGGACAATTCTTACAGACTTTATCAACTAGAACCGATTTGCCTAATGGGTTTGACACTTTAATAACAAATTACGTAGGTTCAACGGGTATATTCATACTAGACACCAATCTCATGCAAACGTAAGATTGCGTCGACCCCGGGTCAATTAAAGCAATAATACTCGTATTAAAAAGGGAAAAAGTACCCGTGATAACATCAGGAGCAGAGGCTTCCTCTCGAGCGCGTATTGTATACGTTCTTACCGGGACTCTAGCCTCTGGTCTTGCAGTATCTTTAGCTGCGACTCGACTGCCACTAGCACTTCCAAGGTATCTTGGAGGTCTACCTCGTGCCATAGGAGCACTCGACTTCAGGGTTACTTCCACTTCTTTTTCCGTTCGATTTGGGCAGTCTCTAAGAAAGTGGTCAAGAGAGCCACATATGAAACACGTACCGTTTTTTACTCGGCACTCTCCGAAGTGAAATTTGTTGTAGCTCTTACACTTTGACTTTTGATCATCTACACTCCCCAAACTAGTCATCATCGAGGAGGAAGACTTTTGACTTTGTCGTCTAGGAACCTTCACTCTACCCGAATTTCCTATTGATGAAGTGGAGCGTTCATGTTGGCTCTTAGCTTTCTTTATGGAGAATGAGAGTATTTTACCGCTGGTCCTTTTGCTCGCAACTCGAGCCTCTCTCTTTGCTTGTTTTATTTAGTTATTAAGCTCCTTAGCTTTCTTGGCCCGATCAGCCAGTGTGGTGAACTCACGTATTTCAAGAATTCTGATCAACAATTTGATGTCCTCATTCGCGTTTACACATTTCTGATTTAGTTTGGACCCATTCAGTTGCATACTGACTTAGCCATACAAACTCTCTCTCATATTCCGCTAAGTCTTGTTCCCTTGTTTGAGTTCTAGGAACTCCTTTCGCTTTGAGTCTAAAAACTGTTGGCTAATAAATTTCTTTCTAAACTCTGTTTGGAAGAAATTCCAAGTAATATTTTCCTTCAACACGACCGAGGATACGGTCTTCCACCAGTGGTATGCAGTATCCTTCAAGAGGGACACGACACACTTCAAACACTCCTCGGGTGTGCATTACAATTCATCTAACACCCGTGTAGTATTTTTGAGCCAGAACTCGACTCTTTAAGCGTCATCATCGACTTTTGTTCTAAATTCCTCAGCCCCATACTTTCTAAGCTTATCTACAAGGGCCTTATCGATTCTTACCGGTGCCATACCTCGTGGCACATCCTCATTAGGTTGGTTAGGGGGCGGGGGCGGTCGTGGTATGTTGGGGCAATTCCTTAGATAATCCTAAAACCATTCATCCATCATATCAAAGAAGGCGGCTCGGGCCTCTTCCCGGCCTTCAGACATAAGTCTCCTACTACTACTAGATGCAACTAGTTGTATAGAAGCTGGAGCATGGCTCTCGGCTCCCTCGGACTCATCTTGTGCTCGATTGGAAGACATTTACTATATTCTAAACAATTTAAATAATTTAGGAGATGCCACACTATCAAGATTCGAAATATGACATGTATAGCGAACTTTAACTTCCTCTACGGTAGTCCTAGAACTGACTAAATTGTAGCTCTGATACCACTAAATGTAACACCCCTCACCCGTATCCAACGCCAAGATAGGGTTCAAGGCGTTACCAGTAATTCACCTTTACAAACTTACTCAATCGGGTTATTAAATTTCACTCGTGATTTAACACTTTTTAAACGTGTGCACTTTATCTCTTATACAGGTCTTCGAGGCCTAAAAATACTCTTAGGGGTAGTACGGAACAAAACTGAAATTGTTCGATAGACTTGGGGCACTTTAGGAAAATTTCCCTTAGTTGAAGCGTAACACGCCCGTGTCCTTTTTCCCGTATGCAACACGGCCAAGGCACACGCCCGTGGGCTTAGCCCGTGTGCTACACTAACTTCAACCTCACCATTCTGTTAAATATACATGGCCAAGGCACACGCCTGTGTGCTTAGCCCGTGCTCTATGTTGACTTAAAATTTCAGGTGCAGGGGACACACGGTCATAGCACACACCCATGGGAGTAGCCCGTATGTCACACACGGCCTAGACATACACCCGTGTGTCTACCCATCTAGACCTTGTTAGGCTATTTTCCAAGCCTTAAGTCACCCTCTACTAGCCAATTACATTTATAGATTACTATAGTGCATATTTGGGCCAAATTATCCATTTGTAAATATGAAACTTTGATTAACTTCATTGCATGTGAACCTCATGTCATTGGTTTCATACATGCTAAGTTAATTCTTATATTGCATTTAATGATTTATATGTCTTCTTGACATATTAAGATTGGCTCGTTATTATAACTCATTGCCAATTATAACTAAGCCATCGTATATGAATATAAACATGCATAGATTTGTAAGGCATAGCCTACTTCAAAATGAGCCAATTCCCATGGCCATATACAAAAAATATAAAACATATTTTTACATGCCTTCACTAGGCAAATCAAATGACATATATAACAAAATACTCAAAAATCCTATACATGCCATTGGACAAAATAAAAATGTCTTTATACCAAAGCTTGTCTACTTGATAGTGTGTTGACTCTCCAGTTGTCTTCCAATCCTTATGAGTCCTTGAACTCTGAAAAGTAGGGAAAAGAGAGGGGTAAGCATTTACCTGCCTAGTAAGCCCGTATAATTGGAAAGTAAACTTACTGATTATTTAGCATACAACCATATTAGGCAATGAAACCAACAAGCATAGGATAGTTTCCCTACCACATGCACTCAACCATCGAGTTAGTTACATATCAATGCACACTGTAATTCATCTTAGATAAGCTCATCATTTAACATATCATCTATACATATTCCTTGTGATAGTCTCGTTGAGTTTCTAGGAAATCTCGATGGATCATCTATTTACCATCAATTCGTACGAATGATCGTTTCAGTTGCACTCCCGCGAACCTCACATCTTACGGCAGTATTACCAATCTAGGCTAAATCCCCCTGTAATATAAACTCATAAGGCGATGTTGGGATTACCAGACCAGGCTAAATCCCTTATGATGACAAACACCCTTAATGAGCTCGGATCTGAATTACCAGTCCAGGCTAAATTCAGACCCTAATCGGATTACCCGTCCGGGCTAAATCCAAAATGCACACATATTCTTCGAGGGGCTCGATCACTCAAGGAACACCAGTCCAGGCTAGATCCTTTTTAGACTTGAGATCTTCGGATTACCAGTCCAGGCTAAATCCTTTTCTGCAACACATGCAGGATCTCAAGTCTCATGTAAATCATGGTTTATCTATCAAAATCCCTTTCCAACCTTAACCGAGACATTATCCAACAATTCATTATTAAAGATGCAATTCATGCATTTTCATGCCATCAACAATGCAATTATCATGCATTCACAAAACATATAATTATGCATGTTATAGGTTTACTTCGAATTATCCGAACTTACCTAGTATTCGTTTCGGAGCTGTGTTTCAGTTATTCCGAAACCTTGCGTTTACCTCGATTGACCTCTGAAATTTGTTCCTCGAGGTCTATAACAACAAAATTATATCATTAATTCACTACATTACACTTTTCAAGTTTAATTTCTACCCTCGATCCAAATGACCATTTTGCCCCTAACCTTTGACATTTTTACTATTTAGTCCTTAAGCTCGTATAATGAAACACATGAAATTTCTATCTTACCCAAGCCTGACCGAACATTTTTCTATCTTATGCAGCCCACATTTTTTATTATTTTCTCATTTCTACCACACATTTTAAAACATTTGCAAAGTGGTCCCTACAAGGGCTTTTCATGCAAATCACTTAAGAAAAGATATTTATCACACCTTCAACTTTCATACCCCTCCATAATCCACCAAAATACAAGCAAATCATGCATGGGTAAATATTTAAACTTGACCCCTAGCATGAAATATGGGTAGAAATGGAGAGAGTGAGCTACCGGGATTTTAAAAATACAAAGAACATTAAAAATGGGGCTTGCGAGCACTTACTATTGAGATTGGAAAGCTTGAAAACCCTAGCTATGGAGAACATGAAAATTTTGACAGCTATGGAGAAGAAGATGGCTGATTTTGGCTTAGTTTTTCCATTTTATTTCATTAAAAAGCTATTTGACCAAAATGTCCTTAAGTCCTTTTTTAAAATTTCATCCATGCAAGCTCATTTTTGTGAAAAAAATTAGAAATTGGGAAAATCTCCCCGCAAGACCTTCTAATTTATAATCTAAAGAAATTTCATAAAAATTGCTTCTAGAATCCAAGTTTTACAATTTATTCAATTTAGTCCCTAATTTCCAATTAGACACCTTACTCCAGGAATTTCTTCATGAAAATTTAACACATGCATAACCTCATATTCTAGGTATCATAATAATCATAAAATAAATATTTTAATGTCAGATTTGTGGTTCCAAAACCACTGTCCCGACTAGGCCCTATTTCGGGATGTTACAGGGTGGGTGTTTTATACCCCACATGGTGTGTTGGGATGGTCGGAGCTGGTGTGTAGAGGTGGGGCTAGGATTATATGTCTGAATCTATACTACTCTAATATGATTCTACTTCTGATAATTTTTGTGGTACACATTATTTTGTTTAAAGTTACTGATTATACATTGAGTTTCGAAAATTCACTTTCTGTTTGACTAATACTTTTAGGTAATCCTCAAACTTAGGTGGGTCGATGTGACGGGAGCTCAGTTATATAAATTTTGCATTTATTTTAATTATTTTAAAGTAGGATTTAAATGTTTTATAAATTTTGGACTATTTTAAGTTTTGGACGTTATTTTCTGTTTTTCGTATATTACTGTTAAAATGATTTATCGACAACGATTGTTTTCTACAAAAATAAAAGGTTTCAAGCAATGTATAATGTTTTCCAAAATATCACTTTTTAAGTAGTTTTTGCTACAAAACAACAAGTTTTTTGAAAATATATAAACAACCAATGTTTTCAATAATATAGTTAGACAAAATTTGAATTTGAATAAATCAGGATTTTAGGGGTTTATAATGTTTTCAAAAAAAAAATACGAAAGTTGTGTTTTAAATCAGTTATGTAACACTTCCTAATCTAGCCATAACATCTAGGCCGGGTATGGGGTGTTACAATTAGTGGTATTAGAGTCAGGTTGCAAAACTCAGGCTGTGAAATTTTAAGTTCAAAATTTTTGTGAAAAATTATTTTTTGAGTAAAGTGTATTTCTGCATTAATTTAAAAAATAAATATGTGAAATATCGAGTCTCCAACGCTATTCCTATGAGTACTTCCAACTTGTTAAACTCTACTTTAGAAAACTCTGAAAATGATTAGAACTATACTAAGATAGTTAAAGACTAAAACATTTCTAAAAAAATTTTCTAATAAACTTCTGAAGCATAAAATTCGTAATGTAGATAATTTCTAAATACGATGAGCATTGGTGGATCACGTAGATGCGGTACCCGTAGATGCGGTACCTGTGGCTGCAGTACCCGTGGACGTGGCGGGCGTTGAAGAAGGGCTCGAATTAAGTCATCATCGATGGGTAGTATACCTAATCTGGATATGAGTGAGACACCGACTACACCTATTGCTGAGGTTGGGTCTCAAAGTCACACGGCTGGGGATGACACATTGTCCCAAGCCATGCTGAGAGTTCTTGAGAGGGCCGTTGGGCCTTATTCTAGTTTTAGGAGCTGTAGGTCGGTAACTAAACAACTCCAGTCCAATGGCACTGAATTGTTTAGGGTTGTCATAGGAGTTGCCCCGTCTATGGTCGAATACTAGTTGGAGGTCACTAAGACGTTAATGAATAACATTGATTGCACTCCTAAGTAGAAACTGAAGGGTGTAGTGTCTTTTCTTCGCGATGAGGTGTACCAATGGTGGTTGAAGGTTGAGGAAGGTACTCAACCGGATTAGATTACTTGAGATTAATTTAAGAGCACTTTCCAAAATAAGTATGTGGGGACGAGTTATGTGGATGCTCATAGACGCGAGTTTATGAGCCTTGCTAAGGGAGATAGGACTGTGGCTGAGTATGAGGCCGAATTTCTAAGACTAAGTAGATATACTTGTGGGATGGTATTGACCGACAATGACAAGTGTATTTGCTTCGAGGAGCGATTGAGGGATATTCTCAAAGTTTTGATAGCTTTGTAGAGGGAGCGAGTGTTTTCCGTCTTGTTAGTCAAGAATTATTGAGGAGGTTAAGCGCGTTGAGCGCGAAAATAGGAAGTGTGAGAGGGCTAAGGATAAGAGGGATTTGGAGCCCTCTAATTCTGTTATGAGGCTTAAGAAACAGGCCAAATCTGATGAGCCTCTGAGGGTTGAGGTTCTAGTTGCTCCTACAGTGGTTTAACTATATGGAGATTATGGTAGACGCCATCCAAGCGAATGTTGGAGGAGGTTTGGAGCTTTTTTTTTTGTAGTGGATCGATAAAGCACCACATTAGGGATTGTCCACGACGGTCTGATCAGATCCAAGCTCCAGCTCTAGATATAGTTCAACTTTAACAGGCAGTTCAGCAGTCACCTAGAAGCCATGGTCTAGCCAAGGTCGGTAATGGTATAGGGAGAGGTCAAAGAGCACCAAGCAAATGTGCTAATCAAATTGAGGCGAAACAATCTGCACTAGTTTATACAGTTAGATACTGTGAAGACAGAGACACCGTGGATGTTATCGTCAGTAATTCTTCATTCATACTGTTCCTTATTTTACTTTGATAGACATAGGATCAACTCACTCTTATATAGCTTGTTCTATCTCTGTGAACTTAGGGATGTCTGTTGAGAGCACTTTTGGAGAGATTACTGTGATTAGTCTACTAGCTCAGTCAGCTTGAGTTAATAGTATTTATAAGAACGTACCACTAGAGATACAATGGGTTGTGTTTCCAGCTAATCTAATTGAACTACCTTTTGGGGAATTCGATTTGATTCTGGGAATTGATTAGCTCGTGGAGTATCGGGTCAGTTTAGACTGTACTACTAAAATAGTAGTTTTGAGATCTAAAAATGATGTGGAAGTGGTTATGATTGGTGAGTGTCGGGATTACTTATCCAATGTAATTTCCGCTCTTATGGTCCAAAAGTTAGTTCGTAAAAAATGTGAAGCATTTCTAGTTTATGTGTGTGAATCAGCTTTTGTAGATTCATTTGTTGGGACCATTTAGATGGTTAGAGAGTTTTTGGATGCTTTTCCTAAGGATTTGTTGGATTTACCTTCGGATAAGGAGGTCAAGTTCGGTATCGAGGTTCTACTGGGTACAGCTCTAGTGTACATTGCTCCCTATCGCATGGCACCGAAAGAGCTTATGAAACTAAAGGCTCAACTTCACGAACTCATTCGTCCTAGTATGTTTCTGTAGGGGCATCAATTCTATTCATGAAGAAGAAAGATGATTCTATAAGGATGTGTATTGATTACCGTTAATTGAATAAATTGATGGTAAAGAAAAAGTACCCACTTCCGAGGATCACTAATTTGTTCGATTAGTTTCATGGGGTTTCTATGTTCTCCTAGAAAGATCTCCATTCTGGGTACCATCAGCTTAAGGTTAAGGAGGTTGATGTTCATAAGATTGCTTTTAGGACTTGTTATGGGCACTACGAGTTCTTAACCATGCCCTTCGGTTTGATGAATGCTCCAGTTGTATTCATGGATCTTATGTACTGAGTTTTTCAACCATATTAGGATTATTTTGTCGTGATCTTCATCGAAGATATTCTGGTAAACTCTAAGAATGAGTGTGATCGTAATGAGTATCTTAGAGTAGTTTTTCAGACACTCTGTGAGAAATAACTCCATGCTAAGTTGAGCAACTGTGAGTTGTGGCTTAGAGAAGTCATTTTTCTAGGCCATGTGGTTTCTACTGAGAGGATCTGAGTTGATCCTAAGAAAATCAAGGTTGTGCTTGAATGGAAACAGTCTTGGAATGTTTTTGAGATCCATAGCTTTCTTGGGCTAGCAGGTTATTATCGAAGGTTTGTCGAGGGTTTCTCACTTATCGCAACTCTTTTGACTAAACTGTTGCGAAAGAATGCACTATTTGTCTGGACTGATGATCAACAATCGAGTTTTAAGAAGCTCAAATCTATTTTGACTCAAGCTCCTATTTTGATATAGCTTAAATTCGGTAAGAAATTTATGGTTTATAGTAATGCGTCATACATCGATTTGGGTTGTGTTCTGATGCAAGACAATAAGGTAGTGACTTATGCGTCTCGATAGCTTAAGTCACACGAAGGCAACTATCCTACATACGATTTTGAGTTGGTTATGGTTTTCTTTTCCTTAAAGATCTGAAGGCACTTCTGTATAGTGAGAGGTCCATCATTTATACTGATCACAAGAGCCTCAAGTATCTCCTTACTCAGAAAGAGTTAAACCTTAAGCAATGTAGATTGATAGAGTTGCTTAAGGACTATGACTGCACGATTAAGTATTATCCCAGTAAGGCCAATGTGGTGGCCGATGCTTTTAATTGAAGAGCAATGTCTAATTTGAGGGAAATGCTTGCTCACCTAAGTCTTTTTAATGATGGGAGTCTGTCAGCCGAGTTGTAATTTAAGCCAACTTAGATTGATCAGATTTGGGTTAAGTTGTTGATGGGTTGATTTCTTAGTTCAACAGTTTCGTCAGGTTGAAGATGGTAATACTTCTGATTTTGGGCTAAATAGTGATGGGGTTCTATGTTTTTGATGACAGGTTTGTGTGCCTAATGACTCTGACTTGAGGCAACCCATTCTGTGGTAAGCGCATAGTAACGCTTATGCTATGCATCCTGACGGTAATAAGATGTATTGGGATCTGTGTGAGTTGTATTGATGGCCAGGTTTGAAACAGGAGCTAACGAAATTTATTTCTCGGTGTTTGACGTGCCAGCAAGTTAAAGTTGAACACCAATTGACTTTGGGTTTACTCCAACCTATTAAGATTCCTCTATGGAAATGAGAACGGATGACTATGGACTTTGTTAGTAGGTTACCTTTAACACCCATTAAGAAGGATTCTGTATGGGTCATCGTGGATTGGTTGACCAAGTCTTCCCATTTTATTTCGGTTAGATAGACTACTCCCTTAAAAAATTGGCCAAGTTATATGTTTCTATGATCATGAGACTTCATGGGGTTCTAGTCTCAATTATTTTTTATAGAGATCCTCGCTTTACTTCTTGATTTTGGAGAAAACTTCACGAGGCATTAGGGTTTGAGATTATACTTTAGTATTGCGTTCCATCCTCAAACTGATAGCCAATCTGATAGGGTGATTCAGATACTAGAGGATATGCTTCAGAGTTGTGTGATTGATGTCCGAGGTAGTTGGGAGGAGTTTCTGCTATTAGTTGAGTTCGCCTATAATAATAGTTTCCAATTCAGTATTAAAATAGCACCTTACGAGGCTCTGTATGATTGTAAGTGTCGTACTCCGTTATGTTGGACTGAGTTGGGTGAGCGACGGGTTTTGGGTCTTAAGTTCGTTTCTGAGACTGAAGATAAGGTTAGACTAATTCAAGATTGTCTTAAGGTGACTTCTAATACACAAAAGTCATATTTAGATTTGAAGAGGAGGGACATCAAGTATTCTGTGGGTGATTATATTTTTCTTAAGGTGTCTCCATGGAAGAAAATCCTTCGGTTTGGATGTAAGGGCAAGCTGAGCCCTAGGTTCATAGGACCTTATCGAATTATGAAATGTGTTGGACCAGTTTCTTATCAGCTAAAACTATCTCTGCAGTTGTATCGTGTTCACGATGTGTTTCAGATCTCTATGTTGAGACGGTATCGATATGACCCATCTCATATTATTCCTATTGAGGAGATTGAGGTAAGACCAGATTTGACATTTGAGGAAGAGCCGGTTCAAATTCTGGATGAGATGTTAAGGTCTTGAGTAGGAAGTCTACTCTTTTAGTGAAGGTTCTGTGGTGGAATCATGGAACTTAGAAAGCCATGTGGGAACCTGAGGACTCGATCCGACAATAGTATCTATATCTGTTTGAATTAGCCAAATTTTGAGGCCAAAATTTCTTTTTAGGGGAGAGTTGTAACGCCCTAAAATTGTAAATATTTAATTTGCTAGGTTATATTGTAAATAAGTGTCTATCCTGGGGGTTAAAAGTTTGAGTGTGTGTTGAGGTCGGGGGTTCAAATCTTAGCGTGAGTAGGTGTCAAGGTTTTGTTTTTTTTTTTTTTATGTGTGTAGGTTGGCTTGGTCGTAGTTGGGTTTGTTTTAAACTTTGTATTTGTGTAATTTGATGAAACTAGGTAATTGGGTTGGTTTTGGTCTTATTTTTCTAATATTTTAATTGTTTTGTTTTAAAAATAAATCCAAAAAAATCTTTAATCCTCTCTATAGTTTAGCATGTTCTCTTTTGCTTTGTTTCATATTTTTCCCTATTTTGTTTTCCTTTCAATTTCTTTACGTGGTTATAGGGAAAAATATTGCTAGCCTATTTCTTTATTTCTTTAATTTTCAACTTCAGTCGTTTGATTTCTTTTTGATTGGTATCATGCGTGGTTGGTTTTAGGGTTGTTCTGCTCTTGGTTTTGTGTGGTAAGTACCCTTGGTTGTAATCTATTCGATTTTTGAGTTTTTGTTGGGTTTGAGATTTATTATTTTTCATGGTACTCTTAATTATTCTTTAGGTTATTGAGTTTTGTTAGAAGTGATGGAGTTAGGTGTGGTTTTCTTAGTTCTAATCGGTTTAGTGTGATTTATGGGGCGATCAAGAGATTGTTGGTGGTTTTCCAGTGTTGTAATCTTGTGTAGGTGCTGCTCATTTAAAGGTAAGGGTATGGAGACATTTTGGGGTGTTGGAAGAATTCGATTCTTGATTTAATTTTGTGTCTTCTTGCAGTTTTTAATTGTTCAATATGTTGTTTTTTTGTTTCGGGTGTGTCGTGGTTGCGTTCGTATCAACATCAGATCAAGTGTGTATAAAAAAATACGAAAAACATCAATAGGCAAAAGTCAAAAATTTTCACTGTCGATGCCACACAGCCATGTGACAGACTGTGTGCTGGACCATGTGTGACACACGGTCTAGGCTATTTGGAATGTATGGACCACATGGGCCTATGGGCCAGACAGGTGTGTGGGAGGCCATATGGGCCCAAAATTTTGAAATTTTCCCTAGGGTTGTACACGTCGTTCTAATCGACTGTGAGCCTTCCGTGGGGTCGGTATGTGTTTAAATAGACTATAAAATATGAAATCTGGTCATCTAAATGGATGAATTCTGATATCTGCTCATATAACTGAAATGCCATATAATGATTAAACTGTGTAATGGGTTAAGAAAACTGAAAAATGTTATGTATGTTCTATGTCCGTTATGCCATGTGTATTTACAACAAATATGTTTGACATCTGTTATGTTTTGTATTAGCATTTGGGATGGGATATATATTTTGAGGTGGAAGTGTTACTGAAAAAGGCGATAGCAGCTCAGCTGCATATATTTTGGAAAGTGTCTTATTGACACTATGTGCTGTGTAGGGTTGGGTGGATGTTTTATACCCCACATGGTGTGTTGGGATGATCAGAACTGATGTGTAGAGGATGGGGGTAGGATTATATGTCTAAATCTGTACTACTATGATATGATTTTGTTTCTAATAAATTTGTCTGATACATATTATTTTTCTGAAGTTACTCCTCATACACTGAGTTTCGAAAACTCACTTTCTGTTTGACTGATACTTTTAGGTAATCTTTAGACTTAGGCAGGTCGATGCGACAGGAGCTCAGTTATATAAATATTACATTTATTTTCATTATTTTAATTTGGGATACAAGTGTTTTGTAAATTTTGGACTGTTTTGGGTTTTGCACAATATTTTTCGTTTTCCATATATTACTGTTAAAATGATTTATCGACAATAACTTTTTTCTGCAAAAACAAAAGGTTTCAAGCAACGAATAGTGTTTTTCCAAAATATCACTTTTTAAGTAGTTTCCGATGCAAAACAACAAGTTTTTAGAAAATATATAAACAAGAAATGTTTTCAATAATATAGTTAGATAAAATATGACTTCGAATAAACCGGGATTTTAGGAGTTTAAAAAGTTTTCAAAAAAAAATATGAAATATGTGTTTTCAATCAGTTACGTAACACTTCTTGATCAGGCAGTAACATCTAGGTTGGGTTTGGGGTGTTACATTTAAAATTTAATTTAAACACCTAAGCACATCATATTAAAAATGCTAAATATGTTACAATTTGTTTATTATGATGTCGTCATCAATCTTGATTTAGTGTTGAGTTTACTTATGACAACAACTTAATCAACAACATTATCAATTCCAGACACTCTATTACACACATATGCGTATGAAAACTACGTACTTAAAACATAGAGGTTAGTTTAAAAATAAGATATAATAAATAATGAAACATATGGTTTGGAACTAATTAATTATAACACATGAAATATGCATGATATTAAAATTAAAAAATAGATTAAATTGAGTAAACACGTGAACACATCATATTAAAAATACTAAATGTACTGCAATTGTTTATCATGGTGCCGTCATCAAGCTTGTGTTAGTGTCGAGTTTACTTGTGATACCAATTTAATCAATAATATTATCATAATTTATTTTAATTACGAAAAGATATTTTCATAATTTCTCTAACCAAGTTGGTGCCTGGTCAATTCGTGACATCACCTTAGCCAATTACTTAAATAATAGTAAGTATATAAATATAAAATTGATGGAGATAATAAAGTATGCATAATACAATAAAAATGCAAATATCATGATAAAATAAATTTTTGATTTAGTGGTAAAATTAATGTTTTATTGATTTAAATAACACATATTCAAATCTCATAACATGCTAGTTTTTTATTGTCTTTTTAAAAAAAATAAAAATACTAAAGTTCTCACAAATAATATAATTTATTTTAATTACAAATGGATATTTTCATAATTTTCCTAACTAAGTTGGAGACCAATTGACTCATGACGCCAACTTAACTATGGGCTCAAAAAATAGTATAAATATACAAGTGATAGAAATAATAAAATATGCATAACACAATAAAATTGTAAATATCATAATAAAGTAAAGTTTAAGTTTAGTGATAAAAATAATGTTTTATTAATTTAAATAACATGGGTTCATCACATGCTAATTTTTTTTTTATTTTTTTAAATAAAAAGACTAAAATACTCATGTATAATTTAACTTATTTTAATTACGAAAGAATATTTCTATAATTTTTCTAACTGGATTAGTATTCAGTTAACTCCTAACACTAACTGACTTAAATAATAATATAGATACTATCATATTTGCATATAAAATAATGAGTCTTATAATGATTTATGTTGTAATGGTTCCATATCCTACATAATTATTTCAATGATTTTTAATTTTAAAATATAATTTTTAAATAAAAATATATTAAAATATTTTTTATAAATAAAATAAAATATTATAAGTATGAAATTTTTCTTTAATATAGTCTTGTAAAGTTATTATGTTTTGAAAGTTATATTTTATTTCATTAAATTTAATTTCACAATAATTTATACGTTAATTATTTACATTTTTTAATTGACTTACCTCTTATCTTTATAAGATTTAATAATACATAATAGTAATTTAAAGTTCAAATATTTTCTTTCTATAATTCTAAAAGGATGTCTAAAGAAACACTTTAGTTTTTAATCTATCCTTTGCTTTCTTTTTAAAATTGAAGATGGGCGGATTGAGTCTTAACTCGATTGACATCGGTATTTTTGTAAATGCAAGAGGTCGTGGGTTCGAGTGCGCTGAAACACATTATCTTCCTACTTAAGGGTTGAGGAGGGACTATGAGTAGTTCTAGGCATTGTATAAAAAAATTGAAGGCGTGAATAAAACCTAAAAACTTTAAAAATTATAAAAAAATATTTAAATTGGAAAATTCTTATTGTTGATTTAAAATCATCTTAGAAATAATTTATTAAATTGATTTGGATAAATTATAATCCACTAACTCTTTTGGATTTGTATTTTTCATTTTTCGTATTAGTTGACATTATGTATTATTGTATAATTGAAATTGTCTTGTATTACTTCCTTAGTCACACACCTATCTTATAGATTAAAGTTCAATAGATAAAAGGAGGAAATAAAATCTACCTAAAAACCAATGATCTAATCCCTAAACTTTAGTAACAAGATATTTACAAGATCTATACAATAAATGGAAAGATAATAATACACAATATTTTCCACTCTCCCCCTCAAGTTGGTAAATTATTTTCCATTCCCAAATTGTAATAATTTCATTTAAAATGTTACATCAAGTCCTTTTGTAAAGACATCTGCTAGTTCCCCTTCAAAGAAATATATGGAGTACAAATAATTCTATTCTCTAGCTTCAACTTGATGAAATGTCTATCTACCTCGATATGCTTAGTTTGAGCATGTTGCATCGAGTTATGTGCAATACTAATGGCTGATTTATTGTCACAGTATAACCTCATTAGTCCACTCCATTTGATCTTCAAATCTTCCAACATAATTTTCAGCCATAACAACTTACAAATACCTTGTGTCATTGCTCTAAACTCAACATTTACACTTGATCTAGCCACAACAATATGTTTCTTACTCCATCATGTCACTAAGTTACCTCCAAGAAACATACAGTAACCTGAGGTAGACTGTAACGCCCCAGAAATCCCTTATATATTATTCTATTTTCATATGATTGTGACACAAATATATGTCTGATTCAGTGGTTAAGTGTTCTGGGAAGTCTTTGAGAGGTCTTAGGTTCAAGCATTGTCTTGAACAAAACTTTTGTTTAAGTGAATAAAGCCCTATCTTTAGTCAGTAGATTTATAAATAAAGGTTGGTAAATTATATCAGAATGGGCCTAGTAGTCTGGTTGTTAAGTGGAGTGTTAAGTGGTTGGAGGTTTGGGGTTCGAATCTCTGCGCGTTCGAGAGGATTTATTTTTACTGCTTGTGCCATGTAGGTGTTTGTGTGTTAGTGAAATTCTAATGCTGGTGGACGATTATGGGAGTGAGGGAGTGATATTAGGAGAAAAATATAGGATTGAGGGAATATCTAAGTCTGAGTGATTCGTTTCCCAAAATTTGGTTTCATTTCTTTTCTCTAGAACCCTCTGCTGAATTTTCTTCTTTTCCCTCTCCATTTTGATGTCGTTTTCTTCCTCAAAGTCTTCTTTTGCTACCAAATTTGCAAGTGGTCTTTCTTTTGTCCCCTAGCCGAATCATAATTGCTTTATTGCTCTCTGTCGACTTAGTGTTCAATTTCTAGTCTACGGTTTGCGCTTCGGTAAGTTGGTATTCGATTTGGCTTAAACTGTTCTTGTAGATATTTGTTAATAGGGGTTTCGACTGGATTGCAGGTAATAACCCAGAAGGTGGTGTTCATCTTTTTCCAGCGAGTTAAGTGTGTGGGGATTCAATTGTTCAAACAAGGTAGGTGACTGGCGAATTAGTAGATAAGTGTATTGAATAGCGTTCATTTTTAAGTCGATTGATATGCGATTAATCGAGTGTTTATGGTGAACATAGGTTCTGGAGTGGTCAAGGATTGTGTGTTCATCTTGTGTAACCAGGTGTGTACTCGAAACGTAGGAAACGAGATTTGGAAAAAAGCTAAAAAAGCTTTCTATCGATGCCATATGGGTTTGTGGTCGCCCGTGTGGTAGGCCTGTGACAGTACACGGGCGTGTCATCGACGAGCCAGACTGTGCACGCATGACATAGCCGTGCAATGGCGGGGCTAGGCCGTGTGTGACAACGGGCTCAGCCAATTGGGCCATGTGGGCCACACGGGCGTGTGGGCCCTCACGGGCAGACAACATAGGTGTGTGAGCCCATTTTCATTGTGAACTTACTGTAGGGTCGGTAAGTTACCTAGACCCCTAATTAACTGAATGATCATTATATCCAAGTACAATATATATATTTATGACTGTATGTTAAGCATGACGTTAAAACTGTACTGAATGCATGTATGATACCATGATTTGACATGACACGATTGTATAATGTATTGCATGGGGATGAGTCTATATTGAATGGAGGAAGTGTACTGAAAGGCTTCGAGCCTAACTTACTGGCATCACAGCTGCATATTACTATATAGTGCCACATTCAGTACTTTTTGGAATGTAGGGATGGGTGGGTTAATTATATCCCCACATGGAGTGGAGGGTTGGACGGAGTTGGAGTATAGAGACTAGTTGGGTAGGATTTTTTGCTACTGTATATCTACTGTACTGATTACTGATACTATAATGGGCCAATGCCCTAATGCATGACTGCTCTTGTACTGATATGGGATAATGCCTTAACTGAAACTGAATCTGATACTGAAAAAGGGCTTAGGCCCAAATTGTGATTGTTTCTGTCTGTTGGTATATATGGGATTACACATTGAGTTTTTGTAAACTCACCCTTCTGTTTTATCTGTACAGGTAATCCTCAGGCTTAGGTGGATTGGAGCGGCGAAGGACTCGGCGGTGGCGACATGACCCTTTTCACTGTTTTGTACTAAATTAGATTTTTCTTTAAAGTTTTACTTGGGGTATTTTACTGTAATCAGGGCCTCTTTTGGATTTAAATTTTTAATTTCAGATTTTTATTGCTTGATTTACAACTGCTAGTAGTAGGGATAATCAAGTTTTCAAAAAGAATCAAACGTTTTAACAAAACTCACTCAGATACGCAACTGGTTTAAAAAGCTTCCGCTAAGTGACGTTTTGAAAATTAATAACGCTTTGAAAGAGTATAACTTTGTAATAATGAATAACGTTGTATCACCCCTTATCCGTATTCAACGGCGGAATAGGGTACGAGGCATTACCAAAACACATACGATTATAAACGTATTAAACCGAGTCACAAAATTTCATACAAATTAAAATCATTCATACACATGTATATCATCCCTTATACGGGCCTATGAGGCCCAATACATACTTTGGAAGTGGTCCGGGACTAAACCATGAACTTTGGAAAACATTAGAAATTTCTTGAAAATAAGGGTATACGCCCGTGTCCAAGGCCATGTTCTTCACATAACCATTCACATGCTTCACTTTCCATAATTAATCATCACACACTCATTCAACCAAGTCATGCAAGCTTGCACATCCACAGAATACAACATCACAAACATATAACTTAACTAATATTAGCCATCCTCAATGGCCTTATACAAAATGAACTATCAAATATTAGAGGCCAACATTTTAGGCCAACTCATAATAACACATACACATAATCAAGTCCCTATACATTCCATAGACTTAAAAATACTTGAAGATCGTTAATACTATACCAATCAATAACTTGTTAGTGTGATAGAATCTCCGACGACCTCCAACTCGAGCTAGCATCTGTGACACTATAAGAAAAAGGAAAGGAAGGGGGGGTAAGCATTATCACTTAGTAAGTAGGTATGTAAATGATAAATAATCTATTAACATGCTTTTATAAATCTTCACAATATGTTCTCAAGATAATACAATCATAATTGCACATAATTCCACTATTTATTCATGTTCATCTCAAGCTATCTACTCGAGTCATAGTCACTAAATTATTTATATCTTGAGCTACGGAACTCCAAATTAAGATCTGCTAATTTTCCCTAAAACTAGGCTCATATATCTTCTTACAATAAGATTTTCAGAATTTTTGGTCTAGCCAATAAGTACAGTTTATTCTTTAAATTCACCCCTGTTTTGCTGTCCAATAGTTCCGACTCCTCTTCACTAAAAATTAATTATCTCTTCGTAAAATATTTTAATAATGTTCCCGTTTGTTTCTTTTAAAAATAAACTCATTAAGGATTTTAAGAATATAAATTATAACTCATAATTATTTTTGTACAATTTTTAATGATTTTCCCAAATCAGAATAGGAGATTCTGAAATCATTCTGACTCTGTCTCACAAAAATTCAAATATCTCATAATATGAAATTATTTTGCTTACATCGTTTCCTTTATATGAAAATATACTCAACAAGATTTTATTTCATATTTTATTCAACTTCTAATTCGATTTCTACCATTTTTGGTAGTTTTTCAAAATCACACAACTACTGCTGTCCAAAACTATTTTATTACTAAATTTCACTCTTTCATGTTTTCTTTGTAGTAACTTTCATTGTAACACTTACTCCATATCAATCTTACTAAAGTTCGATCACATATCGAGCACGTTGCTCATAGTTTTACACACATGAACCTACACTTATTCATCACATAGTCATATTCAATTACACCTATTCATTTCCCGTTGAACACATTGGAATAATAACGGATGCTCGGTGGCCTGCACATAGTACTACCCTTGTAGTCAAAGCTACCTTCTTCAAAAAGTGACCTTCACATTGTACCACACTTGTGACCAAAGCTATTTTTTACATAGTGGCCTGGACTTAGTACCACATCTGTGATCGAAGCTATTGGGTACGCATAGTAGCCTACACTTAGTATTATACATGCGACCTAACCATCTGGTACATGTAGTAGCCTGCACTTAGTACTACACACGTGACCTAAAAACATTTTAAACACATAGTAGCCTACACATAATACTACACATGTGTTCTCACAACGGATCATTCGTATATTTTCTATTCCGAAGGTCTAACTGGGAAATTCCTCACTTTTCAACATTTTACCAATTCATCCATAATCAATTTCAATTCATAATTTACATCAAGTGATCATTCAATATGCAACCACCTTTCATTTAATAACAAAATATTATAACATAAGTAAAAACGATATATTATTTACATACAAACTTACCTTGGTAGCACAATCAGTGAAAAGGACTTATTCGTCATATTCTTTGTTTTCCTCCCGTTTTAAGTCCGAATCTTGTTTTCCTTGATCTATAACAACACATTTAACTCATTTATTCATCCTGCTACTCAAATTAGCCTAAATTCACATTTTGGCAAAATTTATATTTTTGCCCCTAAACTTTGTCATATTTACACTTTTGCCCCGAGGCTCATAAAATGATTTTTATTCAATTTCCTTGTATTTTAAGCCTAGAAAAACCATTTTCATAACTATAACAGTCCATAATTTCCATTTATTCACACACTTACACACATTTTACAACTTTTTACAAACTAGTCAGTTTTAACAATTTCACCGAAAATCACTTAGTAAAAATCGTTTATTACACACCAAGCATTCATGTTCTACCATTAAACATCAAAACGTATGCATGTCATCCATGGGTAAATTTTTAAACACAAACCCTAGCTCAAAATAATGGTGGAAATAGCTAAATCGAGCTACGAGGATCTCAAAAATGTAAAGAACATTAAAAACGAGGCTAGAACGGACTTACAATCGAGCTTTGAAGCTTGAAAAACCCTAGCCATGGTTTCTTCATGCAATATTCGGCCAAGGAAGACGATGGACAAGAAATTTTGGCTTTTATTTTGTTTTTAATTCATTTTAATTATTAGATTACCAAAATTCTCCTAACTTAAAAATATTCTATTTCACCCATTTCATGTCCGTTTTTGTCCAACAAATTATCCAATGGTCTAATTACCATATAAGGACCTCCAATTTAAAATTTCATAACAATTGGACACCTCTAACATTAGAAATTAACTTTTGCACTTTTTATAATTTAGTCCTTTTGACCAAATTGAGTGCCCAAATATCAAAATTTTTAAACGAAATTTTCACAAAATCATCCTGTTAATTTGTAGACCATAAAAATATAATAAAAATAAATTTTCTTACGTTGAATTTGTGGTCTCGAAACCACTATTCTGACTAGGCCTAAAATCGGGTTGTTACAAACGTTTTGAAAATGAATGACACGTCTTAGAATTAACTTAAATGTTGTAAAGAGGTTATATAGAAAAGAGGTTTTTGACAACAACTCACATTTTCGAAAAACACTACCATGTGACATTGCCAGATTCGGCCATAACTTTTAGGTCGGGTTTGGGGTGTTATATAGACCTTCAATCTATAGGAGACCTAGCATAATCTACATTTGTAGGCTTCAAGGATAAGGTTAGAATCTCTCTTAAACACTATTCCTTTTCTAGGGTTAGCTTTTAGGTATTATAGCACACGAAGATAGCTTGAAGATGAATTATTTTGGGATTATGAATTAATTAACTTATAACACTTACATAATGTGCTATGTTCGATTGAGTGCAAGCAAGATAGATGAGTTTCTCAACCAACCTTTGATACATTTCCTTGTATACAATTTTGTCTTCAATAGCCTTTCCAAGTCTATGATTATGTTCTATTGGTTTTGTAATTAGCTTGCTACCAAGCATTCATGTTTCTTTAAGAAAATCTGTGACATACTTTTTTTATGAAAAAAATATTGTAACACCCTATACCTGACCCGATCAATGGGTCTAGGTACCGAATGTCACAATCAACATGAATAACTTAACAAGATTTCTAGACTAACTTGTTTAAATATTTGGCTCTATCAAATTACAAGATTTAGCTTCAACTATAATCCACATCATTCAAACTTTAAAATTCTTACAAATTCATTACGTTAGTAAAACCGACAATATTTATAATTCTAACTTAAGTCTATAACAACGTATGTATAATTTAATCCCCGAGGCGTAGCCTCTAGGAGTGCCCTTCTATATACATGATATGGTTACCATCCTTTTTTCACAAGATGATGGTGTTTGGCTTGGTTCTCTCCCACAAAATCTATGATAATTTTGATCATGCATCTAAGGCAATACAATTCTAAGTTCAGATAAACTTAGTGATATTCTGTGATATAGTGTAACAACAATGTTTCGAAGTCTTCAAGAAAATTTAAGGAAGAGATTTCAAACTCCATTTTTCTTCTTAACCTTCCACAGATTTCACTGGTGTGGTCTATGCCTTGCCCTTTTTCCATAGCTCACCGCTGGTAGACTTATTTTCTATCTTAAACTTAAGCACACTCTTTACAATAATAGTTCTCTATGGTACTAGCCTGACTTTGCCTCATTCCAGTTTCCTTTATACCT
Organism: Gossypium longicalyx; assembly: GCA_025698465.1. NCBI lineage: Eukaryota > Viridiplantae > Streptophyta > Magnoliopsida > Malvales > Malvaceae > Gossypium > Gossypium longicalyx. The sequence continues at coordinate 21,965,226 of CM047004.1, forward strand.
TAAAAAGCTTAACTCTCACAATTATCCCTACACTTGGATATAAAGTTCATTGCCTCCCACTGTTTAACTTCCATTTATGTTCTCTTTAAATTCAGATCCTTACCCTGATTAGTTCATCCAATACTAGAATAAACTTAGGATTTTCCACCTTAACACTTCCACTAATCCAAACTCAAAGTACTAAACATATTGACAATCTAACTGAATGGATATCCCATCAACTTGGTGGGTTCGTACTTTACAATCTAACCCTAAACTACTAGTTCACATTGTTTCCAATCTTTTGAAAAATTGGGTTTAATAAATAACTTCTATAAATCCTTGCCCTCCGCTACTTTTCAATAGACTGTCTGCCTAAGGTAGCCCTTAGCAGACTTCTTCTTTTGTCAACCCCATGTGATCTATCTGGCGTTACCTAGTCCTAGTTGAACATTCTCCCTCTTTGTATGTTCTTGATAAACTCTACCAGATAGACTGTTTAAGCAATCATTATGTCCAAGTGAACCTCGACAGACTTACCCGTCTCTGGCTACCCTTTTTAACCCCGAATACTTAGATTTAGTGACATCTTGAGCATCTTATTATCACTTCAATTCTTATTTATTAGCTATTTTTTGCGGACACATCCCAACTGATATTTCATACCTTGGTGTAGTTTTTCCTTCCTAGTTCCTCATCATCGTTAAGGATCGCATGTTTCTATTTCTTTTTCGTAAAAATTTGGTGAATTCTTAACTATCCTGCTTACCCATGATCTCAGATGCGTAATACATCCAATCATACTTCTCTCCATGTGAGTCATACAACATTCTTCTTTTCTTTATCCTATCAGCTTTCTAGTTCACTGTCCTAGCAGACATTTATTTATTGTCATAGACGAGCTATGGTCTTACATATGTAACCCCATGTTTAATAACCTGATGGGCTACACATGTTGTCTTAGTTAAACTTTGATCTTACACATGTAACCCCATGTTTAATGTCCTAGAGGACTCTATTGGTTGTCATAGTCAATCTATGATCTTACACCTTAAACTTCTTTTGAGGTGTCGACTCGAATGACCTAATAATTGTTTCCATGGTGTCGCCCTGAAGGACTTTACTGTCGTCACGGTGTCGCTTCATAGAGTCAATAGACTATCATCACGGTGTCGCTCTAGCAAGCCAGTTGATAAAATTTCACGATGTAACCAAAGTCCCTTAAATTCCCTTAACAATCTGCTCATTCCACCATTTCACCAATTATTCCTAACTTTATCTACCCCATCAAGGTAAAATAACTTTGTACTCCACATGCACTATAATTGTGCATTTTTCGTCAATTCGCAACCATATAACATTAAAAAAATACACTTTCAACCATATGCATACGCAACTTACTTATCCTCCATATTCATACACAACCAAGGTTTTAGACACAATTCAAAGCAACTATTGATGTGGTTCAAGCAAGCAACACAACATCAGCAATCACCCAAAAGTTGAGTGTAGAGGCTTACCTTGCTTCCTCTATCCTAAAAAACTTAGCTTCTCCAAATTCCAAAGCCTTATTTGTCCTGGAAGCTAAACATAACAACCATTTATCAGTTAATTTGAAGGTATTCAAACCGTAAAAATCCAGAATCCATAATTATATGGAAACTTTTTTAAAAATCTTACTTCCCTTCCCTCTAACCCACGAGTATAGGGAGGCTTAGGGCTTACCAGTTTATCGAATTATCGGCTTCCCAAACTTCAAGCCATTTATCACCTCATGTAGAGCTTTCTCAAACCTCTTCTTCTTCTTCAGAGTAACCGAAGAAGATGTTACGAATGAGAAAAAGATTACTAGCTAAATTTAATAGAGTTCTTTCCTCTCCACACACAAATATTTATAGCTGAAGTTTGCATGGTCTTCTTAGTTCATTTTAGCCAATCACTACTAATTATTTTGTCTCCCACTAGGGAGATAGCTAGTTCCAATCGAATTGAACCAAAATTGATACCCAGCTAAACATAGTTCAACCAATAAAATTTTTAATTTTCGGGTGAAGCCCATCAATTTGCCAGTCTATTCAATTAAATCCAAACTTTCCTTTAATTGTGGGACTTAAGATAAAATCGGGTGTGACAAAGATCCCTTGTTTAGAATGAGCAACCTCAATCCCAAGGAAATATTTTAACCTTCCCAAGTGCTTGATCTCAAACTCTCTAGTCAAATGTTGTCATAGGATTTGTTTCATTTTTTCATCATTCTCGGTCACAATAATATCATCTACATAGGTTATCAAAACAGTAACTCCTCCTAAAACCAAGTGTTGATGAATAGAGTGTTGTCTCCTTCGCTTTGTCTATATCCCATAGTTAGCATCATCTCAGTTTACCTTCTAAACCAAGCATGAGGTGATTATTTCAATCCATATGAAGCTTTAATTCCCATACTTTGTTCCCTTTGACTCCTCCAAATCCAAGCAGAATGTTCATATATATTTCTTCCTTAAAGTCTCCATGAATGTTAGTTTTGGTTTTCAAATATTTTGATTTAACAAACTTAATTATAATTTCCTTTAATCAATATTTGCATAAATTATTCCAGTCATATTCAAATATATTTTCAAGTGTTACAGACACAAAAACAAAGTTTTTAAATAACTTAAACATTCTACAAAAGCTTTTGAGCACCCTCAAGTCCTTTAAGATGTTTCTAAGCCTCTTTTTCAAGTTTCCCCAGTAATGTCTCGAGACACAAGGCTATATCTCTCGAGGCATATGAACTATGAAAATGTTTCAGGGGAAGCATTGTCTTGAGATAAAGCACAGGCTATGTCTAGAGACTTAAGCTTATTTTTCTCATTGTAATCAAACATCAAAGCTAAGGTGTGCTTTAAATGAGCCTTGTCTCTAGACAATCGAGAAATTGTCTCGAGACATATGGCAAATTGTCTCGAGATTTTAGGCTTCAACAATCATATTTTTTCTTCTTATCTTGAGACAAGGGTTATATGTCTCAAGACATATTGTTATGAGCTCATTAAATGCGCGAAATAAATTTTTCCAACGATTAGAAACCCCATTCACTGGCTCCAAACATCCAAATCAATTAAAGGATATAGATTTAATTCAAGAACACTTGAATACAAAAAATAAGAACATTCAAGTATTGAAATCAAGAGAAAAGATCTTAATAGTTGTAAACACACACATTTGAGAGGTTTTCATTATTTACATTTTTTCTTGTACTTGCAAAAAGCTACTTAAGGTTTTATAACCTTAAATAATTTGTAAAGGCTTATAGTTGAGCCTTGTGAAAGCTAAAGGGTTCTAGTTTAGCCATAAAAACTAGGCGGAAGATTCTATCTCAGCCTTGTGTAAAAGATAGGGATTGTAAAGGTTATACCTTTTCCTTGAAAGGTAATAATTCAAGTATAGTAAATTGGTAAATCCTTGGTTGAGGTATACTAAGGTAGTAGAGGTATGCAATTAGGGTCGAACCACTAAAAATTGAATTGTCCATGCTTTTCTTCCATTTCCTCATTATTTAGAAAAGTTTGTAAAGAATTTTAAAATACTAATTCACCCCTTCTTCTTGGTATTTTTGGGTCTAACAATGAATAAAATCATACTTGACATTATACTACTGTAATTACCAATTAAAATAGGTTTCTAGTGACAACAAGATTATCATCGTGTTCATTTTTGCAACCGATACAAATGTTTCTTAATAATCAACTTATTATGTCTATGTGTAACCCTTAGTAACAAGTCTTGCTTTGTAATGTTCCTGTGACCCATCAACTTTAAATTTCTAAGAGAACACCCACTTACATCCAAGTTCTTTCTTCCCATTTGGTAGGTCAACTACTTCCCATGTCTCATTCTTTTCTAAGGCATCCATTTCAACTTTTATGGCTTTCCTCCATTCTTTCTTAAATAATGCTTTTGATAAAGTGTTTGGAATAGCAATTTCTTTTAGACTTGTAAGAAAGTTCCTATGGGATAGTGAGAATTTTTTAAAGAATAGTGGGATAAAGGGTATATAGTTCATTTTGTACATTCACGAGTTCTTTTTCTCACAAATATAGGTAAACCATGATCACTACATTAAGTTTCAATAAGTTACTCAATGATTAAAGGTGGAATAGGTTCAGGTTTCAATCGTGTTAACCTCAATTTCAAAAATCAATTTGGATGATTGAGCTTGTGTCAGATCAAAGTGTAAGCCTTTTTTTCCCCTTAAGTACACATTCCCATACATGTTATCCTATACTAGAGACATAATTGGAAAAGATACAAATTTGTCAACAAGATTTTCAATAATTGAAGGTTCAAGTACAAACACTAGGTCAATTACAAGAGATTCAGACATAGATTGAGTAGGTGGTGACTTTCGTACGGGTTGAAGGGAAATTTCATGTAAAAATAAATCCTCATCTTCCATAATAAATGACTTCCTTTGAATATAAGGAAGTAAAGTATAGTTTGTCTTCTACAAATGTGATTGAAAACACTTGTAACCCTTTTAAGTAGACAAGTAACCAAGAAACACACATTTAATGGCTCTAGGATCTAACATGCCTCGATTATGGATATGAAAAAAGGAAGTGCAACCAAAGATATAACAATTCGTCCAATGGTGTCAGGAACAGTGGTGTCAGGACCATAATTCTAATGTGTTAGTCTGTAAATATTAATTATTTAATATTTACGAGGTCATTAGTGTCATTATAAAATTTGGTTCATAAATTTTAACATTTGCTTAGTTAATTAAAGAAAAAGGACAAAATCGTAAAAACTGTGAAAGTCAATCGCTATGAGTTTAAAAGTGCTAATTATTCAAAAAGCATATTTAAATGGTCTAATATGGAAATTAATTCATTTCTTAAACTAGTGTTTGGTTATGTACTTGTTAATTGTGTTTTATAATTTAAAATGTTTATTAAATTAATATTAAAGTAATTAAAATAATAAAACATAAAGAAACATGTATCATCTTCTTGATTTCTCTCATACACCACCAAAAACACCATTTTTATACATTGGAAGCTTCATCCAAGCTAAGTCTCTTGTCTATAAGCTAAATTCTCACTCGTTTTTCATGAATTTTATGTTTTTGAGATCGTTGTAGCTTAATCTATCTAGCTTAGGGACTATTTTGAACTATTGTCAAAGAATTGAAAATTTTCCATTGATGTTTTTAAATTTTTCTTAATGTTTATGTTTGAGTTTAAAGTTTGATGTTGAAATAGGACTATTTTGTAAAATGATTTTGTATATTTTTTAGGATTAAGGACTAAATTGAAAGTATATTAAATTTGGCATGGTTTTCTTGTAAAATTTTAGAAGTAGAGGGTTGACTAGGGATGGAACTGAATTGAACACAATGGCTTTAAGGATTAATTGTGAAAATAAGCTTGTTTCGATTTCAGGGGCTAAATTGAATAAAATGCAAAAGTTTAGGAAAACTATGAAAAATGTTAATAAAATGCATTAAATGGAATGTTATAAAGTATTTAGTACTGATAATTGAAAAAAAAATTCATGTAGATCAAAAACGGTAGAAAATATTCAAAAGGAGAAAATTGCTGACTAGTCTCCGATATTGTTATCTTTGCATTTCAACCCTGGTAAGTTCATATGGCTTAGTTTAGTATAATTTGAAATGTTATATTGATTTGAGAGTTGAAATTTGTTGAATATATATGTATAATTGATTTGTCATAAAATAATACAAGGTGAGAAAGTAATCAAATTGTGAAGTGTTATACGATGTTATATATCGAGCCTGAATGAACATAAGATAGGATACAATTGGCATACCAATAGGTTATTTTGTGCGTTGTACAGGTTTGACTTGTGATGAGATGATAATTCTTGACTTGTTATTATTATACACTGAATATACCGAAGTCCAACTTTTTTCTAGATTATTAGTTATATTTACAGTGATTCTGGCGTGTCTCCAGGGGCGGATGTAAAGCTTGCGGGCTTGGCACTTGGTGCCTAAGTGTGCTTTTGGAGGGATGTTAGCCTACAGGCTAGGCACATGGTGCCTAGGCATGTTTTTGGTTGGATTAGCTCGATTGAGCATTCTGGTGTGTCTTGGGTGGTTAACCGCATATCCATATCTGTTTATATCATTCATCGGGCATATTTTCAATGGTTAAAAGACATGTTGATGATATGCTTTTGATATTTTGTTGTGATGCTTTGTTGATGACTTGTATATGTTTTCATGATTTTTGATACTATATCGTGACTTGGTATTGAATAATATCATAAGAATGAGATGATTAAATCCTTGTATATATGAAACTCACCTATTGAATGATTGTGGATGACAGGATTAATGTTAGTTAATGAACTTGTTAATTATTAAACTATGAATATACGATAAGTTATATTGTTTCAACCAATGAATTTACTAACCTCCTTGAAGCTTACTCTTGTCGTTTTTCTTGTAGATATCATTTTGTGAAACTGAGCAATCGGATCAAGTGGAAGATCACACTATCCAACTATCTTTTGATAAAATTAGAAAACATTTATTTTAAGATATGTGGCATGTAATAGGAGTATCTTGTATTTACTTACAATTGTTCTTATAAGTGGTATATTTTGTGCTTGTGTATAAGATGAGTGTTTTTGGTAAATGATGTGGTGGATCATAGCTTGGTTTAGAGATTTGGAAGTGATATTTGCTTGATATGTGATGAAATATATATATGTGTGTGTGATGAATGAAATGCATATAGATGAATTTATTGTGATAAGTAATGTTTGAATAGATAATACTTTGGTTGGAGTTGTTGTGAATACTATAAATTCGTATATGAATGGTTTTCTTTTGGTAGCTAATATGTGATACATATGTTTTGGCAAGTAATGTTATTTTATGATTGAATTATGGTACATTGTCATCTTATATGACCTTATTGAGTTAGATTTGAACTTGATAGATATTAAAGTTGAATGTTAGACTTGAATGTTGTTTGTGATGGTGCCTTACAGAATATTGGTTAGAATTAGGTAAATGACATGTTTTTATATGTTTTTTTTAAAGTAATTTGAACATGTTGAATGGTTGATTAATGGAATACTTATGGTCTAAGTAAGCATGGAATGGTATGACTTGCATTTGAAGGCACACTTAAGTTCACATGGGTTGAAACATGGCTTGACACACAGTAGTGTGCCAAACACAGGTATATGGCACAACCATGTGGTCTGTGTGATTTAGTTATCAATTGGCACACATGGGGATAGTCTGTTACACTGTCTAGAGACAGGGCCATGTACCTCTACCCATACAGTTTTAGTCCTCACACATGGTTGAACAACATAGCCATGCCCCATAGCACAACATAGCATTAAGCTGTCACATGGCCTGGCCACACGACTGTATGACCTCTGTTTCCTATTTTTTCCATACTTTTTTGTTTTGTTTCGAATTAGTCCATGCTTGTTTCTAAATTGATTCTAGAGTTTCATAGACTCGATTTAAGTATCATTTTTGTATGATTAGCATGATATCAAATGTTTATATATGAATGATTCATTAAATTTAATTTGGAGTTAAAACTACATATTCTTGACTTGTTAATAGTCTTAGCATCTCGTAACCCTAATCTGGTGATGAAGACGGGCGAGGGATGTTACAAAAGATCTTAGGAGTGAGACCATTTGAATGACGAAAGTCATGAAAAAAAAGGTAGAAAGTAAGCCGATTTATGATATAATAAGCGAAAGTCAGAATTGCCACTCCCCCAATATTCTTTTAGGACATGATGATGAAATAAGAGGGCCCTAATAAAGTTTAATAGATGACCATTTTTTTTCTCTCAGTGATGCTATTTTGTTGAGGTTTGTTAACACAACAAACTCATGAATATTTTCCTCTTTTTGAAAGAAGGGAGATAAAACTTGGTTAAAATAGTCTTTGGCATTGTCAAATCTAAACTGCTTTATTTGGGTACCAAACTGATTTTGAATCATTACATTAAAACTGATTTGAAAAAAAAACAAAGTTTTCCCTAATCATATACATAAGATTAAACCAAAAAAATCAGGGTAAACTACACTTGAGATAACTAAACTAATAGTAAGTTTACGTTTTGATCACTTAACTTCAAAAAGTTACAAAATGGTCACCAAACTATTCGAAAGTTTTCATTTAAGTCATTGGTAGTTAAAATCATTATTGTATGGCATTTTTTATTCGCACCACTTGTACCTATCAAAAGTTATCATTTACCTTCTCTTTTATTTTTTAGCTTTTTCCATAAAACAACTTTGAACATCACGAATCTACAAGACAAAATCCAAACAACTTTCTTTTCCAATTGGTGGGCATCAAAACCACCAAAAATAATTCCTACAATAAAATAACTCTAAACAGTAGAAAAGAGTATTAGGGTCGAGTCCATAGGGATTTGATATTAAAATCAACTTTCGTGTTTTTCTTATGAAAAGAATTTTAGTCAAGCCGATAATCATGGAAAAATTTGTGCCCACGACTCCAAACGGACCTGCAGAAAAATAAATTAAATAAATTAGGGGAGTTGGCAATGTCTAGAAATTAAATAATTAAGATAGTAGAAATAAGCAATTAAAGAGATCAAAAGTAAAATTAAATTAGAAACTGAATTAGACTTTTGATAACAGAAAAAGTAAGCCTTAGCCCTAGACCCCGTGAATTTCGATCTCTGAACTGATCCTCAAAAGTTAGTCTTCTCCCCAAAACAATGAGTTGGTTATAACAACTAAGAATGTCCTAACCGCCAATTCTTCCTCTCGTAGTTGGTCTCGATATGACCTACAAACTAACCCTTACCAATTATATAACCGAGATACATGCGTTCCCGATTCAAGATTCTGACAGCCTTACGCTCTGAAGAACCCAACTCGGATTAATGGCCTCAATCGCGTGGGAGGTTTAAACCTGATCATATATCCCTTGATTTGTTCTTGGAGATTCGAATACAGCATAGGCGACTCGTTTCCCCAACTATCTGCCAACAAGACTCCAACCCAACGCGCTTTTTGATTTGAAATTGAGTTAACTTTAAGGGATGAATTTGTCAATCTCGATATTTAGGAAAAATAGTGAATACCAATTGGAAGGATTTTTAGTACTTATACGTATCTTACAATTCCTGACCGGAAAGAATACCGACATAAAACTAAGTTAGAATTTAGTGAAGCATGAAATTAATCATGCTTTGATTGTCTATGGAGTGGATTTGAATGAAAAATGGTGAAAGTTTGAAATAGAAGGGATTTGGAAAGCAATTAAACTAATTTGCAAAGAAACAAGCAAATGGAAATGGAAATGGGATGGCAATATGCTACACGCATAAAATTGGAAGGGAAAAAAATGGTTTAATTTAATTGCTTAAGCAAATTCAAGTGTATCTTCAAGCTACCACAAATGCCCTATTTATATACAAATGGTTTACTAAATTTGGCCTAACTACCCACTACACAAAATTAGAATTAAATAAAAATAAAATCAAATTTTCTTCTTATTTTAACTTTTACAATGTCAAAAGAAATTTGCTAAGTCCTTGACTATTTTCAAGTTTTTGATTCATCCCCATTTGATTGACTGTGTTGGAAATTAGTCCTTTTCTGCTCGTTTTTTAATCATAGCATCCCAATTGCATTCCTAACAGGATTAAAACATAAAATCACTAATTTAGCGAGGATCAATTCAAGAATTAACCGATTTAAATACAAAAAATCATGAACATTTAACATGTTATCACCAATCTCCAACATTGACTGCCAAATCGACTTAGATTTAAGGTATGTCTTTTCTACTCATCGATGAGTATTGATTCACCATATCGATCGTCGAATAATCACTTGGAGCTCGCTAGCACGACTTTAAAAAGAAAAAAAAACTTAACAACCTAGTGTCTTAAATGATTACTTTCAAATAATTCATTGACTTAAATGAAAACTTTTAAATAGTTCGGTGACCATTTTATAACTTTTTAAAATTAAATAACTAAAACGTAAAGTTATTAATAATTTAATTAGTTAGAGTGCATTTTACCAAAAAATAATTATTCGAAAGACACTAGCACCCTTCTTTAGATTTCATAAATCCCTATGATTCCATGGAAATAATGAGTAAGGTTAACCTAATTATGAATGTCGAGATGGTACCACCATCAAATTAACCCTAATTATTTATGAAACATCCCCATCACCTTTTTATCAGTTGGTTCCCAAACCGCAATCTTAAGTTTTCCTTTTTAGTTCCAACGCAAGTATCCTTGACAATTTCTTGCCAGGTCCCCATCAACCAAGGACTTGTTTGTTTCTTTTCTTGTTTGCTTGCTTGTTTTACATAGTTGCATGCGATATATTAGAATAAAAAGAGAAAATACCCATTAAATTATTAATATTTCTGGAATTTTGACACATTATTTTATGTACTTAGTCAAATATTTTACTTAATTAATTCGAATGAAATTATATCTTTATTATATTAAATAATAATTAATTTAAATAGTTTAGAATAAAAAATGAAAAGTAAAATAAATCATTTAAAATCTTTGAAGTATAAAATATTATTTTTTTAAAAATCGAAACTTGCTAACAACGTATTACTATAAATTCTATTTAAAAATTTTAAATGAAAAAAAAATGGACGAAAAAGAAAGGTTATATGATAGGGAAATTTTGTCCTTGCCTTCTAGCTTTTAATGCCAAAAAATGGTATTATGAGAGGAAGAAGAGAAGTGAGGTGGATTTGAGAATTTTCACTAGACCATAAAAAGCTTCGAGGAAAAAAAACGTATAATCAAATGGGTCTCATACCAATCACCATGCACCATTATGCAATTTAACAACTAGCAATTTGGTGAAAAAAATGGCTCAAATACTATGGGCTAGTTTAGCAATATTTTTAAAAAATATTTTTGAAAAGAATTGTGAAAAAGTGCTTTTGAAAATTTTAATTTAAAATTTGAGTGTTTAGTATTGCTGTCAAAAAGTATTTTTGATAAATAAATGTCCATTTTAGACATGTTGTAACACCCCAAACCGGCCTGGACGTTATGGCTGAATCTGGCGATGTCACATGAGAGTGTTTTTGAAAAAGGGTTTGACGAGTAAAATCTGTTCCAGTTGCTTAATCTTTATTTTGCCACGGAGTAAAAACACATGGTCTTTATTGTGACTAAAACGTCTCTTTTACGCAGAAGCTTTAGAAAACCTTCTATTTTATAGAAATTGTTTGTTTTTAGAGAAAACCAGATTTTAATCATGCTTATCAGTAATAAAATCACCAATAGTTCAAAAACCGAAATTAAAAGCCAAAAGTCCAAAGTCCAAAATTACAATAAAAACCTCAAATAAATAATATATCAAAACCGAAAAGAAAACAATGGAAATAGTCTAAAATTATTACGTGTAGCCACCGTCGAGTCTTCCGCTACACCGATCCGCCTAGAGCTGGGGATTACTTGAACATATCAAACAGAAAAGGGTGAGTTTCGCAACTCAGTGTGTAATCCCAATAGATATCCACATACAGAATAATCATCAGAAGTCAGAAATAAACAGTCTGAGGTCGGAGCCCATTACAAAATTAGTTCGGGCCTTAGCCCATTTAGATGCAGAATCAGATATAAGTTAGGGCTTTAGCCCAATCAGATACAAATGCAGAACAGAGTATCAGAATCTTACCTACCAGCCTCTACACACCATTTCCATCCAACCCTACACACCATGTGGGGATAAAATCGACCCACCCATCCCTACACACCATGTTGTATCGAAATGCAACACATAAACAGATATTTACAATTGAGCTGCCAGTTAACAGGCTTAAGAGCCTTTCAGAAACTTCCTCCATTAAATCATCAACCCACCCCGATGCAATGTAACATACAATGAATGGCATGCTAATATGCAATAATCAATCACACAATCAATATAGATATCATACAATAGATCACACGTTTAGGGGTCCAGAGAATGCTTACTGACCCTACAGTTGGTCACAGTCGACTTGAGCGACTCGTGTAACCTTACAAAATTCTTTCAGAAAAATGGTCCCACGCGCCCATGTGGCCTACCTGTGTGGGACCACACACCCATGTGGCCCACAAGGCCCAAATTGGCCTTGGCCGTGTAGATCACACGGCCTAGCCCAAGATCCCACACGTCGAAATGATTCACCCGAGTGGGCCTACATGCCTGTGTGGCCCAAACGGCCAATTGATCGAGCTCGTGTCTCGCACACGGCCTCGCCAGTCCTCACACGGTCGTGTCATGCACCCGTGTCACGCGCGCACGGCCTGGTTCATTGATCACATACCCATGTTCAGTCACACTGCCTACCATACGGGCGACTACATGCCCTTGTGGTGTCGACAGTTTCATTTTTTGGTTTTCACCGATTCTCATTTTCTATGCAATCAAGTACACACCTGTGTCGTTTACGCTGTAATGACAACTACAAGCACTCCCGAACCTATACACAACATTGCAATGCTCAATTTCAGTCTTCACACCCGAATAAACCAAAACCCAAAATCAACCACAACCTTAAAATAAGCACTTACCACTTACTCCAATACTTCAAACGACTGACTACAACTTCGCATGTGTAGAGACACAAGTTCCTCGATTCGTTGTTGCCAAATACCCATATGTTACCAAATCGAAATAAAAGATAACTAATTTAACGATTCTAAAACCCAAACAGAAAATCACCTACTAAACTTACCAGAAACAATGGAATGCGGAAAATCGAATAGCAAATAATAATAAAAAAGACCAAAGAACGCCGGCAGGCAGGAGTAGAGAAGGAAAAGATGAAGAGAAAGAAACGACTAAGTGGTTTAGGAAATTTCACCAAAGGGAGAAAATAAGGGAAAATTTCAAAAAGAAAAGAAATAACACAAAATCAAGGATATCCCCACATTCCTAATTTCACTCTCCCTCTAACCCACTCTTCAGAATTCTTGTTTGACTGAAACTCCTTTGGTCAATCGAACAAAAGTAAATTCTATCACTTACACAGAGACTCGAACACAAGGCCTCCATCACACCAACACTCCACTTAACCACCAGACCAGCAGACCCATTCTGATATGAAATTAAAAATAGTTTAATCTAAGCCTACTACCTGAAAGTTAAGACTTAATTCAGGGAAAAGCCAAAATTTACCCAAGTTGTGGTTCGAACTTGGGACCTCACACATACACCCAGAACACTTAACCATTGAAGCAGGTACAAAGTTGTGTCATAAATTTGTAGAAACAAAAATATAAATTTTGGGGTGTTATAACTCTTGTAACACCCCTCGCCCGTATCAGACGTCGGGGTAGGGTTCGAGGCGTTACCGGTAATTCACCTTTACAAACTTGCTCAATCGGGTTACTGAATTTCGCTCATGATTTAACACTTTTCAAACGTGTGCACTTTGTCTCTTATACAGGCCTCCGAGGCCTAAAAACACTCCTAGGGGTAGTACAAAACAAAATCGAAATTGTTCGATAGACTTGGGGCACTTTAGGAAATTTTTCCCTTAGTTGAAGTCTAACACGCCCGTGGGGCTTAGAACACGCCCGTGTCCCTTTTCCAGTATTCAACATGACCAAGGCACACGCCCATGGGCGTAGTCCATGTGCTACACTGACTTCAACCTTACCATTCTGTTCAATATACATGGCCAAGGCACACACCCGTGTGCTTAGCCCAAGTTCTATGCTGACTTAAAATTTCAAGTACAGGGGACACACGATCATAGCACACACCCATGGGAGTAGCCCATGTGTCACACACGGCCTAGACACACGCCCATGTGTCTACCCATGTGGACCTTGTTAGGCTATTTTCCAAGCCTTAAGTCACCCTCTACTAGCCAATTACACTTATAAATTACTATAGTGCATATTTAGGCCAAATTCTTCATTTGTAAATATGAAACTTTGATTAACCTCATTGCATGTGAACCTCATGTCATTGGTTTCATACATGCTAATTTAATTCTTATCTTGCATTTAATGATTTATATGTCTGCTTGACATATTAAGATTGGCTTGTTATTATAACTCATTGCCAATTATAACTAAGCCATTGCATATGAATATAAACATGAATAGATTTATAGGGCATAGCCTACTTCAAAATGAGTCAATTCTCATGGCCATATACAAAAAAGATAAACATATTTTTTCATGCCTTCACTAGGCAAATCAACTGACATATATAACAAAATACTCAGAAATCTTATACATGCCATTGGACAAAATAGAAATGTCTTTACACCAAAGCTTGTCTAGTTGATAGTGTGTTGACTCTCCAATTGTCTTCCATTCCTTATGAGTCCTTGAGCTCTAAAAAGTAGGAAAAAGAGAGGGGTAAGCATTTACATGCTTAGTAAGCCCATATAACTGGAAAGTAAACTTACCGATTATTTAGCATACAACCATATTAGGCAATAAAACCAACAAGCATAGGATAGTTTTCCTATCACATACACTCAATCAATGAGTTAGTCACATAACAAAACACCATGTAATTTATTCTTAGATTAGCTCATCATTCAATATGTCATTTATGCATATATCTCGTGTTAGCCCCGTTGAGTTTCCAGGAAATCTTGATGGATTATCCAATCATCGTCAATTTATAAGAATGATCATTTCATGTATGCACTCCTGCGAACCTCATATCTTACAGCAGTATTACCAGTCCAAGCTAAATCCTCCATAATATAAACTCACAAGGTGATGTCGGGATTACCAGTCCAGGCTAAATCCCTTTTAACGACAAACACCCTTAATGAGCTCGGATCTAAATTACCAGTCCAGGCTAAATTCAGACCCTAATCAATTACCCGTCCGGGCTAAATCCATAATGCACACATATTCTTTGGGTGGCTCGATCACTTAAGGAACACCAGTCCAGCTAGATCCTTTTTACACTTGAGATCTTCGAATTACCAGTCCAGGCTAAATCCTTTTCTGCAACACATGCAGGATCTCAAGTCTCATGTAAATCATGGTTTATCCATCGAATTCCCTTTCCAACTTCAACCAAGACATTATCCAACAATTCATTATTAAATATACAATTCATGCATTTTCATGCCATCAACAATGAAATTATCATGCATTCACAAAATATACAATTATGCATGTTATAGGTTTACTTCGAGTTATCCGAACTTACCTGGTATTTGTTTCGGAGCTGTATTTCGGTTATTCCGAAACCTTGCGTTTACCTTCGATCGACCTCTAGAATTTGTTCCTCGGGGACTATAACAACAAAATTATATCATTAATTCACTACATTACACTTTTCAAGTTTAATTTCTACCCTCGGTCCAAATGACCGTTTTGCCCCAAGCCTGACCGAACATTTTTCTATCTTACCCAAGTTTAAGCTCGTATAATGAAACACATGGAATTTCTATCTTACCCAAGCCTGACCGAACATTTTTCTCTCTTATGGCAGCCCACATTTTCCATTATTTTCTCATTTCTACCACACATTTTAAAACATTTGCAAAGTGGTCCCTACAAGGGCTTTTCATGAAAATCACCAAGGAAAAGATGTTTAACACACCTTCAACTTTCATACCCCTCCATAAATCATCAAAATACATGTAACTCATGCATGGGTAAATTTTTAAACATGAACCCTAGCATGAAATATGGGTAGAAATGGAAAGATCAAGTTACCGGGATTTTAAAAATACAAAGAACATTAAAAACGGGGCTTGGGAGCACTTACTATTGAGCTTGAAAAGCTTGAAAACCCCAGCTATGGAGAGTCCTCAATTTTCGGCTGGACAAGGAAGAAGAATGGCTGATTTTGGCTTATTTTTCCCATTTTATTTCATTAAAAGGCCAAATGACCAAAATGCCCTTAAGTCCTTTTTTTAAAATTTCATCCACGCAAGCCTATTTTTGTCCAAAAACTTAGAAATTGGACAAATTGCTCAACAAGACCTTCTAATTCATAATCTAAAGAAATTTCATACAAATTGCTTCTAGAATCCAAGTTTTGCAATTTATTCAATTTAGTCCGTAATTTCCAATTAGACACCTTACTCAAGGAATTTCTTCATGAAACTTTAACACATGCATAATCTCATATTCGAGGTCTCATAATAATCATAAAATAAATATTTTGATGTCAAATTTATGGTCCTGAAACCACTGTCCCGACTAGGCCCTATTTCGAGATGTTACAACTCTACCCTCCTAAAATAAAATTCCGGCCTCGAAATTTACCTGATCAAAACAGGTGAGGATGCTGCTGACACATTGCATCCTCAGGCTCCCTCGTAGCCTCCTCAGTGCTATTATTCCGCCATAGCACCTTCACTAATGGAATGGATTTCCTTCTCAGAACTTTAACATCGTGCTCTAGAATCTGAATCGACTCCTCCTCGAAGGTCAGATCTGATCGAACCTCAATTTCCTCAACAGGCACAATATACGTGGGATCAGAGCGATAGCGCCTCAACATAGAGATGTGAAACACGTCGTGAACCTGATCCAACTCCGGAGTTAGCTCCAACTGATAGGCGACTGGCCCTACTTGCTTCAGAATATGGTACGGCCCAATAAACCTAGGGCTTAACTTGCCATTATGACCAAACCTCAGAATCTTCTTTCATGGCGAGACCTTGAGAAACATGAAATCCCCCATAGAATACTCAATCTCGCATCTCTTCAGATCCGCATAAGACTTCTGCCTGTCAGAAGCTGCTTTTAGACGATCCCGGATCAATCTAACCTTATCCTCTGTCTCGGAGACTAATTCAGGACCCAAAACACGTCGCTCACCCAACTCAGTCCAACATAAGAGAGTACGGCACTTACGACCATATAGTGCCTCGTAATGTGCCATTTGGATGCTAGACTGGAAGCTGTTATTATAGGAAAGCCCTGCTAATGGCAAGTACTCCTCCCAACTGCCTCAGAAATCAATAACACAGCTTTCCAACATATCCTCTAGTCTCTGAATCACCCTCTCTGACTGGCCATCTGTCTAAAGATGAAAAGTAGTACTGAAGTCTAACCTCGAACCCAAAGCCTCATGTAACTTCTTCTAGAACCGAGACGTGAAACGAGGATCCTTATCAGAGATGATCGAGACAGGTATCCCATGCAACCTAACTATTTCAGAAATATAGAGCTTGGCCAATTTTTGCAGAGAAAAGTTCATCTTGACTAGAATGAAGTGAGCGGACTTGGTCAATCGATCCACGAATACCAAGACAGAATCCTTCTTAGTGGGTGTTAGAGGCAACCCACTAATGAAGTCCATCGTTACTCGCTCCCATTTCCATAACGGTATCCTAACCGGCTACAGTAAACTCGAAGGTAACTGATGCTTAGCCTTAACCTGTTGACAAGTTAATCAGTGAGCAACGAAGTCAGTAACCTTACGCTTCAACTCTGGCCACCAATAAATATCTCGTAAATCTCAAAACATTTTGTTCCCACCGAGGTGCATAGCATAAGGGCTACCATGTGCTTCCCTCAGAATCGACTGTCTTAAGTCCTTATCATTCGATACACAAACCTGACCGTGGAAAGACAATACCCTATCCTTATTAATCCTAAAATTTATAGTAACACCACTCTCCCCCTGACGAAAACACAACTCCAGAGACTTGTCCCCAACTGTTTATCTCTGATCCGATTAATCCATGTCAGATTCACTTGAATTTCTGCCAAAACACCTCTATTGTTGAAAAGACTCGGTCGAGTGAACATTGCTCTCAAATCGGTCACAGCCCTACAGCTTAACGCATCAGCCACCATATTGGCCTTACCAGGATAATACTCGATAGTGCAGTCGTAATCCTTAAGCAGTTCAACCCATCTACGCTACCTAAGATTTAACTCCTTCTGGGTGAGGAGATATTTGAGACTCTTATGATCAGTGTAAATAGTACAATTCTCATCATACAGATAGTGCCTCTAAATTTTCAGAGCGAAGACTACTGCTGCCAACTCCAGATCATGCGTCTGGTAATTAGCCTCATGATTCTTGAGCTATCGAGACGCATATGCAACGACCTTTCCATCTTGCATCAGAACACAACCTAGACACACATACGATGCATCACTGTATACCATGAAGTCTTTACCGGGCTCAGGCTATATCAAAACAGGAGCCTGAGTTAAAACCATCCTAAGCTTATCAAAACTCTCCTGCTATGCATCAGTCCAAACGAAAGGAGCTCCCTTACGTAGTAGCTTAGTCATCAGAGTTGCGATCAAGGAGAACCCCTCTACGAAACGTCTATAATATCCTGCCAGCCCCAGGAAGTTGCGGATTTCAGACACATTCTTTTATTGTTTCCAATTCAATACAACCTCAATCTTACGGGGATCAACACGAATCCCCTCAGCTAAAACTACATGTTCTAGAAATGTCACTTTCTGAAGCCAGAACTCACACTTGTTGAACTTCGCATACAACTGTTTCTCACGAAGAATCTATAAAACCACTCTGAGATGCTCATCGTGCTCATCCTCTGTCTTATAATATACCAAGATGTCGTCGATGAACACCACCACAAACTGATCCAGGTAGGGCTAAAATACTCGATTCATTAAATCCATAAATGTCGTCGGTGCATTAGTTAAACCAAAAAGCATAACTAGGAACTCATAATGCCCATATCGAGTCCTAAATACCGTCTTATGCACATCGGCCTCCTTAACTCACAACCGATGGTAACCCTAACGCAGATCAATCTTAGACAACACAAAAGCCCCTCTAAACTGGTTGAATAAGTCGTCTATCCTCAGAAGTGGGTACTTATTCTTAATTGTTAGCTTGTTCAGCTGTCGATAATCAATGCACATCCTTATCGTCCCATCTTTCTTCTTTACAAATAGAACATGTGTTCCCCACAGAGACACACTGGGACGAATAAACCCATGATCTAACAGTTCTTGAATCTGAGCCTTAAGTTTTGTCGGCTCTTTCGGTGCCATTTAGTAAGGGGAAATAGGCATCGGAGCGGTGCCAGAAATCAACTCAATCCCAAACTTTACCTCACGATTCGGAGGCAACCCCGAAAGTCCCTCAAGAAACACATTTGGAAAAATCCTTCACAGTTCTAATGTCCTTAACCGAAGAATCCCCAGAATCAGAAATACTGACGTAGGCCAAAAATACCTCACACCCTTTCCTCACTAACTTCTCTACTGCCAAAGCAGAAATCACATTAGTCAGATAGTCATGTCATTCCCCAATCACCATTACCTCATTGTCCTCCTCAGTCCTCAAGACAACCCTTTTTGATGCACA
Organism: Gossypium longicalyx; assembly: GCA_025698465.1. NCBI lineage: Eukaryota > Viridiplantae > Streptophyta > Magnoliopsida > Malvales > Malvaceae > Gossypium > Gossypium longicalyx. The sequence continues at coordinate 21,984,510 of CM047004.1, forward strand.
ATCCAAACTCACCCAGTGTTTAAGCAGCCAGTCCATTCCCAAAATTAGATCGAACTCTCCAAATGGAAGCTCCATTAGATCAGCCAAAAATACTGTCCCTTGGACCTCTAACGGAACGTCTCTAAACAGTTTACTTACTTGGATGGACTATCCCAACGGACTCAAAATAGTTACTTCGCTAGAAGTACTCTCAACCGGATTGCTCAAGGCTTTAGACACAGTACTAGCTACGTATGAGTATGTAGAGCCTACGTAGGAGTCTGTCCTCATGATGACGAGTAGCATAAACCAAAGCAGGCTATCTTGCCTCAGTCGATCCAGCACCTCTGCCCGGTGCTCTCTGTCATTATCCCATGCCATTACCACCCCTGGCCTGACCTCGGCCCTTAGATGGCTGCTAAACTACTCTCGGCGGCTGTGCAGTCCCAGTAACCGGAGCTTGCATCTGATGAGTTCTCAATGGACAATCTTTAACACGATGCTCTATGGACCCACATCTCAAACATGCCCCAGTAGTCCTCCAACACTTGCTCGAATTACGTCTACCACAATGTCCACAAGGTAAGATCCTAGTAGGAGCAACAGGAGGCCGAACTCTCATTGGCCCTTCAGATCTAGCCTTTTTCTTAGGCCTCATCCCAGAACTCAAGGGCTCTGAATCCCTCTTGTTCTTACCCCTCTCGCGATCTCTGTCCTGGCGCTCCACGTGTTTAACATCCTCAGCAATCTTGTCCTTCTCGACTAGAACACCAAACTCAAGCTCCCTCTGTGGAGCTATCAGCACCCTCAGATTATCCCTGAGGCCTCCTCAAAACAAACATATCTCTCATATTCAATTGCCACCATGCCTCACGCATAACGACTTAGTCTCAGAAATTCGGCCTCATGCTCGGCCACCGATCGATCACCCTGAGTGAGATTTAGGAACTCACGTCTCCTAGCATCAATATAACTGGTTCTCATATACTTACTCTGAAATGTTGTCTTAAAATACTCTCAAGTCAACTGTTCGGGTTGAGCGGCCTCCTTAACTGTCAGCCACCACAGGTATGCTTCATTGCGAAGCAATGAAATAGCGCCCTTCAGTTTCTGCTCGAGGGTAAAATCTAAATCATCCATGATTCTTTCAGTGGCCTCCATCTAGTACTCGGTCATGCTAGGGGTGGGGTGACTCTAGTGACACCCTTAAATAACTCAGCCCCATTGGACCGGAGCCGTTCCGTAACCAACCCTCGGCCCTAGATCCAGTATTGGGCTCAACGACCCTCTCCAAAATCTTAGGCATAGCTTGGGACAACGCGTCGACCCTAGCCATACGATCACGAGACCCAATCTCAGTAGCAAGCGACACTGGTATCTCACTCGTGTCCAAATTCGATATATTATCCATGAAAGAGGACTCAGCTCGAGCCCTTCTACGGCCCCTACCCTGACCTCTAGTACCACGTCTACAGATACCTCGTGCGCTTATTGTCTAATCAAATTTATCTATGTTACAAATTTTATGGATTAGTTACAGTTTCCGTATTTATTCACAGATGGCTTATGCAAAACAGTATCAGAAGTTCAGAGTTTGTTTTCGTAAGTCGCAGTCTCACTATACGATTTACTCTCTATAGTAGTTTCAGAATATACTTTCTAATGTATTGTGAAATAAATAGTACAAATTTCAAAAAAATTTTAGGATCGGTGCCGGAGACTCTGTGAACCACACCCTTAACAAGAATATTTGAAAAATTTTGGAAATAATTTCTTTAAAAACCAATTTTGGAACCCAAAATTTCATAGCCGAGTTTTGAACCTGGTTCTGATACCACTAAATGTAACACCCCAAACCAAGCGTAGATGTTATTGCTGAATCTGGCGATGTCACATAAGAGTGTTTTTGAAAATGGGTTTGACGAGTAAAATCTGTTCCACTTGCTTAATCTTTGTTTTGCCACGGAGAAAAAATTAATGGTCTTTCTTGTGACTAAAATGTCTCTTTTACGTGGAAGCTTTAGAAAACCATCTATTTTAGGGAAACAGTTTGTTTTTAGAGAAAACCATATTTTAATTGTGTTTATCAAGAATAAAATCATCAATAGTTCAAAAGCTAAAATTAAAAGCCAAAAGTCCAAAGTCCAAAATTACAATAAAAACCTCAAATAAATAATATATCAAAACCGAAAAAAACCAATGGAAATAATCTAAAATTATTACATGTGGCCACCGTCGAGTCTTCCGCTACACCAATCCGCCTAGAGCTGGGGATTACCTGAACAGATTAAACAAAAAAGGGTGAGTTTCGCAACTCGGTTTGTAATCCCTACAAATATCCACATACAAAATAATCATCAAAAGTTAGAAATAAACAGTCTGAGGTCGGAGCCCATTACAAAATTAGTTCGGGCCTTAGCCCATTCAGATGCAGAATTAGATATAAGTTAGGGCTTTAGCCCAATCAGATACAAATACAGAACAGAGTATTAGAATCCTAACCACTAGCCTCTACACACAATCTCCATCCAACCCTACGCACCATGTGGGGATAAAATTGACCCATCCATCCTTACACACCATGCTGTACCGAAATGCGGCACATAAATAAATATTTGCAGCTGAGCTACCAGATAACAGGCTTAAAAGCCTTTCAGACACTTTCTCCATTAAATCATCAACCCACCCCGATGCAATGCAACATACAATGAATGGCATGCTAATATGCAATAATCAATCACACAATCAGTACAGATATTATACAATAGATCACACGTTTAGGAGTCCAAACAATGCTTACCAACCCTACAGTTGGTCACAGTCGACTTGGGCGACCCGTGCAACCTTACAGAATTCTTTCAGAAAAATAGTCTTACACGCCCATGTGGCCTGCCCGTGCGGGCCCACACGCCCGTGTGGCCCACAAAGCCCAAATTGGCATTGGCCGTGTAGATCACATGGCCTGGCCCAAGATCTCACACGTCCCTATGATTCACCTGTGTGGGCTCACACGGGCGTATGGGCCAACATGACTTAAGATCCCACACGTCGAAATGATTCACCAGAGTGGGCCTACATGCCTGTGTGGCCCAAACGGCCAATTGATTGAGCTCGTGTCTCGCACACGGCCTTGCCAGTCCTCACACGATCATGTCATGCGCCCATGTCACGCACGCATGGCCTGGTTCATTGATCACACGCCCATGTTCAGTCACACGGCCTACCACATGGACGACCACACGCTCGTGTGGCGTTAATAGTTTCATTTTTCGACTTTCACCTATTCTCATTTTTTATACAATCGAGTACACACCTATGTCATTTAAGCTGTTATGACAACTACAAGCACTCTCAAACCTATATGCAACATTACAACGCTCAATTTCAGTCTTCACACCCGAATAAACCGAAACCCGAAATCAACCACAACCTTAAAACAAGCACTTACCACTTACTCCAGTACTCCAAGCGATTGACTACAACTCCGCAAGTGTAGAGATACAAGTTCCTTGATTTTTTGCTGCCAAATACCCATATATTACCAAATCGAAATAAAAGATAACCGATTTAACGATTCTAAAACCCAAACAAAAAATCACTTGCTAAACATACCAAAAACGACAGAATGCGAAAAATCGAATAGCAAATAATAAAAATATAACAAAGAATGCCGGCAGGCAGGAGTAGAGAAGGAAAACATTAAGAGAAAGAAACAACTGAGTGGTTTAGGAAATTTCAGTAGAGGGAGAAAGGGAGAAAAGAGGGGAAATTTTCGAAAAGAAAAGAAATAACACAAAATCAAGGATATCCCCACATCCCTAATTTCACTCTCCCTCTAACCCACTCCTCAGAATTCCTGTTTGACCGAAACTTCTTTGGTCATCCGAGCAAAAATAAATTCCATCGCTTACACAGAGACTCAAACACAAGACCTCTATCACACCAACACTCCAGTTAACCACCAGACCAACAAGCCCATTCTAATATGAAATTACAAATAGTGTAATCTAAGCCTGCTGCATGAAAGTTAAAGCTTAATTCAAGGAAAAGCCAAAATTTACCCAAGTTGTGGCTTGAACTTGGGACCTCACACACACACCCAGAACACTTAACCATTGAAGCAAATACAAAGTTGTGTCATAAATTCACAGAAACAAAAATATAACTTTTGGGGCGTTACACATGTTATTATCAAGTAACAAATATGCATTTAAATAATATTTAAATTAGTTAATATTATTATATTTTAGTAAGAATATAAAAAATTTATTATAACTTGTTGTTAATATTTTAATATATGAAATATAAATTTTAAATATTTTTAAGCAATAAATATTAATTATTTATAAACTATAATTAGAATATATAAACTATATTTTAAATATTTAAATATAACTATTAAATATTTATAATTAATATTTTAAAAAAATTTATTTTTAATTAATGATTTTAACACATTTGTAATTAAGCACCAAGACAAAAAAAGGAAAGTACTATTTTATTGGAGGGGTGAAAAAGTAATTAAGCACCAAAAGTACTTTTGGGAGAGGAAAAGCTAAAAATTTTAGCTTATCCACTTCTTAAAAGCTAAAAATTTTAGCTAAAAGTAGCTTGTTTAGCACAGCTTTTCTTCTAAAAATGCTTTTTTCAAGCACTACTAGATAGGCCTAAATAGGACCCTACAATTTGTCATTTCATTTAGAGAAGCCCCTATATTAGTACATAAAATAAGTACTTTGTAACATCTCGAAATAGGGCCTAAACGGAACAGTGGTTATGAAACCACAAATCCGAGGTAGAAAAATTTATTTTTATTATTATTTTGAGGTTCATGATATGATTACATGATTGTGCGAAAATTTCGGGATGAAATTCTATGCATAAAGTGCTTAAGTTGAGGTTAGGGATTAAATCGAATAATTTGCAAACTTGCATTCTAGAAGTTTTTAGTATGAAATTATTTAGGAATATTAATGAGGAGGTCTTAAATAGAAATTTAACCAATTTTAAGTTCATGGACAAAAATTAGGACATGGAAGGAATTTTTGAAAGTTTAGTAAGGAGGGCATTTTGGTCATTTGCATATTAAATGAAATAAAATGGGAAAAATAACACAAAATGGTCATCTTTCTCATATGGTTGCTGCCGAATTTTGCTCTCTCCATAGCTAGGGTTTCTTTAATTTTCAAGCTCCATAGTAAGTGAGTCCAAGCCCCGTTTTTAATGTTCTTTACGTTTTCGGAGTCCCGGTAGCTCGATAAAGCTTATGCTAGCAATAATTTAAGTTAGGGTTCATATTTGGAAAAATACCCATAGGTGAAAAGTGTTTATTTTGATGTTTTATGATAGAATATAAGGTCTTAGATTATGTTAGACAACTTGTGCTACTCGATTTTAGGTAAAAACGAGTAAAAGGGCTTAATCAGTAAAATACCTAATAGTCATAAGTGCATGTTAGAGTATGAATTTGATGCTGCCATAGAAGGGAAAAATCATCAGCATGTCATAAAACATAAGAAAATAGGTTGAAGTTTAATTTACGAGATTTGGGGTAAAAGTGTAAATATGCAAAATTTTAGGGGTAAAAATGTAATTTTTCCAAAGTTTGAGTAAAGGACTGTTTTGATAAATGTGAATATTAAATAAGTTAAATTTACTATTATAGATCAAGAAGAACGAAATTCAGGAGTAGATCGGGGAAAAGAAAAAGTAAAGGACTAAATTGTAAAGTTTAGTCACATTTTGTATCGAGGTAAGTTTACAGTAAATAAATGAAATATTCTTATATTTTACATTATTATTGTTAATTTTCAGCATTTATATACTTACTTTTTTTGAGAATATTTAAAGTCGAATTAAAGGCGAAGTAGTAGAGAAAAAGCATTAGGAAGCCCCGTCTGAACCTTAGGAATATTAAGATATAGGGGTTGACAGGACAGGATAGAAATGAGCCATGTAAGTCCATATCAGATATATGGCTTTGGAGACAGGAATGAGCCATGTAAGCCCATATTATATATATAAATATGGCATTGGAGATAGGAATAATTCATGTAAGTCCATGTCGAAGACATGGCATTGGCAGGACATTGATAGACAGGAACGACCCTAGTATCCTTAGTATTCCGAGTGGTTCTACGGGTCATTGTATATGTTAAATCATAGTGAATTATCAGCAAAAAGGGAAGGTAGATTATATTTATAAATAATGAAAGGTCAGGTAAGAAAGAAGGTAAGTGAGTAAAGAAGAAGGTAGAAAATGAGAAGTAAAGAAAGTTTATGAGGCTAGGTGACTTGATGTATATTTATTCATTATGTTGAATGTTGTAATTTATTTGCTTGTAAGCTTACTAAGCCTAGTGCTTACTCTCTTATTTTATTTTTCTTATAGTTTTTATCAAGCCACTCGGGGATCGAAGGAAACGTCGGAGACCCGATCACACTATCAAAGAAATTACATTGGTATAGTTAGACGTTTCGTTTTGTGTATGGCATGTATAGGAACTTGGTTTCTTTTGATATGATATGATCAATGAATGATGTGTAAATATTTTCTAGTGATTAGCTAATAGAATGGCTGATGATATACATGTTTAATAGTATGTATGATTAAGTAGTAACTATCACATGAAAATTATGAAAAATGTGAAAATAACTTAAAAACGGATTCAAGTATCAGAAATAACATGATTTTGAAAAATCACAAAAATTTGTAGAGACATGGTTTAATAGTGAATAATATATGAAATTAAAGCTCATTGTGTCTATTTTCATATGGAATAAGCAAAATCAGGTAAAGGTTTTTATTTTATAAGATATTTGAGTTTTAGTGAAATAGGGTTAGAGCAATTTCTGGATCCCCTGTTTCAAATTTAGAAATTCACCATAAATTTTATAAAAATAATTAGGTGGTTTAATTTATATGGTTAGAATCCTTATTGAATCTAGTTTTAATAGAAACAAACAGTATTGTGATATGAACTTTTTTACAGGGAGAAAAGTGGTTCGTAGTAAGTAGAGGTCAGTGCAGTCGAATTCTGAAACAGGAGTAACTTTAACTAATAAACTGTACTAATTGGCTCAACCAAAAATTTTATTAAAAAATTAGTAAATATATATATGAGTCTATTTTCAGCAAAAATTTATAGAATTGGATTTCGAGTTTTGTAACTCGAGATATGAATTTTTAAGGAACCATGACGCAGAAAAACAGTTTATTCCGAAAATTAATATAAGTAGTTAGAATTGTTTAAAAAGGTAAAATAAGATTAGTAACACCTCAAGCTTAACTCCGATGATGGTTTCGGGCGTGGGGGTGTTACATTTATTGGTATTAGAGCAGATTTAGTCGGTTCTCGAAACAGTTAGTGTGAGTAAAAGTCTAGCTATACATGCCATACCTGTATTTTGATAGTGTGACGACTCCTGACGATTTTTAAATATTTTGTTTTATAGTAATGGATCCCGAGTGAGCTGGTGATGATGATGTAGAAAGTAATGCGCCTGTTCCCGCGGAAGGGCAGCGATCCGAGAATAGGCCAAGAATGCTTAATCGGGAGGAGTGACTCGAGAAGCTCTCTTCCAAGCTTTGAATGATTTGTTTGCCGAGTTCGTTAAATGCAATTCGGCGATTAGACCTCCACCCCCTCATGATTCTCAGGCTACCCATGCAGCTCAAGCTTTCCCAATTACAGGTACAGTGATAAGAGAAAAGCCACCAGTTGATAGAATCAGGAAACAATGGGCAGAAGAGTTCCGAGCAACAAAGGATGATGATGCAGAAAGAGCAGAATTTTGGTTAGAAAATACTATCAGAGTCTTTGAAGAATTATCTTGTACACCCGAGGAATGTATGAAATGTGTAGTATCACTTCTTAGAGACTCAGCCTACCACTGGTGGAAAACACTTGTATCAATTGTACCAAAGGAGAGGGTCACTGGGGATTTCTTTCAGGAGGAATTTCGTAAAAAGTACATCAGTCAGAGGTTTATTGATCAGAAGAGAAAGGAATTCCTGGAATTGAAATAAGGTAATATGACGATGACCGATTATGAGCGCGAATTTGTCAGGCTTAGTAAATATGCTAGAGAATGTGTCTCCACAGAGGCTATCATGTGTAAAAGGTTTGAGGATGGGTTAATTGATGATATCCGATGTCACAAGGGTGTCCTAGAAATAAAAGAGTTCGTTATTTTAGTTGAGAGAGCCCGTAAGGCGCAGGAGAGCTCATTAAAAGAAAAGACAAAGTTGAGACAGAGACACAAGATACAAAGAAGAGACAGATGAGCAGTCATTCCAAGCTACATCCAAAAGGCCAAAGGAGTTTTCTACGGATCTAGTTTCTCACCCAGTATTCTAGTCGAATAGAGGCAACAGATTTAAGGATTCAAGGCTCGCACCACCTCGATCATGCGAGTGTAGGTAATGTTGGACAGGGTAGATCAGGGTGTCCACGGTGTGGTAGACTTCATTATGGTCCTTGTCAGGTAGGCGAAAATGTTTGTTATAAATGCGGTGCTCTAGATCATTTTGTACGAGAATGTCCAGAGGTAGCTAATCGGGAGATAACACAGAGTGCTAGATCCGGAAATGCTCCTACTAGAGGCAGATTACAGAGGCAACCGGGAGTAGGAGCAAGTAACAGAGGTACATCAAGAGATTCAGCTGTGAGACCAGATGCTAGACCCCCTGCAAGGACTTATGCTATTCGTACATGCGAAGAGGCATCCTTCCCCGATGTGATTACGGGTACATTTTCTCTACATAATATTAATGTCATTGCTTTGATTGATTCAGTTCAACTCATTCATATGTTTGCAAAAAATTGATGCCTAGTATAATTATGCCTATAGAATCTACAGAATTTGTGATTAAAGTATCGAATCCATTAGGCAAGCATGTATTAGTAGATAAAGTATGTAGAAATTGTCCTTTGATGATTAGAGGCTACTATTTTTTCGGCCGATATCATGCTATTGCCATTTGATGAGTTTGATGTGATTCTTGGTATGGATTGGTTGACTACACATGATGTGATAGTGAATTGTGGGAAGAAATTCATTGAGTTGAAGTGTGAAAATGGTGAAATTATTCGGGTTAATTCAGAAGAGTCAGATAGTTCATTTTCCATAATTTCATTATGTCCGCTCGTAAATGTTTGAGAAAAGGGTATGAAGCTTATCTTGCTTTTGTGTTGAACACTAAAGATCCGCATTGAAAATTGAATCGATGCTTGTGGTATGTGAGTTTCCCGATGTGTTTTCGGAAGAACTACCAGTTTTGCCTCTGTTAGAGAAGTTGAGTTTGGTATTGAGTTGATTCCGTGTACCACGCCCATTTCTATTGCTCCTTATAGAATGGCTCAGTTGGAATTGAAAGAATTGAAAGCTCGATTCAGGAATTAATGATAAAAAGGCTTTGTAAGACCCAATATTTCACCATGAGGTGCACCAGTGCTATTTGTGAAAAAGAAAGACGGATCGATGAGATTATGCATAGATTATTGGCAACTTAACAAGGTAACAGTAAAGAACAAGTATCCATTGCCTAGAATTGATGATCTGTTTGATCAATTGAAGGGAGCTACTGTGTTTTCCAAGATAGATTTGAGATCCGAATACTATCGATTCATGAGTTAAAGTCGAGATGTCCTGAAGACTGCTTTCCAGACTAGGTATGGTCATTATGAGTTCCTTGTGATGCTATTTGGCTTGACTAATGCTCCTGCCATTTTCATGGACTTAATGAACCGAATTTTCAGACCGTACCTGGATAAGTTTGTAGTTGTGTTCATTGATGATATTTTGATTTATTCTCATGATGAGACTGAGCATGCAAAGCATTTGAGAACAGATTTACAAATTCTGAGAGATAATCAGTTGTATGCCAAGTTCAGCAAAAGTGAGTTCTGGTTACGAGAAGTTGGTTTTCTTGGACATATTGTCTCAGGTGAAGGTATTAAGGTTGATTCGAGTAAGATTTCAGCCATTGTTGATTGGAAGCCTCCTAGAAATGTATCAGAAGTTAGAAGTTTTCTTGGTCTTGCCGGATATTATAGATGATTTGTAGAGGGATTTTCTATGATAGCTACCCCACGACAAGATTATCATGAAAGGATGTCAAGTTTGAATGGACCGAGAAGTGTCAACGAGTTTTGATAAGTTAAAAGCATTGTTGACTAAAGCTCTTGTTTTAGTACAACTAGAACCGGTAAAGGAGTTTGTGATTTACAATTGATGCGTCCATGGATGGACTTGGTTGTGTACTTATGCAGGGAAGGGAAGGTAATCGCTATGCCTCTAGACAGCTAAAGCCACATGAGAAGAACTATCCGACACATGATTTAGAGCTAGCTGCCATTGTTTTTGCGCTGAAAAAATTGGAGACATCATTTGTACGGTGAGAAGTGCCACATATTTACTGATCACAAAAGTTTGAAATATTTGATGACTCAAAAGATTTGAATTTGAGGCAAAGAAGATGGTTAGAGTTGATTAAAGATTATGAGCTAGTGATCGATTATCACCTGTAAGGCAAACGTTGTTGCTTGATGCTTTGAGTAGGAAATCTTTGTTTGCATTAAGAGCTTTGAACACTAGTCTAGCCTTATCAGATGATGGTTTTATCTTAGCTGAGTTAAGAGCCAAACCGATGTTTCTTGAAGAAATTTGTGAAGCTCAGAAAAATGACAGTGAGTTGTTAGCCAAAAGAGATCGGTGTGAGTCGGATATAGAGTCGATTTTCGGATCGGGCCTCGACGGTTGTTTGATGTTCGAGAGACGTGGTATGCGTGCTCAAGAATGATGAGCTTATTCGAAAGATCTTACAGGAAGCACATAGTAGTTATTTGTCTATTCATCCAGGTAGTACAAAGATGTATAATGATTTGAAGAAAATGTATTGGTGGGTAGGAATGAAAAGGGACATTTCAGAGTTTGTTTCTAGATGCTTGATCTGTCAGTGGGTAAAGGCCGAACATCAGGTACCTTCAGGTTTATTGTAGCCCGTGCTAGTCCCTGAGTGGAAATGGGATCGAATTACTATGGATTTGGTGACAGGATTGCCGTATACACCGAGAAAGAAAGATGTAGTATGGGTTGTGATTGATAAATTAACGAAGTCGGCTCATTTTATCCCAGTTCGTATGGATTATTCACTTGACAAGTTGGCCGAGTTGTATATTTCAGAGATAGTCAGACTACACGGGGTACCATTATCGATCATTTCAGACAGAGATCCAAGATTTACTTCACGATTTTGGAAGAAATTACAGAAGGCTTTGGGCACAAAGTTGAGTTTTAGTACAGCTTTCCATCCTCAAACCGACGATAAGTCAGAGAGAGTTATTCAGGTACTTGAAGATATGCTTAGATGTCGTGGTAATCTTTGGAATTTCAAGGCGATTGGGAAAAATATTTACCATTAGTAGAGTTTGCCTATAATAATAGTTACCAGTCGAGTTTGAAGATGGCACCTTATGAAGCTTTGTATGGACGTAAATGTCGCACACCTTTGTATTGGACAGAGCTTAAGGAAGATCAGATTTACGGGGGTTGATCTAGTTAAGGAAACAAGAGAAAGTAAAATCATCGAGATTGCTTGAAAGCGACTTGATGCACAAAAGTCATATGCAGATTTGAAAAGAAAAGAGATTGAATATCAAGTTGGTGACAAAGTTTTTTGAAAGTATCCCCGTGGAAGAAAGTTCTTAGATTTGGCAAGAAAGGCAAACTAAGTCCACGTTTTATTGGACCGTTTGAAGTGATTGAGAGAGTCGGACCATTAGCATATCGGTTAGCTTTGCCAATTGAGTTAGAGAAGATTCATAATGTATTTCATGTGTCTATGCTACGTCGTTATCGCTCGTGATCCGTCACATGTGATTTCTCGACAGAGGTTGAGATTCACCGGACATGACTTACGGTGAAGAACCCAAGAAAGATTCTAGCTCGAGAGGTAAAGCAATTAAGGAACAAAAGTATTGCACTTGTGAAAGTACTATGGAATAGACATGGGGTAGACGAGGCTACATGGGAACCCAAGAGGCTATGCAAAACAGTACCCAAATCTCTTCACAGTAAGATTTTCTGGGACGAAAAATCCCTAAAGGGGGAGAAATGTAACATCCCGAAATAGGGCCTAAACGGAACAATGGTTACGAAACCACAAATTTGAGGTAGAAAAATTTATTTTATTATTATTTTGAGGTTCATGATATGATTACATGATTGTGCAAAAATTTCGTGATGAAATTCTATGCATAAAGTGCTTAAGTTGAGGTTAGGGATTAAATCGAATAATTTGCAAACTTGCATTCTAGAAGTTTTTAGTATGAAATTGTTTTGGAATATTAATGAGGAGGTCTTAAATAGAAATTTAACCAATTTTAAGTTCATGGACAAAAATTAGGACATGGAAGGAATTTTTGAAAGTTTAGTAAGGAGGGCATTTTGGTCATTTGCATATTAAATGAAATAAAATGGGAAAAATAACACAAAATGGTCATCTTTCTCATATGGTTGCTGCCGAATTTTTCTCTCTCCATAGCTAGGGTTTCTTTAATTTTCAAGCTCCATAGTAAGTGAGTCCAAGCCCCGTTTTTAATGTTCTTTACGTTTTCGGAGTCTCGGTAGCTCGATAAAGCTTATGCTAGCAATAATTTAAGTTAGGGTTCATATTTGGAAAAATAACCATAGGTGAAAAGTGTTTATTTTGATGTTTTATGATAGAATATGAGGTCTTAGATTATGTTAGACAACTTGTGCTACTCGGTTTTAGGTAAAAACGAGTAAAAGGGCTTAATCGGAAAATACCTAATAGTCATAAGTGCATGTTAGAGTATGAATTTGATGCTGCCATAGAAGGGAAAAATGATCAGCATGTCATAAAACATAAGAAAATAGGTTGAAGTTTAATTTACGAGATTTGGGGTAAAAGTGTAAATATGCAAAAGTTTAGGGGTAAAAATGTAATTTTTCCAAAGTTTGAGTAAAGGATTGTTTTGATACATGTGAATATTAAATAAGTTAATTTGCTATTAGATATCAAGAAGAACGAAATTCAGGAGTAGATCGGGGAAAAGAAAAAGTAAAGGACTAAATTGTAAAGTTTAGTCACATTTTGTATCGAGGTAAGTTTACAGTAAATAAATGCAATATTCTTATATTTTACATTATTATTGTTAATTTCCAGCATTTATATACTTTTTTTTGAGAATATTTAAATTTGAATTAAAGGCGAAATAGTAGAGAAAAAGCATTAGGAAGCCCCGTTTGAACCTTAGGAATATTAAGATATTGGGGTTGACAGGACAGGATAGAAATGAACCATGTAAGTCCATATCAGATATATGGCTTTGGAGACAGGAATGAGCCATGTAAGCCCATATTATATATATAAATATGGCATTGGAGATAGGAATAATTCATGTAAGTCCATGTCGAAGACATGGCATTGTGAGACATTGATAGAGCGAGAACGACCCTAGTATCCTTAGTATTCCGAGTGGTTCAACGGGTCATTGTATATGTTAAATCATAGTGAATTATCAGCAAAAAGGGAAGGTAGATTATATTTATGAATAATGAAAGGTCAGGTAAGAAAGAAGGTAAGTGAGTAAAGAAGAAGGTAAAAAATGAGAAGTAAAGAAAGTTTATGAGGCTAGATGACTTGATGTATATTTATTCATTATGTTGAATGTTGTAATTTATTTGCTTGTAAGCTTACTAAGCCTAGTGCTTACTCTCTTATTTTCTTTTTCTTATAGTTTTTATCAAGCCACTCGGGGATCGAAGGAAACGTCGGAGACCCGTTCACACTATCGAAGAAATTACATTGGTATAGTTAGACGTTTCGTTTTGTGTATGGCATGTATAGGAACTTGGTTTCTTTTGATATGATATGATCAATGAATGATGTGTAAATATTTGCTAGTGATTAGCTAATAGAATGGCTGATGATATACATGTTTAATAGTATGTATGATTAAGTAGTAACTATCACATGAAAATTATGAAAAATGTGAAAGTAACTTAAAAACGGATTCAAGTATCAGAAATAACATGATTTTGAAAAATCACAAAAATTTGTAGAGACATGGTTTGATAGTGAATAATATATGAAATTAAATCTCATTGTGTCTATTTTCATATGGAATAAGCAAAGCAGGTAAAGGTTTTGTATTTTATAAGATATCTGAGTTTTTGTGAAATAGGGTCAGAGCGATTTCTGGATCCCCTGTTTCAACTTTAGAAATTCATCATAAATTTTATAAAAATAATTAGATGGTGTACTTTATATGATTAGAATCCTTATTGAATTTAGTTTTAATAGAAACAAACGGTATTGTGATATGAATTTTTTTACAGGGAGAAAAGTGGTTCGTAGTAAGTAGAGGTTAGTGCAGTCGAATTCTGAAACAGGAGTAACTTTAACTAATAAACTGTACTAATTGGCTCAACCAAAAATTCTATAAAAAAATTAGTAAATAGATATATGAGTCTATTTTTAGGAAAAATTTACAGAATTGGATTTCGAGTTTCGTAACTCGAGATATGAATTTTTAAGCAACCATGACACAGAAAAATAGTTTATTCCAAAAATTAATATAAGTAGTTAGAATTGTTTAAAAAGGTAAAATAAGATTAGTAACACCTCAAGCTTAACTCCGATGACGGTTTCGGGCGTGGGGGCGTTACATACTTAAACTTTAATTTATACTTAAATAAGTTCATAATATGTTGACTAAGTCTTAACTCAGTTAGCATCGATATTATTATCAGTGCAAGAGGACGTGGGTTCGAGCGCGCTAAAACGTGTTTGTCTTCCTATTTAAAGGTTGTAGAGAGGCTATGAGTAATTCTAAACATATTTTTATTAAAAAAAAATTAATCTTTAACTCGAATTCATCTCTTCCTAATTGTTACAATAATAATATCAACTAAACTAAAACTTAATCAGTTACAATAAATTATTGGCCAAATTTGATGAAAAGGTCAATTTTAAAGGAAAAAAATTAGGGAAATGGGCCAATTTCTGTGATATTTAGATAAATAGATTGATTTTGGAGAGAGAAGACGAAACACGTCCTGCTGGATGCTCTTTCTGACTTTTTTAACACATCAGTTATTTTGGTTAGATAGTTAAATGTTAGTGATTTTGTCCTTGAATCCCGAATTCGATTCCTCTTCTACTCACATTTATATTTTTATTTTATGTTGTTTCAACCTTTGCTTTTATTTTTAATTGTTGTTTTTAAGACATTAGCTCCTGTTAAATAATAGTGATTTTATCATCTTTTAAGCACATTTGTATTTTTTATTTCATGTTGTTTCAAGATTTTTTCTATTTTTAATTAATGCTTTTAATTAATAAATATATTATTTTTCAAGTTTCTTTTATTTTTAATTCATCTTTTTAATTAATAACTCTGTTTTATTTATAAAATCAAATATTTTTTTGATAAAATTAATATTTATCATTATGTTAAATATATTTTATTTTTAAAAAATCAACTAATTTTTTTAATATAATTTTCTTTATATATAATATTTATATGTCAAATATTTATTTTATCCACCTATATTGTGGATATGGTGATTTCTAATATTATAAAATCAAGTAATTATTTCAAATATAATTATTATTTTTATATGTAAAATATTTCAAATATCATTTTTTCATCTACATTGTGGGTATGATATTTCAAATATTTTTATTTGTGAAATATTTTAAATAATTATTTCAAATACACATACAAAAATATATAATATTAAAATTTATCACACTCATGATATGGATTGAAAAATAAATATTACACATATAAGAATTATATTTACTAAAAATAATTATATTTAGTAATAATTATTTTATTTTATAAATAAAAGAGTTATTAATTAAAATAAAAAACTTAGAAAATAATAAATTTATTAATTAAAAAATTAATTAAAAATTTAAAAAAAAGCTTGAAATAATATGAAATAAAAAATACAAATGTCCTTAAAAGAGGAATCGAATTTGATATTCAAAAATAAAATCACTATTATTTAATCATCTAACCAAACAAGTTAATGTGTTAAAAATAGTAATTAAAAAATAAAAGTAATGCTTGAAACAACATAAAATAAAAATACAAATATGAGTAGAAGATGAATCAAACTCGAGACTCAAAGATAAAACCACTAACATTTAACCATCTGACTAATGTATAAAAGAGTCAACATTTTCCTTAATATCGAAAAAAATAGACATTTCCCTAAATATTTTTTCAAAATAAACATTTTCTCCTCTAAATTATTTAACAAAAGTAAACTTGTTTAATTTTTTTAAGAAAGAATCGATTAGGCCGTAATGAGACAAAGAAATGTCATGTCAAGCTTAAAATTGGAGCGTGGGTGGTTCATTTGATTTTAGGCATTACCCTACCATTCTCGGGCAAACAAGTATGGCCCAAAACCTCTTCATGATTCATTTCCTCTAGCAAAACTGTCAATCAGAAATGGAAAGACAATTATGGGACCCAACTTACTTGTTTGGTGGCCCACAATGCCCCCACAATTACAATGTTGCAATTGTCTCCTTTAAAAATCCCAACTTAGTACTTAGTATTCTATCCATTATTGATATAGGATTCTTTTAAAGAAATAAAAAAATTAATACGTTTAAAAATTTTAACTATTTGGATATTTTAGTATACTCTTAGGGTTGGACTACAATTTTAAAATTTGAAGATAATATTATTAAAAAGAAAATTACAAACGTTAAATATAAATTATAAAACTGACATAAAAATTTAAAAAAATAATTAAAAGCAACTATGATTGTCTTTTTACTCTAATATTTCACTTAGAATGGACAAAATAATAATTGATAGTCAAAATATTAAATAAAATATATAATTTTTTTTCCATTTTTTTTCTTTGCTTGTTTTTATAGTGCATGAATATATATAAATAAAGCATAAATTACACTATTAATCATTAAATTAGATAAATTTTTGTTTTATTTCTTAACTAAAAAAGTTATAATTTGATCACTAAATTATTCGAAAGTTTTTATTTAAGTCACTAAACTATTCAAAAGTTTTTTATTAAAAGTCACTAAGCTATTAAGTTTTTTTTTTTTTTTTTAAAGTTCTACCAACAAGCTCCAAGCGACAATTCGACGATTGGCACGGTTGATCAGTACCCATCAACATGTAGTAGAGTATGCCTTAGATCCAAGTAAATTTAACAATTAGTGTCGGAAATCGAAAAAAAAAAGTTATTTGAATTTTAGTTCTCAAATTCGTGACGTATAAAGTCATTTCATAAAAAAAAACTGAATTGTAAAAGAGAAAAGGAAAGAGAACTTTCAATTGGTGCAAGCAATGTGAATAGAGAAAACCGATATAGTATCGATTTTAACAACCTAGAAACTTAAATGAAAACTTTTGAATAACTCAGTGACCAAATTGTAACTTTTTTTAATTAAGTGACTAAAACAGAAACGTACCCATAGTTTAGTGAGTAATGATGGAATTTACCCAATCTAAATAACACAATAGTGACAAAAAATACAATGTATAAGTATAATTCTTAAATATATATTTATATAGTAACAACATATAAACTTTTTTAACACTATTATATTTTTAAAAACCTAGTTTTATCACATTCACAGATTTGTTATATTTAATAATTCATATATATTAAAGTAATTCATATATTTTTAAATTTAACGGATTTACAAGTAATATAAATGTAAGTAAAAAAAATTTTAAAAATTGGCAAATAATAAATTCAAATATATATAACTAGTTTCCTTTCGCAATCCACAAGTTTATTGTGTGCACTGCTTAAATTTTTTTTTTAATTTTAATATATATAAAATTTTCTGTTAATATTTTAATAAAAAATAAATATATTTTTTATGATTATATTTATTTATAAAATCAGATTTCGAAACATAACAATAACATATTTATTCTTCTTTGATAATTATTTTCAACTCATTTATAATTACTTAAATATTTTATTTCACTTTTGATTAAAAGGTAACTTTTTAGTACAAATAAAAAATGATAGGATCTAATTTTATCATTTTTAAAAATTTTAAAGACAACTCCTACATAATTTATTAATTAAATTTAAGATTTTATTTTAATTATTATTTAATTTTTGGTTTGATTTTATACTTAAGTAACAATTTTTGTTGTTGATATCTTCACCTACATAATTTTAATTAATAATAAAATTAATTATTTTAAATTTATAAATAATATATATATTTGAAATAATATTATTTTAAATTTTAAAATATTTACTAGTTGTATAAAATTAAATTTTGATAGATTAGTATGATGTTATTTTTATTTTTTAAAATTTTATAAAACTCATGCGAGTGTGTAATTTAAGTATTTTAAATATTTAAATTTATAAATTATTTATATGATTCAAATAATATATTATAATTTAAAATTTTATATTATATTTTTAAAAATAATAAAAAATTGAAGTAAATAACACAATTGTAATATGTCATCACAATAGGTATGTCATGTATCAATAAATTAAGCATCCATCTCACTTACAACCTAAGACATTTTAATATAAAATAATATATGATATTAGAATAATTTTTAAATGGTTAATTTATACATATATGCTGAAAAGAAAAAAACAATTGAGAAAGTAAGTTGAAAATTTTAATATTTATTGATTTACATTGTTTTTGGAGAGAGAAAGAAAAACGCGCCTTATAGGTCATGTTTTGATGAGAGAGAATAAAAATGCATCCTAAAGGGCGCGTTTTCACTGATGTAGCAGTGAAAGCGCACCCTATAGGATTTTTTTTCTTAGCACCAAATTGTATAATTTATTTTACATCTTAAATGTACACTTTTTTACAATATACGAAACAAATCTATTAAATTGATTTGCTTTGTAACATATCATATTGTGAATTTAAAATTTACAATTATTTCTGTTACATTTTTATTTAAGTTTTTTCTGTCGATTTGTTAAGTACAATATTTTGACAAAGAAAAGAATTGTTCAAAAGCTTCCCAAATTCGGATTAAAACTTTGGCTCGCATATTGTAATATATCTTGCTTGAAGAAGTAATAATAACTTACACTTTATAGAAAAATTAATGAATAAACAAATAAGTTAGTGTTTTAATTAGTTATTCTCCTCGATGCTCTCGGGTTGTGTGGACATGTTGGCTTTATATGCCCTGGGTTCTTACAGTATGTGCATAACCTCGATGTGCCTCCCCACTCCCAAATATCCATATTTCCTCATATTCGAGTTGAGTTCAACTGACCTTTTAGCTTGCATCGTGAGTTCTTATCTGGTACCAACTTGAAAGGAGTGTGCCAGGTAGGCGGCCATGTGCTTTCATCAAGGACAGGTGAGAATTCAGATTTCCAAACATTATATGCACGTTCAAGCCTGTAAGCTTCGTCAATGTAGGTCATGCAATCTATACGTTCTGAGGCATATGTTGCAATTGCATATGTGCATGGATAACGAAGTGCTCGAAATCTCCCAAATCGCAAGTCATTTGTTTGAAGTCTATGCGGTACGCTCCACCGATAACTCCACGATTGGGTCTATGGGGCTGCTTAACCCAGAATACTAGATTTGGTTTCGAGTGACACACTAAAGTCATTGAGTTAGCGATTTCTACATTTTCCCCAATATCTTTCAGCACCAACTTGCACCAAACATGACCACCTTTTAGTTGTCCCGTATATGTCTCAGCCCGCTTTGAAAACAAGGCTACTAATTGAAAATATGTTTTCTTGACCATCAAGCTTATCGAAAAATGATGCGTCCCCTTCAGTACAAAATTAATGCATTCTGTTAGGTTCAAGGTCATGTCCCATTCAATACAATTGCGTCCAATGCTCCTTCAGTATCCCATCGAAGTATTGCACACTTAGTTAGTTCACAACCCATAATCTCTCTAACCTTTCATGGAATCGATGTTGGACGAGCTCGTACCCTATCAATGACAATCAATAATGCATTCAAGAAAAGTGACCTAAAATGCATATGTCAAATTGTTTTATAGGAAACCAGTTCTATGCACAACGTACCCATGTTAATTACATGTCGTCACTTCGCATCCTTATGGCATCAGCCCATGTAGTTAGACCCTACGTGATGCAAACAATATCTATGGTGTGCACGATCCTATGAATGTCAATTGAATGCAGCCTGTATTTCGATGCCCCTATAAAAAATGATGCACACATCGAGCTGTGGCACAACATGCCTTCTCAGGTCAGTTAAGAAGAAATTTTAGTCATCACCAGATTCTTTCGGAGTTATTGCAAAAGCTATTGGCAGGATTCTTTGGTTACCATCCTGTGCAACAATTATTAACAACTTATATTTGTATTTGTAACACCCCTTACCCGTACCCAAGACAAGGACCGGATATGAGGCGTTACCAGACATGTACACGAACATTTTTAGAAAATACGGATTTTAAAATTTCATTCCAATATAAAATAGATAAAATTTTATCATAATGTCCCTATTATGGGCCTACAAGGCCCTAAAAATACATTGAGAATGATCCGAGACTAAACCGATAACTCATGAAAGCTTATAAAAAAATTTTCCCATGTAAAGCCTCACACGCCCGTGTGGAGGCAATGCACACATCTGTGTGCTTTGGGACACGCCCGTGTCCCCTACTCGTGTTGAATTTATGAAAATTATTTTTCATTTTGAACCTACAGGGGTTTTCACACGTCCGAGCACCACGCCCGTGTCCTTGGCCCGTGTCCTTCACACGGCCTAGACACGCCCGTGTCTAAAAACTCGAGCATTCTGTTTATGACGTCAGCATGCATTTAGGGGCACACGGCCAAGACACACGCCCATGTGTCTAGCCCGTGCTCGACACTGACTTAAAATTTTAGGTGCAGGGGACGCATGGCCATACCACACGCCCATAGGGGCGATCTGTGTGTCACACACGGCCTAGACACACGCCCGTGTGTCTACCCATGTGGACCTTGTAAGGCTATTTTCCAAGCCTTTGGTCACCCTCTATCAACCAATCACACTTATAGGTTACCTTAATACATAATAAGGCCAGATTATGCCCTTACATATAACCTTAATAAACCTCATTGCATGTAAACCTCATATCATCGGTTTTATACATGCTAGGTTAATTCTCTCTTTGAATTAAGGGTTTTCATGTCTCATTGACATATTTAATATTGACTCATTATTGTAACTCATTGCCAATTACGGTCAAGCAATCCCATGTAAACATAAGCATGCATAAATTTGTAGGTTACAGCCAACTTCAAAATGAGCCAATTCTCATGGCCACATACAAAAAGATAGATATGTCTTTACATGCCTTCATTTTGTCAAATCAAATGACACATATAAAAAAATACACCACAAGCCCTATACATGCCATTGAACAAAATAAAAGTGTCCATATACCAAAGCTGGACTAGTTGATAATGTGTTGATTCTCCAACAGTCTTTCAATCATTACGAGTTCTCGAGCTCTGAAAAATAGGGAAAAGAGAGGGGTAAGCATTTACATGCTTAGTAAGCCTGAACAACCAAAAAGTAAACTTACTGAGTAATTAGCATACAACCATATTAGGCAATAAAACCAACAAGCATGGAATGGTTTCCCTATCACATGCACTCAATCAACAGGTTAGTCACATAACAATGCACCATGTAATTTATCTTAGATGAGCTCATCATTTATCATTTCATTGATATACATTATATTAATCCCGTTAAGTTTCTAGGAAATCTCAATGGATTATCCATTTACCATCAATTTATAAGAGCGATCATCTCATGTATGCACTCCCGAGAACCTCACATCTTACGGCAGGATTACCAGTCCAGGCTAAATCCCCCGTAACATAAACTCATAAGGTGATGTCAGGATTACCAGTCCAGGCTAAATCCGTTATAGCGACAAACACCCTTAATGAGTTCGGATCTGAATTATCTGTCCAGGCTAAATTCAGACCCTAATCAGATTACCCGTCCGGGCTAAATCCATTTCAGCACATATATTCTTTGGGAGGCTCGATCACTCAAGGAACACCCGTCCAAGCTAGATTCTTTCTATATTTGAGATTAACGGATTACCCGTCCGGGTTAAATCCTTTTCTGCAACACATGCAGGATCTCAAGTAACATGTAAATCATGGTTTATCCACCGAACTTCCTTTTTAACCTCAACCGGGACATTTATTAACATGTCATTATTAAGTAAACATTTCATGCATTTTCATGCCATCGTCAAATGTAATCATCATACATTCATAAATCATGCAATTAGGCATATTATGAGTTTACTTTAAGTTATCCGAACTTACTTGGTACTCGTCTTGGTATCATGTTTCAGTTATTCCAAAACCATTCGTTTTCCTCGATCGGCCTCTGGAATTTGTTCCTCGGGGTCTATAACAATAAAAATAAATCATTAACACCTCACATTGTACTTTTTGAGTCTAAATTTCACCCCCGATCCAAATGACCGTTTTGCGCCTAACCTTTCACATTTTTACAGTTTAGTCCCTAGGCTCGTATAATGAAATGCATGCAATTTCTACCTTACCCAAGCCTAGCCGAATGCTTTTACCTCTTATGGCAGCCTACATTTGTCCATTATTTCTCATTTCTACCACATTTTACACCTTTTGCAAAAAGGTCCTTTTAGGGATTTTTCATGAAAATCACCTAGGAAAATATGTTTAACGCACATCCAACTTTCATATTTCTCTATAAAACATCAAAATAAAAGTAACACATGCATGTGTAAATTTTTAAACATAAACCTTAGCATGAAATATGGATAGAAATAGAGAGAGTAAGCTACCGAGATTTCAAAAATACGAAGAATGTTAAAAACAGGGCTTGGGAGCACTTACTATTGAGCTTGAAAATGTTGAAAACCCTAGCTATGGAGAACCCCAAATTTTTTGCAGCAACATGAAGAATATGAGCTGATTTTTGGCTTGCTTTCCCATTTTATTTCATTAAAATGCCAAATGACCAAAATGCCCTTAAGCCATTTCTTTGAAATTTCATCCATACAAGCCCATTTTTGTCCAAAAATTTAGAAATTGGGCAAATTCTCTTTAAGACCTTCCAATTAATAATCTAAAGCAATTTCATACAAATTGCTTCTAGAATCTAAGTTTTGCAATTTATTCAATTTAGTCCCTATTTTCTAATTGGACACCTTACCCATGGAATTTCTTCATGAAACTTTAACACATGCATATTATCATATTATGGACCTCATAATAATCATGAAATAAATATTTCAACATCAAATTTGTGGTCCCGAAACCACTGTTCTGACTAAGCCCTATTTCGAGATGTTATATTTCTTCCCCCTTTAGGGTCTTTCGTCCTCGAAAGTCTTACCAGTAAACAGGTTCGGATATTGGCTTCTCATGGTTTCTTCCGGCTCCCATGTAGCCTCTTCCACACCATGTCGATACCATAAAACCTTTACTAAAGCCACATCTTTATTTCTCAACTGTTTAATCTCACGAGCCAAAATCTTGACTGGTTCCTCACCATAAGTCATGTCCGGTCTAATTTCAATCTCTACTGGTGAAATCACATGGATACATGGAACACACCGTGAATCTTTTCCAGTTAGGGTGGCAATGCCAAACGATAAGCTAATGGTTCAACTCTTTCAGTGATCTTGTATGGTCCGATAAATCGCGGACTGAGTTTGCCTTTCCGGCCAAATCTCAATACCTTTTTCCATGGAGATAGTTTCAAGAATACACTATCTCCAACTTGGAACTCAATCTCTTTTCTTTTCAGATCAACATATGACTTTTGTCTATCCGATGTCGCTTTTAAACAGTCTCGTATCACTTTATCCTTTTCTTCAGTTTCCTTGATCAGATCAACTTCGTGAATCCGACTCTTTTTGAGTTCTGTTTAATACATTGGAGTTCGACACTTTTTGCCATACAAGGCCTTATAAGGTGCCATCTTCAAACTTGTTTGAAAACTGTTGTTGTAGGCAAATTCTACCAATGGCAAGTATTTTTCCCAATTACCCTAAAATTCGAGGATGCAACATCGCAACATATCCTCAAGAATCTGAATCATTCGCTCAGATTGACCATCAATTTGAGGGTGAAAAGTTGTATTAAAACTCAATTTTGTACCCAAGGCTTCTTGTAACTTCTTCCAGAATCTTGAAATGAACCTCAGGTCTGTCTGAAATAATTGACAGCGGTACCCTGTGTAATCTCACAATTTCAGATATATACAAGTCAGCCAACCTATCAAGAGAGTAATCTATTCTTACCGAAATGAAATGAGCCGACTTTGTCAACTTATCCACCACAACCCATATAGCATCTTTCTTTTTCGGGGTTAATGGCAATCCTGTCACGAAATCTATAGTAACTCTATCCTACTTCCATTCGGGGACCATCACAGGCTGTAACAAACCTGAAGATACTTGATGTTTAGCTTTGACTTACTGACATATCAAGCATTTCGATACAAATTCAGAAATGTCTCTTTTCATACCGTTCCACCAGTACATTTTCTTCAAATCATTGTACTCTTGGTACTTTCTGGATAAATAGACAAACGGCTATCATGTGCTTCTTGCACTATTTTCTGAATAAGTTCATCATCTTTAGGTACACAAACCCTATCTCTGAATGTCAAACATCCATCAGAATCGATCTGAAAATCTGATTCAATGCCCAACTCACATTGAGTTCTTTTAGCTTGCAGATCACTATCATTAGATTGAGCATCATAAATTTCTTACAGAAATGTCGGCTTAGCCTCTAGCTCTGCCAAAACTGAACCATCATCAAGCAATACTAATCGAGCGTCCATGGCTCTCAATGCAATCACAAATTTTCTGCTTAACGTGTCGGTGACCACATTTGCCTTTCCCGAGTGATAGTCAATGATTAGCTCATAATCTTTAATTAATTACAACCATCTTCGCTATCTCAGATTCAATTCTTTTTGTCATCAAATACTTCAAACTCTTGTGGTCTGTAAATATACGACAAGTTTCACCATATAAATAATGCCTCTAAATTTTCAAGGCAAAAACAATATCGACAAGCCCTAAGTCGTGCGTCAGATAGTTCTTCTCGTGTAGCTTCAACTACCACGAAGCATAAGCTATTACCTTGCCATCTTGCATAAGTACACAACCTAGCCTATTTAAGGATGCATCACTGTAGACCACAAACTCTTTTTCTGACTCGGGCAATACTAGAACATGAGCTTCAGTCAGTAGTGTCTTTAACTTCTCGAAACTCTATTGACACTTTTCTGTCCTTTCAAACTTAACGTCTTTCTGTAGTAACCTCGTCATTGGAGTCACTATCATGGAGGATCCTTTCATAAATCTTCGGTAATAACCGGCTAAGCCTAAAAAGCTTCTAACATCGGTTACATTTTTAGGCGGTTTCCATTCAACAATAGCAGAGATTTTACTTGGATCAACTCGGATGCCTTCACCCGAAACAATATGACCCAAAAATCCAACTTCTTGGAGCCAAAACTCACTCTTGCTAAACTTAGCATACAGTTGTTTTTCCCGTAAGGTTTGCAACACAGTTCTCAGATGCTTCGTATACTCTATCCCATCTTTGGAATAAATCAAAATGTCGTCAATGAACACAATGACAAACTTATCCAAGTATGGCCAAAAGATCATATTCATTAGGTCCTTGAATACGGCTGGTGCATTTGTTAACCAAAACGGCATGACAAGAAATTTATAGTGGCCATACCTCGTTCTGAAAGCTGTCTTAGGCACATCCAATTCTTTAACTCTCAATTGATAGTAGTCGGACCTCAAGTCTATCTTAGAGAACATGGTGGCTCCTCTCAACTGGTCGAACAAATCATCGATCCTTGGCAAAGGATACTTAATCTTGATAGTTACCTTTTTCAGTTGGCGATAATCTATACATAGCCTCATCAAACCATCTTTCTTCTTTACAAACAATATGGGGGCATCCCGAGGTGAAAAGCTTGGCCTTGCAAAACCTTTATCTATTAGCTTTTGCAACTGTGCTTTTAACTCTTTCAGCTCGGTTGGTGCCATCTTGTACGGAGCAATAGAAATGGGAGCTGTTCCTAGCATTAGTTCAATACCAAACTCTATCTTTCTTTCAGGAGGTAACACGGGTAATTCTTCCAGGATCATGTCTAGATATTCACAGACTATTGGCATAGACTCAATCTTCAACTCTGTTTTCTTAGTGTTCAATAAAAAAACAAGATAAGCTTCGTACCCTTTTCTCACATATCTCTGAGCAACCATCGTTGTGACTACAATTGACAGTGTACCCAATTCTCTTGAATCAACTCATAGAATCTCACCATCTGGGCATTTCGATTCGATATACTTGCTACCACAGTTTACAATTACATTATGCAGGGCTAACCAATCCATTCCAAGTATTACATCAAACTTATCAAATGGTAACAATATAAGGTTAGCCAGAAAGCAATGACCCTGAATTGTCAAAGGACAATTCTTACAGACTTTATCAACCAGGACTGATTTGCCTAATGGGTTCAACACTCTAATAATAAATTTCGTAGGTTCAATGGGTATGTTCATACTAGACACCAATATAATGCAAATGTATGAATGCATCGACCCTGGATCAATTAAGGCAACAACACATATATTAAAAAGAGAAAAAGTACCAGTGATGATGTCAGGAGCAGAGGCTTTTTCTCGAGCACGTATTGCATACGTTCTTGTCGGGGCTCGAGCCTTTAATTTTGCAGTGTCTTTAGCCGCAACCCAACTGCCACTAGCACTTTTAAGATATCTTAGAGGTCTACCTTGTGCAATGGGAGCACTCGACTTTAGAGCTACTTCTACTTCTTTTTGATTTTGCTCTAGGCAGTCCTTGATGAAGTGGTCAAGAGAACCACATCTGAAATATGCACCGCTCTTCATTCGGCACTCTCCGAAGTGAAATTTGTTACAGCTTTTAGACTTCAGCTTTTGGTCATCTACACTCCCCACACTAGGCACCATCGGGGAGGAAGACTTCTGATTACGTCGCTTGGAGCCTCTTGCTCTACCCGAATACCCCACTGATGAAGTGGAGCATTCATGTTGACTCTTTGATTTCTTTGTGGTAAACGAGAGCGTCTTACCGCTGGATCTCTTGCCCGAAACTCGAGCCTCTCTCTTTGCTTGCTTCCTTTCATTATTGAGCTCCTCGACCTTCTTGGCCCAATTAGCTAATGCGACAAACTCCCGTATTTCAATAATCCCAATTAACAACTTTATTTCCTCATTCAAACCATCCTCAAAGCGTTTACACATTTTTTTACTCAGTTTGAACCCATTCAGTTGCATGTTGACTTAGCCTTACAAACTCCCTTTCTTATTCTGCTACAATCTTGTTTCCTTCTTTGAGTTCTAGGAATTCCTTTCACTTCGAGTCTAAGAACCTTTGACTGATGTATTTCTTCTTAAACTCTGGTTGAAAAAAGTTCCCAAGTGATGTTTTCCCTTGGCACCACTGAAGATACGGTCTTCCACCAGTGGTACACAGTATCTTTTAGGAGAGACACGGCACACTTCAAGCATTCCTCAAGTGTGCACGATAATTCGTCTAGCACTCTTGTAGTATTCTTGAGCCAGAACTTAGCTTTTTCAGCATCATCATCGATTTTAGCTATGAATTCCTCAGCCCCATACTTTCTAAACTTATCTATAGGAGCTTTACCAATTCTTACCGGTGTCATACCTCGTGGAAATTCCTCATCAGGTTGGTTAGAGGGCGGGGGAGGTCGTGGTATGTTGGGGCGGTTCCTCAAATAATCCCCAAACCATTCATCCATCATGTCAAAGAAGGCGGCTCTGGCCTCTTCTCGACCTTCAGACATAAGCCTTCTACTACTACCAGAAATAGCTCGTTGTACAGAAGCTGGAGCATGGCTCTCGACTCCCTCGAACGCATCTTGAGCTTGATTGGAAGACATTTACTAAATTAAAAAACAATTTAAACAGTTAGGAGATGTCGCACTATCGATGTTCGAATAATGGCATGTATAGCGAAACTCAATACTCTCTACGGTAGTCCTAGAACTGACTAAATTGTAGCTCTGATACCACTAAATGTAACACCCCATACCCGTACTCGAGACCGAGACCGGATACGAGGCATTACCAGATATGTACACGAACATTTTAAGAAAATACGGATTTTAAAATTTTATTCCAATATAAAATAGATCAAATTACATCATAATGTCCCGATTATGGGCTATGAGGCCCTAAACATACATCGAGAATGATCCGAGACTAAACTGAAAACTTACGAAAGCTCATAATTTTTTTTCCTAGGTAAAGCCTTGCACGTCCGTGTAGAGGCAATGCACACGCCCGTGTGCTTTGGGACACGCCTATGTCCCCTACCGGTGTTGAATCTATGAAAATTATTTTCCATTTTGAACCTACAGGGGTTTTCACACGACCGAGCACTACGTCCGTGTCCCTGGCTCGTGTCCTTCACACGGCCTAGACACGCCCGTGTCTAAAAACTCGAGCATTCTGTTTATGACGTCAGCATGCATTTAGGGGCACACGACCAAGACACAAGCCCGTGTGTCTAGCCCGTGCTTGACACTGACTTAAAATTTTAGGTGCAGGGGACGCACGGCCATACCACACGCCCATAGGGGCGATTCGTGTGTCACACATAGCCTAGACACACGCCCGTGTGTCTACCCGTGTGGACCTTGTAAGGCTAGTTTCCAAGCCTTTGGTCACCCTCTATCAACCAATCACATTTTTAGGTTACCTTAATACATAATAAGGCCAGATTATACCCTTACATATAACCTTAATAAACCTCATTACATGTAAATCTCATATCATTGGTTTTATACATGCTAGGTTAATTCTCTTTTTTCATTAAGGGTTTTCATGTCTCATTGACACATTTAAGATTGGCTCATTATTGTAACTCATTACCAATTATAGTCAAGCCATCCCATGTAAACATAAGCATGCGTAAATTTGTAGGTTACAGCCCACTTCAAAATGAGTCAATTCTCATGGCCATATACAAAAAGATATATATGTCTTTACATGCCTTCATTTTGGAAAATCAAATGACACATATAACAAAATACACCACAAGTCCTATACATGCCATTGAATAAAATAAAAGTGTCTATTTACCAAAGCTGGACTAGTTAATATTGTGTTGATTCTCCAACCGTCTTCCAATCTTTACGAGTCCTCAAGCTCTGAAAAATAGGGAAAAGAGAGGGGTAAGCATTTACATGCTTAGTAAGCCTGAATAACCAGAAAATAAACTTACCGAGTAATTAGCATACAACCATATTAAGTAATAAAACCAACAAGCATGGAATGGTTTCCCTATCACATGCACTCAATCAACAGGTTAGTCACATAACAATGCACCATGTAATTTATCTTAGATGAGCTCATCATTCATCATTTCATTGATATACATTATATTAATCCCGTTGAGTTTCTAGTAAATCTCGATGGATTATCCATTTATCGTCAATTTATAAGAGTGATCATCTCATGTATGCACTTCCGCGAACCTAACATCTTATAGCGGGATTACCAGTCTAGGCTAAATCTCCCGTAACATAAACTCATAAGGTGATGTCGAGATTACCAGTCCAGGCTAAATCCGTTATAGTGACAAACACCCTTAATGAGCTCGGATCTGAGTTACCAGTCCAGGCTAAATTCAGACCCTAATCGGATTACCCGTCCGGGCTAAATCCGTTTCAGCACATATACTCTTCGGGAGGCTCGATCACTCAAGGAGCACCTGTCTGAGCTAGATCCTTTCTATATTTGAGATCAACGAATTACCCGTCCGGGCTAAATCCTTTTCTACAATACGTGCAGGATCTCAAGTAACATGTAAATCATGGTTTATCCACCGAACTTCCTATTTAACCTCAACCGGGACATTTATTAACATGTCGTTATTAAGGATACATTTCATGCATTTTTATGCCATCGTCAAATGCAATCATCATACATTCATAAATAATGCAATTAGGCAAATTATGAGTTTACTTTAAGTTATCTGAACTTACTTGGTACTCGTCTCGGTATCGTGTTTCAGTTTTTTTGAAACCTTTCATTTTCCTCGATCAATCTCCAGAATTTGTTCCTCGGGGTCTATAACAATAAAAATAAATCATTAACACCTCACATTGTACTTTTTGAGTCTAAATTTCACCCCTGATCCAAATGATCGTTTTGCCCCTAACCTTTCACATTTTTACAATTTATTCCCTAGGCTCGTATAATGAAATGCATGCAATTTCTACCTTACCCAAGCCTAGCTGAATGCTTTTCCCTCTTATGGCAGCCCACATTTTTCCATTATTTCTCGTTTCTACCACACATTTTACACCTTTTGCAAAAATATCCTTTTAGGGGTTTTTCATGAAAATCACTAGGAAAAGATGTTTAACACGCATCCAAGTTTCATATTCCTCCATAAAACATCAAAATACATGTAACTCATGCATGGGTAAATTTTTAAACATAAACCCTAGCATGAGATATGGGTAGAAATAGAGAGAGTAAGCTATCAAGATTTCAAAAATACGAAGAACATTAAAAATGGGGCTTGGGAGCACTTACTATTGAACTTGAAAATGTTGAAAACCCTAGTTATAGAGAACCCCAAATTTTCGGCAGCAACATGAAGAATATGAGCTGATTTTTGGCTTGTTTTCCCATTTTATTTCACTAAAATGCCAAATGACCAAAATGCCCTTTTTTTGAAATTTCATCCATACAAGCCCATTTTTGTCAAAAAACTTTGAAATTTGGAAAATTTCTCTTTAAGACCTTCTAATTAATAATCTAAAGCAATTTCATACAAATTGCTTCTAGAAACCAAGTTTTGCAATTTATTTAATTTGGTCCCTATTTTCTAATTTGACACCTTACCCATAGAATTTCTTCATGAAACTTTAACACATGTATATTCTCATGTTCTAGACCTTATAATAATCATAAAATAAATATTTCAATGTCAGATTTGTGATCCCGAAACTACTGTTCCGACTAGGCCCTATTTCGGGATGTTACAGTATCTCCTGTATAGGCATATGTCGTCAATTTGGACAACTGGCTTACAATACAGGAAACAGTTATGTATTGCTTGAAAGTCCATAAAAAATGGTGGAAAACTCTTTTTCCAGGGACCAAGCGATCACCGTAATACGCAGGCTCCGTTTGCAGCTCGATTATGAAACCTGGTATGTACCGTTCCAGTACCTAACACCATTGCCGCAATTCATTGTAGGATTTTCTCCCACCCATTGTGCACCTTATCCAACACCTTATACTTTTCTAACCATGCCTTACGGTAAGACACAGTATATCAAACTCGTTGTAGATGTGTGCGATCAAAATAGGGACCAAAATCTTAGGACTCTCTTTGACCATGAGTAATATAAAGTTGGATATCATATCTGAATCCAATTTTGGATGATCGTTCGATATGTTTAAAATAATAAATTGGGTCACCATACATAGTAGAATGTCGGAAAAAAAGGTCAAAAGTTGAGTCGATGTTGTTGACCATGATACATGCTAACTACAACACATGTATGTGGCGCGGTAAACTTCTTTGAATTCTAGAACGATGACTTCTTCATAGATGCCATGATTTTATATGGACATCTTGTTCCATACATTGTACACGTCACCTCATGTTTCTTAGATTGGGAGCATGTAACAATGAAGTTGATGCCAAGTTGTATTCTAGACTGCTTGATAGTAGCTACAAAAGCATATTTGGAGTCAAAATCCATCCCAACCTCTAAATGGCCAAACTTGTTGACAAAAATACATGCCCTAGTCTTTTATGAGGGAGGTCTAGGATTTCTAAACCTCATAGACCTCCCTCGACAGCAAGATCAAGAGTTCGCATGTGTGGTGGGGGTTGGTATGTCGTGAAACCAGGGTCATCCCATCAAGCAATGTCCACAGCTTCACCGCCAGATCCATCATTTTTTAGTTTAGTAGGAAGGGGATCCGATTCTAAAATTACCATAATTTCTGCACCATCAGGCCTTGCCTCCTCTATTGGGTCATTATTTATTTCTTCGTTCTCTTCTACCTCTTCGTTGTCAATCCCAGTTAAAAATCCAAAGTTGGATGTGCCCTTACCGGTCGAGGTTTTTGGAAGTGGATCATTCATTCTTGTATATCTAGTGTTAACCAAAAAATCATTTTTATTTGATCCACCTCATTAACTTGATGGCGTGCTCGTCTGAGTGTTACTGGTGTTGAACATCAGTGTGTCGAAATTAAAATCAAAGGAATTGAATGAATGTCATGAAGGTGTTTCATAAGCCTAGTGACCAAATACCCTCGACTGTTCCCCATCTTAGTAATCGAAGGGCGAAACTGATGAATGTCTCTCCATTGATGATGATTTCGACAGGTCTTGGTATGATTTTTGCAACAGCGATATAAATCCACTGTACAAATGTGTGGTGAAACTTTTAACTTCTTGATCAGACGTGGGATTTGGTGGACAACCTTCATCCTCCTTGACGAAGTCGGCATACAACTCCAACATAGCATTCCTACTAAAGTAATGGGATTCGATCACCTACTCTAGATCATTGTCCCTATTGATCTAAAAAATGACATATCTAACGGGTTCCAATGACAAAATATATCTACATTTAAGGCTCGAAATTCTTCTCTGAATCCCCACTTTGTGCCAAATCAGTTTTTGAAGCTCTTTTAACATTATAGTCCGATTGAATGCCGGATCTTCAAATTGTGCTGATACAAACAGGGGTCAATTTTAGTCTCACAAATTTGACTGTTGTAATGGATAAAAACTTTGACTCACCTCCTCATCTTCAATGATAAACATATTTTACATGTTTAAAACTGAGAAAATAGTAAAAAAAAAATATAGTACTCATCACCAAAACCCTAAACCTACACGTACTTTTGCTTCAACAACAACGTAGGGACAAAATTTAAGTTTTCACGACAATGTCGATTACTTTTAGTGCCAAATATCTTTTAGATCAACAATTTGATTCGAAGGTCGGTATGGAAAATCAAAGTCGTGCAATGAGTTCTTTTTATAGAGCTTTTTTGTGGGGGAAAAAATGCTTACCTGCTGAGGCATGATAGAAAAATGATTTTTTTTTAATTCTAGGCTGTAAAGGCTCAGAGGGAGGAGCAATCGAGTTGGTTGAGGGGTTGAAATAGCTAGAGAGAAAATTCTCCCTACATGAGGCATTTTCATCTAATATAGCAGTGAAAATGCTTCATGCAGGAAACATTTTCAACTGGTATGTGTTAAGAAAACTCTCTCTGTAGGGAGCACTTTCACTAACATGTCAGATGAAAACGCTTCCTACAGGAAGCATTTTCTTTCTGGCCATTTCAACCCCCCAACTAACTCAATTGCTCTTCCCTCTGAGCCCCTGCAACTTGAGATTAAAAAAAATCTATTTTTACCCCATCCCAATCTCTATATAAATGCACGTTCCCATCTATTAATTTAGTATCCTAAATTGTTTTTTGTTTTTTTTTCCTTTGTGTTGAAATTTTTGAGTTTAAAGATTTATTTCTCCCGCGCTTTGAAAGAGACATAGTAATAGTTTTAAGTTGTGTTTGGGTTCATAGTGTTGTCATAGAGCTTAGTAACCTACAAATGTCACCTGTCGTGTGAGTATGGCATCATCTCCTAAGAAACCAAAATCACGTTGCAACTCAAAGTCCCAATTGATGGTGTTTATATGGTCTGGGGTTGAAGTGTAATTCGGGATTCAAGTTTACAAAGGTTATGCTGTCAAAGGATGGAGCATAACTAGGGTCGTAGTTGATGATGGTTATACGGGCACGACAACGAGTTTTCTTGTTATAAGAGCATGCTTTCTAAAACCCATACACAAGTTCAAGGAAGAAAATCACAGAGGCCTGCCATTATAATTAAGAAATTCGCTTTATCCATCTCCACCAAAGGCAATGACCTTGTTACTAAAACCTGTTACACCTCAATTCTGTCATAGGTTATAGTAACGAGGTCACCGCCTTTGGTGGAGATAGGTAAAACGAATTACTTGATTATATTTAAATGCCACTATATTTTTCTTCTTCATACTTGTGTATGAGTTTTATAAAGCATCCTCTTCTAATAAGAAAAACTAGTAATCTTGCCCGTATAACCACTGTAAACTACGACCCTAGTTATACTTTATCCTTTGACAACATAACCTTTATAAACTTGAAGCCCTAGTTACAGTTCAACCCCAGATCGTATAATCATCATCAATTGGGACCTTGAGTAGCAATGCGATCCGGCTTCTCAAGTGATGGCTCCATACTCACATAGCAGATGAAATTTGTAGGTCACCCAGCTCCACGGCACCATCGTAAATTCAAACATTCCTTAAAATTATAACCATGTTTATCTCAAATACGGATAAAAATAAATCTACAAATTTCTAATTTTCAACTGTAAGAAAAAAAAAGAAAAAAAATTAGCTAAGTGAAAACAGTGAAAACACGTCATACAGGATATATTTTCTGACGTGGCAATGAAAATGTGCCCTGTATTATGTATTATTTTATACTTAGATTATTTTAAACTTATGTGATTTAGTCCATGTTTTTAATTTAATTTAATTTTGTTTGTGTATTTAGTTTATGTTTTATATGATTTTAATTACTTATTAATGCCATTGTACGAAAATTCGGTTTGTTGTATAATTTAATTAATTTGATCATATTTTGCATGATAAATTTTAATTTTGTTTTGGGTAGAATTTTACATGATTTGTTTGTGTGCAAATGTTAGTTTATTTGATTAAAATCTATTGACAATCTCTTTATTTGAAACAATTGTAATTAAAAAAATTGTGTTTAAAACAAACCGTATATAAATTTAAAATATAATTTTTATTTATTGTATATGAAATTAGGGTTTAAATAAATGGTTTAAGATAGTTTACTTGTTAAATATGGAAATTAAAATAAAAATTAAATAAAAACTATTTCAAATAAATAAAATAAGTTTTATAAAATTTAAATTTAAATTTAAAAATGAATAAAATTTAATTAGATATTAAATAGTTTTTATTTCTAAATTTGTGCTCACCAGTTGCTTGAGATTTAAAGAAAATTAGCTCTATTTAATTAAAAAAATTGGTTTTGGGTATCAGCACTGTTACTAGTATAGGAGGAAGTGAGTTTGAGTGTGCTGAATCACATTATCTTCCTCTTTAAAAATTGAAGAGGGGTTATGAGTAGCTCTAAACATTGTATCAAAAAGATGAGATATAATGTTTATAATAAGATTATTGTTTAAAAAAAACTATTTTTCGACACTGATTTAGTCTTTCTTAACGTGTCCAACCATTGTTTAATAGCAAATCTTAAAATAAACCTTAAGTTGTAATTAAGCTTTGATTATCAAAATTGATGTAGTTTAGGAGGAAAATAGCAATAAATAAACGAATTAGGGTTGGACAAACGAATATAAAAGAAGATAGAACTCTAAAAAACCTCTAGTTTTTCTATTAAATGAAAGAAAATAATCAGAATTGTTGTAAATACATTAAATGGATGTTTATAACCCCTTTAAACATATTAAAGTAATGAGATAAAACTCTTTACTTTATTTTTAATCAGGAGATCATTAAATGGAGTAATTAAGAAAAGTTAATTCATTGAATATAATACATTTACTAATTGAATGTAAAGGAGCTTATAAATAGCACATTGTAAGTGAAAATTAAACATTAAATAATTCTCCCGTATTTTTCATCCACTTTTTACTTATTATTATTGTTTTATTAATTTTCTATAACACGTTATCAACACGAGCTTCTATGAGTTCATAGTGCAGTTCACGTCATTTCGACTTTATATAATTTGCCCATATAACTCTTGTTAAACTATATGCAGTATACGTATTTTCATAATTCTTTTATTTGATTTTCTAGATGAAATTTTGCTTTGGGTAACATTTGCAAATTTATTTTTACAACTAAAATCTAATAATGATAATTATATATACATGTTTTTTTATTAAAAGAAATTTCAATTAATGTAATTTGTGTTAAGTTATTATTATGACTATTATTCTCTATACCAATATTTGACATACATATTATTATTTAGCTAATTTGGTATATATAATTCAATTATTTTACGTTTGAGAATGCTTATTATTTTACTAATATTTTTTTTATTTTGATTTAAGTGATTATAATGTCAAATCTTGTTAAACTTGAATTTGCAGCCTTAGACATCTCAGGCAGGGATTATTTGTCATGGGTGTTAGATGTTGAAATTCACCTAGATGCTAAAGGTCTAGGAAATATTATATTAGGAAATAAAGAAGCATTTAATCAAGACACGGCAAAAGTAATGATTTTCATCCGTCATCATCTACATGAATGATTAAAAGTGGAATATCTCACTGTGAAAGACCCTCTTGAGTTGTGGAAAAATTTGAAAGAACGATTTGACCCTCAGAAAACGGTGATACTCTCTAAATCTTGCTATGATTAGATGCACTTACAATTGCAAGGTTTTAAGACTGTAAGTGAATACAATTCAGAACTTTTCAAAATTAGTTCTCGACTAAAATTATGTGGAAAAAACATAACTAATGAGGACTTGTTAGAGAAAACATTTTCAACCTTTCATGATACTAATGTGCTCCTGCAGCAGCAATATCGTGAAAAAGGTTTTAAAAGGTATTCTGAATTGATTTCATGCCTTTTGGTGGCTGAATAAAATAATGAGTTGTTGATAAAAAATCATGGAATTCGTCCCACTGGTTCTGCATCATTCCTTGAAGTGAATGTAGCAGTACACAATAATTATAAAAATAGAAAATATAGAGGTCACGGCCATGGTCGTGGACATAGTGGGGGACATGGTCGAAGACATATTATATTAGTAATCGTTATCATGGTGGCCATAACAATGATACTTCTAACCACCAGAAAGAATAACAATGAAAGACAAGAAAGAAGTGGCCAAAATAATCCTTCAAATATTGTTGAGAATATATGCTACCGATGTGGTATGAAGGGGCATTGGTCACGTACCTGTCGTATGTCTGAGCATTTAGTCAAACTTTATCAAGCATCCATTAAAAAGAAGAAAAAACATATGGAGACAAATTTTATATCCTAAAATGATGAAATGGAGGCAAAAGATGAAGATATTCACTATAATACTAAAACTGAACCTACGAGAGTGATAAATTTAGTGACCTTAATAATATAACTTACCTATATGTGGCAGATTTCTTTGAGAATCATTAGGAAAATTGATATTATTTTGATATTTTTATGTTGTTTTAAGTATGTTTTATTTTCTTGCATAAAGAATAAATTATATATTTAATAAATATTTGCAATGTTTTTCATATTATATTTTGTTTTTTTTTATGAAGAATATGAATATTCAACAAAATTTCGATGGGCTCAAATCAATGGAGACATGTGTCTTGCAGATAGTGCTACAACACATACGATACTCAAATATAAAGAATATTTTTCTCATTTGACAATGGGTAATGCCCATGTTAATACAATATCGGGTAGCTCAAAACTTATTGAAGGCTCTGGAAGAGCCATTATATTATTACCTAAAGGTACAAAATTTGCCATTGATGATGCTTTATATTCCACTAAGTCTTAAACAAATTTATTGAGTTTTAAAGATATTCGTCTTAATGGATATCATATTAAAACTATGAATGAGAAAAATATTGAATATCTATATATTACAAATGTTGAATGTGAAAAGAAATATGTTTTGGAAAGGCTACCTACTTTTTCATTAGGTTTATATTATACACATATTAGTACAATTGAGTCACATGATACTACAAACCAGAAGTTTGTAGAACAACATACTTTTACTATTCGGTATGACCGATTAGGCCATCCTGAATCTATTATGATGCGAAAAATCATCGAGAATTCAATTGGACACCCATTAAAGAACCAAAAGATTCTTAAATTCAAGGATTTATCTTGTGTCGTTTGTTCTCAATGAAAATTGATTATTAGACCATCACCAGCTAAAGTTGGGATTGAATCTCCCGTATTTTTGGGACGTATTCAAAGTGACATATGTGCGTCCATTCATCCACCATGTGGACCATTTAGATATTTTATGGTATTAATAGATGCATCTAGTAGGTAGTCACATGTGTGTTTATTATCGACTCGCAACCTGGAATTTGTGAAACTACTTGCTCAAATAATTTGATTAAGAGCACAATTTCCAGATTATGCAATCAAAACTATTCGTCTTGATAATGCTGGTGAGTTTACATCCCAAGCTTTCAACAATTGGGATGAAAGTTGAACATTCTATAGCTCATGTTCACACACAAAACAATTTAGCTGAATCATTTATCAAATGCCTTCAACTAATAGCTCGACAATTGCTTATGAGAACAAAACTCCCTATTACAGCTTGGGGATATGCTATTTTGCATGCAGCAGCACTTGTCCGCTTAAGGCCAACAAGTTATAATAAGTACTCCCTATTACAATTGGCTTTTGGTCAGGAGCCAAATATTTCCCATATTAGAATTTTTGGATGTGCAGTATATGTTCCAATTGCTCCACCACAACGCACAAAGATGGGTCCTTGAAAGAGGTTGGGAATATATGTTGGTTATGAATCTCCTTCTATAAGTAAATATGTTAAACCATTAACTGGAGATTTATTTACTGCACAATTTATTGATTGTCATTTTGATGAAACAAAATTCCCAACATTAAGGGGAGAGAAAATACAACTGATAAAAGAAATTACATGGAATGGATCATCATTATCTCAATTAGATCCACGCACAAGTCAATGTGAACAAGAAGTTCAAAGGATCATACATTTGCAAAACATCGCCAATCAACTGCCAGATTCATTTACTAACATAAAGAGAATTACAAAATCTCACATACCAGCGGAAAATGCTCCAATACAAATTGATATCCTAATAGGGCAAATTGTTAGTGCAAAAGAAAGTAATCCACACCTAAAACGTAGAAGGTCAATCGGTTCCAAAG
The DNA here is from genome assembly GCA_025698465.1 of Gossypium longicalyx. NCBI lineage: Eukaryota > Viridiplantae > Streptophyta > Magnoliopsida > Malvales > Malvaceae > Gossypium > Gossypium longicalyx. Next base: position 22,023,613 of record CM047004.1, read on the forward strand.
ATAAAAATCCTCGTAAAAGGAAATGAGCAATTATTCAAGATGATAATATTGTGGAGGCAAGTGCTCAAGAAGAGGCCAAAGATATAACTAATCAAAAACCCCAAAAGAGGTTCAGGTACTTGAAAATGGTGATAACGAAGAAATCTCAGTAAGTTATGTTACTTCAAGAAAAAGATGGAACTGAAAAAATATAGTTGTTGACAACAATTTTGCTTATAATGTTGCTATTGAAATAGGAAAAGAAAATGAGGATCTTGAGCCTAAATCTATTAAGAAATGTAGAAATAGAAAAGATTGACCAAAATGGAAAGACACAATTCAAGTAGAATTAAATTCACTTTATAAACGTGAGGTTTTTGGACCTATAGTCCAAACATCTAAAAATGTAAAGCCAGTAGGATATAAATGGATATTTGTGTAAAAACGAAATGAGAAAAATGAAGTCGTAACATATAAAGCACGACTTGTAGCACAAGGATTTTCACAAAGGCCCGGCATTGATTATGAAGAGACATATTCTCTTGTGGTGGATGCAATCACGTTTAGATACCTTATTAGTCTGGCAGTACATGAAAAACTTGACATGCGTCTAATGGATATTGTTATAGCCTATTTGTATGGTACATTTGATAGTGAAATTTATATAAAAACCCCAGAAGGATTTAAAAGGAAAATTGCTCAATCAGATTAAACAAAAGTTTCTATGGATTAAAACAATCTGGACGTATGTGGTACAATCGTCTTAGTGAATATTTCTTAAAAGAAGGTTATAAAAATGATCCAATCTGTCTATGTGTTTTTATAAAAAGGTCTGAATCAAACTTTGTGATAATTTCTATTTATGTTGGTGATCTAAATATTATTAGAACTCCTGAAGAGCTTCAAAATGCAGTAAATTATTTAAAGAAAGAATTTGAGATGAAAGATCTTGGAAAAATAAAGTTTTGTCTTGGCCTGCAGATCGAGCATTTAAAATATGGAATTCATGTCCATCAGTCAACTTATACGAAAAATATCTTAAAGAAATTTTATATGGATAAAGCACATCCATTGAGTACCAAGATGGTTGTACTATCGTTAGATGTGAATAAAGATCAATTTCGTTCTTGCGAGAATGATGAAAAGTTTCTTGGTCCTAAAGTACCACATCTAAGTGCTATAGGAGCATTTATGTATCTTGCAAACAACATAAGACCTGATATAGCTTTTGCTGTAAAATTTTTAGCAAGATTTAATTCTTCTCCAACACGTAGACATTAGAATGGAATTAAACATGTATTTAGATATCTCAGAGGGACCATTAATATGGGGTTATTTTATTAAAATGATTCAAAATTCCTATTAGTTGGTTATGCTGATGCTGGATGTTTATCGGATCCACATAAATGTCGATTTCAAATAGGATATTTGTTTACATGTGGAGATACCGCCATATCATGGCGTTTGACAAAATAGACATTAGCTGCTGCCTCTTCAAATCATACTGAAATAATTGCAATGCATGAGGCAAGCCGAGAGTGTGTTTGGTTAAGGTTATTAACCCAACATATCCAGAAGATATGTAATTTGCCTTTACAGGAAAATATGTCAACTATCTTATACGAAGATTATGCAGCATGTATAGCTCAATTAAAGGGTGGTTATATCAAATGTGACAGAACGAAACATATTTCACTAAAATTATTCTTCACTCGTGATCTTGAGAAGAAATGTGATATAGAAGTTCAACAAATTTGTTCTAGTGATAATTTAGCAGATCTTTTTACCAAGGCATTATCAACTTCAACATTTGAAAGACTACGAAACAAGATTGGAATGCGTCGACTCAAAGATATAGTGTGATGTCGCCATTAGGGGGAGTCTAAAACACGTTATACTCTTTTTCTTTAACCAATGTTTTGTCCCACTAGGTTTTCCTGGTAAAGGTTTTTAATGAGGCAACTTGTAATAGAAGATTGTGTACTCTTTTTCCTTTATTAGGTTTTTATCCCACAGGGTTTTTCCTAATAAAGTTTTTAATGAAGTACATTTTTATTTAAAAGACATCTAAGGGGGAGTGCTGTAAATAAATTAAATGGATCTCTATAACCCCTTTAAACATATTAAAGTACTAAGATAAAACTCTTTACTTCATTTATAATCAGAAGATCATTAAATGGAGTAATTAAGAAAACTTAATTCATTGAATGTAATACATTTACTAATTGAATGTAAAGGAGCTTATAAATAGCACATTGTAAGTGAAAATTAAAAAAAAATTTCTCCCATATTTTTCATCCACTTTTTACTTATTATTATTGTTTTATTAATTTTTCTATAACAAGAATAACATTAATAGCCGTAAAGCATACAACTTATTTGTATAGACTTTCTTTCTTGCAAGTAAAGTTACCAGATTTTTTTGCAAATAAAGTTTTATTCCAAGCCATCTATAATATATCTAATACCTAAAACAAATATTATAAGGTAATACTATAATACTAAAATATTATAATATAAATAAAAATGGTCGAATACAGTGCAAAAGTTTCACCACTTCAGCATAATTTTCTACATCAGCTCTTTGCAGCCTCTTCTCCATGATTAATATCTTTCATGACTCAACATGTGCCTTTTCATCTTGATCTTTCTTTAGTTTCAATTCCATCTCCAAACATTGTTTCCAAACTAACTCCATATCCCACTGTATTTGAGTAAATCTTTCTCTTTCAAACAAAACAGCTTGCTGCATGTTTTTATCACAATACTCTCTAGCGATTTCAAGCTCCACTTCCAAACCCTTGACCTTTGTTTCAAGAAACTGTCTAAGTGCAACTTCTTGATTCAACCTTGATACAAGATATATTGTGAAAAAATAAAATAGAATAAAATAAATAAAATAAAAAACACACAAATTTTACGTGGAAACCCTATCGGGAAAAAACCACGGGCAGAGGAGAAGAAAATGCAGTATGTCAAAAATTCGCGATGAACACCAACCAAGTCTAAGCAATGCTCAAACTTGGTTATAGGAAGTGACTTAGTCATCATATCTGCAGGATTTTCATGAGTACTAATTTTGCTCACAACAATATCACCACGAGCAATAATATCACGAACAAAATGATACCGAACATCAATGTGTTTTGTTCTCTCATGAAACATTTGATCTTTTGTAAGAAATATAGCACTCATCGTCACAAAATATCGTGGCTGATTTGAAGGTCTTCATTGAGTTCACTAAATAGTCCCTTCAACCAAATAGCTTCTTTACAAGCCTCGTGAATCGCCATGTACTCACGGCTTGATGGTAGACAAAACGATCAGTAGTTTGCAAAGTGGCTTTCCAACTAATTGCACAACCTCCGATTGTAAAGACGTAACTCGTGAGAGATCTTCTTCTATCAAGGTCTCCAAGAAAATCAACATCAACATACCCTATGACTCCATCTTTAGTTCTTCCAAACTGTAAGCAAACATTAGTAGTGCCTCGTAAGTATCTTAAAATCCATCAATCGCTTTCCAATGTTCTTTATCGGGATTTGCCATGTATCTCGCTAATCGCATCCGATCGCATATGATAAATCTAGACGTGAACAAACCATAGCATACATGAGAGATCCCACTTTGCACTAGAGTATGGAACATGTGATATGTACTCAATCTCATCATCGATTGTGGAGACAAAACCGATGAAAGTCTGAAATGGGTGCTAAAGGAGTACTAATAGGCTTAGCACTCTGCATATTGAACTCCAGAAAGAACTTTCTCAATGTACCCTTTCGACTTAGGTACAATTTACTTGATTTTCTATCTCTGAGAATCTCCATACCAAGTATCTTCTTTATCGGTCCTAAATCTTTCATCTCAAATTCTTTACTTAGTTGGGCTTTGACCTTTCTTATCTCTTGTTTATCTTTTCTTTGCTATCAATATGTCATCAACATAAAGAAGTAGATACACAAAAGAACCATCATTGCTTTTTCTTAAAGTAAACACAATCACAAAACTACTTCTTTTGAAATCATGAGAAGTCATAAAGGAATCAAACCTCTTGTACCATTGTCTTGGTGATCGTTTCAAAACGTAAATGGACTTTTTTTTCAGCAAGCAAACATAGTCCTCTTTTTCTAAAACTGTAAAACCTTCTAGTTGTTGCATGTAAATATCCTTATCAAGTTCTCCATGTAAAAATGCGCTTTTACATCTAATCGCTCAAGCTCCAAATCATGCATGGCCATTAATACCAAGCAAAGTTCGAATCGAACTATGCTTAACAACTGGAGAGAACACATCTCGTGAAGTCCACTCTTGGAATTTGATCAGTAACCTTTGCAACAAGCCTTGCTTTATATCCGGGTTCTTCAACTCCTGAGTCCCTTCTTTCTTTTTTAAACACCGATTTACAACGAAATGCCTTTTTACCTTTAGGAAGTTTTACAAGGTCCCATGTTCTGCTTTTTGTGGAGTGATTCCATCTCTTCTTGCATAGCAAACATCCACTTTTTGAGTCTTCACACCTAACCGCCTCGTAATAATTAGATGGCTCTTGATTCGCATCTATATCTTCACCACATTTAAAGCATAAGCAACTAGATCACCCTCGGCATACTTCTTTGGAGGTTTAATTTCTCTTCTAGTTCTATTTTTGGCGATAGAGTATTGTGGTGAAGAAGCAACTCTATTCTCAATTTTTGTACTGGCTTGAGGAGTTGACTCTGTATTAACTGATGCTCTACTGCTTTTGATTTTCTTTATTGGAAGAGTCTTTAAGAGATAAGTTAGGTAGCATAGCGCTTTCATCAAAAACAACATCTCTACTAATCACAACTTTTCTATTTTCAGGACACCATAACTTATACCCTTTTACACCACTTTATAACCAAGAAAAACACATTTAATGGATCTCGGTTCCAATTTTCCATTATCAACATGAGTATATGCGGGACACCCAAAGATCTTTAAATCGAATAATTAGCGGGATTACGGACCATACCTCTTGTGGAGTCTTTTTCTCAATGGCAACGGATGGAGATCGGTTGATCAAAAACATGCAAATGAAGCCGCTTCGCCCCCAAAATGACTTCGGTAAGTTGGCATTTGACAACATACATCGAACCTTCTCCATGATCGCTTCGTTTCATTCGTTCGCAACGCTGTTTTGTTGTGGAGTATGACGAACTGTCAAGTGTCTTATGATTCCTTCTGACTTGTACAATCTATTAAACTCATCAGAACAGAACTCTAAGCTATTGTCTGTGCGGATATATTTTATCTGTTTTCCCGTCTATTTTTCAATCATAATTTTCCAAGACTTAAATGCAGAAAACACATCACTTTTTCTCGCTTCAGAAGAACGCCCAAACTTTTCTTGAAAAATCATCAATAAAGGTTAGCATATAATTAGCTCCACCTCTGGAAGGCACTCTAGATGGCCCCCACAGATCAGAATGAATATACTCCAATGTTCCTTTCGTGTTATGGATTCCTCTAGTGAATCGAACTCTCTTTTGCTTCCCAAAAACACAAGTACTATGAAAATTCAGCTTTGCAAATTCCTTGCCCATGAAGAAGTCCTCTTTTGCTCAATTCTCATCATGCCATTCTCACTCATATGCCCTAGGCGCATATGCCAAAGTTTAGTAATATCATCATCCGACAAGGAAGAGGAAGCGACAATTTGCATCACCATATGATGAGAAGAACCTGCAAAAAATATATAACTTGGCAATCTTTCTCTGTCCTTTCATCACAACAAGGGACCCTTTGAAATCTTTAAAACACCACTTTCACTTGTGTATCTGTACTTTTGAATCAAGAGTACTCAACGAAATTAAATTTCTTTTCAATTACGAACATGCCGTGCGTCACTAAGTGTTCGACAACTCCATCAAACATCTTAACTTTAATTGTTCCAACACCTACAATTTTACACGAAGCATTATTTCCCATCAAAACAACACCTTCAGACACTGTTTCGTAAGTTGAAAACCAATCCCGATTGGGACTCATGTGGAAGGTGCAGCCTGAATCAAGTATCCACTCCTCGCTTACTTTAGAATCATTGACAGAAGCGACTAGAAGTTCACCATCACTGTAGTCTTCTACAACATCAGCTTCACCGGAATTTTCTGGTTGTTTTCCCTTTTGATTCGCAGCCTCCCTTTTAATCTTATTTTGTAGCTTATAGCACTCAGATTTAATGTGCCCTTTCTTCTTGCAGAAGTTACAATTTTACCTCTGTTTGAAGACTTCGATCTACCCTTAGATTTACCACGAGGATTCCGTTCCTGTGTCCTACCACGATCATCATCAACATTCCGATCTTGTCTCTCACGAACAATGAGACCCTCTCCCTGATAGTCGGGTTTAACCACAAGATGCTTCATCTTATCATACGAGGTTAAAGAATCATAAACCTCATCAACTGTGAGAGACTCGCGGCTATATAAAATCGTGTCTCTAAAGGTTGAATAAGATGGGGGAAACGAACAAAGTAGAATCAACCCTAGGTCTTCCTTATCATACTGAACCTCCATGGCCTCCAAGTTTGAGAGAATTTCTTTAAACACTGTTAAGTGTTCGTGTACAGACGCACCTTCCTCCAAACGATGAGCATAAAGACGCTACTTCATATGCAATTTGCTTGTTAGAGTTTTCGACATACATATTTGTTCTAGCCTCTTCCATAATGCAGCGGTAGTTTTCTCTTTCATCACATCCTGCAAAATTTCGTTGGAAAAATGCAGATGTAATTGTGTTAATGCCTTTCGATCCTTACGCTTCTTCTCTTCATCTGTTAATGTTGAAGGCATCTTATCTATCCCTAGCAGGGCATCCTCCAGATCCATCTGTACAAGAACTGCTTGCATCTTAATTTGCCACAACGCAAATCTGGTGTTGCGATCCAACAGCAGAATTTCATACTTCAAAGACGCCATTACCGTGATCGAGATGAATAACCCGGAAGCTCGGATACCAATTTGTGAAAAAATAAAATAGTATAAAATAAATAAAATAAATAACACACAAATTTTACGTGGAAACCCTATCGGGAAAAAACCACGGGCAGAGGAGAAGAAAATGCACTATATCGAAAATTTGAATCAATACAAGAGGAATAGACTATGTCTATTTATAGGCTTGTAAAGCCATATTCTAGTAGGATTGAAACACCCTATCCTAATCAATATAAAATAGATGAAGTTTAATAAGGTTTAAAAAACCTTATTCTAAAATAAAATAAAAGAAGTCTAGTTCTATATGGATTTTACTTTTATTTTATTTTCCATCGTATTTTATTTAAATAAGAATTTGGGTCACTTAATTCTAACATATATCATGCCTGTTTTTGCTGTATCCAGTCTCCTATCTTTATTTCTAGATTTTTCTGTCTTTCACAAACAATATCAAGGGGCTGCTTCGATGCAACCTCAAAAAGTTAATTAATAACCAGCTTCTGAACATCACCTCCAGAGCTAACCAGGCATAATGAAGTAGCAGCACAGAAGAAAACATGATCTTCACAAAATCCACCAAGGTCATTGCCCTTAGGAATAAAACATCAATTGTTGCACCTATTGTATCAGCTTCTACGCTGGAAGTTAGTCTCTTCTGCTTCAACACGGCAGCCTGTGCAGCACTTTTCACATATATAGATGGCATTTCAGCCCTTGAAGTTTCTTTCACACTATAAGCTTCCCTTGATGTTTTTCTAGCTCCTAAAATATGCTTTAGCATAATAGCTTAGTTCCACATAGGCACCTACTGTTGCAACAAGCTGTGACTCAAATTTTCTTCCCTCATAATCATGGACAATAACATCTTCATTAACAACAATAAAACTTGTTACGCTCGGGTGTTCAAAGGAGTATTCACGCTTAAAAGAGTACTTATATTGAAAAGCGGATAGTTTGACTATAGTAATAGGTGGCCTGATGTAAGGGGATATTTCCTCTTTTAACAGGTGTTCTCACGATGAGTGGCTAGGCCGGGAGGTTGAGCAACTTGAGAACAAGCCGGAGAATAAGAATGAAGTGAGGAATTATCTTCAAATGTCCACCTAATGTTTTTTTTAATGTGACACGTGTTTAACCTGAATGAGATATAATAAAATGGTATGAAAATCTTAAATTTGAATTCAAATATAATTATAAATTTTAAATGTTATTCGAATATAATTTTTACCTAATCAATTTGATTAAATTAACTTATATAATATATAGTGAATTTAATTTATTTAAATACAAATTTAGGATAACATTATTTGATTATGCAAAATTATTGGGAAAACAACCAAAACTTTCTGGTTCAAAATTAGGATATTTAATTATCAAAATATTCGTTTTTGATCTGTACCAAAAACAAAATTGGGTTTTGATGAAAATATTTTCCTCTCCAATTCATTCATGTAATGCACGGTAAAAAAACAACTGTTAAAATATTAACGTAACTTTCCTTTCCAATTAATAATCAGGATGAATTTAATGGAAAATAAAAAATGGGCCATAAAAAATTGCTAATGGTTAAAAAATCACTTAAAACTGTATTTGATGATATGTTAATTGGAGAGATTTGTCATTTGTCATCGTTTTAAAATACTCACATCGAAAAATTGTTATGTATGCATATGTACGTTATAATATTATATATAATTTTTTCCTTATGATTGATATGTATGAGTTGATTATGTGTTAATTAAAATACAATTTATTTTTACTTTTAATTCTAAAAATAATTAAAGAATGATGACTCATAGGAAAAAATCGAAAGTAACAATGCATGAAAATATATGTTAAAATGAAGAAATAGAATTATTATTATTTAAAATAATTTTATGCAATAGTTATGAACATTTATAAAGTTTTATTTTTTCAAAATCCAATTTCAACGTGGTCAAAAGAAGTCTTGGAGAGATTTATATTCTACATTTTACCTATTCTTATGGCGAACAACATACACGTATAATGTTGAGTTTTTACTCTTAATAAATTCACAGCCTAGAGTTTGGGTGGTCCTATTGAGATGAACTTGATGAATTCACCAATTTGAGAGGTTGAGTTTATTACTTTCAATGAGTTTATATCCCAGAGTTTGGGTGGTCCTATTGAGATAAACTTGATGAATTCACCGAATCTAAATTTGAGAAGATGAGTTTAATAAAAGCTTTTAATTATTTCGTAGTCCTGATTCAGATGGTCCATATTGAGATAAACTTGATAAAATCACCTACATAAGTGTGAAGAATTAGCCAACTTCTATGAAAAACATTTGGATACTTTTTCTAGAGCACTTACCAGCATCTCGAGGTGCATTGGTTGAAACTTGTTGACTTATCGCGGAACATCAATTGAATTTGAGATAAGTTTTGTGTCATGAATTAACTCCTATCTTAACAAGTTCAAGATTTTTCACTTGTTAAAAAGAAGAATCACTCATTTTCACTATGAACTAGTTCAAATCCACAAGATACTAGTGCTTAAGTGACTAATTTTGGAACACCCCAAAAATCTTTAATGTTTATTTTCGTATGTATGTGATACACAAACACATGTCTGCTTCAGTGGTTAAGTGTCCTGGGAAGTGTCTGAGAAGTCTTGGGTTCAAGCCTTGGCTTGTGCAAAAGTTTTGTTTTTAATATGAATAAACATTTGTCTCTAGTCAGTATTTAAATAAATATGGGTAAAACATATCAGAAAGGGTCTGCTGGTCTGGGGATGGGTGGCGTGTTATTCTTACCTGAGGTCTAAAGTTCAAGTCCTAGGATGTGTAATAGAGTGTTTATTTTGCTGCCTATGACGTATGGGTAGTAGAGGTTGACCGAAATAAAGTTGAGTGGGGTTTGAATTTGTTGGTTGAAGGGATTATGATGGAGGAATTTTAGGAGGAAATGTTGGGATTTGGATAGTGGAGTGGTTGGAGAGTTTTGAGGAGTCAAGTGAGGGGAGTGTTTAAAGGTCATGTCGAAATGGGAGTCTCATTTTGTCAAAAAAATCGGTCATAGCTCACCTTTTTCCCATTTTGTCGAATTTTGCTTTTAGTTTTTGCTCTTCATTCGTCGGTTTTGTCTTCGTTTTTGTCTTTTTGGAGGCTGAATTTTGCTAGGGACTTCGGGTATCTTTCTGTTTTGTTTTGTTTTTTTTTCAATTTTACTCTTCCCTACAATCCCTTTGTCTACTGATTTTCACTTCTTCTTCTCTCCTTCTCTCAATCGATTTTGCTTTGGCTAAATACTTCTTCTTTTCTCTCTCAATCGGTGTTGGCAATCCCCTCTCTTCTCATCTTGGCTGTTGTGGCCGTATACTCTCTTTGCTTGCTTATAGCCGAACCCTGCCCTTGTCTCCATTCGTCTCTTTTTCCTCTTCATTGCCGAAACTACTCCTTCTCCTACCCTCACTGTGCCGACTTTTCCTTCATTGCTCTCTGTCGATTTTGTGGTCATTACAATTCTTCAGTTTTACGTTTCAGCAAGTCTAATTTTCAATTTGGTTCAAACTGTTCTTTCGAATAGTTGTTAATAAGAGGTTTGCTGAATTACAGGTTGGAATCGAGGGCTTAAGTGATCGTTCTTTTTTGACAGTTTAGGTGGATAGGGCTTCGGTTGTTCAATCAAGGTAAATGGTTGTCGATTGGGTGATTTAAGTGTATTAGTATAGTGTTATCTTGTTACTTGTTGATTGAGTGCTTACCTATTTTCAGTTGGTGCTTAGGGACTTTTCAAAGGGTGAAAGATCTTTAGTTGGCATTAGGGTGGACGAAACTCCCCTCTTTACTTGATCGAAGGTATGTTGTTGTGAGATTAAATAATGGGGTAGTTTGTGTGCATTCGATTAAGTACTTGTTTAAGTGAGTAATTAGGGATTGTTGATTAAGTGTAGGGTTTAAAGGTGTGGGCAGTCTTTTCTTTCGACAAATAGAAACCAAGTGTGTGAAAACACTACTCCTGATCACAAATCGGCAAAAAGCCGAAAAGTGTGTATAATCGACACCACACGGGCGTGCAGCTACCCGTGTGGTAGCTCGTGTAACTAAACATAGGCATATGATTGACGAGGCCGACCATGTGCGAATTCATGGGTTGGGTCGAATTGGGCGTGTGGACCCCATAGGCATGTAGGCCCCTTACAGGTAAACCACATGGATGTGTGAAAATTATTGGGTCAGGTTGTATAATACACATGGCCAAGGCCATTATGGGCCGTGTGAGCCACACGGGCGTGTGAGTCCACATGGGCCTGCAATATGGGTCGTGGGCCCATTTTCACTGTTTGACTGTTAAGGTTGCACGGGTCGCCCAAGACGATTGTGGACCTATTGTTGGGTCGGTAAGTTTACCTAGACCTCCTATTTGATAAAATGACTATTTTGCCCCTATATGATACATGGATCTATATTCATGTATGACTATATTTTAGCACGCTATTTTAACTGCATTGAGAACATGTGAAATATTATGATATGACATGAAATGTTGCATGATGCATTGCATGGGGATGTGTTTAATATGATTGGAGGAAGTGTACTGTACTGGCAACTCTGCTGCAAATACTGTTTAGTGCTGCAACCGGTACTACTTGGAGTGTAGGGACGGGTGGGTTGATTATATCCCCACATGGAGTGTAGAGTTGGACGGAGATGGAGTGTAAAGGCTGGTTGGGTAGGATTTCTTAATTGCATATCTGTACCGTTACTGTCACTGAGATGGGCTTAGGCCCAAACTGATACTGATATTGTAATAGGCTAAGGCCCTAACTAAAACTGAACCATTACTGAAATGGGCTTAGGCCTAGATTGTATTTGCTCACTGTATGGTTGTTTGATATGAGATTACACAATGGGTTTTCGTAAACTCACCCTTCTATTTATCTGCGTAGGTAATCTCAGACTTAGTCGGACTGGTGCTACGAGGGACTCAAAGGTGGCCACATAACCGCATAAATTTTCATATTTGATTTAGATTATAAGTAATTTCATTTTGGGTATTTTGCTGTAATAAGGCCTTTATGGATTTTTACTTTAATTTGGGCTTTTATTTGTTTTAATTTATAACTGCTAACAGTAAGAAAACACGCGAGATTTAAAAAAGATAAATGTTTTTCAAAGATACCCCGAATACGTAACCTATTTTAAGAGCTTCCGCAAGAAATAACATTTTAAAAATTAATGACATTTTAATATGATTAACTTTTTGACAAACGACTCATATTTTGAAAATGAACGACATGTCTTAAAATCATCTTAAAGATCACACAAAGAGGTTAAATAGAGAATGGTTTTTTCAACGATATCACACTTTACGAAAAATACTTTAATGTGACATCGCCAGATTCGACCATAATGTCCAGGCTGGGTTTGGGGTGTACAAATTTTGTGGTTGTTCTTCTCATGTTTTAACTGAAAAACCTCTACTCTTTCTCGTGTTTATCAAAAAAAATTCAAATTACTTTGCATTAATGGGAGATTGTTGGTAATGCAAAGGATTGTTGGTAAGTGGGTATATCCCACATTGGTTAAGTATAGGCTATTAAAAGGGTTTATATATAGCCTTACTTTTTAATCTCGTTGAGTAATTGGGCTACAGGCCTAACATACGCGGGCCGCCGTCGCCCGCCTGACTCCGTCTGTCTTAACACGTGCCTTCAACACATATCGTGTGTATTTATTTTGGATAAAACTCTTATATTATTTTCTAGAAATTAATTTCTTTAAAAACAATTTTACTTTTTTCGATTTTTTTACTGTTATGAAAATCTGGAATAAATTATATTTTTTACAGTTGCGTGGAAATGGTCCTACGATTTTTTACTCTTTTACCCTTGCATATTTACTATTTTACCTTTCTGTTGCTAGTATAAGTAGAGAGTCATTTTCTCATTTTTACTAAGAAAGCAAAACACAACAATCAAAAAACTATTTTCTCCTCCTCACCTTTTTTTTCTGTTCCCTTTTAAAATTTTGTCATTTTTCCCTAAATTACGTTAGAGAAAATTATGTCTAAAAGTTTGGGTTTTAAGTGGGGCTGATTGTGACCCATCCAAACTTTCCTAAGAATTGATCCTAGTGTGATTTCCCCGAGAAAAGTAATACCAATTGTGTTTCACCTTCGTTATTCAGATGTACGAATACTAAAGTACTATCTTAACTTTGTGGGATGACGCCCATTACAAGATTACATTGACCAGGGTGAATTCATTTCTAAGGAAGTGATTCTTCCACGTCATAATAAATTTTGATTTCTTAATTCTTGGTTTATTTTTCTAGCCAGTACTAACAAATTTGTTTTGCAATAGTATATTTCCAACAATTTAGAAATGAATTACTTTTGTTTAAACATGTCTACCCCGATTAACAAATACATCTCTAATTTCTCTAAGCTCAAACCTCTCGACAAGACTAACTACCGTCATTGGTCTCAAAGGATGGTCATCTTCTTCGTACAACTTGAAATTAACAGCTCACTTTTCAATCCACCTGTCACTGAGAAACTTGGAGATTCTATCATCATTCCTGAAGACTCGGGTGTCGTAGCTACAAAAGCTAAGTTTGAAAAGGACAATAAAATGGTAAAAGGTCATATGTTAAGCCATATGGCTAACAACCTTTTCGACTTGTTTGTCAAAAATAAGTCAGCTAAATTCATCTAAGACACATTAAAGAAAAAAACATTGAGCTAATGATACTGGGGTTAAGAAATATGTTGTTGTAGAGTGGCTCAAGTTCCAAATGACCAATGATAAACCGGTTATGGATTAAATACATATCTACGAGAAGTCGGTCTCCAACATCTTAGCGAAAAGGATGGAGATGTGTGAAATTCTCCAAGCAAATGTCTTGGTTGAAAAACTGTTAAAATCCTATTCTGACTACCATGATCTCCTAAAGCATAAGAATCGTGACATTCTTTTGGAAGAACTAATTAACCATATAAAGATTGAGGAAGCCAAACGTCTTAAAGATAAAGCTTTTGTAACCTCAACTCAATTTCCTTTAAAAGCTAACCATGTCAAATCTGGTTCTAGTCCTAAATTTAATAGGATTAAAGATGTTGGGAGTTCAAAGAAGATAGTAAAACTTTAGAACAAAAAGGCTGTCAACTTCAAGAAACCAGGGAAGAATAAATAAAAGAAAACCAACCCCTCTGTGAATGCTACGTATGTGGCAAAGCTAGACACAAAGCATACCAATGCTACCAATGTTCTGACCACTAGAATCAAAACAAACCACAAATGTATATGGTTGAACATCCAAATGAGGTTATAGTCATTGTGGTTTCCAAAATGAACCTAGTCAAGAATAATGCCGAGTGGATTATAAATACAGATGCCTCTAAACATTTCTGCTCCAAAAAGAAATGCTTACCAAATTTGAAAATGTAGCATGTTGGAAAATCAGGTTTTGAAAACAAAGTGAAAAATATGTTTTAGGGGAAAATAGAGTTTTAACTTTTTTTTCCCAAAAACAAGAACATGATTATGATATCTAAACTAATAAACATTTAATCAAAATTGTATCTTTTCGATTCATCTAGGATGAACGCTTTAACCAAGTAATCTTCTCTGCTATCCTCAAGCTCATGTCTGTTGAGTGTGGTCTTGCTTCAAATCAGAAAATTTTCCACAAAATTATCAATGGGGAAATTTCATAATTTCTCTAAACTTCTGAGTCAAGTTGTAAATAATAAAAATATATCTAGAAATCTTCTGAATTAATTTCTTCATAGAATTTTCTGTCTACAACTTTCTCTTGAATTCAAGTGCGTGTAAAATAATGACTTATGGCTCTCTTTATATAGGGAGAGTTTAAAGAGTTCAACTAAGATTAAACTTAATCACTTTAATATTAAAATAATATAATACTTATCAAGATAAATATTAAAATAAATTTAATATTAAATCTATTAATTTAATAGAATATTTATCTATAAGATAAATATTAAATTTAATTTAATATTAAGATAATTATTTTAATATTAAATTAATAAAATACTATTAAGATAAGTATTAAATTAAATTTAATATTAAAAATATTAAAATAATTTTTTTTTTGGAATAGTTAATTTGAAATCAAACCGATAGAGTCCCAATAGGAGTATGATTACTCGATTGCTCAACCGCCGAAGGACCACCCATCGGCTATCGAAATGTTGTCGTCGCAGCCGCTAGCACCGTTGTGTCCAATGGTGCCATCACAAGTGCAACACCCTCACGGTACCTCGAGCCAATTCGGTTGTTGTCAGTTCGACTTGGATCACTGGCGGCCTGACCGATCCAATCCTGCCACCAGTTCGACTGAATGTTCGATTTTACATATCAGACCCGATTTAATCAATTTTTAGGTCTCCATCTCGATTTTGGGTTATTGGGCCCAATTTTTGATCTCAAGTCTAATTTTCAAGTTCAATTACTTATTGGATCAATTGTCTAACTTGAAATTTAATTTTCAAAAATATCATATTAATTTCAATTAATTTGATTATTTTAATTTTACTTGATCAAAATTAATTTTTCCAAAAATCACTTAGATTTTCAAAATTAAATTTTCAAGAAATTTCTTTAATCAAATTCTCTAGTTGAACAATTCTCATGACGGCCTAATTTAACTCCACATTGAATAACTCAACTCAATTAAATTATTTCCAAAGTCGTAAAATTTTCTTCTAATCCAAATGCAATCCGATCGAGCTTTTGTTAAGCTAGCGAATGAACTAATCAGACATATATAATTAGGCTCTAGTAATTACAATTATGTCCAAAAGCATCATTCCAATAATTTGCAATTACTTAATTATAGAGTCAGTCCACAATAAGTATCATGATTGAAAATTTCTTATTGTATACTTTTTACGAAAGGAATTCAACCAACTGCTTTGTCCAATGACCTCGTCATGTGGGTGTTACCCTCAAATGATATATTTGATTCTTTTGAGTTAAATCCGTTTACTCAATACAATCATATTTTATCTCATTGTCACCTTTGTGTTTAATTAATGATTAATATGATCACTGTCAACAAATGACTGTGATAAATTACTGATTCGAGAACAAGCAACCCGTGGTCATATTCCATATTTATCAATTCACACAATACCAATGTGAGGATATCGTTAACTCTTTAATCGAGCTATAATTCTATTGTTGTTAGTAAAACCATGTCATACACAAGTCATGTACCGAACATACCGGCTATGGGCTCAATCACCTTTAAAGCATATGAGTTATATTCATACAGTCAATGACTAACTCGGGATTTAGGTAAATTACACCATGAATGTCACAAATGAATTAATTCACAAACGAATTCATAATTATTTCATCTTGGGTCCAGTCTAATATATCATTCTTCTAATAAATACATCTATGTCTCCACCCTTGGAGTCAACTGCTCCAATAGCCAAGACTAATCATCTCCTCAATTGGAATTGTAAACGACCTAATAATCCTTCTAAGTATTTGAATCAAATGCTCACTTTGATTCTGTTACGGGAGTACAGACTCGTCCAGATTATCTACCAAAATAATTTGTCTTTCACGCAATGTAAACATTTTTACTGTGCCACTTATCATCATTTTGAACTTAGACAACCAATGGACTAATATTTGATTGTCATAATTTTGTTATGTTGCAAAATATGAGAGACAAAAACACAAAAGATATAACAGTGAAATATGAAATTAACTATTTATTTATTTATCATTCAAATATATAGAAAACAATTACATGTTTACTAAAATATGGACATATTTCCGAACATAGCTGAAGGTGAATAAGTCTACATGGGTAATCTAGAACTTCGGATGTATTCAGTAAATGAAAGATTTTACTCAAACTTACATCTGGTAAAATGTTGGCATTGAATAATGTCTTTTATGTACCTGCAATGCGTAAAAAATTGATTAGTGGTGGATTACTAAATAAGACAAGCGTTAAACTAGTATTTGAATTCGATAAACTTATAATTTCCCAAAATACATATTATGTAGGGAAACGTTATTTGAGTGGAGGTTTATTTTTTATTGAGACTACTTCTAATAATAATAAATCCATCATTTCTTCTTATATTGTTAAATCATTTTAAATGTGGCATGCTAGATTAGGACATCATTCATTCTTCGAAAAAAACTTATAAAAATGAATCTACTTCCTAATCTAGATGATAGTAGCTTTAATAAATGTGAAATTTGTGTTGAAGCCGAGCATGCTAAACATTTCTTAAAGACTATTTTTGATAGGAAGACTAAACTTTTAGAGTTAATTCATACTGATTTAGCAGATTTTAAAAACACATAAAGTAAAAATAGAAAACGCTACTATAGATGACTACTCTAGGTATACAAAAGTTTATCTTCTAAGAACAAAAGATGAAGTTAATCAAACCTTTCTCCTTTATAAAGTAGAAGTAGAAAACTAGCTTGATAGGAGAATATAGAAGTAGAAAACTAGCTTGATAGGAGAATAAAATGTCTTAGATCTGATAGAGGTGGCAAGTATGACACTAACTTTCTTAAATTGTTTTGTGAGAAAGGAAAAATTATACATGAGTTTTTCACTCCCTATTTTCCACAACAAAATGGCATAGATGAAAGGAAAAATAGAAGTCTAAAAGAAATGATGAATGTTTTACTACTTAGTGTTGGTTTACCTGACCACATATGGGGGGAGATCGTACCTTTTACAAACCATATTCTTAATATAGTGCCTCATAAAAAATTAGACTGTACCCCATAC
Organism: Gossypium longicalyx; assembly: GCA_025698465.1. Classification (NCBI taxonomy): domain Eukaryota; kingdom Viridiplantae; phylum Streptophyta; class Magnoliopsida; order Malvales; family Malvaceae; genus Gossypium; species Gossypium longicalyx. The sequence continues at coordinate 22,041,316 of CM047004.1, forward strand.
GAATTGTGGAAAGGTTATACCCTTAATCTACAATACTTGAAAGTGTGAGGGTGCTTATTAATAGTAAGCTTAGCTGCTTTTAAACAGAACACTATTAGATCAAAAATTGTTAATGTTGTTTTTGTTGGTTATGCTCTAAACAGTGCTGCAAATAGATTCATGTCTTTGCTTGATTCTTCTATATGTGAATCTAGAGATGCTATTTTCTTTGAAAAAAAATTTCTTTTAAAGAAATATGGCATAAATCATGATATACAATTAGATGAGCATGTTACTTCTTCTAGTACACATAATAGAGATATTCTAAATGATGATGTGGAACCTAGGAGAAGTAAAAGACAAATGACTGCCACTAGTTTCGGACATGATTTTCTTACTTCTTTTGTAATTGAGATTAATGATATAAACTTAATAAGTTATTCTATTGCTCATGCATTTTTTTAGGGATGAGGATTCAAAAACCTATGATGAAGCTATAAATTCAATAGATGCTAGTTTTTGGGGAGATGTTATTAATAAGCTTGAATCTATTATATCTAATCACACTTAGGAATTAGTAAACTTGCTTAGAGGTTTTAGACCTATTAGTAATAAATGGGTATTTAGAAAGAAACTTAGACCAGATAGGTCAATACAAAAGTATAAGGCAAGACTAGTGGTTAAAGGGTTTACTGAAAAATTTGAAGTAGATTATTTTGATACATACTCTCCTATGACTAAAATCTCAACCATTCATATTTTGTTTGCTTGAGCTTCCATTCACAAATTTTTGGTACATTAGATGGATGTGAAAACAACTTTTTTGAATGGTGATTTGGGTAAGAAGATCTACATAGAGTAACCTTCAGGATTGGTGGCACCTAGTATGGAAGACAAATTTTGCAGACTCAAAAAATCTCTATATTGTCTCAAACAAGCTCCAAAACAATTGTATGAGAAATTTCATAAAACTATTCTTTGTTTCAGTTTTATTAATAATGGTGCAAATACATGTGTGTATTCTAAGATGTTTGGTTCTGATTATGTCATCATAAGCTCATATATAAATGACATGTTTATTTTCAGTTCTAGTATAGAAACTATTGATAAAACCAAGAATTTCTTATCTACCATATTTGAAATGACTGACTCGGGAGGGGTAGATGTAATCTTAAGATTTAAGGTTACAAAATCAGAAAAGGAATTTGCAGTAAATCAATCTCACTATATAGAGAAAGTGTTAAAAAAGTTTTAGCAACTTTGATGTAATTCCTGTGAGAACTCCTTATGATTCTAGCATACAACTATTGAAGAACAGAGGAAATAATGTTTATCAATTAAAGTATGCTAAGATTATTAGAAATCTTTTGTTCTTGATGAACTACACTCGGTCGGACATTACTTGTGTATTTAGTAGACTAAGTAGATATACTTATAATCCTAGCAACGAGCATTGAAATGCTTTAAAGCATTTGCTTAAATACCTTAAATGTACAATAACTTTAGATTTGGAATTTGTTAAATACCCTACAGTCCTTGAGGGTTATTGTGACACAAATTGGGTAATTGATATTGATCATGTGAGCTTTACAAGTGGTATGTCTTTACTTTGGGTGGAGTAACCATTACATGGAAGTATACTAAACAGACCTGTATTGCTCGCTCCACGATTAAGTCAGAGTTTATAGCTCTTAACTTAGCTGGGCAAGAGGACGAGTGTTAGGAATCTACTTGCAATGATTCTTTTATGAAGAAAACCAGTACCTCCCGTATCTCTATTATGTGACTCACAAGCCACAATTTGTGTTGATAAGAGTCAAGCTTACAATGGTAAGAAAATGCATATTTGAATAAGACATAAACCTGTGAGACATTTAATAAAGAATGAAGTACTTGCGTTGGAGTACATGAGGTCTAAAAGGAACCTAGCTAATCCACTAACCAAAAGGTTATGTAGGAAAATAGTTCTTGATTTATCGAGGGGGATGAGTCTTCTTAAGCCTAGTGGTTAAGGAATTCATGGTGGATACCCAACTTAGTTTTCTAATTTCGATGTGGCCAAACGAAACCATAGAAAGACTCATAGTGTACATTTTACCTATCCTTATGGCGAACAATATGCATATATAAGGTTGAGTTATTACTCTTAATGAATTTATAGCCTAGAGTTTGGTGGTCTTCTTGAAAGGGACTTGATAAAGTCACTGACTTGAGAGGTTGAGCTTATTACTCTTAATGAGTTCATATCCAAGAGCTTGAGTGGTCCTATTAACAGACTTGATGAATTCACCAAATCTAAATTTGAGAGGATGAGCTTAATAAATACTCTTAATGATTTCATAGTCTTGATTTGAGTGGTCTATATTGAGATAGACTTGATGAAATCACCTACGTAAGTGTGAAGGACTAGCCACCTTCTATGAAAAACATTTGGGCAGTTTTTCTAGAGCACTTACCAGCATCCAGAGGTGCATTGGCTGAAACTTGTTGATTTATCACAGAACAACAACTGGATATGAGATTAGTTCTGTGTTATGAGTGAACTCCTATCTTAACAAGTTTAAGATCCGTTTACTGTTAAAGATAAGAATCACTTATTGCACTATGTACTAGTTCAAATCCACAACATACTAGTGCTTAAACTATTGATTTCGTTGTTGCTCTTCTCACATTAAAAACCTCTACAATTTCTCGTGTTTAGCAATTTTTTTCAAATTACTTTGCATTAGTGGGGGATTGTTGGTAATGCAAAGGATTATTGGTAAGTGGGTATATCTCACATTGGTTAAATATAGGTTATTAAAAGGGTTTATATATAGTTTTACTTCTTAATCTCTTTAAGTGATTGGGTCGCCATCCACTCAGCCCGTGTCTGTGTTAACACGTGTCTTCAACACGTACAACGTGTATTTCTTTTTTGATAAAACTCTTAAATTATTTTTCAAAAAATAGTTTATTTAAAAAAAATTACTTTTTTTATTTTTTTGACTGTTACAAAAATCTGGAACAATTTTACTGTTGTGCGAAAATGGTGGATCAGTTTTGTAACTAATCCAACAGTTTTTTAATCTTTTGCCCCTACATATTTATTAAATTACCCTTCTGTTACTAGTGTAAATAGATAGTTATTTTCTCATGTTTACACAAAGCAAAACACAACAATCAGAAAACTCTTTTCTCCTCCTCACCTATTTTTCCATTCCCTTTTAAAATTCTGTCATTTTTCCCTAAATTACATTAGAAGAAATTATATCTAGGAGTTTGGGTTTGAAGCGGGACTGACTATGACCCCTCCAAACTTACTTGGGAATTGATCTTAGTGTGATTTCCCCGAGAAGAAAAATATCAATTGTGTTCCGCATTCATTATTCGGGCATACGAATATTGAAGCACTGTCTTAACGTTGGGGGACGACGTTCACTACACAATTACACAAATCAAGATGAATTCGTTTTTAATGCAGTGGTTCTTCCACAGCACAATAAATTTTAATTTCTTAATTCTTGGTTTATTTTTCTAGTCAGTACTAACAAATTTATTTTGCAGTAGGATATTTCCAACAAATTTATATATATATATATATATATATATATATATTAAACTTTAAGCTATATTTTTAAGTGAACCCTAAATAAAATGTTATTTAATTTAAATTTTCTATGAAATTTTTATTTTAATTTTATATAAAAAATTTAACTATTATCCTTGAATAATTAAATTATAATGATAATTTTTATTTTAAAATCTAATGATAATAAATTTAAATAATTAGAACTTATAAATTTAAATAATTAATTTGGGATATATAAAAAATAATAATTAGCCATTTTGTAAACTTTAAAAAATAACGAATAAAAACATTAGAGAGAGGCCATTTATACCATGTATAAATAAAAATTTTATATTAATAACACTTTAACTTTTAGATTCTTCATATACATATATTTTCTAAAATCTTTTAAATACATAAAAATTATGTCAAATATATACTCACGTTCACACTCAAAATCCAAGTAATTATTAAACTCAAATACCCATATTAAACAAAAAATATTTAATTGAATATTTGATTAAAGAAACTAAATAAACCTATCATTAGTCCTCGTACCAAAATCAACCCAGAAAGTTAAGAATAAAATCTCAACATAAAACAAATGAAGCACAGTGATATCAGGTTGCAGTTTTATATTTAAAATACCTCTTCAATCATTGATGGGTCCTAATACCCATCGTCTCATTCTCTATGAAGCCGCAATATACACTGATCAATTTCACTTTCTTCTTCTTTCCCTTTATTCCCATGAAAACCCACAACATATTTAGAATCTTCGAGCAAATCTCTGATGACACCTAGACGCCAACTGTTCTCCCTGTACACTGGACGGAGTCTCTGATTTTGAAGCGACGATTGATCTCAAATGGCAACGACAGTCGCACATGGGTCAAGTCCACGTACTTCCGACACATTTAGAATAAAACCTATCAGGAACCTAATTAGTGTTATTTGAACTCAAGTTACATTTAAAGTGATAAATATTTTAATCATTAAGTTAATACACAAAGTTCATTTTAACTCAATCTTTAATTGAATATATAAAATCAAGAATTTAAATAAAATTTAAATTTAAATCTATCAATGTTGATTTTATGAAATTATATCGGTGTGTTTAGGTAAAGTTGAATCAATTTCAAAAATAATATTTATTATGTAAAATAAAAAAATTTTAATTTTGAAATCAAAATATTTAGCGGTGATTTTAGTTTTATTTAAATTTTTCATGAACGTATATCCATATGTGCAAAATTTTCAAATAATCACTCAAAACAAAGTCAATTTTATCAATATTTTAAACTAATATCTAAAATCCACATTAGTAAAAGAATTCCACATATTAATAAATTAGATAATATATTTGATAACAAAAAGGGATTAATCCACATCAACTGTGAGCCTAATAAATATATATGATATATGATATTAAATGGTAATACATATTGTAACACCTCATCCCCAACCTAAACGTTAGGATCAAGCTTAGAGATTACATCAAAACATTTAAGGGAAAAACCAACCTTTAAGTATTTTACAATTTGTCATACATAAAACATTTAACCAGCTAAACCAACATGGAAATCCAAACTTACAAGCCGTAGTCCGAAATAAAACATACGTTAGTTTAAATTTAAACAAACAATAAAATAATTAGAAAAGAGAAAGACGACTGACACCGAGCCTCCTAAGTCTGTGAGTTACCTACAATTCAGTAAAAAATTGAATGAGTTTATAATTCAATGTGTGTAACTGATATATAGGCAAGATAGCAATATAGATGTAACAGTTATTGCCCAATTTCATATACAGAATCAGAAACAGATGTTATACAATATTATCATAACAGTTCAGATAAGATGTAGAACAAACCAGATACAAATGCAGAACATATCAGAATCAAATGCAGTTTCATACCCCTATCTATTAAACACCATCTCTAACCATCCCGACACACCATATAGGGTATCAAGTAACCATCCAGCCCTACACACCAATTAGTATCAGTATGACACATTTCAGAATAATTACAAACTAGTTGTTAGATTAATATGCAATGCCAAAATCAGATACAGAATTGTGGCTTAGCCACTCAATTCGGTAGATTATTAAACTGCCAACACTTTCTTCTATATACCATTCGCACCCAATGCAGATGTAGATTATAGATATCAAATATCAATGATGTACATACAGTTATCCAAGTACAATTCATAATAAGATAATACAGATTATTATCATTTAACAGTTATCGCATCAATTACACGAACAGATAGTCAATTATTCAACCTCAGAATATTGGATAGCAAGTTATACAGTTTAATTCAGATCACACGGGCCCTACGGAAGGCCTACGTTTAGTTTGAACCAACGCTTAAGGTTCTAGGGAAAATTTTAGTATTTTGGCCCACACGCCCGTGTAGATTCACACGGCCTGGCACAAGGTCATGTGACTCAAAATAGTTAGTTACATGGTCTAGCACACGCGAAGCACACGTTTGTATGACTCACAACCCTTCACATGGCTTGGATACACGCCCATATCCTTGGCCCATGTGACCCTAAATCCAAAATAGTGAGTTACACGGCATGGACACACGCCCGTGTCCCTACCCCATGTGACCCAAAATACAAATAGTGAGTTACATTACCTGGACACACACTCGTGTCCTTAGCCAATGTGGCGTCAACAACCATGTTTTCCTGCATTTGAAAATCGCAGAAAATTGGGTTTTCAGTACACACCTGATGTAGTTTCGACGTAGAAGCAACAAGAATGACTCCGAAACCTAGTAACGCACAACTAAAGACCAATTCAACAGTTAATTCGTAACAAACACTAAGATTAGCGTACAACGTAAACTTATGTCGAAAGCTTCGACAAAAACCCCGATTCGAGAAAATCACACATTACCTCATATGTAGCAATGAATTACTGAACTAACGTGTTGGAGAAACGTCTCCCGTAAGATCTTCGCCTAAAAGGAAAACCAATTGAACATTTAAACAGAGAATTCGAGTAGAAAACCATTTCGACAAAAATTAACCGAAAACAAGCGAAATCTATAGAAACGAAAAGAAATTACAATCGAATTTACACAAAAACCTTCCAATTGATGCAACAAACAAACTAGGGCCCTCAATTACAACCTACAGCAAGATTACAACAACATTCAAACGAAAGAAGAAAACAAGAAAAAGAAAGGAAAAGAAAAAGAAAAGAAAAGAGAGAAAACATCAAACTTTTTAACTAAATAAATAATAAATAAAAAACTAAAATGATTTACTCAAAAGCGTAAAAATATTTCTTCATTTCATACACTAGGACTCGAATACAAGACCAGAAGATATACAAAAGTTTAACCATTAAACCAACAGACTCACTCTTGATATAAATTCGCACAGAAATAAACTTAATTCGAACGTTTAATGATAAGGGTCAAATCAAACAAAATAACAAAATTCCCAAAAATAATATTTGAACCCCTAACCTCTAACACACAAGCAAAGTACTTAGCCAGAGATACAAAGATTTAATTATATCAGAATTTAACAAACAATACTCAAACTTTTGGGGCATTACACATATGATTACCAACTAATCGCATTGTATTAAAAAAAATCCACCTACACACATTTAGTCTCTAAAATATATAGGGTTAATTACATTAGAAGACTCTAAATTATAGTTCAGACTTAGTCCATACTTTAAACTATTCTATTTTAGTCTTCACTATTATATCAATTAGATTCTTTTTATCAACTCAGCCATTAGCTTAAACATTAAATATTTGCTCTTTTTTAAATATAAAAAAATATATATAGATAAAACTTTTAACATATCTATATGGGAAAATACTCTAGGAAGTACATAGACAAAATTAAAAAAATTTATTAGGAGAGTAAAAGTAAACTATAAATATTAAGAGCCAAAATCTAATTTTATTATTATATTAATTTACATTCTTGCAATTTTTAAGAAAACTTTAAAGCAATCCTACCAATTTGAGAGAGGCAATGCCATTGCTTACCGCCCTCTAACTCCACCGCCGAAGGAGTAGCAAGAGGCTTAGCTCTCTCAAAAATAATAAACTTATTATATTGTCCATTTAAAATTATATGATTATAAGTTAATCTAATAATAAATTTGTATTTTACTTCACTCAAAAAATTATAATTTAATTTTAGCCTCACAAACTATATGACTATATTCATCTCATAGATAGTTTGGAGCTAATGTGTTTAAAAAAGTCCTCCCTAATTTAAATGAAACTAAGTTTTAATGGTTGATGGATAATTTTTTTTTCAATGAAAGATTTATGAGAGGACTATTGATGTAATATAATATTTTAAAATTTGATTAAAAAATTTAAAATTTAAAATTAGGTAATTTAGGATGCATGGTGCAATAAAGCCAAATATATATAAATAAATATTATTTTACCCTCTAAAATATGTTGCGAATTAATAAGGAGAGCCAGGTGGCAGCGGCATAACGCTGTACAGCTGGCACCATTTTTTTTTTTAATGAAAAATCTTTGTATCTATTAAGTTAATTAAAAGGAAAGGGAAAAAAATGACGGGATCGTATCACAGAGAAAGCTAGATTAGTATACCTTTGATAGTCACACGTCACCATGCTACTAATACTGCCCATCTGGCATACTAGTCAAGTCTGCCCATCTTTACCCCCATTACACCGCTTTAACGCTCATACACACTTTGTATTTGGTTAAATATTTATTTCTTTTGTTAATTATATAGTAGAATTTAAAGGTTCCATTTTTTATATTATTCATATATTTAATCTTTATATTTTTTTATTTTTAAAAATTTAATTTCTTTATTTTTTAAATTTAAAAATATAGATTTATTTATTAATACGGTTAAAATTTATTTGTTAAAATGTTTGGTGTCAATTTAAAATTAAAAAAATATTCACTTCGTATGTATATAATAAAATGACATTGTAATAGACTTGAATTTAATAGAGAATTTTAACATCGTTAACAATTTTTAAAAATTAATGTTAACATTTTAATTGGAATAAAGTAGTTAGACTAACTAATAACATTATAAGAGTTGAGGTATGAAATTATTTTAAAATTGAAGTATAGAGATTTAATTTCAAATTTAAACAAAATATAGGGATCAAAACTGAAAATTAATTATTCTTATATAATCTAAAAAGAATAAAAGGATTAAAAATGAAATTTACCCATTATATTATTTTGTCAGAAAAAAGGAAAAGGAAACGGAATTGGATAGGAAGGCCTTAGGACTTCCTTTTATATATAATAGCGTAGTTTAGATTAGTAAAAATTATATAAAACTATTTTTAAGAAATAGAATAAATCAAATTTTGGTTGACATGTTAATTTTGAAATTTAGGAAGCCATGCGTGGGTATCTTTTAAAATTTATTTTGATTAAATAAACAAGAATATTTTTATAGTAATATTTGTTATTTTTGTAAAAATTCAAGGCATCGATTAAAATTTTTAACATGTAATATTATATACTTCGCTAATTTTTTTAATATGATATATATTTATATATTCAAAAGTGCATTTTTTAAGTTACAATAGTTCCAATAGAATCAATTATTACAAGCACTAAATAAATCTATTTTAACTAATCGAAATAAATTCAGAAAAAAAAATTTACCAAAATAGATCTCAAGAAAAAAACTTAACTCTAACTAACTAATCATAATAAATTGGGATAAATTTTAAAATTATACATGAACTTTGATTTTATGTACAATTATATACATGAACTTTAATTTAGTGCAATTATACACGTTAAACTCTAATTGCGGTTCCAATGTATACTTTAAACTTTAATTTTGATTTAATCATACACATTTAAATAAATAAATACATCAATTTATTTTTATATTGAAAAAATATAATTATTTATATATGCAATATACTAACATAAAATGATGTTATAGCAATAATTGTGTTAATAATTTATAATAATTGGATCAAATTAAAATTCCATGTATAAAATTGCACAAAATCAAAGTTCATGTATATTGTTGCACATTAACAATAGTTCATGTACAACTTTAAGATTTATCCCTAATAAATTTGGAGGAGAACCTACACATTTAATAGAATGGACTTAATCTGAAATCGTAAAACCCTTAAGACTTTAACTGTATCATTGAGCTAAAACATGTTGCCAAAATTGCATTAAATATAAATCATATTTGGTTATTTTCTCTTTCTTTTTTGATAATTATTTTTTTCCTTTAGATTTTTTTTTTGGAGTCTCAATCTCTCACTCGTTTAACTTTCTTATTTAATGGAAATGCCTACCTCTAAGATGGCTATCACCCACCTTTTTTTCTCTCTCATCAACCCTCTCTTTCTTTCTTTTCCTCATTCATTCTATGTGTCTTCTCTCTTTTCAATTGACAAGTCTATTTTGTGAGTATCTTTGCTATCTTTAGAAGTTGTGATGGATAGATAATTGTGCCTATCGTCACTGAAACTCCACCGATCACCAACAATTTCTATTGGAAAGTAGTTTAATAAGTTTTCATTTTTAGAAGTTTTTATCTGCTTTTGTAGTACATTTTTTAGTCTTGCTTTTGTTAGTGTTTTTTCAATGATTTCACAAGTCAATTTGGACCCGTGTTGTCTTAAGTTAAGATGTTTATGTCTATCAATTTTGGTAAATTTAAAAACAACAATAAAAAAAAAGTTGTCAAAACCCTTTTCTTTAATCAACTTTTTATTTTAAAAAACGAAAACGGGAGTCGCCATCAATCATTTTTAAGAGGTGTGATCAGGTCACCTTGTAATTTGATCGTTTTAATAAGAGATTTGATTTATTAAAATAATATTTTTCGGTTTAAAAAATCCAAAAAAATAGATTTGGGAGTCGGTTACACACGAGGAAGGATTAGCACCCTCGTTATGCCCAAAATTGGTACCTAATTAATTACTTGGTGTCTTCAGTGTCAAAAATTAAAAATTTGAAGAGATTTTAAAATACGGTCCTTTATTAAGACATTACTTAACTAAATTAATTTTCACGAAAAGCGGCTTATTTCAAGTTAATCAAGAAGAAATGATCATGTCCCTTAAGTTAGGACACAATGCCTTAAATCCTCGTAAACGAGAAAAAACGCTAAAATCTTATTTTTATTATTATTTTAAAATAAATATTCGACTATCTCGATTTTAGAAGGAAGCCATATTCTGTAAGTTAGGAACACGACTTTTCTAATTCCAAAATAATGAACATTTGCCTCTGTTTAAAAATCTTCCTTTTTTATGCATCGTGCGAAAAACGAACGTAACGCTTAAAACATTGTGCATTTTACTTATTTAGGCATAATATACATTGATAAATGCTTAAACTTAATGTATGATACAGTGACAGTGAAATAATATAAGATGGCCATGTGGGTAGAACATTTATATTGGAATGCATAACGTAAAAGAATAACGTAAATATAGCAATAATAAGAATATTAATTCATGGCATTAACAACAAAATAAATAAAGTAACTTAAAACAAAAAAAAAATGAAAATGAAAGTTGCTTAAATGAAAAGGAAGTATAAGTAATATCAATTTTAAATATAAAATGTAAAAGAATAATAAATAAATAAAACAAATATAAAAGGATGAAATTAATTGAAAGAAGGATTGAATTGAAATTTAAACAGAATTAAAAGTATAAATCATAATAAATTAAATAATAAAACTGAATAAGGACTAAAATTAAATGTGCGTAAAGGAGGAGGGACTAACTGGGAAATTATTCCCTATCTCAAAATGTGTCGTTCCTTAAGGGACCGAATTGAAATAAAATCAAAATCATTGGGTAAAAATTAAAAAACAAAAAAGGACTGGATTAAAAAATAATTAAAAAGTAGAAGGACTAAATGTGCAATTAGACCACCCGTTAAAAAACACCGGATCCTTGCCAAGGTCGGGTTAAGTTAGTGGGTCAGTTTTCAAAACGATGTCGTTTTGGGGTTTATGGACCCAAACCAAAATGACGCCATTTTGATATGCCTATATAAGTTAATTTTTCAAAAAAAATCATTTCCCCCTTTTTTTTTAAAAAAAATTCCTTTACCCCTTATTTTTCTCTGAAAATTTTTTAGGCTAGCCATGGGAGCTGCCGTTGCCCCACAACGACAGCCATCGATCGTCAGCGACGGCTCCACCATTTGCAGTGGCCGGAAAAAAAAACCCTTTTTGGTCATTTTATCTCCCCCAATCCAGATCGGAAGCTTAAATCTCCAAAAAAGAAAAACTACCAAAATACTAAAAAGACTAAAAAAACTTTTTGGTTCTTCATGCTCTCCTCTCTGACGTGGTCCTCCGATGATGGCAAATAAAAAACTTCCCTTTTTCTTTTTGTTTTATGTTTTTTTATATATATAAAAAATGATTCGAAAAAAATAAAAAATAAAAAATCAATTACCTTCGAAATCTTATGTTCTGTTGTTTTAAATTTTGATTGCTTTTTTGGTATTTTCTCTCTTTTCTTGATAGATTTTTTTTTTCAAAAAAAGTCCTCCTTTTTACAATTAGTTCAATGGCTTTTATAGTCAATTACAACATTATTTTTATATTTTTCTACAGTTCTTGTTGCGTGTTTGTTCTTCTTTGCAAAGGTGGTTGAGGAGCGACAAAGCAGTTTGTGGCGGCAGGCTAGGGTGTAGCAGCGGCTGTGCAACGGCACTTAGGGGCTAGGGTTCCTGTTCTTTTTTTTTTGCTGAAAATTTTTAGGTTATAGGCCATTTAAGCCATTAGGGTTTTCTGATTATTTTGGGCCATTTGGGCCTCTCTTTTTTGTAATTGGACTGGGAATGTTAATTTTTATTTTTATTTTTATTTTTTTGGTTGTTGTTTAAGACCCGAGAAAAATTGGGCTCTTACAGCTGCCCCTCTTTGCTCGTTGTTGTGTAATGAGAATAGAGCAAAGGCTTTTAAGAAGGACCAATTTTGTCCGATCTTGCCGAATCTCGACCTTTTTGGTGCTCCTCTTTTTCAAGTAACTTCATTCTAACCCACTGCAACTTCAGAGATATATGATTTGTTACTTCAATCTACTCCACTATAACTTTAGGGAGATAAGACTTGTAGCTTCAATCTATTCCATTGCAACTTCAAGAAGATAATATTTGTGACTTGATTTAATCTGACCTACTCCAACTTCCGAGACATAGGATTTGTCGCTTTAATCTACTCCACTGCAACTTCAAGGAGATGAGATTTGTAACTTCAATCTACTCCACTACAACTTCAAGGAGATAAGATTCGTAACTTAAATCTGCTCCACTACGACTTCAGGGAGATAAGGTTTGTAGCTTTAATATGCTCCACTGCAACTTTAGAGAGATAAGATTTGTAGCTTTAATCTACTCTACTGCAACTTTAGAGAGATAAGATTTGCTATTTTCAATCTGCTCCACTGTAACTTCAGGGAGATAAGATTTGTGGCTTTAATCTGCTATACTGCAACTTTAGAGAGATAAGATTCACTATCTTTAATCTGCTCCACTACAACTTCAAGGAGATAAGATTTGTGGTTTCACTGATCTATTACACCGTTTTCTAGGGAACATGACCTGTAGAATCTATTTCATGAGTCTATATTTATTCCAAGCGATTAGAATATTATGATCAGAATGAATCAAATACTCCTAACTAGATATGTATGAATGATATTTGCATGAATGCAGAATGTCATCTTTCGAGAATGATCCTTTTTTAATGCTTAGGTTGACATTGCTCGTTGTTCATCAAGGTTCTATCATTGACGCATTACCATGCCTTCTTGTTTAGTTGGTATATTTGTTAGAAAACCCGAAAAAATAATCACAATTTAAACTATTAGTTCCCAAACATTTCCAACCCTTAGATTTGGTTAATTCTGACTATTGGTCCTGCTTTAAGTCCTTGTATTATTTAGAAACTTTTCAAAGTAATATGCAAAAATCATTTTTACTTGAATATTATTAGTCCATCAATCGTTATTTCGATGAAAAATGTTTGAAAAAGATTGTAAAAATGGACAAGATTGAAGTTTATTGGGAGCAGAGCTCGAAATGAATAGATTAATCAAATATAGCAAACGTTGCTAAAAATACAAAATGAGTAAGATGAAAATAGGTGCCCCAGATATCGTAGCATGAGCTTATTTGCACAAAACTTCTTGAAGACCATTTTGGGTTTGATATGTGTCTAAGAGATCTAGAGTACTTTTCAAGATGTAAATTTTCTCTTCATTGTTATTTCTGAGAGGACAAGACTACCACATGCCCTATTTTTTATCAAAATTTGAGTTGTCTTTTCCTGAGTTTTCAACTCAAAACCCCTTTGCGAGTTTTCGCCTTGGGTTCTCCTTTTTTTTTAGGTGAAGTATTTCTTGACTGAATCTGAAGTTATTGGATTAGGCAAGCTTTTGTCATCCATCTCGATCTGAATCAGCACTCCTTTTGAAAAGACATTCTTTACCATATAAGGTCCTCCCTAGTTTGGTATCCATTTTCCTTTGAAGTCTTTTTGTATGGGAAGGATCTTTTTCAATACTAGGTCCCCCTCATGGAATTCTCTGGGGCGAACCTTTTTGTCATAAGCTCAAATCATTCGTTTTTGGTACATTTGAGATGGATAGCCTTCAACCTCTTCTCTTCAATCAAGTTCAGCTGATCATATCAAGAGTGGATCCATTCTGCTTCATCTAACTTAAACTTTGACAAAACTCGGAGAGAAGGAATCTCGACTTCAATGGGCAAAATCGCCTCTATTCCATAAACCAATTAGAAAGGCATTGCCTCGGTGGAGGTTCTGACAGACGTTCGATAAGCATAGAGGGAAATGGTAACTTCTCATACCAATCTTTATAAGTCTTAGTCATTTTCCCCACGATCTTTTTAATGTTCTTATTGGTTGCCTCTATTGCACCATTCATTTTTAGGTTGTATGGTGACGAGTTGTGGTGTTTGATCTTGAATTGACTACATACATTGCTATTTTGTTGTTGTTTAAGTTTAATGCATTATTAGATATAATCATTTCTAGCATCCTATATCGACATATGATCTCTTTCTTCAAGAATTTGCTGACTGCTAACTTCATGACATTGGCGTAAGAAGTGACCTCTACCCACTTGGTGAGGTTATCAATTACTACGAAGATGAATCGATACCCATTGGAAGCTTTTGGCGAGATCAGTCTAATGGCATCCATGCCCTACATAAATAAAGGCCATAGACAAGTCATAACATGAAGAGATGAAGAAGGCACATGAATTTTGTCTCCATAAATTTGGCACTTATAGCATCTCTTGGCATAACTGATATAATCTCCTTCCATGGTGGACTAATAATACCTGAATCTCATGATTTTCCTAACCATCATAAAACCATTAGCATGTGTTCCGCAGACACCCTCATAGACTTCTTCTAAGATTTTCTTAACCTCAACAGCGTCCATACATCTTAGTAGCATCTATTTTTTTTTTGTATAGGATCTCCTCATCTAAGACATAGTCATTAACTAGTCTTCTCAACGTCCTTTTATCATTCTCGGTTGCTTGATCGGGGTATTCACGGTTCTTCTTATATCGCAGTATATCGTGGTACCAAGGGTGATCGTCCTTTTCTTCTTCTTTGATTTTGTAACAATGAGTCGGAGCCTCATAAATACTCATTTGGATAGGTTTTACATCTTCTTGTTTGTTCACTTTGATCATGGAAGCTAAAGTAGCCAAGGCATCAGCCATCTAATTTTCATCTCGCGAGAGGTAGCAAGAAGTAATATCATCAAACTCCTCAATTAACTCCTGAACCAGCCTGCGATAATTTATCAGTTTGGGGTCTCTCGTCTCCCATTCACCTTTGAGTTGATAGATCACTAGTGTAGAATCCCTATATACCTCTATTACTTTGATCTTATGTTCTATGGTTGCACGGATACCCATGTAGCATGCTTCATATTCTGCCATATTGTTCGTGCAATCAAAATCCAATTTACAAGTAAAGGGATAATGATCTCTATTTGGGGATACTAGGACTATCCCAATTCTGTTACCTACAGTGCTTGAAGCTCTGTCAAAATTTAGCTTCCAATGATATTCTTCTTGAGCTCCTTCTTCAGTAGTTGTAACATAAAGCAAATCTTCATTTGAAAAATTGAAGTTTAGAGGCTTGTAATCTTCTAGAGCTCTACTGGCTAGAAAATTTGCTACTGCACTCCCTTTTACTGCCTTCTGGTTCACATAGACTATATCAAATTCAGAAAACAAAATTTTCCACTGGTTTATTCTTCCATTTAAAGCAGTCGACTCCATCATGTACTTTAAAGGGTCTATTTTTTAGATAAGCGAAGTTGTATGGTACAGCATGTACTGTCTTAGTCTCCGGGTTGTCCGAATCAAGGCGCAACACAACTTCTCAATTGGCGAATATCTTGTCTGACACTCAGTGGACTTCTTACTAAGGTAGTATATTGCTCTTTCTTTCCTTCTTGACTTATCGTGTTGACCAAGCACGCATACCATAAAATTATCAAATACTGCCAAATACAGTATCAGTGGTTTATCTAGACTACGTGGTATCAGTATTGGGGCATGGAACAAGTAATGTTTAACCTTGTCAAAAGTTTTCTGGTAATCCTCGTACCATACACCTGGATTGTGTTTCTTAAGGAGACAGAATATGGGGTCGCATTTCTCGATTAATTGTGAAATGATCCGAGCGATGTAATTTAATCTCTTTAAGAAACTCCGGACCTCCTTTTGAGTGCACGGCGGAGGTAACTCCTGTATAGCTTTAACCATGTCTAGGTCTATCTCGATCTTTTTTTTGCTGACAATAATTTTTCCGACCTAGCTCGAAAGGTACATTTTGCTGGGTTGAGCTTTAACTGAAATTTCATCAACCTCAGGAATAGTTTCTTCAAGACTTGTATATAATCTTCTTCTGTTCAAGATTTTTTGATCATGTCATCAACATAAACCTCGATTTTTTTGTGCATCATATTATGAAACAGGGTTACCATGGCTCTTTGATACATTACTTCGGCATTTTTCAGTATGAATGGCATCACTTTATAAAAAAAATTCCCCACACGGTTATGAATGTAGTCTTTTCCATTTATTTAGGATGTATCTTAATCTAGTTGTATCTGGAGAAACCATCCATGAAGAAGAACAGTGAATAACCTATCGTGTTGTCTACTAAGGTGTCGATGTTTGGCAACGAGGATTTATCTTTCGAGCTAGCTTTGTTTAAATCTCTATAGTCTACACACATTCGTACTTTCCCATCTTTCTTAGGGACGGGGACTATATTGGCTACCCACTCTGAGTATTAAATCACTTGTAGGAAACCAACGTCAAATTGCTTCTTGACTTCTTCTTTTATTTTTAGCAGGACGTCAAGCCTCATCCTTCAGAGTTTCTGTTGAACTGATTTGCATTTTTCCTTTATGGGAAGCCGGTGTACCACGGTATCAATACTTAAACCAAACATGTCTTGATACGACCATGTGAAGACATCATTAAATTCTTAAAGTAATTCAATGATGTCTCGCTTTGTCTCTGCGGTGATGTAAACTCCGATCTTAACCTCTTTCTTTTCTTATCTGTCTTTTAAGTTCACAATTTCTACTGACTCTTTGTGAGGTAGAATATATTTCTCTTCTTATTCTACCATCCTCAACAAATCAGGAGATAGGTTACAATTTCGCTCATCTTCAAAGTCCTGAGGTTCCTCTAGACACATATCATACTCAAAAAGAGATTCTGAATCAGTGCAGCGTCACTTATATCATTGATATCTAGAGACCTATTATAGGAATAAAGGAAGACCCAAAGAATAAATAAATCTAAGAATAATTTTCTGTATGGTATGAGTATGAATGAAATGGAAAGAACAAAAGAATGTTTGCCAAAATGAGACACAAAGATGCATTTTATTGAAATAAAGATAATAGACATATGCTTTTTTCACAAAAGGATTATTATTGTTCCGAGGCTTAGAACAATAAGTGTGTTTTAAACATTAATCTGAATTAGTTCTAAAAATTACAAGGATCTCTTCCGTAATCCAATTGTTCAGAACACTTCTGGGGATATAAGGTTAAATGCCTGACAGGTTTTCCCTAATTCCTTCTTCGGATATTGCATTGATGCTCAATTTTCCCAACATTCCTTTTAGGCTTTCTTCTTCTGACATCCTTCGTTCAGGGTAAATGGTTTCTCCTAACACGAACGTTTTAGATATATGAAGAGAGGTCACCGGTTCCCATTTGACCTCTACCTCACTCAGTCGCGTTCTTCTTCTTTCTTGTTTCTTCTCCAACTCCTTTTTCCTTTGCCTCACATCTGGATTGTATCTTAAGTCAAAGCGGTCTCGTTTGTGTATCAGTATTGATGCCTCGACCCTTTCTTGTAAGTATTTTTTGAGTTCTTTTCCAGGTAAGGCTCTTTTCCCAACCTTCAACTGCAAACCCATCCTCGTAGTTTTGGATATCTTAGGTACCGGGATCTTGCTTCCTTCAACAATGAAAGCTACATTAACAAATTTCAGTGATCGAAAAGAACATTCTATTTCCTCATCATTCGCTCTTATGTATGGTGTGTCACTAGTTACAGATGCAATGATATCCTCTTCAGCGTTTATCGTCACTAGTCGGCCCTCCGTTACCAACTTCAGTTTTTGGTATAGTGACGACGGCACTACCCTAACCAAGTGAATTCAAGGTTTACCCAACAAGCAATTATAAGAGGGCTTGATATCCATCATCAAAAAATCTACCTCATATGTGCTCAGACCAATTAAGAGAGATATTTCAATCCTTCCCATCACCCTCCTTTTTGTACCATCGAATACTCTCACTATTTTTTGACACGTCTTCATGTGAGAGCTATCCACTGGTAATTTGTTCAATAAGGATAGAGGCAAGACGTTTAGTACAGATCCATTGTCGATTAACACCCCTGGCAATTTATATCATTTGCAGCGAATAGTGATATGTAGGGCCTTCCTGGATCCCATGCCCCCCGAAAGTATTTCATCATCATTGAAAAGGATGAAGTTGTCGGTACTTATATTGTTAACAGGCAGTCTAACTTGTTCACAGAGATATCATTAGCAATATAAGTTTCATTCAGTACTTTTATCAACACGCTACGATGTGTCTCTGAACTCAAGAGCAAAGCTAGTACTGATATGCAAGCTGGTTGTTTGTGTAGCTATTCTACAACACTATACTCACTATGCTTCAAGAACTTTAGGAATTTTTTAGCCTCGTTCTCATTTACTGGCTCGTTAACAGGTGATTCAAGTCTAACCGTCTTTTCTTTCTTATGCTCAAGTGCCAGGGTTTTTCCTTTAACAAGTTTAGTTCTTGTAGGTGCAAGGTCATAGCACCTCCTACTGTGCGTATAGAAACTGGTATCCTGACCCTCTTTTCAAGTGCCAACCGAATTTTCCTCTCCTGAGATCATCACGTTGCAATTATAATTTCATGGAACCCTTTTGCTATCCTTATAGGGAAAAGCCACAGGTTTTTAAATTATGACTCTCAGTGTAGCTTGTGTTCCTGCTTCATAATTTCTCGGTCGTGAAATAATAACCACCAGGTGATTGACCTTGTCAACCTTCTCTGTTGATTCTTCCTCTGAGGTGTAGATGTCTCTTCCTTCCTAACCTTTGACATCTTCAAAGAATTCCAACTCTTTGTTATCCATCAGACTTTGTACCAAAGCTCTAAATTCAGTACACTCTTGGATTTCATGACCTTCTTTAGCGTGGAACTCACAGTAGCTCCTCATTCCCTTGAGTACCTCCTTCGAATCTTGAATGATTAATATCATGTTTATCATTTCTTGCCAGACCCATTTTAATGGGATTTTTACTTCTGCCACATCAGTTTTGGTCCTCTTTCCTTCACTCTCAATTATTGTGTTTACCCTTTGGTCTGAATAATGGGGTAATGGATTTCCTACCACATTAGGTTCTGATGGATCATCAAACCTTACGATCTCCATCATGAAGAACCTTTCAATCAGCTTTTTGAATGCAGTGCAGTTCTTAATTGAGTGTCCTATTATTCTTGCGTGGTACTTACATTGAGCATTCGCATCATACCATTTTGTGAACGGAGGTTGCATGGGTTTCAAGTAAAATGGGGATACCACATGTGCATTCTGATATAACTCCCTATATGTCATCGGGATGGGTGTGAACTGGAGTTTTTCTGTGTTTGGTCTTGAGTTAGATTTTTACCTTGATAGACCTTAATGACTGGTTGTTACGGTCATTGGTTGGCCTACAGTGACTAGTTTTGGATAACCTTTATTATACATAATTGCATTATCCACTTCATTTTCTTTCTTTCTTAGGGCTGATCTTTTGGCTTTTTCTCCCGCGTCTATTTTTCCACTCCTTACTGCATTTTTAATCATCTCTCCGGACATTACTATATCTGAGAAACTCTTGGTAGCACTTCCCAACATATGGTTAATGAATGGGGCTTTTAGAGTGTTTATGAAAAGTATTATCGTTTCCTTCTCCAAAAGAGGTGGTTGGACTTATGTTGCCACCTCTCTTCATCTTTGAGCATACTGCCTGAAGCTTTCACTTGGCTTTTTTTTTCCATGTTTTGCAGCGTAATTTTGTCAGTTGTCATGTCAATCATATGGCTGTATTGTTTCATGAAATTTTGTGGCAAGTTTTTTCATGAGCTGATTTTGGCACGGCTTAGCTGGTTGTATCATTTGGCAGCCAATCTGGCCAAACTATCCTGGAAGTAGTGGATTAACAATTGGTCGTTATTAGTGTATCCCGTCATTCTTCGACAGAACATTGTGATATGGCCTTTAGGAAAACTAGTCCCGTTGTATTTTTCGAATTCTAGAGTTTTGAATTTTGGTGGGAGCACTAGATTTGGGACTAAGCTCAGCTCCTTAGCATCAACCCTGCATAGGTAGTCGGCACTCTCTATAACTGTTTTAGCAATTCTACTCTTGCTTTATCCATTTCTGCCATGTCATCCAAATCTAGAATGATAGGGTTGGTCGGATTATCTCTGGGATTAGAACTTGAACCCGTAAAGCAATTCACTAATGCTAAAGTACCGGCTTGATATTGTTGAGGTCTTATGGTAATGGGTACCCTTTATGGATATGTATCTAGTTGGGCTTGGACATTCACTAGGGTAAGGTGTGGGGTTACATAGGGTTTTCATTATCATCTCTAAGTTATTCATAGTACTTTTCCCTTTTTCAGTCCCTCCAGCCAGTAACTGGGTCAATCGACTTATCATGCTTCGTTGGGACTGTTGTATTTGATCCCTCATGTCTTGTTGTACTTTAGCTAATTGTTCCTGTAGCTGCGCTTGCAACTGATCTTACATGTCTTTCTAAATTCGTTCTAATCTTTCTAACCTTTGATCCATAGCTCTAGTTTTATCACGGGTATGGTAACGACATTCAGTTGGCAAATTCTTGTTGGTTTCTAAGGTAACTGTCATGATTTTGATTAATTAGGATCTTTTTATGAAACTTAATGCATATGATGAAATGTAATGCTGATGAATGAAAAATAAATGCAAAAAGAGATGTTGATTCTGATTCAATTCTATTAGAATAACTTTACCAGAAAATGAATCTCTTTACATAAAACGGATACATTTTACATATACGGTCTTACCGTAATATTCAAAGCCTTGACTTTCCTAAGAAGCCAAGCTAGTTCTCGGCCTCGATTTGATTCTGATTTGTATTTTAAGCTTAGCATGTCGGCTTGAACTGTTAGGGTTTGCAAATGGTCGAGTACTTCCTATACTTGAGTCACAGCTTCACCCATGATGTAATCTCTATCTCTAATCTAACCTTGAGAGCGTTGGAATTGTTATTTCCAGTGTTCATTGTTCATTTCAATAAGTTCAAGTCGAAGTTCACAATTTTACAGTGCAGTCTCGAACTCTTCTATCTTTCTTTTCAACTCTTCAATCTTATTTAGGCTTCCTTTCAATTCAATTACGGAGTTGCGACTACGACATTGACACAGTGACCTTTCTAATTTTGGTACCTAGGTTCTTAATCCAACCTTTTCATTTTGGCTTTCTAACAAATCCCTTTCTAAAGCATCTTCTCGAACTCGAGCATCTTGAAATTTCCTTTCCCACTGATCAGCTCTAATATTTTCTTCTTTGATCTCTTGTCGCCATTGCTCCGATGTTTTACCCAATCTGACAGTCCTTATCGACAAGTGCGGCTTCTTATAATTTGTTTTTAGACTGTTTACGTCTTCCTCAGACTTATTCTTTCTTTTTCTCATTTTCCTAGCTTCTAAATTCTGAATGTCGACGTCTGCACCTTTTCCTCTGCCAACCATTCTATCTTTTTCTCCAGCTCCAAACTCCTCTTTTCAAAGTCTTGCTTTATGATGTCTAACTCAGACGAGATTACTTGTAAGTGTTCTTATATTGGCCGAGTGTTTTCTTGACTTGACATAGGGATATTATCATTGACTCTTTTACTCAACCACCAATCATACTCAAGGGTTGTAATGGGATTAGCAACAAATCTTTTCATTCTGTAGGCTTGGTTCCAAGCGTTCGATATTTCATAAATTTTCTTCTTGTAATTATCACCATTGTATGCAAACTCACACTGAGCCAATCTTTGTGTTGCCGGTATGAACTGCCTCGACCTATACTATTTCAATACAAGTAGAGGGGCATATCGAATAGCCCCCATATCCCGAGTAGAGGGACCTAGTTGAAGTCTCCACATCGGTACAAAATTTCATCAGGGATCATCTAAGGGGCCCTCTATTCAATGTCTTTGTCTTGCAGACCTTGGAGAATTGCCATCCACTTTTCTTTAGAAATGTTGTCTCTCATTGGCGTAGCCACGAACTCTTTCAACGGAGAGTAGTTCTCATAGAATACTTGATAAGATACATTTTCTACCTTCCAAAAGTGGTTGTGAAACCAGGCTAGCAATAGTTGTGCACACCCGATAAACCTTTCTTCACCCGCTCTTCGGCATGCACTGAAGGATCTAAAAGTTTCAGCCAAAATTGTTGAGACGGACGTGACCCTATTGTCAAACTGATCAAATAAATATAAAACTATATCATTTATGTTCCATAGTGATTTAGGGAAAATAACCAACCCGTAAATACTCAAAGCGAAGACATTGACCCTTTTCTTCGTATCCAGTTATGTTAAGATCAAATCTTACAAACTTTTCCAAGGGATACATTTACTATCTTCCTTTTGTTTAATCCAGGTCGCGCCCATTGCTCACTTATCCCCGTTATGCTCATTAGCCTATTTAAGAAAGTAGGGATGTTGGCGGCTCTAGAATAAGCTTTGTCGGCTTGGATCTTTAGGCAACGGAGTAGAGTTGTGTACTCTTCTACGGTGGGCACCAAATCTTCCTGTCCAAAAGTAAAGCAGCTATAAGTGGGATTTCAATACTGGGCACGAGCTCTGAATAAAGGATTTTCTAATTTGACATCGAGTAGATAAGGTAAGTCACCATAGTTAAAGTAGAATAACTATTTAGTTTCGTCATCCCATTGGTCCCATACCTCTTTTAACTCTTGGAGATTATTTTGAGTCACACTGATGTGACTAAAATCCCATAATTCTGACACGTACCCTTCCGTCAGGCTATCACCCTTCTCTTGTTGTGTCTTCTCAGACCATATCTGGACGGCCGTATTGTCTTCCACTTTATCAAGAAATCCCTTTTCCATGACAAGCTTTCTTTTTAGCAGCTGAACGTAAATCAACACCCTTTTCTATAATGAAAATGCAATGCAATCACAACCTAAATAAAACGAAACAAGTAAGTACATTTCATATAAATCTAGAATTCAAAGCAAGAAATAATAAATAAAACACCTAATCAGGTGACCACTAGAGGTTCGGTATGGTTCTACCTAGGGTAGGCTCTTAGGGCTCATTATATACGGTTCAGTGCTAAAGTAAAGGTATCTGAACTGACAGATTCCTCGATCCTCACCCATTATAGGCTCATACAAACTGAGTTCAGTTCAGAGGAATACATTTCCTTATGGCTATACGGAGATGAAAATCTCACGAAGACATAGGTACGAATGTATCCTGAAAGTGATCCACTATCCTATACGGAGGTGAACACCTCACAAAGGAATAGTTTCTCACTCCCACTTAAGAAGGACAATATCGAACGGTTATGCAATGCAATATACAGAGATATACCAAGAGATTCGAACCAATAAAGCAAACATATTATTATATAACAAAATGATGAAGACCACAAAAATGAAGGATGAAATGCAATGAAAGGACCGTAAATTTAAACCAAATTAACAATTTTTGACAAAAAGACCAAAAGTAATCAACTTGCGGCTTGACTCTCTTATTTAGTCCTAGTGGAGTTGCCAAGCTGTCGAAACCCTTTTTTTTAATCGACTTTTTATTTTAAAAAGCGAAAACAAGAGTCACCGCCAATCATTTTTAAGAGGTGTGATCGGGTCACCTCATAATTTGATCGTTTTAATAAGAGGTTTGATTTATTAAAACAATATTTTTAGGTTTACAAAAATCTAAAAAATAGGTTCGGGAGTCGATTACGCACGAGGAAAGATTAGCACCCTCGTTACATCTAAAATTGGTACCTAATTAATTACTTGATGTCTTCAATGTCGAAAATTAAAAATTTGAAGAGATTTTAAAATACGATCCTTTATTGAGACATTACTCAACTAAATTAATTTTCACGAAAAGAGGCTTATTTCAAGTTAATCGAGAAGAAATGATCATGTCCCATAAGTTAGGACACAATGCCTTAAATCCTCGTAGACGAGAACAAATGCTAAAATCTTTTATTTATTTATTTTAAAATAGATATTCGACTACTTGGTTTTAGAAGAAAGCCATATTCCGTAAGTTAGGAACACGACTTTTCTAATTCCAAAATAATAAACATTTGCCTCGGTTTAAAAATCTTCCTTTTTTATGCATCGTGCGAAAAATGAACGTAACGCTTAAAACAATATGCATTTTACTTATTCAGGCATAATATACATGGATAAATGCTTAAACTTAATGTATGATACAGTGACAGCGAAATAATATAAGACGGCCATGTGGGTAGAACATTTATATTGGAATGCATAACGTAAAAGAATAATGTAAATATAGCAATAATAAGAATATTAATTCATGGCATTAACAACAAAATAAATAAAATAACTTAAAACAAAAAATGAAAATGAAAGCTGCTTAAATGAAAAGGAAGTATAAGTAATATCAAATTTAAATATAAAAAGTAAAAGAATAAAAAATAAATAGATCATATTAAATTTAGGTATTTAAAAAATAAAAGAATAATAAATAAATAAATAAAACAAATATAAAATGATGAAATTAATTGAATGAAGGACTGAATTGAAATTTAAACGGAGTTAAAGATATAAATCACAATAAATTAAATAGTAAAACCGAATAAGGACTAAAATTAAATGCGCATAAAGGAGGAGGGACTAACTGGGAAATTATTCCCTATCCCAAAACGCGTTGTTCCTTAAGGGGATAAATTGAAATAAAATCCAAAATCATAGGGTAAAAATTTAAAAACAAAAAACGGAATAGATTGAAAAATAATTGAAAAGTAGAAGGACTAAAGGCGCAATTAGACCACCCATTAAAAAATACATGGATCCTTGCCAGGGTCAGGTCAGGTCAGGTCGGGTTGGCGGGTCAGTCTTCAAAACGACACCATTTTCGGGTTTATGGACTTAGGCCAAAACGACGTCGTTTTGATTTGCCCATATAAGTTAATTTTTTTTTTAAAAAAAAATCATTTCCCATTTTGTTTTTTAAAAAAACTCCTTTACCCCTTTTTTTCTCTAAAAATTTTTTGGGCCAGCCATGGGAGCCACTGTTGCTCCGCTGTGACGACCACCAGTCACCGGCGATGGCTCCATTGTTTGCGATGGCCGAAAAAATAAAAAAAAAAACCCTTCTTGGTCGTTTTATCTTCCCCAACCCAGATTGGAAGCCAAAGTCTCTAAAAAAAACCACCAAAATGCCAAAAAGACTAAAAAAACTTTTCGGTTCCTCACTCTTTCCTCTCCAATGAGGTTCTCCGGCGACGGCAGGTAAAAACCTTCCCTTTTTCTTTTTGTTTTATTTTTTTTATATATATAAAAATTGATTCGAAAAAAATACAAAAGAAAAAAAATCAATTACTTTCGAAATCTTATGTTCTGTTGTTTTAAATTTTGATTGCTTTTTTGGTATTTTCTCTCTTTTTTTTGATAGATTTTTTTATTTAAAAAAATCCTCATTTTTCACAATCAGTTCAATGGCTTTTATAGCCGATTACAACATTATTTTTTCTATTTTTCTACTGTTCTTGTTGCGTGTTTATTCTTCTTTGCAGGGGTTGTTAAAGAGCGGCAGAGCAGTTGGTGGCGGCAAGTTAAGGTGCGGCGGCGGCTAGGTAGGATACGGCGACACTAAGGGACTAGGGTTTCTATTCCTTTTTTTTTTTGGCTAAAAATTGTTTAAGTTATGGGCAATTTAAGCCATTAGGGTTTTCTGATTATTTTGGACCATTTGGGCCTTTTTTTTTTTTGTAATTGAATTGGGATTGTTAATTTTTTATTTTTATTTTTTTGGTTATTGTTTAAGGCTCGGGCAAAATTGGACCCTTACAATAGTTGTTTCAATTATAAGATTAAATATTGTAACAATAACGAATTAGTGTGGGTTTAAATGTGAACATAGTACTAGTGAAGAATATAATGAGAAAAATAAATAAACCCTAGCATTTGGCTTATTGATTAAGAATGTTCAACATATTCTCAGAGTCATGGGATTGATCCTTACATTGTACATGTACGGTAGTTTAATGTCAAAAAAGAAAATTTTAAATCTTTTTATAAAGATTTTAAAATTTTAATTCAAGCCTGTTTGATAACCAATTGAAATTTTTTTTAAATAAGCTGAAAATTAATAATTTCAATGATTTAATTTTTAAGCATGTTTGATAACCCAAAATAAAAACTAAAAGGTAGAATTTTTCAATGAAAATGTAAGGAAAATGATAAGTAGATAAGGAGCTACTTATCCCTTAATATAATTTTTTTTTCATTTGTTTCTTATTTAATATATTTATTTTAACATTATTCTCTAAATACTTTTCATTTAAAATCTTAAAAAATATATTTATCAAACAATTTAATCATATTCCGTACTTAATTTTAATAAATATATCAAACATATTTCATAACCTAAATTCAATACTTAATTTTTAAACATTTAATTTTCAGTACTTAATATTTCAGTTTATCAAACAACACTTAATATAAAACTTTCAATAAAAAATATTGAATAGAAGAATCCTTTAATGTTGAAAATGTTAAGTTGATTAAAAATTATATTGGAAATAAGTGATTTTTTAATGAACAAAAATATAAATTTTTTTGTTAAAAATAAAATATTGAAATGATTATATTTAACTTTTATCCAAAACTATCTAAAATAATATAAAATTTAATATTCTTATAAGATTAAAAATATCAACAAATGGTTGGGTGTAATGGTAAGACACATTGCACTCCCAAAGGGAGGATCCAGGTTTGAGCCTTGAAGACCCTGTTATTGAGAGAGGCAGCCACAAACTTTGAACATGAATTATAAAATAGATATAAAGAATATAAAAAATTATAAAAAAAATAATTTTCAAAAACCAAAATCTACTTCCATACTTAATTTTTATTTATATACCAAGTGATATAAAATTAGTTTTTATAAAATTCAGTACAAAAATTTAACATTTAAATTTTCGATAGTTAATTTTTCTGTTTATTAAATAAAACTTAAGTTTTAACTTGTATCCAAATAAGCTTTGTAATGTTTAGTTTATATCTTAATAAAGTTATAATAAAATTTATTCTTTTCATTTGAATTAAAAGCTTATTTAGATTATTTTTAGAATAAAAATTTATTCAGATACACATAAAAGAATGATGTTATTTGATAAATTAAAAAATTAAGTGTTGAATTTTCAATACTGAATTAAATGAACGATGTTATTTGATAAATTTTTAAAAAAATTAAGTGTTAAAATTTCACTTTTGGATTTTTATAAGTAGTGAAGTTATATTAAAAAGTTGTTTGGTGTATATTAATAAAAGTAACTATTGAATGTCGTTATATTGTTAAAATTAATCTTATTTTTTTATAATTATTTATTTTTTAAATTCAATCTTATTAATATTATTATATATTATATATATTTTTCATAAAAATAAAATATAATAATGTGGATATTAATTAAAAAAAATGAATAGAATTATCAAAAACATATAATATTTTAGCATTTTCAATAAAGGAGGGGATAACGTTTTGATTAATGTTTTGTCGTCGAAAATGAAAAATGCATTTCATTCTCAACTGGCTACTCTCATTACCATTTTTATTAATTATTATATATGTAGCTGCATGATGATAATCTTTAATACAATAATTAATTATTAGTTCACCAATAAAAATACTTGAAAGTGCTTGACGTGTATGTATTCTACTATTTCTCATTAATCAATCATGCAAAACTTAGGATAATGTAAATCAATTATTTGATAAGCATACGAAAATGATATTAAAGAGCAAGCTATGATTATTATTATTATTATTATTATTATTATTATTATTATTATTATTATTATAGTTTTCTTGTTGGCAATTGCGCTTGTAAATGTTGATAAATGTGTTGCTTTTTCATAGGTTTAGGGAAATTGGAATTCACTCCAAAACTATTTATGTGATGTTATCTTGCTAATGGTGCAAAATTAATTTTAAAATTGATTTTTTTAATATTTAGAGTATTTGTTTTTTAAAAAATTAATATATAAAAACTTTTTTTCAATAAAGAATTAACAACACTAAGCAATTCTAATTAATTAAGCCATCATATGTAATTTATTCATAAATTTAAAAGCAATGAAATCGTAATTAAAATTAAACCATGGGAGATTGGAAAACTCCACACACACATATCATTGTCTCTATGCATTTTTTTTTTCTTCTGATTTGTTCCAATCCCAAAAATAATGAAAAATCACGTCATTTGATGGTTCATAAAATAAGTACTTGAAAGCTATATATATAGTCTCGCTTTCTTAGTTTTAGGGTTTATTTTATTTTCAACGTAGGTAGGCTGCTGGTAATACTTAGATATATAGATGAATTATATGTTTCTTCTTTCTTTTAAAAATATAATAAACATACTATTTGATATCCAACATGGACGAATTCACTTCAACCAATAGATTTACTGTTAAAATTCTAAATTTAAAATTATCGAATCTTCCGTTTAAATATGAACAACCAAAGAATAAAGTGTTGTGATGAATCTAAAATGGTATCAAGGTTGTAGTATTGACCAACTTTGGAGAGGATTGGATTCCAATACATTGGTGTAAAACAATTAATTGAAGGAAGGTTTGGCATTAAAGCAAACACACTGGTCCGTACACCACGTCTTTGTATAGGGTTTTCAAATAGCTGCCAAAGCCTTAAGTAAGACCACGTACCCCCAAAAATCAGAAGCATGAATCGAGACAAAAGGAAGGGCAGAGATCAGCTAAGTAAAAGTACATTCGTCGGCTCTTATTTGAATAACATATGCTTTTTTATTTATTGTGATTTATTCTCCTTTTAAAAAATCCAAGTAGTAATAATCGTGACAAAACTATTTGTTTTACCACCCTATGTGACTCTAAAACAAATCATAATTGTAGTAAGTTCATTTTTGGAATTCTAATTTGAGTCAATTTTTTTAATTTTAAAATATTTTAATCGAACCCTCAAATTAAAATGTCCTTTCAATTAAGTCCTTTGACTTGAGTTTTTTTATTTATTTAAAAAAACACATTTGGATTAATAAATATCTATTTAAATGTGAAATACAAGTTAATATTTAACAACAGAATTAATAACTAGACTGATAGAAAGACTTAATTTGAACTATAATGTAAATTGGGGTTCAATAAAAAGATTTTGAAGTTGATAGAGTAAATTAAAATTTAATGATGAAAGTACCGCAAAGTCCCTCTATTATAGGAATTGAATAAAATAAGGTTTAGTGTCTCTATCATATTAAATTAATTAATTTAATCATGAATTAGTAAAAAGAATCAAATTGTAATAAAGTTAACATTTATTGTCAAAGTAAAAAAAGGGGCAGGAGGTAAGGGTCCTAGTTTCTATTTTAGCCCCTTCAAAATTTATAAAGTTATAACTTAATAATAGTAAAATTATAGTTTAACCCTCTAAAATAATGAAATTTTAATTTAATCATTTTCAAGACTTGAATACAATAATAAAATTATATTTTAACTATCTTAAAAATATAAAATTTAATTTCTTCTCCTCCAAAAGAATTCTACTTTCACCTGTTTATTATATAAAAATGATTATTTTTCATTAACATTTCAACTGGATGTCTACAACAGAGGGTGCTGCACCCAAAATTAACTCATAATGTGCAACGGAATTAAGTAAAATAAAGAAAAGGTTAAAAATATGGATAATGAGAAAGAAAGAAAAGAAAAGAAAATTGAAATGAAAGGGATAATAAGTGGGATGCGTGGCAGTTAAAGAATAAGCAGTACAAAGTCAAATCCTTGGCTACACAAATCGTCCTTTCTTACTGCTACTGCTGTATCAACTCCCTCCTCTTCCCTCCGCTCTTTATAACTCCCTTCTTTCGATTTATATTTTCTTCTCATCCAAACAAACCCCATCACTCTCCCAAAAAGGAATGAAAAGATGGTGGGACTGAGTGTAGTTTTGGAGAATCAAAAGAGTGGTAACCGTAACATATTCAGTAAAAAAACCCCACAACTTATTAGCAAAACAACCATGTTAATCAACACCAGCAGCAAAGTTTCCTCATCTTCTTCGAGCTCTTCTAGGTTGTCTCCTCCTACCACCACTTCTCACATGGTTCCTTCCTTTCTCGAACAATGCTTCCTTTGCAAACAAAAACTTTTGCCTGGAAAAGACATCTACATGTACAAGTATGTTTTTTTTTTTTCCTTTTCCTTTTTTTGTCGACTGTTTCTTTCTGTATGATTGATTCATGGTTTTTCTTTTGCTGTTGTTGTGATTGTTGGTAGGGGGGATAGGGGTTTTTGTAGCGTGGAGTGTAGGTGCAGGCAAATTTTCATGGATGAAGAAGAGAGTTTGAAGAGAGAAAATTGCTGTTTGGCTTCCATGAAAATTAAACCTTCAACACCTTCACCTTCTTCTTCTTCAGGTTCTCGCCATCATCGCAAAGCTTATTGAGAAACCTATGCAGCTGCCAAGAACTGGAAAACTTTTTTTTTTTTTCATTTTGGTTAATTTCAATTGTATTTTTCCAGTGTAGGCTTGGCTAATTTTGTAATGACAGTGCCATGCGCTGTCGTTTTGCATGCTGGAATGAAGCCAAAAGAGCTTTTCCTTGTCTTTTAACTATTTTTGCCTTGAACATCTATGAGATTGGTAGAGGAGCCCATGGTTTTACTTTATTCCCTTCTCATTTAACATTTAGGATAACTAAAATATATATTAAAAAAACAAAACAATAATGGAGAACATTCATGGAATTTTACAGTTTGATTCATTTTTTTAATAAAAATACATGGATTCTATTATATTTTAAAATTACAACTACATAAATCAATTGATTTAACTATGTTTAAATTTGGCATTTTTTAATAAAATAAAATAAAATTAGTAAAATTCCAAAGAGTTTTATGATTTTATTGCAGGTTTGTTGTGTTTCAAAACGACAAAACATTTCATAGTAATTGAAAATCTTGTTTTTATCTGGACGGCATTTTACTGGTATTATTGTGGAGGGAATGAAGAATTAGTAATCTATAAAGAATAAACAAATTACTACTTGCCATTAAGGATCATTAATTTTCTTTTTCTTTATTTCTTTCACTTGTCCATTTTTTTTGGGATCATTTAGTTAGTATTTATAATTAAATACCATTTTCAAAGAAAAGAAAAGAAAAGAAAGAAGATATTTAGTAACAATCTTTACAAATTTGTTTTAATGCAGGCACATCGATAATTTAACACTGGTGACAGCTATTTGTTTTCAATGAGACGAATCCATATTAAATAGGG
The DNA here is from genome assembly GCA_025698465.1 of Gossypium longicalyx. Classification (NCBI taxonomy): domain Eukaryota; kingdom Viridiplantae; phylum Streptophyta; class Magnoliopsida; order Malvales; family Malvaceae; genus Gossypium; species Gossypium longicalyx. Next base: position 22,073,024 of record CM047004.1, read on the forward strand.
TCAGTTTTTCTTTTTTTCTTTTCAATATTATTGATGTTAATTTTAATAAATGTTCTAAAATTATTCATACAGTAAAAAAGAAATAATCTTCCTTAAAATATCAACTCGGGTGTGTGTTTGATCAAATTATTTATACAAGTCAGGCAGATGAGTTTTAGGACATAGAAGCATATGCTTGGACTAGTACATACAGTTTGCTAACGCAACAGGTAGCTTAAGTAGAAGCCTCTCATCTCTCCATGATTAACCAGATTTGAAGAGCAAAACTGCTTTCTGATCCAAATAGAAATAAACAAAGTGGTTCGTCTCGTGGGTTACGTACGAACCTGCATTCAAACAACATTCAAAGGATTAATCCAACTAATAATTATCAGTAATTTATCTTAGGTTGTCTCCACCAATTAGGAATGTCTAGTTATAGCTTATAAACCACAAAACCAGGAGCAAGCAGGCCGCGTGATCAAACATAATCGTATATGGTGAAGAAAGATTGCATCCATAAGAGTTTTTGAAGAAGGGAAATGCCGGTATAGATCCTACTTACTTACACCAAACGACCCAACTTCTACTCGAATTAGTATCTAATTTAGTAGTGTTACATGTTCCCTAAGTATGTAATACACGATCGACTTATATAACGTGTTTCTAGTAATAAGCATCTAACATAGATTGGAATTTTAAGCTTAAGACCTCGAAACCGAAATTTCCAAGCTCAAACCTTGAATAGAGGTCCAACCTTCGTGGCATAAACTAAATATAAACCAAACAAGAACAATTGCCATTATAGCTATTTCCTGAGAAGGTTTCAAACAGGTAATTAAGCACATTGATGAACCACACTGAAAAATCATAAGGTCTAAGCTTAAGACAATCCAATCTAACATCAATGGCAGTTATGATAGCTTAACGCACAATGGAAATGATAGCTCATATAAGCTATGAAATGCTTGCTTTCAAGTAAAAACAACAGCATCACTTAAAAATAACAGATATCTTGGACTATATTTACCATTAAATTGAATCTAATGGAAATTTGGGTTTACCAAAATTGCGACCAACAATGCAATGCCAAGTAGGTCCATGTTTCTTGTCGAATTCTTTCTTAATGTACTCTGCTACATCTTTCTCTACATTGTTCTTCTCGAAAGCCTAGTCAAAACCCCCAGAAGGAAAAACCACTCCAAGTCAGCAAATTTACAGTATTTACTAACAAATCAAGATCAAACGAAGAAAACCAAGAAACTAATTCCAATAAAAAAGCCATAAAAATTAGGAATCTTGTAAGGTAGAGAAAAAGAGCTAACGGAAATGGCTATATTGACGGCCTCTTTTTGCATGTCGTCTTTCATGTCGGCGCTTTTGATGATTACTTTTTTGGGTTCTGCAGTAAGCGCCGGAGAAGGCTTCAATTCATCGGTTTTCCGTTGTTTCACCGTCAGAGCTCCGGTGGTGCTTCTCTTAGCTGCTTCAGTACTCATCCTGTTTTTCTCTTTTTCGTTTTTTCAAATTCCAGAGCCAAAAGAAGAGAAAAAGAAAAGGGAGAGACTCAGTTTCCACAAAATTCCAGTTTGCAACAATGGGGTTTTTGTGTTGGAAGAAAATGAAAAATGGAAAACTAGAAATGATTCTGTCAGGTGATAATTTGGTGAATGAATTGAAGTGTGTTCACTGTTCTTTTATCTACAAAATTATGATGTGTTTCAGATGCCCACTTCACTCTTCCATCCAAATTAAAATGAAAAACTCTTTCAATTTTAATATGTTTTTTTTTTAATTTAATTTAATTTAATTTTTAAGCGGGAATTATTTATATTTATATTTATATAATCTACGGAAAAGTACATTACAAGTCATCTAGATTTAATTTGTTAGGATAATACTTTCAAAACTTTCACTTAATTAATTTAATTTGGTGAAAAAGTGAGGTTGTAGTTAAAAATTAATATAATAATAGATTTAGTTTTCAATTTTTATATATTATTGTAATTTAATCATAATTTTTTTAAAAAATTAACTCTCAATATTATAAATTATCTTAAATTGATCTTAATTCTACAAAAAATTCGATATATCAATACATAAATATTTTTTAAAAATATATAAAAATATAAAAATAAATTGTATTTTATATAAAATAATAAATTAATCTAATATATATACCAAATAATAAAATTGCTCAAAATTTATATTAAATCATCAAAAAAGTATTTCTAAAATTTACTCCACCCATCTTGACTCCCATGAACTCTACCACCATCATCAACTAGTGGTTTACATGGACCTAATCAAAATTTTAGATATGTTTATTAGGTTTGGATTCATCTCGAAAAATAGATTTAAGATTTTGCCAAAGCCCGACTCAAATAAAAGTGTTAAAATCCGGACTCTTCTTGGCCCATTCGTATTAAATTTTTATATTATTTATTATATAATTTTTTTAAAAATATGATACATTAAAAATACTAAAAATATTAAAATTAATAAATATATATATATATTTAAATAACACTTAGATATGTGTAATTTAATAAGCAAATACTTTTAAAATAGTAACAAAATTAACAATAGAATAAAAGTTATACAATATTCAAATAATAATAATAAAATAGTACCAGCGTAATAGTGAAATAGTAGTAAAATAGTGAAAAAATAATAAGAAAATAGCAAAAAAGAACAGTAAAAAATAGCAATAATTTTTTTTTGTATATTCGGGCCTAGTCAAAAAGTCTTACCCGAGGCTCATCTCATTTTCTAAATGGGTCTTATTTGTTCCAAACCCATTTTTCGAATTTATATTTTTACCCAAATCCTTTCACTTTTTGAATAAACTGTATAGCCCGACTCATGGACAACTCTATTATCAACCTATTTATGAATTTTCAGTTTTTTTTTCATTAATTCCAATTAAAAATAAAAATAAACAAAGAGCATTGAAACATGAACAAAAATGGTGAATGAAAATTATCCCATAAACGCACATGAACCAACCTTTAATAAATCCATCACAATTACTTCCCATCAACAAAAGAAAGATATTAGGCAAAAATCATCCCTCGTTAATTTTCCTTTGGCTTTTTTATTTCATTTGTTCTTCGTCCAACGAAATTAGTCAATCAACGACGTTGTCTCTTCAATTTGACATCCCCAACGTTGGTTATCTCATTAACAAAAATATCTACAGAAAAGTCGGAATCGTAAGAAAAATTTTCGAACTATAATTCTTCAACATCTATATATATTTATATTAAATATGTTTTTTTTTTTGTTATGGCTACAAAAATGGTGGATTTTCCACTGTTGTGGGATTGTAAAGCTATCTATTAAAGCTCCAAAAGTGGTAGGTGCAGTTCATGGGAGCTAGGGTTTGTAAAGAGGAAAAGAGAAAAGAAAAATATGTGAAAGGAGAAGAAAAGAACCTTTTTATTGGATTAACTTATTATTTTATATAAAATATAATGTATTTTTATATTATTTTTTGAATTTATTATATTTTTTAAAGATTTATGTATTTTTATATATATTTTTTAATTTTTTTAGAATTAAGATCAAATTGAAATTATTTGTAATGTTGAGGGTAATTTTTAAATTATAACTAAATTGACACAATATATAAAAGTTGAGTGTTAAATTTGTTATTATACCAAATTTTGAACTGTCACTTCACCCTCTCGTCAAATATTTAACGACACTTAACAGAAATGGACAAAAAAAAAACTCGATTAGTTGAGTGACCATTTTGAAAGTTTTGAAAGTTGGGAGAGTAGAAAAGAAATCTAAGCTTAGTTGGATGACCTACAATGTAGTTCAACCTATATATAAAAGCACGAATTTGGAAAAACTTTTGAACTAGCGAGAATGATAACATGTTAATTTGCATGATATTTTGTGTTTAATTCGGTTTATTTCTAAATTAATCCCTGCTGAATTAGTGCTTTTATGTTTTAATCTTGTCAATGATGCAATTGGAACGCTAAGAGTAAAAAACAAGCAGAAAAGGACCAAGTTAAAACACAATCAACGAAATGAGGCTGAATAAAAAATGTGGAGAAAGCCAAGGACTCATTAAATTTTTTGACTTTGTAAAAAGCCAAAAATAGAAAAAATCTTATTTTATTTTTTATTTTATTTTAATTATATGTTGAAGTGGTTAAAATTAAAATTAGTAAATTCCATGTGTATAAATAGGGCTTTAATGTTCTTAGAAAAGACACATTTTAATTTCACATTTTGATTTCAATTTGGAACTGAATAGAATTATTTTCTTTTTCTTCCAATTTGGAAGTGAGCATTCTGTTGCTTCCATTTACATTTCTTTGTTCTTTCTAAATTGGTCTAATTGCTTTCCAAGTACCTTTCTTTCCTATTCTTAACCATCATCATCAAATCACCATAAACAATTTACAAAGCATGAATAATTTTATGCTTCACTAAATTCTATCTTAGTTTTAGGCCGGTGTTCTTTCCGGTCGGGAATCGTCTGATACGTATTCGTGATAAAAATCCTTCCAATCGGTATTCATATTTTTCCTAAGTATCGGGATTGACAACTCATCCCTTAAAGTTAGCTCTATTTCAAGTCAAAAAGCGCATGGTGGGTTGGAGTCGTGTTTGCTGACAGTTGGAGAAACGAGTCGACCGTGCTGTATTTAGATCTCCGATAACAAATCAAGGAAGAAGTGATCGGGTTTAAATGACCCACGCGGTTGTGGCCGTTAATTCGAGTTGGGTTCTTCAGAGCGCAAGGCTGCTGAAATCTTAAATCGGGAACACATGTATTTCGGTTAGATAATTGGTAAAGGTTGATTTGCATGCCATACCGGGACCAACTACGAGAGGAAGAATTTGTGGTTAGGATGTTCATAACTGCTATAACCAGTTTATCATTTGGAGGAGAAGATAAATTTTCGAAGATCGATTCTTAATCCGAAATCTACCGAGTTTAGGGCTAAGGCTTATTATCTCTGTTTACAAAAATTCAAATTTATTTCTTGATTTAAATTTATTTCTAATATTAGTTAATTGTTTATTTACGCTGGTTCGATTATTTACTTTCTAAACATTTTCAAAACCTCCTGATTTATTTGTTTATTTTTTTGTAGGTCCGTTTGGAGTCGTGGGCACAACTTTTGCCACGACTTTCAACATGACAAACGTTCTGTTCACTAGTTAAATGCAGAAATTGATTATAACATCCAATCCCTGTGGACTCGACCCTACTACCACTCTTTACTACTATTTAGAGTTATTTTGTATGAATTATTTTTGGTGGTTTCGACGCCCATCAAATTTTGACGCCATTGCCAGGGATTGGAGATTTTTTTCTAATTTTTATTTGTTTACCTTATGACTAGATCAGAACCGGGAGCTCTAGAGTTTGAACCATAAATTGAGAAATTGGCTCGACAACTGCGGAAAGAAGCCATTCAACATGGTAAATGACCAAATCCCGGATTCAAAACCATATTATACACCGAGGAAATTTTCTCGTTCGACAAATCAAACGAGATGGTTGAACAGACGATACGCCAACTTGCTACGGCACTAGATGAACAACAACCCTTATGTATAACCTATCCGGCGAGAGGAACGTCGTTCGAGTTAAAGTCGGGTTTGATCCTTTTACTACCCACTTTTTGTGGATTACAGAACAAAAATCTGCACACCCACCTTAAAGAGTTCCATATGGTGTGCACTAGCAGGAAGCCTCAAGGAGTAACCGAAGACCAAATCAAACTTCGTTCTTTTCCTTTCTCATTAGCCAACTCTGCTAGTTTATTTACCTCTGGGATCTGTCAACACATGGTCTGACATGTCTCGTTTTTTTCTTGACATGTTCTTCCCTACAGCTTGAGTGGCCGAACCAAAGAGGGACATTGTAGGAATCCGTCAGAAGGAGACTGAATCGCTTTACGATTACTGGGAGCGATATAAAAAGTTGTATTCAAGTTGCCCACAACATGGACTGACTGAACAATCACTTTTGTAGTATTTCTATAAGGGATTACTCCCGATGGAAATAAAAATAATAGATGCTGCAAGTGGAAGGGCACTAGTTAATATGACTCTTCAGACAGCACGAGAGTTGATTTTGACAATGGCTGCTAACTCTCAACAATTCCGACCGGCCACATAACCCACGAGACGAGTTCGTGGGTTAAGTTCCCTATCTCTAGAAGATAAAATTGATAAGTTAACTAACATTGTTCAAACTTTGCTTGCAGATAAAATGGGCCTAGCACAGTTGTGTGGAATTTGCGTTAACCAGACTATCTGGCGGACTCATGTCCGATTTTACATGAGGATTCGACAGAACAAGCAAATGTTGTCGGGAACTTTCCAGGATCGCCCAAAGGGGATATGACCCCTACTCGAACTCGTATAATATGGGGGTAGAAAGATCACCCGAATCTAAGTTATAGGTCAAAACCTCGGTTCAATCAATCGTACCAACAAAGGCCGCCTCCGAATCAACAGTTACCACCCCCAAAGTCATCTTTGAAAGCCATAGTGGAAAGGCTAGCCAATAGTACTGAGAAATTTCAATAAAAAACTGACATGCTTTTGCAAGAGTTGGATAAGTAAGTGAGCAAGTGAGTACTCATAGTTAGCCGTTTGGAGTCCCAAGGTAAGCTGCGGTCCCAAACTGAGCCAAACCCTCGACACAATGCAAGTGCTATGACATTGAGGAATGGGAAGGTTTTAAATCCCGTACTGGCACAAGTCGCGCCTACAACACTAGTTAAGACAAGGAGAAACTTGACATAGAGGCTCCAGTAGAGTCAGTACCACAAAAATCATTTACAGTACCACCTTTGTTTCCTGAAAGACTTGTCCAATGTAAAAAAGAATGAGAAGAGAAGGAGATCCTTGACACCTTTCGAAAGGTAGAAATCAACATACCTCTTCTCGATGCGATTAAGCAAATTCCACGATATGCAAAATTCTTAAAAGAATTATGTACAAGTAAGAGGAAGCTCCTAGACAATGAAAACGTGAGTGTCGGAGGAAATGTCTCCGCCATTTTACAAAGGAAAATACCACCTAAATGTAAGGACCAGGGTACGTTTTTCATATATTGTAAAATAGGTAGTGTTGGTATTAAAAAAGTTATATGTGACTTAGGCGCATCAATTAATGTTATGCCTTTGCCAATTTATAAACTACTTAATGCGGGTCCTTTGAAGGAAACATGTGTAATTATTTAGCTTGCAGATAGATCTGTGGTGCATCCGGAGGGAGTGTTGGAGGATGTTCTTGTCAAGATAAACGAACTAATATTTCTTGTAGACTTCTACATTATTGACGTGGAGGATGACAATTCGGCTAATTCGTATGACATACTTCTTGGGAGGCCATTCTTGAGTACCGTACAAACGAAAATTGACGTACAAAGTGGGATACTTACTATGGGGTTCGATGGGAAAGTGGTGAAATTCAATGTCTATGAGGCCATGAACTGCCCTAGCATGATTTCTAATGTTTCTAATATTGATATAATCAATCCTTTACCTGAATTACATTTAGAATATCATGGCGAGGATGAATTATGAACTATTCTTTGTAGAAGTCTAGACTTTGATGCCATAAAGGAACTAGAGGAGTGGATAACCTTTAAAGAGTCTGTCCGCGAAACAGTGGCTCATATGGAGGCACCGCAATTACGGAAAAACCCGCATAAATTTTTTGAATTATCTCCTTCACAAACTAAGCTTGTACCATCTATTGTAGGCTCCAGAGTTGGAACTCAAACAACTTCTAGACCATTTGAAGTATGTTTTTCTCGGTAAAAGAAATACCTTACCGGTAATAATCTCGAGTAAACTCTCGAAGGTAGAAGAAGAAAAATTGGTACGAGCTTTTAGAGACTATAAAGAGGTAATTGGATGGATGATAGCTAACATTAAGGGGTTGAGCCCCTCGACTTTCATACACAAAATTCAAGTTGTAGATAATGCAATTCCCAAAAGGGAGGCTCAAAGGTGTCTCAATCCGCCCATGATAGAAGTGGTAAGGAAAGAGGTTCAAAAGTTATTTGATGCTGGGATGATCTATCCTATTTCTGACAGTAATTGGGTCAGCCCGGTCCATGTAATACCAAAAAAAATTGGCGTGATTGTAATTGAGAATTTGGCAGGTGAGATGGTTCCCACCTGGGTCTAAAACGAGTAGAGAGTCTGCATCGATTACAGGAAGTTAAATTTCTTGACTCGGAAAGATCATTTTCCACTCCCTTTTATTGACCAGATGTTAGAACATTTAGCTGAAAAATCTCATTATTATTGTCTCGATGGTTACTCAGGATTTTTCCAAATTTTAGTGGCACTGGAGGATCAAGAGAAGGCAATGTTTACGTATCCATTTGGCATGTTCGCTTACAGACAGATGCTGTTTGAACTTTACAACGCATCAGCCACATTTTAATGGTGTATGGTAAGCATATTTTTCAACTATGTCAAGAAAATAATTGAGGTGTTCATGGACGAATTTACTGTGTATGGTGAGTTTTTTTACGTGTGTTTGTCAAATCTTGCAAAAATTTTGGAAAGATGCTTAGAATTTAATCTTGTTCTAAATTATGAGAAATGCCATTTTATGGTGGACAAAGGATTAGTTCTAGGTCATATCATTTCTGCTGAGGGAAGTTCTGTCGATAAAGCAAAAATTGACATCATTAACTCACTGCCATACTCCACAACTGTGAGGGAGATTCGTTCTTTTCTTGTTCACGCAGGTTTCTATAGGCGGTTCATTAAATAATTTTCAAAAATTGTGCAACCACTTTGTAATCTCTTACAGAAGGATAATGAGTTCGAGTTTGACTAATCATGCAGAATTGCATTCGACATGCTCAAACATAAGCTCATTTCGACACCCATCGTTCAACCACCAAATTGGAATTATCCTTTTGAAATAATGTGCAATGCAAGTGACCATAGCGTAGGAGCAATCCTTGGGCATAGAATCAAGAAAGAACCACACGTTATCTTTTATGCGTCTAAGACTTTGGATGTTGCCCAAAGCAATTAATTGACTACTGAAAAAGAGTTTCTAGCTATAGTCTTTGCTTTGGAAAAATTTTGTTCATATTTATTAGGGACTAAGATTGTTGTTTTCTCTGATCATGCAATTCTTAAATATCTGATTGGGAAAAAAGAAGAAAACCGAGGCTTATTAGGTGGATATTACTTTTACAAGAGTTTAATCTCGAAATAAAGGATAAGAAAGGACGCAAAAATTTGGTAGCTGCCCATCTAAGCCGAATACCTCTATTGAAGGATGTCACACCACTTAAAAAAAAAATTTTAGATGAAAGTCTGCTTGCTACTTAGATAGTTTTCCCTTGGTACACGGACATGGTAAATTACCTTGCTACAGGTATAGTCTCTTCTAACTTATTGTGATTTGAAAAAGATAAGATCAAATGTGAATCGAGATACTATGTTTAGGACGACCCCTACCTTTGGAAATACTATTATGACAAGGTAATTCGACAATACGTTGCAGAAACTGAGGTAAAATTGATTCTATCTTTTTGTCATTCCTACGCATGTGGTGGACATTTTGGCCTTAAACGAACTGCGCATAAAGTACTTGAATATGGACTATTGGCCACATATTTTTCGAGATGCATATTTGTTCGGTAAAAAATACGAAAAGTGTCAAAAGGTAGGAAATTTGAGCCGAAAAAATGAAATGCCTCTAACCTCTATACATGTCTATGAAAGATTTGTTATATGGACATTGATTTTATGGGACCTTTTATCTTATCATACGGTAACATTTATATTTTACTTGTTGTTGACTATATGTCAAAGTGGGTGGAAGCAAAAGCCACTTGTCATGCTGACGCCAAAATGGTAGTCGATTTTCTAAAGAGTTATATTTTTTTCCAGATTTGACACACTGCGAGCATTGATCAGCGACTGGGGAATGCATTTTTGTAATAAGGTAATCGACACACTTTTGAAAAAAATAAAGGGTAGTGCAACGAGTCGCTACGACTTATCACCCTCATTCAAACGGTCAAGCGGAAGTGTTGAATCAAGAAATTAAGCTGATTATGGAGAAAATCGTTAAGCTAGATAGAAAATATTGGAGTTTACGACTAAATGATGCACTGTGGGTGTACCGTATAACTTATAAAGGACCCATAGGTATGTCTCCTTATCGACTAATTTTTGGTAAACCGTGTCATCTTCCTGTTGAGTTAGAACATAAAGCGTTTTGGGCTTGAGGAAGCTACAAGTCAGCATCGTAAGTTGCATATTCAAGAACTTGAGGAAATTCGACAAAAAGTGTATGAAAGTGCCCAAATTTATAAGGATAAGATCAAAGCATACGATGACAAAAAATGACCCATAAACAATTTATGGTAGGGTAGAAAGTATTACTTTATGACCCTACATTAAGAATTTTTGCAGGTAAGCTTCGGACTAAATGGTTAGGGCCTTTTGTTATTACTCACGTATTTCCACGTGGTGCAGTCGAGGTTAAAAATGAAGAATCCGAAAAAAATTTCAAGGTCAACGGACAACAATTAAAGCCTTTTTTACAAATATTTTCAAGTCCACATGGTTGAGGAATTAGTCCTCAAAGAGCCAGTTAAATAAATTTCCAGGTCGTCGAGCTAACGATGTTAAATAAAAGCGCTTTTTGGGAGGCAACCCAAATTTATTTTCATTTATTTAATTTTGAGTTTAAGTAAGATATAGGTTGTAAATAAATAAATTTTTTTATTTAATCTAGTTAATTTGATGTTTTCAAGAACATAATGGAGGTTGTGAATTTTTCGAAAGTCGGATAATGATGGTGGCATGGGCGCGACATGCTAAATGGTGACAATTATTTACCTACAAATAAAAAAAAACCAATATCCCTAACCTTTATAAAAACCCCAAAACCCAAATCCAATACCCACCCACCAACCTATTTAACCTACCTACCCCATACCCAAATACCAATCCAAATGAAAAAAAAAACATACAATAAACCCAAAATAAGCCTAACACCCAAACAAACCCAAAAAAAATAAAAAAAGAAAAGAAAAGAAAGAACATTAGGTCGAACGGCCTAGCTAGCCCAAAGAAAAGAAAAAGGGAAAAGAAAAAGAAAAAAAATACACCCAAAATTCCTAAAATTCCCAAACCTTTTTCTTCTTCATCTTCTCCAAAAAGAAGAAGAAGAAAAAATCCTAACTCTTTAAACACAAAACCACGTCGCCGCCATCGTTGAGTGTCACTACCACCGCTGTTTGCCATATCCATCGAGCACGGACCTCACAAGTCGCTGTTGTCTCGTCATTGTCGCCATCGCCAAACGTCTCCTTCCGAAGCACCATCGTTCTTCCCCTTCATCCATTCACCGTCATCAATTTATGACTCTACCACCTTGACGCGGCTTCGCCACTTCTCCCATTGCCAACCTACTTTCTCACGGTGCTATTCCTCCTTTCCCCAAAATACCATCTCATCTAATTATTCTTTTTCTCTATCACTAAACACCCAAACCACCCCTTCCACTACCTTAACCGACGCCATACCTCAAATCCCACTGTCACCCTTTAAAAAAAATTGACCCAAACCACATCGTACATCGTCTGTCACCATTGTCATTGTTGTCATCGCTGTTCATCGCCACTGCCGCTTGCCACCACCATAGCAAGCAGAACCGTTTATTCGTGATGCTTGTACGGAAACCATGGTTCGAACTCGGAACCAAATGACTGAAAATATTCCGGTTCCACTCAATCAAAGCCGACATCGATTTTCAGCGCCTCCAGTCATCGATTTAGATGACGACCACTTCGAACCTTCTCCACCTCCTACAAGACGTACGACTACACCAATGAGAACTCGTCGCCAACGAAGTCTAATCTAGTCGAAGTAGAACACTCGAATAGCAACCCCACTACTCCTGAAAGGTCGATTCCTAATCGTCAACTTGTTTTACCTTTACTAACACGTATTATGCAGGTTACTCAGAGGAGGTCGGGACTTCTAACGACAATGTCGAAGGTCCCTCAACTACAAAATGAGCGTGTCTCTCAATGCCAAACATGATCGTCCACCACTCGAGCCTGTCGACGACTGACACGTGAGTCAACGACACCCTCGCATAGTAGTATTGACACTGTTGGAAATTCAAGTCCACCAGCTGACTCACCTAACGAATATGTTCGACCATCACGAGATGGTTAATGTAATAGAAGAGGTCGTGCAAACACTATTCCTACCTAAGGACAATTATGAGGGTTTCTAAACTTTTTGAACTCGGATCATCGCGCAAGATACGACGACATCTGACAATGTCTGCTCCCGGTCTGTAAGCAAATCTATCTTTCCACTCTTGATATGTTAAATATTCGAGATGTTGTGATTGGCTATTTTGATGCTATTGGTTTGAATTCATTTACAAATATTTCATGTCGTGCATTTTATAAATTGATTTATGAATTCTACACCACATTTAGCTTCGATATTAATGCATTACGAACTGTTGAAACACAAAGCATTATCTATTTTCAATTACTTGGTAAAGACTTTAGGATGTCGATTTCTGAATTTAACATTGCCATGGGTTTCGTCGACCCTAATAATATTCAATCTGATTCCTATCATACTGATCTGTTAGATATTCCGAGTAAATTTTATGCTTAAGATGTTTATTGTGCTTTAATTCATTCTAATCAACTTTATTATCTGAAGACCATAAAAGACTTATTGGTGCGTGAACCCACTTTAAGATATATTCATCAATTTTTAGCCTTTAGTTTTTCAGGACGAAATGATTCGTCATCTGTTCTAACTAAGACTGAACTAATTTTTTTGTGGTGTATGTATTATGGGTTTAAAGTTAATTTAGGATATTGGTTTGCACGAAACTTTCATGCTATTTTGCGTTGTAATCGTCCACTAATACTTGGGTCATATATTACGAATTTAGCCTCTCAAATTTTTCCCTCTGAAGTTGATTTATCGTCCTTAACATGTGCATATAGTATGAATAACCTAGATAAATATAGTTTAGATTCAATAGGTTTTCTTGTCAGTACCCCTACTGCATGTTATTTTGTTCCTCCAGGTACACAAACTACTCGCGGCAATATGGTCTTTCGCCAACGTCCACACTTCACTACTAGGGAGCAAAATGAGCAACCTCTATTTGTGGAGGCACGTTTAAGCCAGATCGAAGTTTAACTTGGAACAATGGAAATCCAAGTTTCCATAATCCTCGACATCCTGCAAAGTCTTTACCCCTAACACCGACAACATCGTTAAAAGACACATGGGGAGTATTCTTAACTTTTCTTTTTACTTGTTATTTGGGCTGCTGTCTTTTATTGCATATAAAACATGCTGGAGGACAAGTATAGATTAAGTAGGGGGTTGAAGAGGTAAGTAAAATGGTAAGTATGCATGATTTTTGCTGCATGTCTCTTTTGCATATGTTCAATCTTATGCTAGATTTATTCAATAGTTTATTTTGACATTGAGCCTCTAATCTCATTACTTAGTCAATTTGGACAATTGAACAATTTTTGAATTAAAGTGTTCAAGTATCTAGATTAGTCGACATTTGTGTTTTAAAGTTGATATATGTAACTAGATTTTTCGTATAAATTGATTATTTGAAAAAAAATATATTGGCTTGTACATAACTAAATAGATAAAATGAAAAAAATAAATAAATAAAGGCTCAACTTATGAGTGAAAATTTTGAAAACGTGACCAAATTTAGTAAACGGGGTAAGGTGCTTGGGTTGTCATCTTATCTTAAGTAAAAAGGTTCGAGTGAAAATCGAAAACTTACAAACATTTTGCTAACCGAGCCTTAAAAAAACTGTTTGAACTGAGTAACCAGGATAGGATGTTTGGGTTGTCATCCTAGTTCGCGTAAAAAGGTTTGACCGTGTCTAAAATTTTTTATTAATGCGTGATTAATTAATAATACCTTGAAAGTTTTGGTTTCAAACTCAATTTAGTGAAATGATTTAGTACACATATTTCAGTTTTATGACACTTGTTGATCAAATTTTATATTCTGAGCATTTATTTATTCTTGCCTATGTTGTTTGCACTGATTATGGATGCGGAAAAGAGGCTCGATTTTCAATAAATTGTAGAATAATTTCTAATGTTTGAAGGAACAATATACCTGAGGACAAGCATGAGCTAAGTAGGGGGATTTGATAATATGTTAATTTGCATGACAGTTTGTGTTTAATTTGGTTTATTTTTGAATTAATCGCTCCTGAATTAGTGCTTTTATGTTTTAATCTTGTCAGGGATGTAATTGGGACGCTAAGAGTAAAAAATGAGTAGAAAAGGACCAAATTGAAACACAATCAACGAAATGAGGCTGAATAAAAATGTGGAGAAAGCTAAGGACTCATCAAATTTTTTGACTTTGTAAAAGTCAAAAATAGAAAAAATCTTATTTTATTTTTTATTTAATTTTAATTATATGTTGAAGTGGTTAAAGCCAAAATTAGTAAATTCCATGTGTATAAATTGTGCTTTAATGTACTTTGGAAAGACACATTTTAATTTCACATTTTGTTTTAAATTTGGAATTGAATAGAATTATTTTCTTTTTCTTCCAATTTGGGCGTTAGCATTCTATTGCTTCCATTTACATTTCTTTGTTCTTTCTAAATTGGTCTAATTGCTTTCCAAGTACCTTTCTTTCCCATTCTTCACCATCATCATCAAATCACCTTTCAAAATCTACAAATCATGAATAATTTCATGCTTCACTAAATTCTATCTTAGTTTTAGGCCGGTGTTCTTTCTGGTCAGGAATCATGAGATACGTATTCGTGCTAAAAATTCTTCTAATCAGTATTCACATTTTTCCTAAGTATCGGTATTGACAACTCATCCCTTAAAGTTAACTCGATTTCAAGTTAAAAAGCGCACGTTAGGTTAGATTCGTGTTTACTGATAGTTGGAGAAATGAGTCAGTCGTGCTGTATTCGGATCTCCGAGAACAAATCAAGGAAGAAGTGATCGAGTTTAAACGACCCACGCGGTTGAGGCCGTTAATTTGAGTTGGGTTCTTCAGAGTGTAAGGCTGCCAGAATCTTGAATTGGGAACACTTGTATCTCAGTTAGATAATCGGTTAGGGTTAGTTTGCAGGTAGTACTGGGACCAGTTAAGAGAGGAAGAATTGGTGGTTAGGACGTTTTTAACTACTATAACCAGCTTATCGTTTGGAGGAGAAGATTAATTTTCAAGGATCGATTCTTAATCTAGAATCTACCTAGTATAGGGCTAAGGCTTATTATCTCTGTTTACAAAAATCTGAATTTATTTCCCAATTTAAACTTATTTCTAATATTAATTAATTGTTTATTTACGCTGGTTCGATTATTTACTTTCTAAACATTTTCAAAACCCCCTGATTTATTTGTTTATTTTTTTTGCAGGTCCATTTGGAGTCGTGGACACGACCTTCGACATGACAAACATTCTGTTCACTAGTTAAGCGCAGAAGTTGATTATAACATCCAATCCTTGTGGACTCGACCCTACTACCACTCTTTACTACTATTTAGAGTTATCTTGTAGGAATTATTTTTGGTGGTTTCGGCGCCCACTAGAGAATACCCTTTATTTTTCTCATATTACTAAATTCACATTTAAAAAAAAAAGTTAAAGTAAAATAGAAAATTTGATAATTATACATTTGAAAAAAATAATTTATTAGAAGTTGAAATTGTGAGAAATTCACATTTAGAAATAATTATAATTTACAATTATTAGTTAAAAAATATGGTTAACTTTAAAATAGAGTTATCACTCGAATAGAAATCTAATCATAAAATATAGGAAAAAAGTTAAATATAATCATAACTATTAGTTAAAAAAGTTGGCATTGCTAATTTTATTGATGTAAAATGGAGTTATTACTAAATAAAATTTTAAGTATCTTAATTATCACTTATCTAATATTATAGTTAAATATGTTAATTAATTATTATTTTGAATAATATTATTTTGCATTAATTACATAAAGTAAAACTATATTATATGCTGAATATATTAAAAATGCTTTAACTATGGTTTGAAAATTTTCTATTATAATATTTGAATTGATAAATTAATGTATTTTAATTATATTCAATAATTCAAATAAGAAAGATTATTTTACGTTAATTATTATATTTAAAAATATAATGTTTAAAAATTTGATTAAATATTAAACACGTAAAATCACATGTAACGCATGTGACATTAGAAGCTAGTATATATAAAATACGAGTTTGGAGAAGCTTTTGAATCGATGAGAATACTCTTTATGATTCATTATATTACTAAATAAAAAGAATTTTTTTATTTGTTTTAAATAATAGAATGTTTTATTCAACTATATAGTTGAGTTGAAGTTTAATTCATCGTATTAATAGTAAGTAATAATAAGTAATAATAAGTAATTATTAATAATAGACCATAAATTGTCTTAACAGTGACAAACAAAATCCGTCACTATTTCAGTTTTGTGATGGAATCTATGACGTTTTTCTTGTCGCAAATACCCCCTCACGTTCGTCACAAAATTTTATAGAACTCGTCACTAAATTTGAGATGAAATTCCGACACAATTTCTTTTACTTTTCCATCACTATAATTTTTTAATCGAGCAGCTGCCCGTCACCATGTTCCATCATTGGAGTTCTATTATCGTCATTGCTATCATCACTAATTCATATCATATTTTTAATTCTTGTCACAAAATTCCATCACAATTTGTTGCCTCTTATAAGTTTTGTTCCTTTTTTGTCATTAGAATTTTGTCACATTTTAATTTTTTTCACAAGATTTCTCAAAGGCTAATCTAAATTAGAAAAGACTAAAATGTCCAATAAGATTTCAAATTTAATAAAAATTATTATTAAATTCAAATATAAGTAAGGTTATATGGTCAAAATTATAGGAATAATATGTTTAAATAAATAGTTCACTATACTATTTATGGACATGCAAAAACAAATAGTCTATGCGAAGTGTACACTAATCATCTATGAATAAAGAACAAACAAACGATCCAACACTTGTGCCAGCTCCTATTTTGCCATTGGAACAAATTTCATTAACTCCTCAATTCATCTAAATAACTTCTCAATTTCTACAATAGCCATTTGGAGAGAATCTATAAATCCCTATGACAAATAAATTGAAAGCATAAAAGATGTTTGCTTATTGAAATGACAAGTTCTGTCCTGATTTGTCTATATTCATAAAAGACTATATTCATAAAAGATGGATATAAGTGGAATTCTATATTTGGGGTGAGAGACATCTATAAAAAATGGATGAAGTAATAGTACGTGCTAATCGTGAAACAATAATGATTTTAACATTATCTTGCACTATTACAATCCCTGAATAGTTATAAAAACTTGTGGAAAAGAAAAAAGTATTTATAAAATCTAATTAAATGGATAATCATTTAAAAACCTAATTTCTATAGGCAATTAGGGACACCATTAGTTTATTTTAAGGATATTATTTGTAATGATACGATTTTCAACTGTGTTGAAAAATTCGGGTTTTAAATTTGAAATTATTAAATTGAGTTTACTAAAAATTAGGATTGAATAATTAGTTGGGAATAAACTTGATCGATTGTTAATTGGTATAGGGATTAATTAGGAAGTGAGTTTAATAAGAGAGCTTAATTAAAAGATATTAAAGGGCCTAAACGTATAAATATGTTAAGGACTTTAGAATAAAGGGTAAACTACATAGATGGTCCCCCGTGTAGCACCCTATACCTGGTTCAGCCGCTCAACCCGAGCTATAAGGCATTACGACAATAATTTATGAACATTTATCATAAATTTTAATCAAATAATTCATATTCAATCATTTCTATGCTTTTCAATTTTATTTTTGGCATAATTCGAGCTTATGGAACATTTAAAACAAACCGAGATCAATTCTTGATTAAATTGAAACTTCTACAAAGTTTTGAGTAAAATGTATAAACCAGGGCCACACGGCTTTGTGGCTGAGGGACATGGCCGTGTGGCCAAAGCATGTACAACTCGAAAATAGGTCACACGATAGTGTCAACACAGTGTGCAATTCGAAATAGGGTCACATGGCCGTGTCGTCAGGTCGTGTAACTACCTGTGACAGTATGGGAAAATCTTGCACCAAAATTAAAGAATCACATGGCCGTGTCACACAATTGTGTGAGACACACGACTGTGTGGAAGCTCGTGTTACAAGCCGTGTGTGCCCAAAATTTCCTTCAAAATCAAGCTAACACACATTCAAATGTTTGGGCTCCAAGCAATGTAATAACCAATAACCAATAACCAAACCTATCCAAAATGTACCTAAAAGAGTCAAAACATACCAATTCACACTCAACCTAAGTGTCTAACCAATATGCCCTCAATGACACCACAATTTGAAATGTAAACAACAATCAAGCAATCAAACATCTAATACAAGTTTAATCAAATATGCCATTACATCCTTCAAGCTAATATCCTATCAAAACAATTCCAACCACTTCATTATGAAAACTAATCCATACAACTGTGAAATCACAATCACCTTTGTAAGCACATAACTTTTATTATACAACAAGTTCCACATCACATTTGGATTTTCATACCAAACCATGAACAAACACATTATTAACTAAAAACTTACATTCATCACACAAGTATGGAACATACCATTTTATAAGAAGCACTTAAAACATATACAAGATTCTCCTATTAAATGCCACATATCCCAATTTTTTTTTCAAAATCTACCGAAAAATAGTTGGATAGTGTGATCTTCGAGTTGATCCGATCGCCCGACTCCACAAAACAATATCTATAAGGAAATAGGAAAATAACACATGTAAACTTTAATAGAGCTTAGTAAGTTCACAGGTCGAAACGATAAAACTTACCGTATAAACATATCATAACATTTAATAACATTGTTAATAAACATTAATCCTGTCAACCACAATCATTCAACAAGTAAGTTTTATATACACAAATTACACAATATATTCAACTATACTAACTTATTCAATACCAAGTCACGATATAATATCGGAAATCATGTAAACATTTAAATAATTTATTAGCAAAACATTTAACCATTTAAAATATGCTCGATGAACAATATCAACAGATATAGATACGCAATTATCCACCCAAGACACACTGTAATTCTCAACTAAGCCAATCCAACCAAGAACATGCCTGGGCACCAAGTGCCAAGCCCATAGGCTTTACATCCGCCCTTAGAAACACGCTAGAAATCACTGTAGACTCGGTAATCAACAACAATTGCTGGACTCCGGTATATCCAGTGTATATAATAAGTTAAGAATCATCATTTCATCATAAGTGAATCCTGTAAAACATGCAAAATAACCTATTGGCATGCCAATTGTATCCTATCCTCTGTTCATCCGAGCTCGATACACAAAATCATGTAACACTTTACATTTCAATTACATTTCTCCACTTGAATTCATTTAAGACAATTTAATTATACATACAATTTCAACAACACATAAATCATAAGTCGAAATAGTATTATAAATTATATTGAATTAAACTTTTTGAACTTACTAGGGCCAAATTGCAGAAATGACAATATCATGGACTAGTAGCAATTTTCTCTTTTTCACGATTTTCTACCAATTTTTGATCTATATGATAATTTATTTTAATTATCAACCCTAAATATTTAAAAAATATATTTAACATATATGACTACTTATTGATATTTTACACAAATACCCTAAAATTTTACATTTATTTCAATTTAGTCCCTAATATCAAAACGAGCTTATTTTCACAATCAACTCATGAACCCATATTCCCGAATTTTTAACCACCTCTATTCAGCCCTCAAATTCTAAAATTTTTCAAGAAAACCCTACCAAATTTCACATACTTTCAATTTAATCCTTAAACTTAAAAACTATAAAAAATCACTTTACAAAACAGTCTTATTCAACATCAAGCTTTAAACTCAAACATAAAATTCAAGAAAGCTTCAAGAACAATAATGGGAAGTTTTTAAAACTTTGAAAATTTCACAAAATAGTCCTTGGGCTAGCTAGATTAAGTAACAACGATAAAAAAAACATAAAATTCATGAAAAATGGGTTGGAAAAAACATACCATGCACTAGGTTTATGCTTGGTCGAAATTAGGAAAGCTCAACAATGGTGTTTCTCTTTTATTTTCAGTAATGAAGATGAATTGAAGTTGATAACATATTTTGTTATCTTTTAATTTTCACATATTTATTAAATTACCATATTAACCTTGACTATTAAATTAAATTTCACTCAAAACCAAACACTTAATCGTCCAACATACATTAATCTGGTGGATTTACCACGTTAACCCAATGCAAATGTAGATTTAACATATATCAGATATAGATATATAGTGATACGAATTCAGTTCATGCTCATATAGTACAGAACATACTTACTTATTAGATTACATATCAATTATGCATATAAATAATAGTTTATACAAAAATAGATCATCAGATAACGATTTTATAGCATAATTCCGTTCATACATACCCCACGGTGGCCTACGTTCAATTCAAACGACCTTTACGTCCCTAAGGAAAAATATCAATTTTTGACCCACACGCCCGTGTGGATTCACACGACCCAGATGATTAGCCCGTGTGGCTCATCACAGTGCCTTACACGGTTTGGCACACAACCGTTGGACCCAAATCAGAAAGTTATACAATCTAGACACACGCTCGTGTCATTCGCTCTTATAACTTACAATCAAAGCAGTCCCTCATACGGCCTGGACACACGCCCGTATCTCTGGCTTGTGTGATTCTAATATCAAAATAGTGAGTTACACGGCCAGGACACATGCCTATGTCTCTAGTCCATGTGACTCTGGTTCCAAAAAAGTAAGTTACACGGCCTACCACGCGGCCGTGTAGCTCACATGACCTACCATACATGTAACACCCCAAACCCGTATCCATCGCTGGATTAGGATTAAGAGGCATTACTGGACATATCAGAACATTTCGCAATCATTTCACAATCAAAAGTCATGCATCGTCATATCATAGTCAAACATCAACATTAAATCCCTTTCTTAGGTCAATGAGACCATAAACATGCATTAGGAAGAGGTCGGGACTAAACCGAATACATACAAAATTTTTTCGAAACTTAACAATTTTTCTAAGTTACAAAGGTCACACGCCCGAGTAAGTCTCCTACAAAATTTTTTCGAAACTTAACAATTTTTCTAAGTTACAAAGGTCACATGTCTCCTACGACTTCCAACCCAAGCAAGTCTCTGAAACTCTATAGACATAGGAAAAACACACAAAATAAGCTTTGAAAGCTTAGTAAGCCATAAGCAAATAAATCATTTCAATAATATCAATAAACTAATATCACTAAACTGAATTTATCAAATCTCAATCACCTATGCATTTATTGTACTCGTAAATTCATATAACCACATTAAATAACTCCACTTATCTTATTTATCAATGAACGTATAACCATGCTTTCAAATTCAAATAACAACCGTTAACTTAATCATATAAGTCAAGCTCTCACATATTCATTACATCGCCAGTCAAACTATGTTCATTTATTGCAAATCATACATAAGGTTATATCAACTTTTTTATAAACACTTCCAAAGTCGAACATCCATAATTCCCTTATTCACATAAACCAAATTTTCATATATGAACCATATAGCCAACTCAACCATTTTAATTTCATTATTTATTCAAGTTTTCGAACCAGGAAATCATACATCAAAGCCATGTTTCATATTTCATAAATCTCATGTCTGAAACATAGAACCGCAATTTCATATAACGAGCATATATAACACATTATTCATTTATATACATTTATATCATTTGTTGTTATGTATTTCACATATGGTCATATAATACATACTCACCTTTTGTTTTTGAATTTCATAACAAATCACACGTACCTGAATCAGATACAATTTCACATGGTTATTCATTTCTCGGAATGCCCGTTAAACTGTTCGGAATCAATAAGGATACTCAGATAACTCATAAGCTCGTACAATGCCAACGTCCCAGACGTGGTCTTACATGTAATCAAATATCGATGCCACTGTCCCAGACAGGGTCTTACACGAAATCATATACGATGCCAATGACCCAGACATGGTCTTACACGTAAATCAAAAATCGATGCTAACGTCCCAGATGTGGTCTTACAAGATAACACATATCAGAATCCTATGTCATGACATATGTATCCTAACTATTCTATGGTTCGTACGGGGCTTTTTAGACATTGTCACATTATTGGAACTTTCTTAATTTCACCTATTCGAATAATCCATGATCGAAACAAATTCTCTAAAGCTCGATTCAATTCAGCATCACATATATATATTTCTTTACAACTCAATTCAGCACATATAATGCACATACATTTCAATTTAACAACATTTATTTACTTATGAACTTACCTCGTACTAACACGAACGAACCGGAACGACTATTCGATAATTTTAGACTTTCCCCGATCAAAATCTGATTTCCTCATTTCTTGATCTAATACAATACAAATTCGACTTATTTAATCATATACTCAATCAAATTCATCCAAAAACACATAAATGGGCTAATTACACTTTTTCCCTTGACATTTCACATTTTTCGCAATTTAGTCCCTATTTCACAAAACACAAAATATTCAAAATTTGACCACACCCATACTTGGCCGAATTTCAATAAGGTCCCTAGTAGCCCATTTCTTTCATTTATTTCACAATTTAACCCCTCAATTTATAAAATTTACAATTTAATCCCAAATAGACTTTTTTACTAAAAATTATTAATTAAATATGAAAATCTATTAACGCATATTTATTTTTCATCATCAAACACAAAAACCTCAAGCTATCAACAATGGAAAATAACAAATTCTTCATAAATTCTAAAAATTAAAGCATGGGCTAGCTAATTTACGGAGCAATTATCTAAAAAACGTAAAAATTATCAAAAATTGAGTAAAATACATACCCAAATTAAGCTTCAAAAGTGCCGAACATTCAAAGCTTCATCCATGGCTTTATTTTCTTCCAACATTCGGCCAAAAAGATGATAATGCATGGCCAATTTATGAATTGTTTTATTTAATCACATATTAATACATAATTTACTATTTTAGCCTTTATATTTTAAAAAAATTCAACAGTACCAACTCCCATAAATGTCCACTAACATTTAAATGATATAATTACCATTCAAGTACTCAAACAATTAAAATCTATAGTCATTTAATGCATTTAACTTATAGAATTCAACTTTTACGCTTTACGCAATTAAGTCCGTTTTATAAAATCGAGCACACAAACGATAAAATTTTCATACGAAAATTTCACACATATCAATTCACATACTTTAAGCATGGAATATAATATTAAAATATTTTTCTAACTCGAATTCATGGTCTCGAAACCACTGTTCTGACTAGGGTCTAAACCGGGCTATTACAATACGGCCTCGCACACGGTCGTGTGACATCGACAATCATGGTTCCCAGCTTTTACCGTTCATAAAAATCTCGAGTTTTTATTACACAGTTGATACAATTTTGATGTAGAAGCAACAAAGGTAATTATGAAACCTAAAAACAACATTATATTTATCAATCAGAAGAATTGATCGAACTAGTTCGCTAAACTAAAAATCAAAACCGAACTATGTCAAAACACTTCGACTCCAAAACTTGAAACGAAAAACAACGCTTACTGTAACACCCCTCACTCGTATTCAATGTTGAAATAGGGTTACATAGCATTACCGGACTTACAACACAATTACACAAACTTTTCACATACATAATATCATTTCATCTATTCATCATTCAAACTCAGTCAATTTGTCCCTTATACGAGCCTACGAGGCCCTAAACATGCTTTGGAAATGATTCGTGACTAAACTGATATCTCAACAAACTTTCACGAAACTTTGAAAATTTTACTCAAAACAGGGGACACACGTCTATGTGGCCAGACCGTGTGTCTCACACGGCGACCAGACACGCCCGTGTCACAGGCCATATGGACATTCGAAATAGGAGCACATGGCCATGACCCAGCCCATGTCCGACACCATGTAACTCTCCAACTTAGGTCACACAGCCAACACACACACTCGTGTGGCTAGCCTGTGTGCCCTAAAAATGGTTATACACGCCCGTGTGCCAGGCCGTGTACTAGGCCATGCCAAACCTATAGGGTATACTGACTTATGTCGCACGGCCAAGTCACACGCCCGTGTGTGAGGCTGTGTGGAGTAGACTGACTTGATTTCTGAAACCACACCAGGAGACATACAGCCGTGTACTTAACCATGTGTCACATACGGCTGAGACACACCCCCGTGTATCGGCTTGTGTGGACAAAAATAGGCTATTTACCAAGCCAATTTGCCACCCGATTTGGTACACACTTTCACCTACACATATGCAACAAAACAAAGCATAATAGGTAACCCAAAATAACCAAATCAAACATAATTCATAACATTTCATCTAAGCATTTCCTAGCCTAAACCACAATCACAAATATCCTCATTTCATTGACCATTTCCAATCAAACATTAAACACATCACAAAATGACATTAGCATACCTATAAACATGCATCACCAACCAAAACAAATAGGTCAATTTACATAGCCATATACAACATTATAAACATAACTTTTATAGGCCAGCACAAATAGCCAAATTCACTATCAAGCTATAACCAAAATGACCAAAGTCCCTATACATGCCATACGACCCAAAACATAGTTTCAAAGGTACCAAAGTGCCAGTGGATAGTGTGATGAAGTCTCCGACGATCCCCGAGTCCGAGCTAGCTTTTAAATCATTATAAAACATGGAAAAACAACAAAGTAAACAATATAGCTTAGTAAGCTCGTATGTTAACAATAAGCAACAATCATCATTCATTAATCATACAAATAGTAGAAAACAATATACAACAATTCTATTAAATCTCAAAGCTATCAAATGATCATTCACATAACTTACCAAAGAACTTATCAATTCCATAGTTTCAATACTCAATTCATTACCGCACCCGAAGTGCCAATAACATGGCCCGAAGCCAACTCAAAGTATACCTAATGACATGTCACTAGCATGATAAACTATTCCTTAGGTTCAACCGGGACTCTAATTGTCAAATAATTGTCGAATCATTTCCAAACTCGTTTGTAACCACATAATCACAATTCATACTATATCAAAGTATATAAAATGCATTTGAAACAAAATTATAACATATAACTTACCTCGGATGTTAAAACGGTGAATCAATTCGATTAGTCGATAACTTTATCTTTTCCTCGATCCAAATTTGTATTTCTCCTTTCTTGATCTAAATATATTTAGAATTAACTCATTTAATCATATATTCATTCAATTTAGTCCAAAACACACTTCAAAATATATTTACACCTTTGCCCCACATATTTTACATTTTTTACAATTTAGTCCTTATTTCATAAAATCACAAATTAATGAAATTCACAATAAACCCATGCTAGCCAAATTACTATTATGCCTCTAGAGGCCCATATTTTCATTTATTTTACATTTTAACCACTAACTTTACACATTTCTCAATTTAATCCCTATTTTGCATTTTCACTCAAAATCACTTAATAAAACTTGTATAATTCATAATAAATATTAATAATCTATCATCAAACATAAAAAATCATACATATTCAACAATGGAAACTTTCAAAATTTTTAACAGTTTTCCAAAATAGTCCCTTGGCTAGCTAGACCTAGCTGCAATGATCTCAAAAATGTAGAAATCATTAAAAACGAGACAAAAATCATACCTTAATAGACAATGAAAGCTTGGCCGAATGGAAGCCCTAAGTATGGCTATTCTTCTTGTTAAAATTGGTTAAGGAAGATGATAATAAAGAAAATAGCTTTTGGTTTTATTAAATTATCAATTATTTACTAATTTACATTTTTAACCCTGGTTAAAAACCTTCAAATTACATAATAATATGTCCAATAATGTCCACTCAATTTAATTTTGGTCTAATTACAACATAAAGACCTTAAATTTAAGGTTCTATAGCTATTAGACACTTTTAGCTAATACACTTTATGCGATTTAGTCATTTTTATTAAATTGAGTAACCAATTGCTAAAATTTCTTAACAAAAATTTCATAACATCACATATTCATGCTGTAAACATTAAAATAATAATAAAATAAATATGTTGACCTCATATTTGTGGTCCCAAAATCACTGTTCTGATTTGAATAAAAACGGGATGTTATAACTCTCCCCCTTTAGAGATTTTCGTCCCCGAAAATCTTACCAGTGAATAGGTTAGGGTACTGTTTTCTCATAGCCTCTTTGATACCATGACATTGCCACAAAACTCTTACTATAGCTATGCGTTTATTTCTCAATTCTTTAACTTCTCGAGCTAGAACTTTGACCGGTTCTTCATTCCATGTCATATTAGGTTGAATTTCAATTTCAGACAGAGAAATCACATGTGATGGATCAGATCTATACCGGTGGAACATCGATACATGAAATACATTATGAATCTTTTCTAACTCCGCTAGTAAGGCTAACTGATATGCTACTGTCCCTATTCTTTCGATGATTTTATATGGCCCAATGAAACGCGGACTCAATTTGCCTTTGTGACCAAATCGAAGTAGTTTCTTCCATGGGGACACTTTCAAAAACACTTTATCACTAATTTGAAATTCAATGTCTTTTTGTTTCAAATCCGCGTAAGATTTCTGACGAACTGAAGCTGCTTTCAAACTGTCACGAATTACTTTCACTTTCTCTTCAGTTTCTCTAACCAAATCAACCCCGTGAATATATTTGTCGCTAAGCTCGGTCCAATATAATGGATCTCGACATTTGTGACCATACAAAGCTTCATACGGTGCCATCTTTATGTTTGATTGATAGCCATTATTATACACAAATTCAACCAACGACAAATATTTCTCCGGGTTTCCTTCGAACTCTAAAACACAACATCTGAGCAGATCTTCGAGTACCTGAATTACTCTCTCGGATTGACCTTCGATTTACGAATGAGAAGCTGTACTAAAATTCAACTTCGTACCCAAAGCTTCTTGCAATTTCTTCCAAAACTGAGATGCAAACCTCAGATCTCTATCCGAAATAATCGAAATTGGCACCCTGTGCAATCTAATGATCTACACAATGTACAATTCAGCTAATCTCTCAAGTGAATAGTCAGTACGTACCGGAATGAAATGTGTTATTTTCATTAATTTATCAACAAGAACCCAAATAACATCTTTATTTTTCGGAGACAAAGACAATCCCGATACGAAATCCATCGCAACTCTGTCCCATTTCCACTCTAGTATCATCACAGGCTAAAACAATCCTGAAGGCACTTGATCCTCAGCTTTCACTTGCTGACAAATCAAACACTTCGATACAAATTCAGAAATGTCTCGTTTCATACCTAACCACCAATACGAATTCTTCAAATCATTGTACATTTTAGTACTTCCCGAGTGAACAAATTTTCTGAATTAACTCTGGATTTTTCGGTGCACAGATTCTATCTCAGAACATCAAACAATCATTGAATCCGATTTGGTACTCTGAATCACTAGGCGACTCGCATTGTACTCTTTTAGCTTTCAATTCATTATCACTTTTCTAAGCTTCGCAAATCTACTGAAGAAATACTAGTTTAGCTTTTAATTCTGCTAAAATCAAACCATCATCAGATAATGTCAACCGTGTATTCATTGCTCTCAAGGTAAACAACGATTTTCTACTCAAAGCATCTGCGACTACATTCGCTTTCCTTGGGTGATAATCAATTACTAACTCATAGTTTTTTTAATAACTTGGGCCATCTTCGTTGTCACAAATTCAAATCGTTCTGTGTCTAATATATTTTAATCTTTTATGATCAGTAAAGATGTGATATTTTTAACCATACAAATGATGACGCCAAATTTTCAATACAAAAACTATAGCAGCCAACTCTAAATCGTACGTCAGATAGTTCTTTTCATGCGACTTCAACTGTCTGGAAGCATAGGCTATCACTTTTCCTTCTTGCATCAATACGCAACCCAAACCATTCAATGACGCATCGCTATAAATTACAAATTCTTTACCCAACTCAGGTTGAATCATCACTAGTGCCTCTGTTAACAATGTTTTCAATTGATAAAAACTTTGTTGACATCTCTTGGACCATTCAAACTTTACATCTTTCTGTAATATTCTGGTCATCAGTGTAGAAATCATTGAAAACCCTTTAATGAAGCGTCGATAGTAACCAACCAATCCCAGTAAATTTCTAACCTCGGATACATTTTTAGGTGGTTTTCAGTCAATAAATGCAGAAATCTTGCTCGGATCAACTCGAATACCATCCGCCGAAACTATGTCCCAAAAATCTAACTTCCCAGAGCCAAAACTCACATTTAATGAATTTAGCATATAGTTGCTTATCTCTCAAGGTTTGCAACACAATCCTCAAATGCTCGGCATGCTCAAACTCATCTTGTGAATAGATCAGAATGTCATCAATGAACACAACAACAAATTTGTCTAAATACGGTCTAAAAATTCGATTCATCAAATACATAAAAATGGCAGGAGCATTAGTTAGTACAAAAGGCATAACAAGGAATTCAGAGTGTCTGTACCTTATTTTGAATGCAGTTTTCGACACATCTGTGTCCTTAACTCGCAATTGATAATAGCCAGATCTCAAATCAATCTTTGAAAACACTGTTGCACCTTTCAACTGGTTAAACAGATCATCTATTCTCGGCAACAGATATTTATTCTTTATCGTAACTTTGTTGAGCTAACAATAATCAATACACATTCTCATTGACCCATCTTTCTTCTTTACGAACACTACAGGCGCACCCCAGGGCGAAAAACTAGGTCATGCAAAACCTCTATCCATTAACTCTTGCAACTGGGCTTTCAACTCTTTCAACTCTGTTGGAGCCATTCTGTACAGAGCTATAGATATCGGTGAAGTTCCCGGTACTAACTCAATAGCAAACTCAACCTTTCTGACTAGTGGCAACCCTGACAATTCTTCTGGAAATACATCCGGATATTCACAAAATACAGGCACCAATTCAATTTTCTTTTCATACACCTTGGTGTCTAAAACATATGCTAGGTAAGTGTCGCAACCTTTACTCACATATTTTTGAGCCAACATCGATGAAATCACTATAGGCAATCCACTCGATTCATCAGATTCCATCTGAATAATTTTATTATTCTGACACTTCAATTCTATAGTCTTTCGTCTATAGTTCACAACGGCATTATGTAGAGTCAACCAATCCATACCCAGAATCACATCAAACTCATCAAATGGTAAAAGCATCAAGTCAGCCAGAAAACAGTAACCCTGAGTTATTAAAGGACAGTTCTTTCATACTTTGTGAACTAGAACATACTTGCCTAAGGGGTTTGATACTTTAATCATAAACTCAGTAATTTCAACAGGCAATCTCTTACTAGACACTAATTTTTTGTAAACATACGAATGTGTCGATCCAGGATCAATTAAAGCAATCATATTAGTGTTGTAAATAGCAAATGTACCAGTAATAACATCTGGTGATGACGCTTCTTCACGAGCGCGAATAGTGTAGGCTTTAGCAGATGCTCTAGCTTTGGATGTCACAGTGGATTCCTTTGTCACCCCTCGAGTACCACTCATATTTTTAGCATTTTTTGGTGGTTTTCCTCTAGTTGACATATTACTCAGTCTCACACTCTGAGGTCTATCTTTCTCAATCATCTCAGGATAGTCTTTAATAAAATTATCCAGGGAACCACATTTGAAACAAGCTTTAGTACTCTTATTCCAGCATTCACCAAAAGTCTTCTCTCATACTGTTAACACTCGGGTTTATCATTTCTCACATTGCCAACACTCGAAACAGAAGTAGCTTGAGCTTTAGAATTCACAGGTTGATTTCCACGATCTCTATTCTAATATCCTACTGATGCATTAGATCATCTATATGAATCTCAGAATTTCTTTGATGAAGAATGATAAGGTTTATTCATTGGTCTTTTCCTCGAATCTCTAGCCTCTGAATCAGCTTTCTTCTTTTCTCGGCTAAAGTCTTCGGCTTTACAAGCTCTATCAACCAGAACAACAAACTCTTTCAAGTCTAGAATCTCGACCAGAAGTTTAATGTCTTCGTTCAGCCCGTCGACAAATTGCTTACACATAATCTCTTCGGTAGAAACATACTCCTGAGCGTACTTGCTCAACAATAAAAATTCTCTTTCATATTCGGTTACAGTCTTGAGGCCTTGTTTCATTTTTAAAAAACATTTTATGCTTTTGATCCAGAAACCGTTGGCTGATGTATTTCTTATGGAACTCGGTTTGAAAGAACTCCAAGGTGACCCACTCTCTCGGCACCACTGGCACTAATGTATTCCACCACTGATTCGTGGTGTCCCTCAATAATGATATAGCATATTTTAAACATTCAGTCGGTGTGCAAGAAAGCTCATCAAACACTCGAATCATATTTTCAAGCCAAAACTTGGCTCTCTCAAGGCCATCAACAACATTAGCTCTGAACTCTTCAACTCCGTGCTTACGGATCTTATCAGCTGGAGGCTTGTTCAATCTTAAAAGGTCAACTCCTTGAGGAACTACAGGAACAGGATGGGGATTAGGAGGGGGTGGAGGTTGTTGAGTAGCTGGGTTCATTCGAATATATTGAGTGAACCACTCGTTCATCATTTGGAAGAAAGCTTCTCTAGCCTCTCCTCCCTGGCTGCCTGTTACGGGTCTAGAATCAGATGGCGCTGTCCCTTGAGCGAGAGCGAGTGCATTACTCTCAACCTCATCAGCTATAGCTCGATTGAGATCCATTTACTATATGAGAGCATATTTGAAAATGTCAGGAGTCGGCACATTATCGTAGTTTATATATGGCATGTATAGCTCGACTCTCACACATAGTATGTTAGTCCTAGAATCGACTAAACTGTAGCTCTGATACCAATAAATGTAACAGCCCTCACCAATATTCAATGCCAGAATAGGGTTACGGAGAATTACTGGACTTACAACACAATTACAAAAACTTTTCACATACATAATATCATTTCATACATTCATCATTCAAACTCAATCAATTTGTCCCTTATACGAGCCTACAAGGCCCTAAACATGCTTTGGGAATGGTTCGAGACTAAATCGATATCTTAGGAAACTTTCACGAAACTTTGAAAATTTTACTCAAAACAGGGGACACACTCCACACACGACCACCAAACACGCCCGTGTCACAAGCCTTGTGGACATTTGAAATGAGAGCACATGGCTGTGTCCCAGCCCGTGTCCGACCCCTTGTAACTCTCTGACTTGGTTCATACGGCCAACACACACGCCCGTATGCCCTAAAAATGGCCATACACACTCGTGTGCCAGGCCATGCGATAGGCCGTGCCAAACCTGTGGGGTATACTTACTTATGCCACACGGCCAAGTCACATGCCCGTGTGTGAGGCCGTGTGGAGTGTACTGACTTGATTTTTAAAACCACACCAGGGGACACACAGTCCTGTACTTAACCGGTGTCATACACGGCTGAGATACATACCCGTGTCTTTTCCCCTGTGGACAAAAATAGGCTATTTACCAAACCAATTTGCCAATCGATTTGGTACACACTTTCACCTACAAATATGAAGCCAAAACAAAGCATAATAGGTAACCCAAAATAACCAAATCAAACATAATTCATACCATTTCATCTAAGCATTTATTAGCCTAAACCACAATCACAAACATCCTCATTTCATCAACCATTTCCAAGCAAACATTAAACATATTACAAAATGACATTAGCATACCTATAAACATGCATCACCAACCAAACCAAATAGGTCAATTTACATAGTCATATACAACATTATAAACATAACTTTTATAGGCCAACACTAATGGCCAAATTCACTATCAAGCCATAACCAAAAATGACCAAAGTCTCCATACATGCCATACGACCCAAAACATAGTTTCAAAGGTACCAAAGTGTCAGTGGATAGTGTGATGAAGTCTTCAACGATCCCGAGTCTGGGCTAGTTTTTAAATAACTATAAAACATGGAAAAACAACAAAGTAAGCAATATAGCTTAGTAAGCTCGTATGTTAACAATAAGCAACTATCGTCAGTCATTAATCATTCAAATAGTAGAAAACAATATACAACAATTCTATTAAATCTCAAAGCTATCAAATGATAATTCACATAACTTACCAAAGAACTTATCAATTCCATAGTTTCAATACTCAATTCATTTCTATACGTACCTGTACCATTTCGTACCAATCTCATACTCGACCACATCTTTCATTGCCATTGAACCATTTGGAATAGAAGTCGGATACTCAAGGTCTCATACGATAAGTACCTATACCATGGCCCAAAGCCAAATCGAGGTAACTTATCCGAAATTCTAATATCATGGCTCGAAGCCAAATCAGCCAATATGCATGCCCAAAGCCAAATTAGTATATCTCGCACCCAAAGTGCCAATAACATGGCCTGAAGCCAACTCAAAGTATACCTAATGACATGTCACTAGCATCCTAAACTATTCCTAAAGTTCAATCGGGACTCCAATTGTCGAATCATCATCGAATCATTTCCAAACTTGTACGTAACCATATAATCACAATTAATACTATATCAAAGCATATAAAATGCATTTGAAACAAAATTATAATATACGAACTTACCTCGGATGTTAAAACAACGAATAAATTCGATTAGTCAATAACTTTATCTTTTCCTCGATTCAAATTCGTATTTCTCCTTTCTTGATCTAAATATATTTAAAATTAACTCATTTAATCATCTATTCATTCAATTTAGTCCAAAACACATTTGCCCCCATATTTCACATATTTCACAATTTAGTCCTTATTTCATAAAATCACAAATTAATGAAATTCACAATAAACCCATGCTAGAAAAATTACTATTATGCCCCTATTAGCCCATATTTTTCATTTATTTCACATTTTAACCACTAACTTTACACATTTCTCAATTTAATCCCTATTTTACATTTTCACTCAAAATCACTTAACCAAACTTGTATAATTCATAATAAATATTCATAATCTACCATAAAACATAAAAAATAATACATATTTATCAATGGAAACTTTCAAAATATTTAAAAATTTTGCAAAATAGTCCCTAGGCTAACTAGACCTAGATGCAACGATCTTAAAAACGTAGAAATCATTAAAAACGGGACAAAAATCGTACCTTAATAGAAAATGAAACCTTGGCCGAATGGAAGCCCTAATTATGGCTATTCTACTTATTAAAATCGATTAAGGATGATAATAATAAAGAAAATACCTTTTGGTTTTATTAAATTTTTAATTATTTATTAATTTACATTTTTAACCTTGGTTAAAAACCTTCAAATTACATAATAATATGTCCAATAAATTTAATTTTGGTATAATTAAAACATGATGACCTTAAATTTAAGGTTCTATAGCTATTAGATACTTTTAGCTAATAGAACTCCACTTTTACACTTTACGTGATTTAGTCCTTTTTATCAAATTGAGCAACCAATTGCTAAAATTTATTAACAAAAATTTCATACCATCACATATTCATGCTGCAAACATTAAAATAATAATAAAATAAATATTTTGACCTCAAATTTGTGATCCCAAAATCACTATTCTGATTTGACTAAAAACGGGATGTTACACTTACCTTTATGCGAAATTAGCAGCACAAACTTTAGGACATTAGATGATCTTGATTCGCAACCCTTTCTCCTAAGAAAAGGAAATAATTGAACACTTAAACAAATAAATTGAATGAAACAATAAGAAAACCCCGTTTTGCCAACAACGAGCAAAGAAATGAACATTAACAAAAATTCATAACAAAACTTACCTTATTAACCCTTCAATCGAACAAAAAGAATGCAATTTCCTTAATAGTTCAGTGACAAGATCGACAGAAGAAGAAAATAAAATAAAATATACTAGAGAAAAGAGAAGAAAAGAAAGATAGAGAAAAAAAAGGTAGGCAGAAGAAACATAAAATAAATTTTAAGAAAAAAAATAAAATAAAAGAGTTTAATCTCTTTAAAATAACTAATTGTATAAAGTAGCATAAAAATACTTTTCTTTAGCTTTTGCGGGGACTTGAAAACTAGACACTCGAAACATAGAAGCTTAACCGTTGAACCGACAGGCTCATTCTTAACATTAAATTACACTGAATTAAACTTAGGTTGAACATTTACAGATAAAGGTTGAATAAATAAAATAATATAAAAATAAAAATAAAAACAATTATAAAATTTTTCACAAGTGGGGCTTGAACCCCAAATCACAAACACACATTTAAGGCACTAATTACTGAAGTAGACACATATTTAATGACAAAGTTTTCTAGGCAGAAGTTTAATTTTTTTTGGGCATTACAACTCTCTCCCCCTAAAGAAATTTTGACCTCAAAATTTACCTAATCTAAAATATATGAGGGTATTGTTGATGAATCAAATCCTTAGGTTCCCACGTGGCTTCCTCAATGCCATGATTCCCCCACAAAATCTTTACTAGAGGAATGGTTTTCTAAAACAACCCGTTTTTAGTAAAATTGAAACAGTGGCTTCAGGACAGAAAATCTAATGTGAAAATAATTATTTATTTATTATTTTAATGTCTACAGAATGTTACTAATATCATATAAAAATCTCGTTAAGAAATTTTACAGTTTTCATGCTTAATTCGATAAAAAGGATAAAATTGCAAAATATGCAAAACTTGAGTTTTATAAGCTAAAGGGATTTAAAAGCTATGAAATAATATGTTTAGAGGGTTTATGTTGTAATTAAACCATTTATTTTTTGAGTGGACAAATATGAACACTTTTTAGGTGATATTAAAGGTTAATAAAAAGGTTATTTATGTAAGTTAGTAAATAACTTAAGTAAAATAAAGAAATACACAAAAAAATCACTTTCTCTTCATTTCCATCGAAAATAACATGGAAAGCCATGGTTAGGGCTTTAAAGCTTTGGTCACTTCTATAGCTAGTATGTAAGTGCATTTTCATCCTATTTTTAATGATTTTTACGTTTTTGGAGTTGTTGTAGCTTAATCTAGCTAGGCTAGGGACTAATTTGCAAAATTTTTAAAAGTCTAGGGTTTTTCTATGAATGAATTCATTTGGTTTTGATGTTTGATGGAAGAAAATGAGTATTTGTTGTTAGATAAAAAAACTTTTGTAAAGTGAATTTTATTGAAAATGTCAGTTAGGGATTAAATTGAAAAATGTGAAATATTCATGGTGTAATTTGTAAAATAATAAATTGTATGAGTTGATAAGGACCTATATGAAATTCGACTAGCATGGGTTAAGGATGAAATTGCATGAATTTTAATTTACAAGCTTAATGACTAAATTGTAAAGAAATCAAAACATTAGGGGCAAAAGCATAATTTTGCAAAAATATGAATTTTGGATTGAATTGAATAGAATGATTGTTGAGTGAATTGAATTTATTCATTTAGATCAAGATAAAGTTTCAGATTAATCGACTTTGTATCTACGTTTTATCGTCGAGGTAAGTTCGTGTAATTGCATAATGTTTATATGCTTTTTATTGAAATTATGTGTTGTGGATTTCCATGTAAATAATTGTTGCATATCCAGCGATTTTACATCAACTACCGAGCCTCGTTTGAACTTTAGGAATTCATAGGATACAATTGATATGTCATTAGGGTTTACATGTTTTGGGTGCTGGTCTTGAATGTCCTACCGGTGGCTGAGTTCCGGCATTTGTTGTGGATTCTCGACAGCTTGCGGAGTAGTACCGTGTAGCTACATTCTGACCCACAGCTCATGTGAGCAGACCTATTTTCACAGCTTATTTGAGCATACTCTTTCTACAGCTCGTGAGCATATATGTAAAGGAAAGGACGAACTACGGTTATATGTTTAGCACACTTTGTGTGAGTTATTTTGTGTACCCAATGGTATTCTAATCAGTTCAATGGGCATAAGTGTGAAAGGAAATGGTAAGAGTTCAACATGAACTAAGGAATGTATATATGAAATTCATTAAAGTGGTGATACATGGAAATTATGTTATGTTAAGATGGATGACAAATCCAATTGATTCATGTTTAAGTTTAATGGCCATCCATGTTTAATTGCCGATGATTTATGTTCAAGTATGCTAAAATGTTTATGTTGATGCTTAGGCTTTGGCCAAGCTATTGGTTGGATTATGCCATGTTAAATTTTGATGTTATGTTAAGAAATGGTAAGTTAAGTTTTATAATATACGAACTTACTAAGCATTGAATGCTTACTTTGTGTTATTTTCCATGTCTTATAGTGAATCGAAAGTTCATTTGGGTTGGAAGCTTGTCGGAGACCTATCACACTATCCATCGGCTATATCGGTAGATTTTGATGTTTTTAAGTCATGGTTATAATGGCATGTATAGGTGTTTTGCGCTAGATGAAATAGCCATTATGTTTGGCTTGTAAATATGGTATTTTGGGTGGTGGATTGGTTGTTATGTTGGCATATATATGTGGTCTAATAATTGTTGATATTATGGCATTTTGGTGCTTAAATGGTGAGAGTTGGAATGGCAAATAAAATGCATGCTATGAATAGTTATTTTGATATGTTTGAATGTGGTATGTTTGGATGTGGTTGACATATGGTCAATTTTGCTAAGGTTTAGTGATGATAGATGTTGAATGGCCAAATTGGTATATTTGAGTGTGATTTTGGTATGTGAACATTGTGGTAAGTTTTGGCATAGACTTAGTTACAAAAGTTGGTTGATTTATGGCTAAACTATGCAAATGTATAATACATGTTTGGTTGTGCTTGAGGTGCCTTTTGGGCATATTGGTTGTATGAACAAATACCATAATGATCTAGCTTGAATATGCATATGTTAGGTACATTTTGTATGCTTGAATATAGGTACTTATGGCTTGTTAAGTGATCATGTTTTGGGTGAGGAAAATGGCTTGAAAATGACCTATTTTTCGTCCACATGGCCTAAGACACGGGCGTGTGTCTCAGCCGTGTGTGACACACAGCCATGTGATACTACCGTGTGTCCCTTGTAGGTTATAAAGGGTTGCAAGTCATGCTATTACACGACCTAGCATACGGCTTGGCACACGGGCGTGTGGCTTGACCGTGTGACCTAAGTCAGAAAGTTACACAGGCATGGACACGGGCTGGGACACGGCCGTGTGTCCCTACTTTGAATGCCTCCACGGCCTGAGACACGGGCATGTGTCTCAGCCGTGTGACCCTTACAGTATGAAAATTTTTAACTTTTTCCTAAAAATTTTATATATTTTTTATTTAGTCCAAATTCGATGCATGTATCTCAGCCATGTGACCCTTACAGTATGAAAATTTTTAACTTTTTCCTAAAAATTTTATACATTTTTTATTTAGTCCAAATTCGATTCTAAAGTATTTTTAGGGCCTCGAAGGCTCATATAAGGGACAATATGTATGGGTTTGATTGATATTGCTATGGTTTATGATACGTTTTGAATATTTTGAATAATTGAATGTTTTGAGATGTAAACTTCCAGTAATGCTCCGTAACCCTATTTTGGCAACAGATACGAGTTAAGGTGTTACATTTAGTGGTATCAGAGCTACAACTTAGTCGATTGTTGGACTGAATGTAGTGTGTATGAGTCTAGAAATACATGACATTATATAATATGTGATAGTGTGATAACTCTTGACTCATTTTGAAATATGTTTTCACATAGTAATGTCATCCAACCAAGCTGACTTCGATGAAGTTGAGATTAATGCGCAAGCCTTCGTTCACGGAGTAGCATCGAGCTGTACAAGGCTTGTATCTGAGGGCCGAGGAGAAGAGGCTAAAGAAGCTTTCTTCTAGATAATGAAAAAATGGTTTACCAAGTTTGTATGAACGAACCTGGTTGCTCAACAACCTCCAGCCCTACCTATTCCCCAACTGGTCCTTTTAATTCCTTAAGGTTTGGAACCTTTGCGAGCCAATAAGCTACCAGTTGATAAAATTCGTAAATATGGGATTGAAGAGTTTAGAGTTACCGCTGAAGATGATCCTAAGAGAACAGAATTCCGTTTAGAAAACACAATTCGAGTTTTTAATGAGTTATCTTGTTCACCAGAAAAGTGTCTTAAGTGTGATGTATCTCTATTGAAAGACTCAACTTACCAATGGTAGAGCACATTGATTTCAATTATGTCGAGAGAGTGTATAGATTGGGAATTCTTCTAAATCAAGTTCCAAAACAAAATATATAAGTCAGAGATTTCTTGATAAGAAACGGAAGGAATTTCTTGAGCTTAAACAGGACCACATGTCAGTGTCTGAATACGAAAGAGTGTTTGTCAGATTGAACAAATATGCCCGATAATGTATTCCAAAAGGAAGTGTTAAATGAATATATAAAGCTTTTAGTCGGGATATTTGAACTAAAAGAATTTTTTGTTTTAGTTGATCAAGCACATAAAGCCAATGAGCTTAACAAAGAAAAGAGAAAAGCTGATTATGAAGCTAGAGATTTGAGAAAGAGATCAATTGGAATGTCATATTAGTCATCGTCGAAGAGATCGAAGGAACATCAAAACCATTCCACAACTTCAGTGGGGTATTCCTGTAGAGATAGAGGTAAACGACATTCGAGTCCAAAGCCTCAGGCTACATCTATAGCGAGTGTAGGTAGTGTTAGAGACAACAGGCCCGAATGCAAGCAATGTAATAGACAAAAGCCTTTGCTATAAGATCTAAGGCACGAGAACCAGCTAGAGCTTATGCTATCCGTGCATGAGAAGAAGCTTTAGGGCCAGATGTTATTACTGGTACTTTCTCTATCTTTGATACTGATGTTACTACTTTGATTGATCCGGGATTAACATATTCGTTTGTATGCACGAACTTAGTGTCAAGTAAGATTTTACCTGTTGAGTCCATTAAATTTGTGGTTAAAGTGTCAAACCCCTTAGGTCAGTATGTGCTAATTAATAAGGTTTGCAAGAACTATCCTTTGATGATTCGGGGTTATAACATTCTGGCTGATTTGATGCTATTGCCATTTGATGAGTTTGATGTGATTTTGGTCATGGATTGGTTGATTCTGCATGATGCTGTTGTGAATTGTAGATGAAAACTTATTGTATTAAAGTTTCAGAATGATGAAAAGCTTTAGACTGAATCAAATAGTTTGAGTGGTTTGCCTATTGTTATTTCGACTATTTCAGAACAGAGATATGTGAGAAAAGGCTATAATGCGTACCTTGCATATGTATTTGATTCTAGAGTTTCTGAGTTAAAGCTAAAATCAGTTCTAGTAGATTGTGAGTATCCAAATGTGTTTCCAGTGGAGTTACCAAGGTTACCACCAATCAGAGAAGTTGAGTTTGCCATTGAGTTAATACTGGGAACATCACCGATATTGATAACTCCTTACAAAATGGTTCTTACAGAGTTGAAAGAGTTGAAAGTTCAGTTGCAAGAGTTGATAGATAGGGGTTTTGCTTGACCCGATTTTTCACCTTGGGGTGCACCTATTTTATTCGTTAAGAAAAAAGGATAGATCAATGAGATTATGTATTGACTACTGCCAACTCAACAAAGTTACGATCAAGAATTAGTATCCTGTGCCGCGAATTGACGATCTATTTGATCAATTGAAATGTGCAACAATATTTGTTCTAGTTATTATCAGCTGTGACTTAAAGATTCTAATGTGCCAAAAATTGTGTTCAAGACCAGGTACGGACATTATGAATTTCTTGTGATGTCATTTGGTTTAACTAATACACTTGTAGTATTTATGAATTTGATGAACAAAATTTTTAGACCGTATTTAGATCAATTTGTTGTGGTATTCATTGATGATATCTTAATTTACTCACGAGATGAGATTAAGCATGTTGAGCATTTGAAAATTGTATTGCAAACCTTGCGTGAAAAGCAGTTATTTGCCAAGTTTAGTAAATGTGAATTTTGGCTCCGGAAAGTCAATTTTCTGGGACATATTGTATCAGTCGAGGGCATCAAAGTTGATCTGAGTA
Source organism: Gossypium longicalyx (assembly GCA_025698465.1). Classification (NCBI taxonomy): domain Eukaryota; kingdom Viridiplantae; phylum Streptophyta; class Magnoliopsida; order Malvales; family Malvaceae; genus Gossypium; species Gossypium longicalyx. Next base: position 22,113,253 of record CM047004.1, read on the forward strand.
AAATTTCAGCTGTTGTTGACTGGAAACCTCCGAGAAATGAATCCGAAGTTAGAAGCTTTCTGGGATTAGTCGGGTATTACAAAAGATTCGTTAAGGGATTCTCGATGATTGCTATGCCAATGATGAGATTATTGCAAAAAGATGTGCAATTTGAATGGCCTGAGGAATGCCAACAAAGTTTCAATCAGTTGAAAGCATTGTTGACCAAGGCACTCGTGTTAGTTCAGCTTGAGTGGGGTAAAGAATTTATGATTTTCATTGATGCATCTTTAAATGGTTTAGGCTATGTTTTGATGCAAAAAGGTCAAGTGATAGCTTTTGGTTCTAGATAGTTAAAGTTGCAGGAAAAGAATTATCCAATGCACGATTTAAAACTGGCAGCTATTGTGTTTGTGTTGAAGATCTGGCGACACCATTTGTACAGCAAAAAATGTCACATCTTTACAGATCATAAAAGTTTGAAGTATTTAATGTCGCAGAAAGATTTGAATCTGAGACAACGTAGATGGCTCGAGCTATTGAAAGACTACGACTTGATCATTGATTATCATCCGGGTAAAGTGAATGTTGTTGCTGATGCTCTAAGTATAAAGTATTTATTTGCTTTGAGGGCGTTGAATACGTGATTGATGTTGTCTAATGATGGTTCGATCTTGGCTGAGTTGAAAGCTAGACTGATGTTTTTACGACAAATTTGTAAGACTCAGAAATATGATGACGTGTTATTAGCTAAATGAAAACAGAGTGAGTCGACACCTGATTCAGATTTTCAGATTAGATTTGATGATTGTTTACTTTTTAGAGGCAAATTTGCATACTAAGGAATTCAGAGCTCGTTCAGAAGATTTTGCATGAAGCTCATAGTGGTAGCTTGTTTATTCATCCTGGTAGTAATAAGATGTATAGTGATTTGAAACAAATGTACTGGTAGCTGGGTATGAAACGAGAAATTTCTAAGTTTGTATCAAGATGTTTGGTATGTCACCAAGTTAAAGTTGAACATCAGGAACCTTTTGGTTTGTTACAGCTAGTGATGATACCAAAATGGAAATAGGAACGAGTCACAATGGACTTTGTATTGGATTACCCTTGTCCCATTGAAAGAAAGATGCAATTTGGGTTGGCGTTGATCATCTAACGAAGTCTGAACATTTTATTCTAGTACGTATAGATTATTCTTTTGAGAGATTAGCAGAGCTATATGTTACTGAGATTGTCAAATTGCAAGAGGTGCCAATTTCTATTATTTCAGATAGAGATCTGTAGTTTACATCGCGATTTTGGATCAAGTTACAAGTGGCTTTAGGTACGTGTTTGCATTTTAGCGCTGCATTTCATCCTTAGACTAATGGTCAGTCTGAATGAATAATTCAGATACTTGAGGATATGCTTCGATGTTGTGTGCTAGAATTTGAAGGCAACTGGGAGAAATATCTATCGTTAGTTGAATTCTTGTACAATAACAGTTATCAATCAAGCATAAATATGGCATTGTATGAAGCTCAATGAGAAAAATATTCAGGGGTTGATTTGATTCGAGAGACTGAAGAAAAAATGAAAGTAATCTGTGATAGTTTGAAAGCAGCTTCATATTGACATAAATCATATGCGGATTTAAAATGTAAGACATTGAATTTCAAGTCAGTGATAAAGTGTTCTTAAAAGTATCGCCCTGGAAGAAAGTTCTTTATTTCGGTCATAAAGGAGAGCTAAGTCCGCAATTTATCGGGTCGTATGAGATTATTGAAAGAATTTGGCAAGTAGCATATCGTTTAGCTTTTCTGTCGGAGTTAGAAAAGATTCATAATGTGTTTCAAATATCAATGTTATAACAGTATTGATTAGACCCTTCACATGTTATCTCAACAGCGGACATCGAGATTTAGCGTGATATGTCGTATAGTGAAGAACTGATCAGAATCTTAGCTCAAGAGGTTAAAAAATTAATAAATAAAAACAAAGCTTTAGTAAAAGTTCTCTGGCAATGACACGAGATAGAGGAGGCCATCTGAGAACCGGAAGAAGCTATGAGAAAACAATAGCCAAAACTTTTTTCTGGTAAGATTTTCAGGGACAAAAATTCCTTTAGGGGGAGAGTTGTAGCATCCCGTTTTTAGTGAAATCAAAATAGTGGTTTCGAGACAATAAATCTGATGTGAAAATATTTATTTATTTATTATTTTAATGTGTACAATATGTTAGTAATATCGTATAAAAATTTCGTTAAGAAATTTTACCGTTTGCATGCTTAATTCAATAAAAGGACTAAATTACAAAATGTGCAAAACTTGAGTTCTATAAGCTAAAGGGATTTAAAAGCTATGAAATTATATGTTTGTAGGGTTTATGTTGTAATTAAACCATTGATTTGTTGAGTGGACAAATATGGACATTTTTCAGGTGATATTAAAGGTTAATAAAAAGGTTATTTATGTAAATTAGTAAATAACTTAAGTAAAATAAAGAAATACACAAAAATATCATCATTTTCTCTTCATCAACACCGAAAATAACATGGAAAATTAGGACTTGAAAGCTTCGGTCTCTTTTCTAGCTAGCATGGAAGTGCATTTTTATCCCGTTTTTAATGATTTTTATGTTTTTGGAGTCGTTATAGCTTAATCTAGCTAGCCTAGGGACTAAATTGTAAAACTGTTAAAAGTATAAGGTTTTTCCATGAATGAATTCATGTGGTTGTGATGTTTGATGGAAGAAAATAAATATTTGTTGTTAGATAAACAACTTTTATAAAGTGAATTTTGTTGAAAATGTCAATTAGGGATTAAATTAAAAAATGTGAAATATTCATGGTGTAAATTGTAAAATAATGAATTGTATGAGTTGATAAGGACCTATATGAAATTTAGCTAACATGAGTTAGGGATGAAATTGCTTGAATTTTAATTTACGAGCTTAATGACTAAATTGTAAAGAAATCAAAACATTAGGGGCAAAAGCATGCTTTTGCAAAAATATGAATTTCGGATTGAATAGAATAGAATGATTATTGAGTGAATTGAATTTATTCATTTAGATCAAGATAAACCTCGTACAGTTTTAGGTCGGGGCAAAGATAGAGTTTCAGATTAATCGACTCCATATCTATGTTTTATCGTCGAGGTAAGTTCGTGTAATTACATAATATTTATATGCTTTTTATTGAAATATATATGTATTGTGGACAGTCATGTATATAATTGTTGCATATCCAATGATGTTACTGTAACGCGTAGGTTTGTGCAAGTGTATACAGTCGCTATCAAGTAATAAGTAAGTATCGAGTTATCGTCTCCACAAGGATTGCATTTGTGCTAAGTCACTTAATTTGTAAAATTATATTAACAATTGGGTAAATAAAAACACAATATAGTTGAGAAGTGATGATTAAAATATATTAAACTAAATGCAATGATCCCTAATGCAAATTATCCTAAGTATGCAAACTATATGAATGAAATAGATTTTAGCAAAATTAAATACAATTTGCAACAATTATAACATAAATAAACTAGGACAATTACTTTAATTAAATTCAATTTATTATCAACATGCTTAATAACATTCGGAAAAATATTCCATGGCAACTCGATCTTTCATGAGTTTGGAAAGCACATTAGGTCCTTTCAGAATCCTTTACTAAGTAAATACGCATTTTACTGATCCTTATTTACTAAGGGTTTCTTAGTATTTGTGTGAGGTAACAGGGACGTGTTAGGTTTGAAACAGTTTAATCACACAAGTATAAAAACTATGCAGATAACAGAGCTTGGTTAGAGTTGTTATGCAACCTGCAATTTAATCGGGTTAGGATCTAAATTGAGCATGCACATTTCTATTATGCGTCCATTAGCCGTCGTCTGGTTAGGATTGCTCAGCTAATTTAGGTGTAACATCCTGAAATAGGGCCTAGTTGGAATAGTGGTTTTGGGACCACAAAATCTGACATTAAAGCTAGAGGCATAAGCTATCACTTTACCCTCTTATATCAAAAAACAACCCAAACCGTTCAATGACGTGTCACTAAAAATCACAAACTCTTTTTACCCGACTCAGATTGAACCAAAATTGGTGCTTTAGTTAAAAATACTTTCAACTGTTCAAGACTCTGTTGACATTTCTTAGACCACTCAAATTTCACATCTTTCTATAGCAATCTAGTCATCGGTGTAGCAATCATCGAGAATCCTTTAACAAAATACCGATAATAACCAGCTAATCCCAGAAAGCTTCAAACTTTGGACACATTTCTTGGTGGTTTCCAATCAACAACTGTAAAAATCTTACTTAGATCAACTCGAATACCTTCTTCTGAAATAATATGCCTTAAAACTCCAACCTTTCAGAGCCAAAACTCACATTTGCTGAATTTAGCAAACAGTTGTTTGTCTCTTAAGGTTTGTAATACAATTCTCAAATGATCGGCATGCTCAGACTCATCTCGTGAATAGATCATAATGTTGTCAATGAATACAACCACAAATCTGTCCAAATACAGTCTAAAGATTCGATTCATCAAATCCATAAAAACTATAGGAGCATTAGTTAATCCGAAAGGCATAACAAGAAATTTTTAATGCTCGTACCTTGTTCTGAACATAGTTTTCGGCACATTTGAATCTTTTACTCTCAATTGATAATAACTAGACCGCAGATCAACCTTTGAAAACACTATTGCTCCTTTCAACTGATCGAACAAATCATCGATTCACGGTAAAGGATACTTGTTCTTATCATAACCTTGTTGAGCTGACGATAATCAATACAAAGTCTCATTGATCTGTCTTTCTTTTTTACGAACAACACTGGTGCACCCCAAGGCGAAAAACTAGGTTGTGTAAAACCTCTATCTGTTAACTCTTGCAACTGAGATTTCAACTCTTTCAATTCTATCGAAGCTATTCTGTATTGAGCTATCAATATCGGTGATGTTCCCGGTACTAATTCAATGGCAAATTTGACCTCTCTGATCGGTGATAACCCCGGTAACTTTTCTAGAAACACATTCGAATACTCATAGACTACTGGAACTGATTCAATCTTTGATTCAAACACTTTTGTATCAAGTATATAAGCAAGATAAGCTTCACAATCTTTTCTCACATATCTCTGAGCTGACATTGACGAAATTACAATAGGCAATCCACTCGACTCATCTGATTCAATTCGAAGGATTTCACTATTCTAATATTTCAATTCAATAGTCTTTTGTCTACAATTCACAACCTCATCATGAAGCATCAACCAATCCATACCCAGAATTACATCGAATTCATCAAACGGTAGTAGCATCAAATTAGCCGAAAAATAATAACCCTGAGTCATTAAAGGACAATTCTTGCAAACTTTCTCAACTAGAACATATTTGCCTAAGGGGTTTGACACTTTAACCACAAACTCGGTAGACTTAATACGAAAACTCTTACTAGACACTAAATTCATACAGATATATGAATGGGTCGATCCAGGATCAATCAAAGCAATTACACTAGTGTCATAAAGAGAAAATGTATCGGTGATAACATCTGGTGATGACGCATCTTCGCGAGCACGAATAACATAAGCTTTGGCAGGTGTTCTAGCCTCGGATCTCATAGCTGAATCTTTTGTCGCACCTTTACTACTGGTTACATTCCCTGTATTTCTATGTGGCCTCCCTCTAGTGGCTGTGTTGCTCGGTCTTGCATTCTAAAATTTATCTTTCTAGGCTAACTCCTGGCAATCTCAAATGAAATGATCTTACAAGCCACATTTAAAACAACCTCTATTATTCATCCAACACTCACCAAAATGTTGTCGACCACACTGTTGACACTTGGGTTTATTATTTCTCACACTGCCAACACTCGATACTGATGTAGCTTGAGTTTTAGAACTTGAGTATTGCTTTCCACGATCTCTATTTAGATACCCGATTGAAGCATTCGAACGAGTATACGAATCTCATGATTTCTTTGATGAGGATTGATATGGTTTACTCATCGATATCTTTCTCGAATCTCTAGCCTCGAAATCAGCTTTTCTCTTTTCTTTGCCTAATTTATCGGCTTTCCAAGCTCAGTCAACTAGCACAACAAATTCCTTCAACACTAGAATCCCAACTAACAATCTGATATCTTCATTCAGTTTGTCTTCGAATCTTTTACACATAATTGCCTCGGTGGAAACACATTCTCGAGCATACTTACTGAGTCTCATAAACTCTCGCTCATATTCAGTCATAGACATATGACCCTGTTTCAACTCAAAAAACTCTTTGCATTTTTTATCGATAAGCCGTTGGCTGATGTATTTTTTTTAACTCGACTTGAAAGAATTCCCAGGTGACCCTTTTTCTCGGCACCAATGATACTGGAGTATTCCACCATTGATACGTTGTGTCCCTCAAATGTGATATGGCACATTTTAAACACTCAGCTGGTGTGCAAGAAAGCTCATCAAATACCCAAATCGTATTTTCAAGCCAAAACTCGATTCTCCCAAGGTCGTCATCAATAGTAGCTCTAAACTCTTCGGCCCCATATTTTTGAATCTTATCAACTGGTGGCTTATTTAATTGCAAAAGTTCCACACCTTGAGGAGCTACGGGAATCAGTTGGGGATTAGGTGCGGGTGGAGGTTACTCAGCAGCCAGATTAGTTCGAAATTACTCAGTAAACCACTCGTTCATCATCTGGAAGAAGGCTTCTTTGGCCTCTCCTCCCTGACTACCCGATACGGGTCTCGACTTTGATTGCGTTACTCTGTGAATGGAGGTTAGCACATTACTTTCAACATCATCAGCTACAGCTCAATTGGAATCTATTTACTATATGAAAACACGATTTAAACTGTCAGGAGATATCACACTATCACAGGTTATATATGGCATGTATAGCTAGACTCTCACATACGCTACGTTAGTCCGCGAATCGACTAAATTGTAGCTCTGATACCAATAAATGTAACACCCCTCACCCGTATTCAACACCGAAATAGGGTTATGGAGCATTACAGGACTTATTAAACAGTTAAACATTCATTTCACATACATTTTCAATATCATATAATCAACATTCAACACTATTCACATCGTCCCTATTACGAGCCTACGAGGCTCAAAACAAGCTTTAGGAGTGGTTCGAGACTAAATTGGTAACTCAAGAATTTTTTACGAAACTTAAAAAAATTTTCAAACAATAGGGGACACACACTCGTATGGCCTGGCCGTGCGGACATTCAAAATGGGATCACATGGTCGTGTCCCAACCCGTTTCTGACCCCATGTAACTCTCTAACTTGGGTCACATGGACGCCCGTGTGCCCTTCAAAATGGCCACACGCGCCGGTGTGCCAGGCCATGTGCTAGGCTGTGCCAAACCTGTAGGGTATATTGACTTATGCCACATGGCCAAGTCACGCACCCGTGTGCTAAGCCATGTGGAGCATACTAACTTGATTTTTAATTCAACACCAGGGGACACACGCCCGTGTCTCTCCCCGTGTAGACAAAAATATTTATCAAGCTATTTTGCCACCTAAACTTGCTTACACCTATATCAACCCAATTGGCACCAAAACATATCATGTAATAGGCATTCCAAACCAACTCCAGTCAAGCTCAATTCATGATAATCACATACCATTAACCACAAAATTTACACATTTCACAATTTAATCCCTAATTGAACATTTTACTAAAAATCACTTAACAAATGTTGTTTATCTAACAACAAGCATATATTTTCTACCATTAAACATAAAAAAACATATAGATTCATCAATGTAAAAACCCTAAACCTTTAACCATTTTGCAAAATAGTCCTTGGGCTAGCTAGATTAAGCTGCAACGATCTTAAGAACATAGAAATCATTAAAAACGGGACAAAATTCACTCACCTATTGAGCTAGGAAGCGTGGTCAAACATAACATGCATCCATGGAGTTTCTATCTTCTTGATTTTGGTGGAATAAACAAAACAAAGATGATAATTTACTTATTTAATTTACTAAATTACCTTTTTAACCTTTAATATAATTCATTAAATTCACTTAATATAAGTCCAAAAATGTCCACTCATATTAGAAATGGTATATTTACCACATAAGGACCTCTAATATTTAATTTCATAGCCATTTAATACCTTTAGCTATTAGAACATCACTTTTGCACTTTACGCGATTTAGTCCTTTTTATCAAATTGACCATTCAAACAATAAAATTTCTTAACGAAATTTTCACACAATCATAAAATTATGATGTAAACACTAAAATAATAATAAAATAATTATTTTAACTTCAGATTAGTGGCCCCAAAACCACTGTTTCGATTTAACTAAAAACGAGCTATTACACAGTGTATAACGATTAACATAAAATAATTAAAGCATATCAAACAGGTTTAACGGTAATAGAATCTTAACAAAGCATTACAAATACAGATATATTTTCCTACCCCCATCTGCTACAAACTATCTCTGACCATCCCAACAGGCTATATGGGGTATAAAACACTCATCCAACCCTACAAACCACTTAGTGTTGTTCAAGACACTTACAGAAGAATTGCAGATGCATTGCCAAATAAATAGGTGAATATCGCCTTTTCAAATATACTTCCTCCACATAGTAAAACACATCCCAATAACTGATACAATACATATCAATAATCAGTCATAAGCATAGTACATACATATAGAATAACTGACGCAGGACATATATCATACTTCTACTGGTTTTCCTATAACCCATTACATAATTTACTCGTCATATGATGCTTCAGATATAAAACAAATATTAGAATTCATGCAAACATTTGACTAATTTTTTTTATATTTTTCAGTACATTGAAGCACATACCAACCCCACAAAAGGCCCACAGTCGATCAGAACAACGTGAGTGGCTCTAGGGAACATTTGAGAATTTGGGGCCCACATGGCCCAAATGGTCAGCTCGTGTGACCCACACAGGTGTGTGGTCCACATAGCCCAAATAGCCTAAACCATGTGTCACACAAGGTCCAGCATACGGCCTGTCACACGGTCGTATGTTGCACACGGCCTACCACACGACCATGTGTCGTCAACAGTGTTGTTAATCAGCTTTCATTGTTCGCAGATTTTCGGGTTTTTCGTTGCACACTTGGATGCTTTCTTACGTGAAATCAACAATCGAGTACTCCCACACCTAAATCAACAGTTAACACAACCTAAATCAGTAACGGTTTGCAAATTTACACAATTCACTCACACATGACTAATTAAAACCCTCCAAAACATATTGAGAACCCTTACCACTTAATGAACAACAACTACACGAATTTTAGGTCGCTAGAGGATCACCAATCGTCTCTCGAACGTCCCCTATAATGGAACTAATTAGATAACACCACTCGAATTAACACCACAACCACGGAATTTCTAGAAATCCCTAAATGTCCAAAGACCACTTTTAAGAAAATAATAACAAAAATAATCAAAACCTTGCCTCTTAACGATTTGGAATCAATAGAACAGGGATTAAGTGATACAAAAAGAATTTATCAAATCAAAAAAATAGTAAATCTAGAATTGTGCGAAAGAACTAAGCAAGAAGGATGAAACAAATTAAAAAATTGTGGAATTGGGAAAAGAAGGAAAAGGAAACAGACTTCAAACCAAAAATTTTAAAAAAGAAAAAAGAAAATTAAAGAAACAAGGGAGGTGTGGAAACATGCCAATCTATTTTGCTTTTGGGGATTTAGAAAACAAATAAAATTAATTAATTAAAATAATAAAAGATATTAACCACCCAAACAACTTGATTTTTTTAATACAAAAATCCTTATCTGGTTTCCTACAAAATTCAAAATCCAATCAAACTCTACCATAATGTGATTCAAACAATAATAGAAAAAAAATTATCAAATTGTTCATGCTAGGGTTTAAAGCCAAGACCTTCAACCAACACCCAAGGCACCTAAACCACTAAAACAGATATTAATTATGATAGAATCTAACAAATTAAAAATTAAATTTTAGGACGTTACAAAAGGGGGAGGGCTACCCCTCTATATTTTACTAGGGTGTGCCGTCCCCTCTTCTAGTTCAATTAGAAGACTTGTTTTTCTATTAAATAAATGTTATTTGTGTTTTACTAATTCAACTAGGATTCTTTCATTTCTCGCTGTAAATAAATGACATTGGTAGAGCTATTGATATAAGTTTTACACAACAGAAGTTTCACATAATTTTTAGATATTATTATTCTACCATAAAGTATGAGAATTTATTTTTCAAGTATAAATTCTATTTTCTAAGAATCACAATTCTACCTGTTTTTATTGAGAGAGAATTACTTTCATATTGAAAGTAATAGTTTATTTTTGGTTATGTGTTTGGTTTGTGATTGTTAAGGCCCCACTTGAAATAATTCATGGTACAAGAATAATGAAGAAAGTCGTTTAGTTAAAAGTTGGGAACGTCCAAGATCTGTCCCGCACAAAGCATAGGTATTTTTTGAGAAAAAGCTTATTGTTATAAATATCACAAATCGATTTGGTTTTCAAAATTTTAATTTTCCACTGTGACAGAAAACCTTTTACTAAACCGAATTTTTCCAAAAACTAGTATTAGAGTCAGGTTGTGCTATTTTTATAGTATAAACCACTACTGAATTTTCTCTTTTCTTCATGTTTGGTTAATTTTTTTATAAGATATGGTATTCTTGTAAATATATGCATGATTTGGGTTATGTATGTGAACGAATGTATTTCATTATTTTATATTATGATAAAGTAATTTTGCGGAAGTTGTGATTCCTATAAATTAGATTGAATGTAATTTTAGATTTTATTAATTTTTTGGGATATGTAATTAGATCGTGGAGTCTCCTGGTAGGTTTTATTTTATTTATTTTAAAATAATTCATTTGAGTTGGAAACAGACTTAATTTTTTATGTAACTGAATTTTTTGGCGAATCTCGAAGAACCGAGATGCATCCAGAACTGATTGAAACAACGTAAACCCGACCCAACCTATTGACAAAGGGTTGACTGGCGGCGGCCTGACGACGACTATGGCGGCAACGAAGATCCATGGTGGCAACAACAATTTGACAATAGATCCCTTCGGTGTTTTTCAAGTCATTTGGACTTTGAGGAAAATCTAAAAATCAGATATTTGGCTTTCACCTAGAAAATCCAAAATATTGTTTGGGGCAATAATTGTAATTTTATTATTTATTTTTCTAGGATGAAATCATGGAAACTTTGGCTGGTCAGAGTCATTTAATTTTATGTTTTTCTATAATAGTATGATGATATTTAAATTGATTGAAAAATATGTTCATCCATATATTTTTTATAAGAATGTCATATAGTTTAGGAAAAGAATGTCACATGTATTTGTTATAACATTTTTAATCATTCATGATTGAAACCAAAAAAAAAAAAAAAATTTGCGTGATTTTTAAAATATTGAGTGGGAGAAAGTCTCTAAACAAAACCTACAACCTCCATCATGACAATTCGCCTACCCTACGGTAGGTATTTCCATGTGAATTTCATTGAGGAGATTTCCTTAAAAGAACTAATGATCTTGTGACAGCATATGATATTTGTCGGCCTTGAAGTAAGTATTATCATGTTGAATTCATGAAGTTTTCATTTTATAGAGGACAACTAGTTACACATGTTACTCGTTGAGATTATCCCACGATGACTCATTTGTGGTACATGGAGTGATAGGTGTTGAGTTGATGGTTATACACTCAATATCGTTCTAGTTAAGTAGCTTCCCATGAAGCTCTACTTAAGTTAGAATGATGGCCAAATGTTAAGGGATTAGGTTCATATATTAATTGGAGGAAAATTCATATTCTTAGTAGTTGATTGAGATTGTCACAGAATGACTTAATTCGATGAGTGTAAGAATTATTGTTGTAACGTTTTACAAATGTTTTTAAGGTTTATTGTAAGATACGTGCATCATCTTAGTGCATATTATTTATTGCAAAAAGTTTTAAAAAAATATGATGGAAGGTATGAATATAAATGTTGTATATTTTCTTTTCTATTTGCATATTGGTTTAATAATTTAATTTGATTTAAATGTTATGAAAAACAGATGCAGTTTTATTGATGGAGATGGTAGCTTTGCGGGAACTTCATCTTAGTGAACTTCTGGACCATGTTATAACTTATCAAAATGAAAGTTTTCTTCGACTGACGCCTGTCCAACTGTTTATTTTTAGTTTCTTTTCAACAAATGTTAGTTTAGATGATGAATCATTTTGATAAAAACAAAAGAAAAATCCCTAATGAGGCAAATGTTTGACCCATGGCAGATTAATTTCTAAGATTTTATTTTTTGTTTTTAATTTTTAGTTTAAATTGTAATCTATTTATATATTTATCTTTAGCTCGATTTTTAATATATGTATCCTGTTTATTTGTATAGTTCTGATTTTTTTAGCTTATTTTGTTTTTAAATTATGTATTTAAAATTATTCATACTCATCCATCTATGCTGGAAGAAAATTTTATACTATTAATTACTTTGTTTTATTTTTAAACTAATATATTCGAAGGGGCTGGTGCTCATTTTAAGTAGTAAGTCAATTCAAAATAAAAATATTTCAATTTATTATTTTTATCATCTTTTAAGTAAAAATATATCTTAAATAATAATATTTAAATATATTCCTAAAGATTCACATAAATAATATAGATTTTTAATACGAATTAATGTTTATTTTCAAATAAAACTTAATTTAAATGCTATTTACCATTAATTAAAATTTATAAAAATAAAACCCTTAATGAAGTGGGAGGTTAACGATAAAAAAACAAAAAGAAAGAAAAAGAAGATCGTGTTTAATCTATACTTTTATTTAAATTCTTAATTTATTGAGTTAATGTTATTTCCGTAACTTGTAAGAGAATTATTAAAAAAATATATATTTATTTATAAAAAATTATATTTTTTGTGAGGATATTTTTGTTTTATTTTATTTTTAATAAAATCAATAAAAAATTGTATATTGTGAGATATAAGCCTATGCCATCAATATTTTTAACTTTTTTTCTTTATCATTTCAATCAAAATTTTATTTTAAGATTTTATAAATTTCATTTTTTTAAACAAATTATTTGTATATATTCATAATGTCATTGATTGAGTTTGTATCACAAGTTGACTTAATACTAATTAAAAAATGAGTACATTTAATATTCTTTATCTGATTCATTTACTTATTAAAATTTTCTTTTACTCACAATTTAAATTAATTTGTTTATTTTTAATTATATATATAGCATATATATTATTATTAATTTTATATTTTACATTTCAAAGCATGTTTAAATATACATATATTCTAAATATACAATTTTCTAGTTGTTTAATGATGCTTGCAGTGACGGCGTCAGTTATTTGAAGCAAGGAATCAGCTAAAAACATTCTTATGTGAAGGCATTCACACGCTTTTGAACCCAGTAATTTCCGGCTTGCTTAATTAGTTTGTTTATGATAGTAGTTAACGATGATTGAGTAAAATAATATGATACTAGAATAAAATTAAAATTTTAAATATGATATTTATATTAATATATAATAAGTCTAGTAATATAATTTTTTTTTAAAAATACTATCATTAATAGAAACTATGAAAGATAAGAACAAAAAAAAAATGACACAATACAAATAATAAATAAGACACTATAAATTGATGCACAAATGTCATGTGTGTAAAATAATACCTAAAATAAGAAAGACAAACTGACAGTAACCACAACACTAAAAAAAAATTATAAACAAATCAAACATGCATCACTTTGTTCAAACGACTGAAAATTATATCCTAACCCATCATCGTTAGGTCAACTTGATAATAAACTCTGGTCAACCACCGAATTAGTAATGCACAAAAAATCAAGTTTTAGATGACCTATTCTCCTTCTCATTATCTTGGAATCCAATTTTACAAACTCTATCATTGTGTTTTATCATAATAAAATCTTTCAAGAATAGTTCTTATTAAATCTAACATATATTTAACTTGACAAATCTATACATCAGAACATAACTAGAAATTAATAACTATAATTAAAACTATTATTGCTTTCAAAGAAAACAGAGTTCACAAAAATGATAACAGAAATCATAATAGTTTCAAGAGAAAACAGAGCGGATAAAATAAAAACCACAATAATGTGGGTTGCAATTAAAAACAAAAGAAAAATCAGAAAAAAAAAAATTGTTGAAAAAGCCACTACCGGCACCCAACCGGAAAGCTGGTGTGGTTCGGGAAAAATTAAGATTTGAGAAATTTGAATAGTTGTGTAATGTCAATGATGTAATTTTTAAATAAATAAATTTAAAATTAAAATATTATGGAAAATTATAAGAAATATAAAATAACTAAAATACACGATCAAGAAACGATCAAGGTGTCATGAAAAATTGTATGTACGTGACACATATCAAACATGTAAAAATCTATAAATCATTAATATGTAAAAATATATTTAAATTTATAGTAATCAAATAAAAAAAGTGTGAATATAATATAAACATATATTTTTCTACAGATTTAATTCAGTATAACAGATTATGTAAAATATTAGATACATTATCATCAAAAGTGATAGTAAGAATTGAGTTAGAATCCAATTACTCCTCAAAAGCAATGTTTTTGACCTTATTTCTCCCCCAAACTCAACATCTTCAAAAAATGTTGCAATTCTTATTTCAAAAATATTCCTAATTATGAGATCATAAATTCATAGCCCTTAAATCACTTAGAATAACCAATAAAGTAGTCGCTCACTGTGTTGGAGACAATTTCTTTTCAAGTGGTTTATAAGGCCTTACCTCAGTTGGACATCCCCAAATGTGAAAGTGTTTTAGAATAGGCTTTCGACTTGTCCAAAGCTTATAAAGTGTTTTTGCAGCTGTTTTAATGGGTACTCTATTCAAAATGTAAGTTGTTGTCTTTAGAGACACTGGTCAAATAAGTACTTTCAGACTTATCATATTTCAACATTTCTTCCTCTTCCACACAATGAGAAATGAGCTCGTTTAGAGTCCATTTCTCATTTTGATGTTTGTAACTAATTTTAAATTGGTTAAACTGTACAGGAAGCGATACCAAAACCATAAGAACAAACAATTCCCCAGAAATCTCGATCTTAAATGTCTTAAGTCTTAAAGCAACATGGAACATCTCCATAATGTACTCCTTCATGTTCCCTTGACCCTTATACTTCATAAACATCAAAGAATTTAGAAGTGATGTCATCTCAACCTTATCATTTTTAGCAAAATGTTTCTTAATTTCGTCAAGGAAATCATTGGCCTAAGTAATATCTTCAGATTCTGTGGCCCTAAAGGTTTCTGGAATGTTGTGCTTCATGATCATTAGACTCATGAGATTTGAACGATTCCACCTCCCAAAGTCCTTTTTAACATCAGAGGTGCTTTCCGTAGTAAGAGGTGCAAGTTGTTTATCCCTTAATGTAAGGTCTATGTCCATACAACCAAGCACTATAAGTAAGTGCCTTTTTCATGCCTTGAAATTAATCCTAATAAGGATGGGTATTAGAATTTATATTAGCAGATATTGTGGCAGCAGATGATGAACTAGCTGGATATAGAACAAAATAGATAAAAACAAGCTTACATGAATGTAACGCCCCCACGCCCGAGACCGTTGCCGGAGTCGAGTATGAGGTGTTACTAAGTTTAATTTAACATTTTTAGAACTTTGGATTATTTGTTTCTACATTCACAGCTTTCAAGCTACTTGTGTCATAGTCACAAGAAAAATCATATATTGAGTTACGAAACTCAAAATAAAGATCCGTAAATTTTCCCTGAATCTAGACTCATATACCTATCTACTAATTTTTTTCTAGAATTTTTGGTTGGGCCAATTAGTACAGTTTATTAGTTTAAGTTACCCATGTTTCAGGACTTGACAGGTCTGACCTCTATTTACTACGAACCACAGTTCTCTCTGTAAAAAATTAATATGACTATTATGTTTGTTTCTCCTGAAACTAGACTCAATAAGGATTCTGAGCATATAAAATACACCACCTAATTATATCTGTACAATTTATGGTGAATTTCTAAAGTTGGAACAGGGGATCCAAAAACTGCTCTGACCCTGTTTCGCTAAAATTCAAATATATTTTAACATATAATTTCTTTACCTATTTAGTTTATTTTATGTGAAACTAGACATAATAAGCTTCAATTTGATATTTAATCCATCACCAAATTCAATTTCTATGATTTTTAGTAAATTTTCAAACTCACGTCAGTGTTGCTGCAATGTTCTGTTTATGGAAAATTTCATCCTTTTTATGAGTTTTCATGAACTAGATAACTTATTAATTTTCCATAACATCAAACATAATCTAAACTAACCATTTTCATAATTTATTATTATCAAGTATTTCCTCAACCATTCCATCACCATACCATAAGATCATTTACACAAAATAGGTATATTGCTATACATGCCATACTTAAATTTACAAGCCATTTACCAAAAAGTCTTCCGGATAGTGTGATTGAGCCTTCGACCTATCCCGACTCCTGAGCTGGCTTGTCCAAAACTATAATGAGTAAGAAGGAGGGAGTAAGCATAAATGCTTAGTAAGTTCATATGCAAATAATAAGTAACATAACAAACAATCATACCAATCAACATTAGCATGCATCACCAAAACACATATCACATTTCTAATCATTTTTTTATCATCTTATTACCTTATCGTGATTGTATCAATACTCAACCCGAGGGTTAAATACATACCTGTACAAAATATCCATTTCTCATCGCTTACCAATACGTCTCTTTACATCTCGAGTATTCCTCCATTTGAGTAAAACTTTACCCGTTGAACACATCGGAATATAATTCGGATACATGGATAATTTGCACATAAGTGCCACATATGCAATCAAGCAATCATGTAACCCACCCATAAGCGAACTCGGACTCAACTCAATGAGCTCGGGTGTTCGCATCCATAAGTGAACTCGGACTCAACTCAACGAGCTCGGATGCATAGTTACATCTCACCAACTCGGACTCAACTCAACGAGTTCGGACATTCGCATCCATAAGTGAACTCGGACTCAACTCAACGAGTTTGGATGCTCAACCATCCTAGTGACATGTCACTTGTATCCTAATCTATTCCTAAGGTTCAAACGGGATTTTCCTCGAACACTTATCCTTGCCGTCTTCCGTAGAATGCCGAAACCAAAATTCGGTAACAATTATATTTAACAAATAGCTCACATAGTTTACATTTTATTCGAAAATAACCACAAAGCATATATTTCATGATAAAAATCAGCATATCTCATAATTGACATCAATGACTTAAAAATAACAATTATGCTACATTATTTACACATGAACTTACCTTGGTACCAAAATACAAAGATTTTGCAATTTAGTCCACAATCTTTTCTTTTCCTCGATTGGGGTCGATTCCACGTCTTTCTTGATTATGAAGCTTGAAAGTTGAAGAAACCCTAGCTATAGTGAGAGTGAAATTTCGGCAGCAACTAAATGAGGAAGATGACTATTTTGTGTTATTTTTCCCATTTTATTTCATTTAATATCCAAATGACCAAAATGCCCTTAATACCTTTCTTTGAAAATTTTCATGTACAAGCCCATTTTTGTCCAAAATTTTAGAAATTGGTCAAATTGCTATTTAAGACCTCCTAATTAATATTTCAAAGCAATTTCATACTAAAAACTTATAGAATGCAAGTTTTGTAACTTTTTCGATTTAGTCCCTAATTTCAATTTAAGCACTTTATGCATAAAAGTTCTTCACAAAATTTTCACACAATCATGCAATCATATCATAAACCTCAAAATAATTATAAAATAATTATTTCTATCTCAGATTTGTGGTCACGAAACCACTATTCCGATTAGACCCTAATTCGGGATATTACAATGAATATTCATAAGTAAACAATAAATTCAAAACAGTGGCTAATCTCATCTAAAGATACCAAACATAACATTAATATCAAGTCTTTAGACAATAATATTAATAGTAAGAGATACTCTTGTTGTAGCAATCAAACATTGACAATAAATTATGTCAAATAATGAATTAATCTTTGGACTAACATATTACTCACATAAAGTACCTTATAATTGTCACACATTTATCACCACAGATGTCATTGAAATTCTATCAAATATTAACTTACCTTTGGGTCAATTAATAAACGCATGAATCACAAAAACATATAATTATCTTGATATTTTAAATAAATAATCTACGCAAAAGAGGTTACTTTGGTGGCATTTTGTTTCAACTAATCTATTTAAAATATTAGACATTCTTAATTAGAACCCAAAGCCAAAACTTAAATTTATTTGTTTCAAAATATTTCTCTTAATTTCATCTTTCAATCAAATTAAAAGATAATGGTATATATATATTTATCCCAAAAAAGAATACAATGATGTTGACAAATATAATAATAGTTGAATAAATAAAAAACAATCTCACATAAGATTTCAAATTTAAACCAAAATAATTTGAATCAAGGTAAACCCCATCTCAAGTTATCAGACAATCCATTAATATTTTATCTTTGGACAAAATATTAACTTGTAAGTGATATCTTGGTGTAGTAATAAAAAACTAACAATAAGAGCATGTCGAACAATAAATCCTCTATTTCCAATTTATTATTCATATGTAAAACCGAATAATCATCATATATTTATTACCACAACTACACATGTAATTTTGTTAAATATTAACTTTCCTTTAGGCCGAATAATATTAATGTAGTTTAAGTTACATACACACAACCTTTTATATTTTAAAATAAAATAATTTCAATAACAGAGATCACTTTGGAAACTTATTATTTAAATTAATTTATTTTTAAAATATATAAACAAACCAATATTCAAATTTAATATTTCCATAACAGTTAAAGGACAAAACTAAAATTTATTATTACGTAATGATTTTTAAAATAACCCAAAATAAGATTGTCTCAATGGTACAATTAAAAATATTGAAAACCTTAATCTTTGACTGATTTTTTTTTTCAAAACCAAATTTGATCAAAGTTTATAACCGTACCGTTAAAATCAATCTCAATTCATGCAAAATAAAATTATTGATTATTTCCTTAAATTCATTGATATGTATATACATATAATAAAAATATTACTGACTTTTTTACATCTACTTATAACTCCAAAACTTTGCATATGGTCATACAATAACAGGAACAATTCCCTTTCCATAATTAACTTAGCATAGTAATTGGTCCTGTAACACACTTCAATATTTTAGCTTTTATTCTTTTGGTGTAAAATTTTGTGCAATTGTTTCTTTAAACCTAAACATGAGGATTTATTCAAGGATTGTAAAGTAAGGAACAAGGCACTCAAAATTAATTAAGTTTGTAACGACCCGATAATTAGGAGTGTTAGAAAACGTATTTTTGGGATTTCGTTTTTGTAAACTAGACTAAATATTTACGAGACTAACTTAGTAGCTAATTAATTTTTGGATTAGCAAATTTCATAAAATTAGGAGTTATTAAGGTATAGGGACTAAATCGCGTAAAGGTTAAAAGTTGAATTATAGATTAAAAGAAATAAAAGGGACTAAAGTAGCAAATTTACCATTTATTAAAATGGTGGGAGGTGGCCAGTTATGGTTTAATGAATTTGCATATGTTATATATTAAAGTAACTTTAATAATAATGATAATAATAAAGATAATAAAATGAAAACATAATAAAGAAATAGAAAGAAAGTGGACAGAAAGATGAAACAATTGCATGCAAATTAAAGAAAAGAAAAGAAACAAACAAACAAAGTGGCCGATGGCACCAAGTGCTCTAAACTTTCAAATTTCAATTGGTTAGTCAATTTAGTCACATTTTCTTGTAATTTGTACATTTTTGGAACCCCGGTACTTAGGGCTATCCAACCCATATTGTAATTTTTAGTATTGTTTAAGATTTTAGATGTTGACATTGTTGAATAGTTTTTTTAGATGTTGACATTGTTGAATAGTTTCAGTATTAGGGATTAAATAGATAGATTTTTAAGTTGGAAATGGAAAAGGACTAAATTGTGGAATTAATTGTTGATTTTGAACAATAGGGACTAAATTGTGAAAAATTCACAGTTAAGGGGTCGAATTGGAAAAGAAGCTAAATGTGGTCTAAAGAAAAACTAGTATAAAAAATATGAAGTTAAATGTGAATGTTAAAATTAGTCTCGGTTTAAGGACTAAATTGAAGAATAAGCAAAATATAGTGTAAAAATTTAAAATTAATGTGAAATTGAAAAGTGTAATATTAATGTGATTTAATTGTTTTATTCCGTAGCTAACGTCGTACCTGAATCTTTGAGTAAAAAGGGGATAAAATCGACGTCGAATAGCTCGAAAATCACGGTTTGTGTTTCTATAATCCGAATTAAATAGTAGATTATTTTATATATAATTATTAGCATATGGTAAGCATTTGAGGTGAGTACTTTAGCACTTTGGGGCTGAATTAAATTCATTATTGAAATGAAATGTATTGATTTTGTATATTATGAAATGTATTGATTATGAATATGTGTGTATTGAGAAAAATGTAATTATTATCAAATTAAATATATGCTTATATATGATAATATACATTCATGAAATTGAGACATTGGTTGTATTAAAAAGTGAAATGAATCTCTATTAATTGTATTGGGTTAAGTCGGATATAGATGGCATGCCATAGGATATGAAGAGTTTAGGGATTTCTTCGACCTCGAGTCGATGAGGCATTGGGTGCCAATTTACTTCGATTTAACCGATGAGACACTCGGTGTCAATTTATATAGCGTTGGGCACAATTATTACTTCAGATTTATCCGATGAGGCACCGGATGCCAAACTAGTGTGTTGGTTGTGTGACATCCCGAATTAGGGCCTAGTCAGAATAGTGGTTTCGAGACCACAAATATGAGATAGAAATAATTATTTTATGATTTTTATGAGGTCTATAATATGAATGCATACTTACGTGAAAGTTTCATGAAGAAATTCTATGCATAAAATGTCTAATTGAATTTTAGGGGCCAAATTGAATAAAATGCAAAACTTGCATTCTAGAAGCTTTAAGCATGAAATTGCTTTAGATTATGAATTAGAGGGTCCTAATTAGCAATTTGACCAATTTCTATAATTTTGGACAAAAATGGACATGCATAGGAAAAATTTGAAAGAAAAACCCTAAGAGCATTTTGGTCATTTGGTAATTAAAAGAAGAAAAAGGGAAAATCAAAGCAAAAATGTGCCTATCTTCTCAAGTGCTAGCCGAATTTCTCAATAGCCATAGCTAGGGTTTTGTTCAACATTTCCAAGCTTGATTGTAAGTGCTCCCTAGCCCCGTTTTTAATGTTCTTTGTATTTTTGAAGTCTTTGAAGCATGATCTACCCATTTCTAGCTATATTTTAAGCTAAGGTTCATGTAAGAATTCTGAGCCATGTGTAACATGTGATAAACATCTCTTACTAGGTGATTTTTAGTGAAAACACCTAAAAATGGGACTTATTTGTAAAAGTGTAAAAGTGGGTAGTAATAATGTGAAATAAAGGAAAATGTGGGCTGATATGAGCATGGTATAAGTTCGGCTAGGATTGGGTAACAAAGAAAATGCATGCATTTCATTTTACGAGCCTAGGGACTAAATCGTAAATAAGTGAAAAGTTAGGGGTAAAAAGGTAATTTTACCAAAGCATGAATTATGGATTGATTTGAATAATGTGATTAATAAACAAGTTAAATTTGGCATTATAGATCAAGAAAAACGTGAACTGAGTCTTGATCGAGGAAAGAATAAAGTATGAGACGATTAGGCTCGATTACTATCATTTTGTACCGAGGTAAGTGCATATGCAAATAATGTGGTGTTGTAGCATGTTTTTAATGTTTTGATATTATGTGATAAATGTTTTCTTATCATTTTGAGTTATATACTTATTGGTTGTTATGAAAGCATAAATGATAATTGGTCGTTACATACGACATCACGAGTAAATACGACAAAGTATGCCTTGTGCAAGTGAGGAAAATCTCATTTGAACCTTAGGAATAGTCTAGGATACAAGTGACATGTCAATAGGAATTTAGAAATCCAAACTCGTTGATTTGGTCCGGGTTCATGATATGTATGAGGCATTCGAGCTCGTTGAGTTCATTATGGATGCGATACATGTAATTGGGTTCTAAACAATGGTCTTGTGTGTCCTACCTGTGGCTAGGTAATCCTTGAGTTGGTCAGATACCTGACAGCTTGTGTGAGCAGCCCGTGTAGCTACAACTTGACCGATAGCTTTTATGAGCAAGCCCGTGAGTAGCTCCATTGCGAGCGTTACATGTTATGAGGTAGCTTTAGCTATGTATGTATATGTGGCACTTATGTGCAAGTTTTTCGTGTATCCAATAGTATTTTGAGTGTTCAATGGGTAATGCAATGGATGTGATGAAAGTCCCGAGGAGGGCATGTTAAAGAGGTATGGTTATATGATATACCACGATGAGTACACGTATGTACGCTAAACCTATGAATAATGCCTTGGTAAAGAATGAGTTGTGATGAGAAAATATATGTGTACATATGATAAGTAAGTCAAAAGGTTTAAGTGATGAATAATCTTTATGTATGTGTTACTATGTCTTTGCATGTTGATTGCTTACTACCATTGTATATTATTTGCATGTGGACTTACTAAGCTTTAGTGTTTACCCCATTTCCTTTCCATCCTCTGTAGTTCCGCCAAGCTAGCTCGGGGATCGAAAGCTGTCTGAGTATTCGATCACACTATCAAAAGATTATTAGGTATAGTGAAATTGTTATTTTGAGTATGGCATGCATAGGTGACTTGGTTATTTTGTGATATGTGTCATGCTATTTGGCCAAATTGTGAAGGCCTATGATGATGATGATTCATTTTGTAATGGCCATGTGATATGGCTTATATTTGATCTGTAACACCCCTTACCCGTACTCAACGCTGGAATAGGGTACGAGGCATTATCGGACTTATTCATAAGCAAACATTCAAAATCGAGACAATAATTTCCACTCAAATTTAAAAATTTCCGAAAACATACATATTGTCACTATTACGAGCCTTTGGGACTCAAAACATGTATGGAAATGATTCATGACTAAACCAAGAATTTTGAAAACTTTTTAGAAAACTTAGAAAAATTTTCATGTAAAAGAGGTCACACTCCCGTGTGACATGGGACACGCCCGTGTGGCATGGCCATGTAGCCCACATAGTCGTGTCTCTAGGGCGTGTACCTCTCTAACTTACACCCATGAAGAAACTTAAGTCACATGGCCTGAGAACATGCCCATGTTGCTAGGCCGTGTGGTGATTAAATTTCACATTTTAGGTACAGACTTCACACGGCCGTATCACACGGCCATGTTGGAGCCCGTGTATGTCACACGGCCAAGTCACACGCCTGTGTGCTAGGCCGTGTGCCTAAACCTGGACATTATGTTTCTTATTTTTTAGTTACAAGGAACACACGGCCTTAACACATGTCCATATGGTAGGCCGTGTCAGACACACGCCCATGTGTCTATCTATATGGACGAAAATAGGCCATTTAAGACCACTTTTCTCACCCTCTTACCATTTCCCTGCACAAAATGCATTTATACACTAATGATGCCCAACCAATCAACCATTTCAAACTTAAACATGTATATTTCATTATCTAACACAACCTTCACATCCAAATTACTTTACATACTTAATCATTCATACTACTACATTAACATTTCAACTCCTATACATGCCATATAAATCAAAAATTTGTTTGACAAAATCTACCGGAGTAAATCTGGATAGTGTGATCCTCGTTGTAGATCCGATCCTTCGAATATATATATGTCAATCTACAAGAAACAATAAACATACACAAGTAAGCTTATAGAAGTTTAGTAAGCTCACAGGCATAGAAAATAAATCTTACTGAACATTTTATAAAAATCATATAATATGCAATTTCACTAATTTCTCCTGTCAATCACAAAATCAGTGATAAGTTCACTTGATTGAATTCAATGACACTTAATAACCATTTTAGATCTCTTGGGCCCATTTCTCATCTACCTTCATAGTCAAATTAGGGAACAATTATGGAATTGAGTACTTCATTTTCACATTGCCATAGTAATACAAATACTATGGAATTGCACATAGTCACAAACCATACACCGAAGCCATAGCTCAGCCATGGTCTTACACGGATCACATATCACATTGATGCCATATCCCAGATATGGTCTTACACAGAAGCACATATAATACTGATGCCATGTCTCAGACATGGTCTTATACGGAAGCATATTATCACATCACACTGATGCCATAGCCCAACTATGGTCTTATATGGGAGCACTTATCACATTGCACCGATTCCGTAGTCCAGCTATGGTCTTATACGGGAGCACATATCACATCTTTTCCGTCAATTCATCTTGGTCATAGAACGAAAGCACTCAAATCCATTGTTCCAACTAATTTGTACTTTTACTTAAATATTATTTCATAAATATTACAACTTGATAATATTCATCTACAATAATATACCATAGCATTCATGAAATTTTCATAACAAAACACTAAAATTTGTCATATGAACTTACTTGGGCTGATTTGTAAAAGTCGTAGAAATTTCAAGGACTATTCTTACAATTTCTTCTTTCCACGATTCACCTCGATTTCTTGATCTATAATTATAAAATCATTCCCTCATTAGCATCTATTTCAATTCTATTCTACTTCAAAATTTATACCCTTTAATTTTTAAAATTTCACTTTTACCCCAAACTTTTTAGTTTTTACAATTTAGTCCATGCTCAATTTATTCATCAATTGGACTAATTCCTTTCAAATAACACTTTATCTAGACATTATAAACTACTTCACATCCTTTGACATTCAAAATTTCAACACAAAACCCTAATTACAACAACTTTCATAATTAGGTCTTAAAAATCAATTTCTATTTAATTATCTCCAAAAAATCATCACAAAATAAAATTAAAGCTTCAATTCCATTCTAAATCATCATAAACTTCCAGCACTTATTCATGGAAACTTTTAAAATCTCTCATAAAATAAAAAACTAATGGATTAAATAGTAGGACTTAGTTGTAAAAGTCTTAAAATCATAAAAATTATAAGAAATATTCAGGATTTGAACTTACATGCTATAAAATATAAAAACCAGCTTCTCAAAGGCTCTCTAATGGTGTTTTTAGCTGATGAAGATGAAGAAAAAAATGATGAATTCTCTAGATTTTCCAATTACACCCATTTTTTAACCTAATAATTTTTACTCCTTTTCAATTTTACCCCTTGTTCACACTATTTCTTTGTTGATTTTCTACCTAACCGTCCAGCCCATATTATTTAAGGTCAAATTTCTTTTTAAGTCCCTCTTATTTATTCTTTAAGCCATTTAATCACATTTTATAGTTTTGTACTTTATTCAATTTAGTCCTTTTTCTTCAATTAACTACTGAAATGTTAAAATTTCCTAACAGAACTTTAATACTATCTTATAAACACTCCATAAATATTTATAAAAATATTTACGGCTCGATTTATAAATTCGAGGTCTCGATACCTCGTTATTGACTTATTTAACCTAATAATTTCTTTTAACACCCAAAATTTCACCAATTCAAAAATATTTCTAAAATCACTCCTAACTTTTACTTATTAATTTCTAAATTAATAAACTCACATGTCAGATTTAGTGATTTTGAATCATTGTTCTTACACCACTGAATTTAGGTCGTTACATGATCATTGGGTTGTAATCTAATTACCCATGCATACATGTGTTAGTGCCTTGATGATGTGATATGTTATTGCTTGGTGAATGTATGATAATTTATGGATTAGATGCTAAAAGATAAGGGATGACTTAATGGCTTAAAATGACTATAGTCATGAATGCATAATTTGAAGTTATGGTAACAAGTTTGATAATGCATGAAATTGATGTGGAATGCTTCTAAATGGTGTAACAAAATGAATGTGTAATAGGATGACATTATAAAGATGTGAGAGTGCCATGGTGTTGAATATTTGTGTGTCTAAATATGTCATGTTGCATGCTATGAAATATGTTTGAATGTATAAATGATTGAGGGTGACAACTGGCTTGGAAAATAGCTTTTAAATGGTCCACACGGGTAGACACGCGGGCATGTGTCTAGACTGTGTGTGACACACGGTCTACCCCACGGGAGTGTTGAATGGTCGTGTGTCCCCTGCACCCTAATTTTTGCAAGTCAGTATGCTCAGTGGTAAACACACGAGCTAAGACACGGACGTGTGTCTTGGCCGTGTAAGAGACACGGCCTACCCACATGGGCGTGTACTCTGGCCGTGTGAAGTCTGCACCTTTTTTATGAAAAATTCATTTAATTTTAATTGACTACACGGTCTGGATACACGGACGTGTGATAAGGCCGTGTGAACCTAAATTGATGCTGATGCCATAATCAGAGAATTACACGCCTGGAGGACATGGGCGTGTCGAGAGCGCACGGGCGTGTGGCTCTATATATTGGAAAATTTCTCAAACTTTTCTAAAGTCTTCCATTTAGTCCCGAATCCCTTCCGATGGTTGTTTTGGATCTCACAGGCCCATATCAAGGATAAATTGTGTATGTATGAATAAAGTTGTTTTAAAGAAAAAATTTTACAGCTCAGTTTTTGCATGAAGGATTTTGTATGTGTTCGGTAATGCCTCGTATCCTATTCCGACCTCAGGTATGGGTAAGAGGTGTTACATTTAGTGGTATCAGAGCTACAGTTTAGTCAATTCTCAGACTACGTAGCATGTGTTTGAGTCTATCTATACATGCCATACATATGTTATGATAGTGTGACGACTCTTGACAAATTTTAAAATGTGTTTTCATATAGCAAATGGATACCGACAGAGTAATGGCGGATGATGTAGAAAGCAACGCACCTACTCCCACTGAAGCGGTGGTGCCAGTCGAGAGTAGACTCGAAACTGTTAGTAGAGGAGAAGGAGGCAGAGAGACCTTTCTCCACATGATGAATGCATGGTATACGGAGTTCGTTTGAACGAACCCGAATGCTTAACCTCCCCCACCTCCCCTAAATCCTCAACCCGCACACGTGATGCCTCAACGTATGGACTTCATGAGATATGCTAGAACACCTGTTGATAAAATTTGGAAACAAGGTGCTGAGGAATTTAGGGCAAATGCCAATGATGACCCTGAAAAAGCAGAGTTCTGGTTAGAGAACTCTATACGGATATTTGATGAATTATTCTGTACACCCGAGGAGTGCCTAAAATGTGTCATATCTTTGTTGAGAGATGTGGCGTACCACTAGTGGAGAACGCTGATATCTGTGGTACCACCGAATAGGGTTACTTGGGAATTCTTTCAAGAGGAATTATGAAAGAAATACATTAGCGAACGGTTCATCGATCAGAAGCGTAAGGAATTTCTAGATTTGAAACAGGGTCATATAATAGTTAGTGAATATGAGAGAGAATTTGTCAAACTTAGTAAGTACGCTCAAGAGTGTGTATCCTCGAAAGCTAATATGTGTAGAAGATTTGAAGATGGACTTAATGAGGATATTAAGACATTAGTGGGTATTCTTGAGTTGAAAGAATTTGTGGTACTCGTTGAACGGGCTTGTAAAGCCGAGGAGTTGGTAAAAAAAAAAAGAGAAAAGCAGAGTCTGAGGCAAGAGATACAAGAAAAAGATATATGAGTAAGTCATTGCCATCTCAGTCTCAAAAATCTAGAGAGATGTACTCTCGTTCACATGTGTCAGCTGGACATTCATACGGGAATCGTAGAAAGCAAAATTTGGGTTTTAAATCTCAGGCTACATTTGTGGTAAGCATAGGTAACACTAAACCTTCCAAACTCGAGTGCCAACAATGTGGTAGATGTCATTTTGGCACTTGTAGGGTGAATGAGGGATCTTGTTTCAAGTGTGGTTTTCAAGACCACTATATTAAAGATTGCCCCGAGATGGTATAGAAAGAAAGATTTCAGAACTCAAGGCCAAGTGGCACAGCTTCTAGGAGAAGACCCTCGAGAAATGCTGGGAATGGGTCCGATAGTAAGAATGTGACACGAGATACAGCAATGAGATCTGAAGCTAGGGCTCCAGCTAGAGCCTATGCCATACACACACTGAAGATGTAACTTCTCTTGATGTGATCACTGGTAATTTTTCTCTCTATGATACTAATGTTATTGCTTTGATAGACCCTGGTTCTATTCATTTGTATGTGTGTATGAAATTGGCATCTAATGTGAATATACCTGTTGAGTCTACCGAATTTATTGTTAAAGTTTCAAATCTATTAAGAAAACATGTGATAGTTGATAAAGTATGTAAGAGATGCCCTTTGATGATTAGAGGTCATTATTTTTTAGCTGACTTAATGTTGTTACAGTTTGATGAATTTGATGTCATACTGGGTATGGATTGGTTGACACTACATGATACTATAGTGAATTGTAGACAGAAAGTTATTGAATTGAAATATGGAAATGGTGAGGTTCTTCGGGTTGAATCAGATGACGCGAATAAGTCGCCAACTGTAATTTCTTTGATGACTGCTCAGAAATGTATGGGAAAAGGGTATAAAGCTTATTTGGCATACATATTGAATACAAAGGAATCCGAATTGAAAATCGAATCAGTGCCAGTTGTATATGAGTATGCGGATGTATTCCCGAAGGAATTGCCAGGTTTGCCTCCAATTAGAGAAGTTGAATTTGGTATTAAGTTAATGCTAGGGACAACACCTATTTCTATTGCTCCGTATAGGATGGCCCCGACTGAGCTAAAAGAATTGAAGTTACAATTGCAAGAGTTGACTGGCAAAGGTTTTGCGAGACCAAGCTTTTCACCGTGGGGTGCTTCCGTACTATTCGTGAAAAAGAAAGATGGTTCTATGAGATTATGCATTGATTACTGGCAGCTCAATAAGGTGACAATAAAAAATAAGTATCCTCTTCCAAGGATTGATGACTTGTTTGACCAGCTAAAAGGAACGACATGGTTTTCTAAGAAAGACTTGATGTCTAAATATTACCAGTTATGAGTTAAAGAGTCTGATGTGCCTAAGACTGCCTTTAGAACAAAGTATGGCCACTACGAGTTCCTTGTTATGCCATTTGGATTAACGAATGCTCCTGTCGTGTTTATCGATTTAATAAAACGAATTTTTTAGCCATATTTGGATAAGTTTGTTGTTGTGTTTATCGATGATATTCTGATTTATTCTAGAGATGAGGCAGAGCATGCGAAACACTTGAGAACTATTTTGCAGACTTTGAAGGACAAACAATTGTATGCTAAGTTTAGTAAAAGCGAGTTTTAGCTTCGAGAGGTCGGTACTTAGGCCACACTATTTCAAGAGATGGTATACGAGTTGATCCCAGTAAGATTTCTGCTATTATTGAATGGAAGCCGCCAAGGAATGCAACTGAAGTTTGGTGCTTTTTGGGTTTAGCCGGTTATTACAGACAGTTTGTGAAAGGGTTCTCTATGATAGCCACTCCTATGATGAGAGTACTTCAAAAATATGTCAAGTTTGAATGGTTAGAAAAATGTCAGCAGAACTTCGAGAAGTTGAAAATGTTATTGACCGAGGCAACAGTGTTAGTACAACCAGAATTAGGGAAAGAATTTGTGATTTACAGTAATGCATCCTTGAGTGGACTAGGTTGTGTGCTTATGCAAGAAGGCAAGGTAGTAGCTTATGCTTCGAGGCAACTAAAGCCCCATGAGAAAAACTATCCTACGCATGATCTAGAATTAGCAGCCATTGTATTTGCTTTGAAGATTTGGCGACATTACCTATTCGGGGAGAAATGCCATGTCTATATAGACCATAAAAGTCTTAAGTATCTGATGACCTAAAAGGACTTGCATTTGAGGCAAGGAAGATGCCTTGAATTGTTTAAAAACTATGAGCTTGTGATTGATTATACCCCTGGTAAGGCAAATGTGGTTGCCGATGCATTGAGCAGAAAGTATTTATTTACTTTGAGAGCTATGAACGGATGGCTAACCCTATCTCGTGATGGTGCAATTCTAGAAGAGTTAAGAGCTAGACCGACTTTTCTCCAACAAATTTGTGATACTCAGGAAGCTGATAAAGAGTTACAAGCTAAGAAAGCTCAGTATGAGTCGAGTAATGAATCAGATTTTCAGAGAGATTCTGATGGTTTTCTAAGGTTCCGTGGAAGGATTTGTGTCCCAAAGAATACTGAGTTGATTTGGAATATTTTGCATGAGGCTCATAACAGAGGTATGTCAGTTCACTTGGGTAGCACGAAAATGTACAATGATTTAAAGAAAATGTATTGGTGGAATGGCATGAAAAGAGATATATCCGAGTTTGTGTCGAGGTACTTGATTTGTCAGCAAGTAAAAACCGAACACTAGGTACCTTCAAGTTTACTCCAGCCTATTTTAGTTTCCGAATGGAAATGGGACCGAATTACTATGGACTTTGTAACAGGCTTGCCGTTGACACCAAGAAAGAAAAATGTCGTATGGGTTGTAGTTGACAGATTGACTAAATCAGCTCATTTTATACCAGTACGCGTTGATTATTCACTTGATAAGTTAGCCAAATTGTATATTTCTAAGTCTATGAGACTTCATGGAGTACCTTTATCGATTATTTTGGATAGAGATCCGAGGTTCACTTCGCGATTTTAGAAGAAGTTACAAGAAGCTTTGGGTACAAAACTGAATTTTAGTACCGCTTTTCATCCACAAACTGATGGACAATCCAAGAGAGTAATTTAGACACTTGAAGATATGCTCAGATGTTGTGTTCTTGAATTCCAAGGTAATTGGGAAAAGTACTTACCTTCGGTTGAATTTGCTTACAACAATAGTTATCAGTCAAGCTTAAAGATGGTACCCTATGAGGCATTATATGGGCGTAAATGTCGTACACCTTTATACTGGACTAAACTTAAGGAAAATAAGATACATGGAGTTGATTTGGTTAAAGAAACCGAAGAAAAGGTGAAGGTAATTCGTGATTGTTTAAAAGCAGCATCGGATAGACAAAAGTCATACGCGGACTTGAAAAGAAAGGAAATTGAGTATTAGGTCGGTGATAAAGTATTCTTGAGAGTGTCTTCATGGAAAAAGGTTTTGAGATTTGGAAGAAAAGACAAGTTGAGTCCTAGTTTTATAGGACCGTATGAGATTACTGAGAGGATAGGGCCTGTTGCTTATCGATTGGCCTTACCGACTGAGTTAGAAAAGATTTACGATGTGCTTCATGTATCCATGTTACGCCAATAGAGATCCGATCCTTCTCATGTGATTGTACTGACAGAGTTTGAAATTAGACCAGATATGACTTATGGTGAGGAACTGGTTAAGATCTTGGCTCGGGAAGTCAAGCAATTAAGAAACAAAAGTGTTGCTCTTATAAAAGTTTTATGGCAAAGACATGGGGTTGAAGAGGCTACATGGGAGCCAGAGGAGGCTACGAGGAAACAATACCCAAACCTTTTTATCGGTAAGATTTTCAGGGATGAAAATCCCTAAAAGGGGATGAGTTGTGACATCCTGAATTAGGGTTTAGTCAGAATAGTGGTTTTGAGACCACAAATCTGAGATAGAAATAATTATTTTATGATTTTTATGAGGTCTATAATATGAATGCATGCTTATGTAAAAATTTCATGAAGAAATTCTATGCATAAAATGTCTAATTGAATTTTAGAGACCCAATTGAATAAATTGCAAAACTTGCATTCTAGAAGCTTTAAGAATTAAATTGCTTTAGATTATGAATTAGAGGATCCTAATTATCAATTTTACCAATTTCTATAATTTTGGACAAAATGGACATGCATAGGAAAAATTTGAAAGAAAAACCCTAAGGGCATTTTGGTCATTTGGTAATTAAAAGAATATAAAAGGGAAAATCAAAGCAAAAATGTGTCCATCTTCTCCAAGTGCTAGCCGAATTTCTCAATAGCCATAGCTAGGGTTTTTTTCAACATTTCCAAGCTTGATTGTAAGTGCTCCCTAGCCCCGTTTTTAATGTTCTTTGTATTTGTGAAGTCTTTGAAGCATGATCTACCCATTTCTAGCTATATTTTGAGCTAAGGTTCATGTATGAAATTTGACCCATGTGTAACATGCATGTATTTTGATGATTAATGGAGGAATATGAATGTTTGATGCATGATAAACATCTTTTACTAGGTGATTTTTAGTGAAAACACCTAAAAAGGGGACTTGTTTGTAAAAGTGTAAAAGTGGGTAGTAACAATATGAAATAGAGGAAAATGTGGGCTAATATGAGCATGGTATAGGTTCGACTAGGCTTGGGTAACAAAGAAAATGCATGCATTTCATTTTACGAGCCTAGAGACTAAATCGTAAATAAGTGAAAAGTTAAGGGCAAAAAGGTAATTTTACCAAAGCATAAATTATGGATTGATTTGAATAATGTGATTATTAAAAAAGTTAAATTTGGCATTATAGATCAAGAAAAACGTGAACCGGGTCTTGATCGAGGAAAGAATAAAGTATGAGATGATTAGGCTCGATTACTATCATTTTGTACCGAGGTAAGTGCGTATGCAAATAATGTGGTGTTGTAGCATGTTTTTAATGTTTTGATATTATGTGATATATGTTTTCTTGTAATTATGAGTTATATATTTATTGGTTGTTATGAAAGCATAAATGATAATTGGTCGTTATATACGACATCACGAGTAAGTACGACAAAGTATGCCATGTGCAAGTGAGGAAAATCCCGTTTGAACCTTAGGAATAGTCTAGGATACAAGTGACATGTCAGTAGAAATTTAGAAATCTGAACTCATTGAGTTGGTCCGGGTTCGTGATATGTATAAGGCACCTGAGCTCGTTGAGTTGGACCGAGTTCATTATGAATGCGAGCATCCGAGCTCGTTGAGTTGGTCCGAGTTCATTATGGATGCGATACATGTAATTGGGTTCCGAGCAATGGTCTTGTGTGCCCTACCGGTGGCTAGGTAATCCTTGAGTTGGTCAGATACCTGACAGCTTGTGTGAGCATCCCGTGTAGCTACACCTTGACCGATAGCTTTTATGAGCAAGCCAATGAGTAGCTCCATTTCGAGCGTTATATGTTATGTGGTAGTTTGGCTACGTATGTATATGTGGCACTTATGTGCAAGTTTTCTACGTATCCAATAGTATTCCGAGTGCTCAATGGGTAATGCAATGGATGTGATAAAATTCCCGAGGAGGGCATGTTAAAGAGGTATGGTTATATGATATACCACGATGAGTACAAGTATGTACGCTAAACCTATGAATAATGCCTTGGTAAAGAATGATTTGTGATGAGAAAGTATATGTGTACATATAATAAGTAAGTCAAAAGGTTTAAGTGATGAATAATCTTTATGTATATGTTACTATGTCTTTGCATGTTGATTGCTTACTACCATTGCATATTATCTGCATGTGGACTTACTAAGCTTTAGTGCTTACCTCATTTCCTTTCCATCCTCTGTAGTTCCGCCAAGCTAGCTCGGGGATCAGAAGCTATCGGAGTATTCAATCACACTATCAAAAGATTATTGGTATAGTGAAATTGTTATTTTGAGTATGGCATGCATAGGTGACTTGGTTATTTTGTGATATGTGTCATGCTATTTGGCCAAATTGTGAAGACCTATGATGATGATGATTCATTTTGTAATAGCCATGTGATATGGCTTATATTTGATCATTGGGTTGTAATCTAATTACCTATGTATGCATATGTCAGTGCCTTAATGATGTGATATGTTATTGCTTGGTGAATGTATGATAAAGTATGGATTAGATGCTAAAAGATAAGGAATGACTTAATGGCTTAAAATGACTATAGTCATGAATGCATAATTTGAAGTTATGGTAACAAGTTTGATAATGCATGAAATTGATGTGGAATGCTTCTAAATGGTGTAACAAAAAGAATGTGCAATAGGATGACATTATGAAGATGTGAGAGTTCCATGGTGTTGAATATTTGTGTGTCTAAATATGTCATGTTGCATGCTATGAAATATGTTTGAATGTATGAATGATTGAGGGTGACAATTGGCTTGGATAATAACCTTTAAGTGGTCCATACGGGTAGACACACAGGCATGTGTCTAGCAATGTGTGACACACGGTCTACCCCACGGGAGTGTTGAATGGCCGTGTGTCCCCTGCACCCTAATTTTTGCACGTCAGTATGCTTAGTAGTAAACACACGGGCTAAGACACAGGCGTGTGTCTTGGCTGTGTGAGAGACACGGCCTACCCACATGAGCGTGTACTCTGGCCATGTGAAGTCTGCACCTTTTTATGAAAAATTCATTTAATTTTAATTGACTACACGGTCTGGATACACGGACGTGTGATAAGGCTGTGTGACCCTAAATTATTTCTTACGTCATAGTCAGAGAGTTACGCGGCTGGAGGACATAGGCGTGTCGAGAGCACATGGGCGTGTGGCTCTGTATTAGGGAAAATTTCCCAAACTTTTCTAAAGTCTTCGATTTAGTCCCAAATCCCTTCCAATGGTTGTTTTTGGCCTCGTAGGCCCATATCAGGGACAAATTGTGTATGTATAAATGAATTTGTTTTAAAGAAAAAATTTTATAGCCTGGTTTTTGCATGAAGGATTATATATGTGTTCGGTAATGCCTCGTATCCTATCCCGGCCGCGGGTACGGGTAAGGGGTGTTACAGGTTGGATCCGTGTATCCATCCGAGTCTGTGTCATGTTAATAGGAGAAAGTAAATAATAATTTATGTGATTGATATTGAAATGGAAAATATGAGAAATGATTATGAGATGAGAAATGAGATATGAAATGATAAACTGATATGTGAAACTTGAATGAATTCAAGTATTGATCAAAGATATGAATCATGCCATTGCATGAAATGATGTATTCAAATGTTAAATAAAATGTCATTGATATATACTTGTATATTTGAACATGTGAAAATTTTAGTAGATGTGAATAAGGAATGAACAAAAATTATACTATTGAATTGAAACACATGAACACAGCTTTTTGAATTTTGCATTTTAAATACTTATATTAAGTTTATGTTATTCGGATTATAAAAATACCACTGATTTTTACTCAGCATGCGATCTTGTTTTCTGTGCATAGGTTAGGTACTGTTCGATTTATCACTAACTCAATATCAAATTACTAATCTTGAGCTCAAGTGTGGTGATATTTCATTTTGTAATGGCATGTACCTAGGAAGTCTTTGGTTGATATTGTTTATAAGGTGTGGTTAACTTAGTTGCTAGTGAAATGATGGTTAAATGTGTATATGGTTGTGGTTAAGGCTATATTGGTATGTTAGCTTAGTTTATATTTTGGTATGTGATAATTTAAAGTTTGGTAGCTTAGCATAATTCTTGGTATGTGTTTAGCTTCATATTTGGTAACTTTAGAAGTTGAAAGTTAGTTCAAATATGGTAAATGTGATATAAATGAAAGTATTGAATGTTTGGTCTGTTGTTGATGTATCTGAACATATAAAATGTGGTACTAATGAGGGTACATTTGTTAGTCATATTAGGTGATGATTTTGGTGTATTTTGGGCATGTTTAATCATATTTTGAATAGGTTAACCGATTGGTAATTGAGTTGCTTAGTGCCCAAGTAAGTAGAAAATGGTAAACTTGAGTTTTAAGGTACTTTTAGGTCCACACGGCCTGGCCACATGGGCGTGTGTCACACACGGGCAACACACATAGGCGTGTGACCCAAGTCAGTGAGTTACACGGCTTGGCGTGTGTCTCAACCATGTGAGGTACACGGCCTGGCCACACGGGTGTGTGACCCTTGAAATTAAAATTTTTGTAATTAATTTCTAAACTTCTAAAATTGTTTCAAATTAGTCCCTGCCTATTTTTAAACTACTTTTAAGGTCCCGTAGACTTAAAATAGGGGCTGTAAGAGTAATTTTTACTCTGTTTTGGGGTGGATCAACAAACCTAAATTAAGTGCATTCCACTAACATCATTGAAGATAAATTAAAAAGATAATCGCAGACAAAGTATGGACTAATACTCTAATAATTGAAACAGTCTTGTATGTATCTGAATTCTGACATTCAAGAAGGGATAAATAGTGATAAGAATGTAGACAGTGGAAGACTAAGTTTAGCAATGGATAAATAGTGATAAGAGTGTAGACAATGGAAGACCAAGTTTAGCATTGCATAGCATGAATCATTATTCAATTGTATAATATTCTAGTATGATATGATCTGATTGTTTGTGACCTACCCTTGTATATTATATTGTTAATGGCTAGTAAATATATTTGTAATTATGATTGATTAATTGTATGACGTGTTAGTAATACCCGTGACCCTAATCTGATGACGGAAAGGGGTTAAGGGTGTTACAAAT
This sequence comes from Gossypium longicalyx, assembly GCA_025698465.1. Classification (NCBI taxonomy): domain Eukaryota; kingdom Viridiplantae; phylum Streptophyta; class Magnoliopsida; order Malvales; family Malvaceae; genus Gossypium; species Gossypium longicalyx. The sequence goes on from CM047004.1 coordinate 22,149,788, forward strand.
TTGAAAACTTGTTAGGCTGCCATGAATCCAAGGAGAAGTTTATATTGAAAATATTATAACAAATAGATACTTAAAGAACCCCACCGATAAAAAAACTAATATTAAAAAATTCATCACAAAGTGCCAACAAAATTAAACAAGCAAACAATTTTTGTGGGGTTCTTGAAAATCAAGCAGAATCCATCCCTTCAAAAATCACCAAAATTAAAAATTGATAAACCAAACTCTAACCTTTTAACATAAATCCAAAAGGTTTAATATGTGTATGATCGAAAACACCGAATCTAAATATCAAATCCATAAAATTTAAAAAATAAATCAATCCAAAAATAATAGAGAATCATTTCATTCTCAATGATTCAATTGGTGAGGCTTAGATGCCACTTGTTCGACTTATAAAATAATATCTGATATAAAACTTAACAAACCATAAATCAAGATCTGTCATGTCAAATCATCAAGAATAAATCTAAATGCGAAAGCGTACCTGAATCTATGGGTTTCTTGAAATCTTCTAATCTTATGGTTTTGATCTTCTAAATTAGCTCACAAGTAATTTTGAGAAGTGACTCTCTCTTTTCTAAAGATGGGATACTAGAAAAGTTAGCTATGTGTAATTTATGGACCATAACCCTAATATATAGCTTTTGCATATTAACCCTAATTTCTAATCAACTCATCATCAATTAGAAATTAGTTACTAGAGTATTTACACATATTTGGTCCATACTTTATTTAATAATTAAATCCCAATAAACATTAACCAAATTAGATAACTTTTAATTTGGGCTAATCTTTTATTATAGTAAATAATAACATGTAATTACTCTTATTATATACATGCTATCCAATAATATATGGTACTTTGACTTTAACTTGATCAAAATATTTATTATTCCTTAAAATGTGTTAGCAAAATTTATTTCCTAGATACGTTTAAGAGCTATTGAGAATAGAGGATTAAGAAAATATTTTAGCATAGTGATAGCTAATGGTTGGTCTCTTATATTATATGTCATCATTTTCTTTATCCCATTAATTTTTAGAGTATCTACAAGAGAAGGAGAGTTTGAATTGGCTTTCTTGTAATACAATTGCCTCATTAGTAAGGTCCATTTTGAACTCAAGTTAGGATATTACTTGAATACATGCATGGTTGGTATGCTTGGTAAGTAAGAAGAATTGATGAGATTGGACATGATGTGGAGACAATCCTCGGTAGCGCTGTAATGATGCCTTTTGTGGTGTGAGAGTACAACAATATGTATATAAAAAATTGCAAATACTCATAAATAAACTTTACAAATAAAAATATTACATTCAACACATCTAAAATAAACAAGAAAACAAAATATCATCCCATATGTTAGAACGAACTAAACTATAGATACAAACTAAAAATTCACTTGTGAAAAGCAATTCATTATTTCAAATGATTACCAAAACAATATGTATGGATGAATATGATTGGAACCGCTATTAGTAGTTAAGTAGATACAATTACTTGGATTGACTAGAAAAATCTTATATAATTAAACTTTTTTTATTAAAATTTATGCCAATGAAATTTGAATTAATAATAAACTCCCTATAAATCATATTCTAATTTTAGTCCATCTAAAATTACTAAAATTATTCGATCTATAAAAAATAAATTAAATGTTGGTAAATATAAGAATGAATGTTATTAATTGCCATCCTAATAATTTTAGTTCAGGGGTTGGCTCTTGGCTCTTTTAGTGGTTTTTGTTGGAGTTAGTGAAAGATTCGTATTTTCTTAAGTCGATTGTGACTTATTTTAATGACGTGGTATATCGAATTTAAATTAATTTATTTATGTTTATATCTAATTTAAAAGATTTAACATTTAGTTATTTGGGAAAGACAAGATGATGAGTGTTGAATTTAAAGCAGCAATTTAAGGGATCCATCTTACTGGTTAATATAGCTTGTATCCATGATGTTTAACATTGTTTTCGATATTATTTTTTAAGATATTCTAAAAAGAGTAATACCAAATAGAGACATTACATCATTTTATATCTTTTATTAAAGAAAAAAATTATATAAAATAGAAATGTTATATTATTTTATATCTTTTATTAATTATTTAATGTCTTTTTAATATTTTTTTTCATGTAATTAACATATCATTTTAATAATTTTTTAACTTAAATTTTATACCCTAAATTCTAGATCTTGTATCCTAAAATCTAATTTTAACCTAAATTTTATACCTTAAATTCTAGATCTTGTATCTTAAAATCTAATTTTAACCTGAACCCTAGATTTTAAACTTGAGTCTAGGATTTCAATAACTAATATATAAAATTTAAGATTTAAGGTTTAAAATTTAGAGTTTAAGATTTAAGATAAAAAATTATTAAAATAATATGTCAAGTACATAAAATCCCTTTATTTTATACAATCTTTCCCGTTATTTCGATTTTGTTTAAAATTTATTTCATATTTGAGTTTTGCCCACTCCTTCACTCCTTTCCTTTGATGGTAATATTTTATATATAAATGAAATTATCTTTATGGAAAAAAAAGGGTAAAGTGGGTTCCAGAATGAAAGCGACCAAGTCCAGGGGATTTAGTACTTTGGAATTATCATAATCCAACTTTGTTTTCTTGGTATTATGTCTCTCCGCCTAATTTCCCCTACTTTGCATTTTAATATCTTCCCCTAAAGATAGCCGATAGAAAATTGACAGGCAAAATGAAATTATTCTTGAATAGAGTCAAATTGAATTTAACTATGATATTAACATATTTTATATTTAATATATTAGAGAATTAATTTTATTACGAATTTAAATGAGTTTAGATAGGCGGTAAGATGTAATATGATGTATTTAATTTATTTTTTGTATTACACTATAATATTACTATAATATCTAATTTTACCGCATTGTTATTTTTACATAAACCGTAATTAAATACATCATCCATCCAAATTAACCCTCAAATAATTAACTTTCACTAAACTTAGAAGAAAATTGTATCTAAAAGACAAGATTTTCGTTTTTGATACAGAGGCAGTTAATGTTTTACCTATTATTCTCTTAATTTGATTTGTGATGTATAGCAAGTAATGTAGTAAAAAAGTTTTAACTCAATGAGATGTATTACCATTTTTCAATTTCATTTATGAGAATTAAAGGGTTGTGCTATCAATAAACATAAATTAACTCTGATTATAGTTCTCCTCAATAAATATATAAAATGAGAGTGGAACAGCAAACAAATATGGTTGGATGAGGACGGCCATGCAGGCGTTGGAACTCAACCAAGCAACTTTGAGACCAACGAAGCAGTTCAAAAGATTTGGAGCAGCAGTTGATTAAAGCCTACTAACTTGGGTTTCTCCGTACACTCTTTTCTTCAAACGTCACTCCCTCCTCCGCCTTCTTACACGACACCTCCTTAAATGAAATCGTCGCCCCAACCAACTCCTTTTATAATTTTTACTATTAATTAAATACCCATTGTTCGACTCCAAATTTTGATTAAAAATAAATAAAGCAAGAGATTATAGCTTAAGCAAAGAGTGATAATGGGGAGCAAGAACAATGGAAGAACAACCCTTGAAGTTGGAGCTAATGGAGTTGCTGTTATCACCATCATCAATCCTCCTGTCAATTCTCTTTCTCCTGATGGTACCCCCCCTTTTCATTTTCTTCTTTCTTTATCTTACCTTTTTCCCTCTCGATTTTGAGTTATGGAATTTGGGATTTCTTTGTTATTTATGACCCACAATTTTTCTGTGCAATTTGTTTTATAAAGTTTTGATCGTCTTTTTGGGGTTCGTTAGCAAAAGAATTGTATTGGGTTTTATTTAGCTGCAGTGGAAAACAGATGTATTTATCAACTTGATATTCATTTTTCTTGCAAAGATTGGAATTTAGAGGGCTTATACTTGAACCATTAATGTTGACCTACAATTCTCTTACATGGTTCTGTGTTGGTCGGTTTGCAAGTAATTCACTTTATGCTACTCAAAATAGCGCTTATACTTGAACCATTAATGTTGACCTACAATTCTCTTACATGGTTCTGTGTTGGTCGGTTTGCAAGTAATTCACTTTATGCTACTCAAAATATGGTTCTTTTATTGATTGAATTATATAGCAATAGATAAAGCTGTAGAAAAACTCCAGAGTATATACTTATATTCGGTAATAGAGAAAAAGAGTGTTAGATTTTAAAAGAAAATTGTGAAGCATAATTGGGGTTCAAAGGCAAATTTGGATCTATAATTTCATTGTTCTGTTTTTTGCTTGGTATATTGCCCAAATTAGGTTATATGGTTACATGAAAACAATAGTCATCATTCTTCCCCCACAATTACATTTTAATGATTTTGTATATGTGAGAAGATATGCAATTGATCTCCCTTGCCTTTGTGTGTCCCCCTCACAGTGTTGTATAGCTTAAAAGAGAGTTATGACAAGGCCTTACGAAGAGACGATGTGAAGGCCATTGTTGTTACAGGTAAGTTCAAAGAGATCACTCCTTAAAATTAAAGGAAAAGATGTGTATAGATATTTTCTCTGTTACTGTTTTTCCAAAAAGACTGTAATTGGTTATTGAGATGCTTTTGTGAGCAGGTGCAAATGGAAAATTTTCTGGTGGTTTTGATATCACATCTTTTGATGGAATGCAATCAGGAGAAGGTATGCACAGTAGTCCTTTATGTATATATATTGCATTGGCGTGAAAATGATGGGTTGGTAGTATTTTCCAGTGGAGCAGCCGAAGCTTGGTTTTGTATCAGTTGAGATTGTCAGTGACACTTTAGAAGGTAATTACCGTATAATGATTTCTAAAACAGAAAGCATTTCAAAGTTGCATGGATCCGTGTTGACTCTAGATACTTTGTACTTCAGCTGCAAAAAAGCCATCAGTTGCTGCCATTGATGGCCTTGCCTTAGGTGGGGGTCTAGAAGTTGCAATGGTCGGTATTTTATTTAACTTCAGAAATCTCTTATTTTTGTTGGAAAAAAAATATCTTTATAGTTTTTTTCCTTTCAGGCATGTCATGCGAGAATATCGACTCCTACAGCACAATTAGGACTGCCTGAACTTCAACTTGGGGTTATTCCTGGGTTTGGAGGTATGACTCTTTCATTTCTTCAGCTTGGGGTAATTCCTGGGTATATTGGCATTATTTATATTCTGCTTTCTGCTCCTGAATGGGCTCAGGTACACAGCGACTTCCACGACTCGTTGGTCTCACGAAGTCCCTTGAAATGATGTTGGTATGTGGTCAGATCAGTATTCTTTTTTCTTACATCAGGCTTTGGTATGATTTGATATGGTTACTATATTAATATCTCTGTTCATTGACTGAGCACTTTCTTCTTCCCCTCTTTCCCTTAAATAGACATCTAAGCCTGTTAAAGGTGAAGAAGCACTTGGATTGGGTCTAGTCGATGCTGTCGTTTCATCTCATGAGTTGATAGAGACTGCACGTCGGTGGGCACTAGATATTTTGGCACGAAGAAAACCATGGGTTGCTACTCTCTACAAAACTGAAAAGCTAGAGCCCCTTGGGGAAGCCCGGGAAATATTTAACTTTGCTAGAGCACAGGCTCGAAAGCGAGCTCCAAATCTCAAACACCCCTTGGTTTGTATTGATGTTATTGAAGAGGGTATAGTTGCTGGTCCTAGGGCAGGGCTATGGAAGGTCACTGCTTATCCCCATTACGGTTTTAATACATTTTCAATTATCTTTTTATTTACAACTAAAAGTCAACTTCATAACGACACATTTGATATTGGCAGGAGGCTGAAGCTTTCCAAGTACTTCTTAAATCTGACACGTGCAAAAGCTTGGTCCACATCTTCTTTGCTATGCGCGGAACATCTAAGGTTCAAAGGATAATTACTATTAGGCACTGGTTTTTCGTTCTATCCCTTCATACATACCTTTAATAGATTCTGCAATCGAATGTTGATTAGAGATATGATTTTTGATTTTAGAATTTTAGAATTCACCTCCTTATTTTGTAGCTAAGGTGAAGTCTTTTTCACTTTTCATATCAGCTAGCCTGATCCAAAGCATATCTTTGATCAAAATCATCTCTCTCTCTCTCTCATCATTGATTTTCATAGTGCTTTGACTAATTGAAATATATTTTGATTTAGTTTATCTGGCATGTAACGTGAGGCTCAAACTGTGTCTTATAATTTGTCGTTGATAGAAATAATTTATTGTTCAATATATCAACTCTAGAGTTGTTTTTCATTATACTCTTCAAAGTATCAATTTCTTGAGCCCTTTGTAAAAGGTAGCCCTTATGTTACCCCTAACCTTGGCTAGCTTCTCTGCTTAACATTTTACAAACACTTATCTCTTAGCAATGGACAGGTTCCTGGGATTACCGACAAGGGGCTAATGCCAAGACAGGTGAGGAAAGTTGCTGTACTTGGTGGAGGTTTAATGGGCTCCGGAATAGCAACTGCATTGATTCTTAGCAATTATACAGTAATCCTGAAAGAAGTGAATGAGAAGTTTTTGGAGGCTGGAATTGGTCGCGTCGAAGGTGAGCACAACCGGATTGTTTATTTTAAGGATATCACTTTTGATTGTTTGTATGATCATATTCTTTTTTGTGCAGCCAATCTTCAAAGCCGAGTTAAGAAAGGGAAAATGAGTCGAGAAAAGTTTGAAGAAACAATCTCTCTGCTTAGCGGGGTTCTTGACTATGAAAGCCTTAGAGATGTGGACATGGTCATTGAGGTAGTTAAGAATGTCTTATTGTCCTGCCTTTCCTATGGTGTTTTATCCGTAGTTTTAATATTGATTTTGTTTTTGTTTATAATCCTTGTAACAGGCAGTTATTGAGAATGTTTCTTTGAAGCAACAAATTTTTGCTGATCTCGAGAAATTCTGCTCTCCACATTGCATACTTGCAAGTAACACTTCCACAATTGATTTGAACTTGATCGGTGAGAGGACCAAATCCCAGGATCGGATTGTTGGGGCTCATTTCTTTAGGTATTATACTGGGTGCAACTCCTATTTTTCTTCTTCTTGTGCTGTTTCTTCACTTAGATGGTTCATTTATTGATATATCTGTCTGGTGCAGTCCGGCTCATGTCATGCCACTATTGGAAATTGTTCGTACCAAGCAAACATCTCCCCAAATAATTGTTGACATGCTCGATGTTGGGAAGAAAATAAAGAAGACTCCGATTGTTGTCGGCAATTGTACAGGTTTTGCTGTCAATAGGATGTTCTTCCCTTATACGCAATTAGGCCTTTTCCTTGTTGAACGGGGAACTGATGTTTATCGGATTGATCGAGTAATTACCAAGTTTGGAATGCCAATGGGCCCATTCAGGTTCCTAATTCGTTATAAAATAAAATATAGCTTGGTATTTTTATTCTTGCAGTTGCATTGTAGAAGTTTGATGTGTCGGTGAAGCTCTTAGTAATTTTATTTTTTATTCAGATTGGCTGACCTAGTTGGTTTCGGTGTTGCAATTGCAAGTGGAATGCAGTTCATTGAGAACTTCCCTGAACGAACCTATAAATCAATGCTTGTCCCACTTATGCAAGAGGATAAGAGAACTGGTACAATTTTCATTCTTGGACCTTAGCAAACAAACAAATTCCATCTTCAGGCATATCTTATTATCATGATCCACTTTGTTTCAGGTGAAGCGACCCGTAAAGGGTTTTATTCATATGACAATAAACGCAGACCTAGTCCTGATCCTGAAGTATATAAATACATCGAGAAGTCAAGGAGCATTTCAGGTGTAGCTGTTGACCCTAAGGTCCGTTTTGTGTTCGAAACTGTTGTATTTGGTGTCACTCTTTTTACTTAGCTTGAAGCTATGATCACATCGAATACTGTTACGTGTGAGCGATTAAATATGACTATCAAATTCTCTATCTCATATTTGTGGGACTACACTTCTATGCAGTTTGTGAAATTGTCCGATAAGGACATTGTGGAGATGATATTCTTCCCAGTGGTGAATGAGACTTGCCGGGTTTTAGCCGAAGGTATTGCAGTGAAAGCGGCTGACCTTGACATTGCTTCTGTTATGGGAATGGGATTTCCACCTTACCGGTTTGTAATCTTGTCGAGGTTTACATTAATCCTTCCGGTTCCTCATTAATTTCTCGATAAACTAAATAGCTTTTAACATTTCTCAGGGGAGGAATCATGTTTTGGGCCGACTCTCGCGGATCTAACTACATTTATTGTAGACTGGAGGAGTGGACAAAAATGTATGGAGAATTCTTCAAGCCTTGTGCCTTCTTGGCTGAAATGGCAGCCAAGGGTGCTCCATTGGTAAGCAAACCTTAAAACCATAGAGATTGTTTGCTACATTATTGGAACTGTGATCGTTCAGGACCCACCGATCATTATTCATACCATAATTTTATCATGGTGTTCCTTTTTCATCTCGTCATGTCAATCACTTGGTACCACAATCACACATATGTTTGGTTGTATAAGGCTAGCTCTTTGTTAAACAAAATTCAGTAATTTCCCATGCTTGTTGCATATGCACCAAAATTATCCTCCATTTTCGCTAGAGAATAGCCATGGTGTATCTGTAAACTATATCATATTAGGTTGTGTAGCTGACAAAGCTAACTGTAATTTGTTCTGATTATTGAACTGTTGGATTGCAGAGCGCGCCGGTGGAGCAGGCCAAATCTAGATTATAAGAAAGTTTTCGATTGCGGCACTGCCCATTTCTCAAGTTCTCTCCTTTGCCATGGCTACACAGATACAAGTTCAATAAGCATGTTTACATTGTTACCATATTCAATGGATCATCTTTTTTTTCCCCTTAAAATAATTTTATTACTTTGATTGGATGGGTATATTTGGGGTATAAACACATGTTTGCAACACTCTTTAAGTAAAAGCTGACAGGATCTCAGTTGTTATATGAACCCTTAGTTTACTTTTGGGATAACATGCACTAGTATCCAGGTTGGTTTGTTTGTTTGTTTTTTTAACTTTGTACCTCGTATGGTAAGTACAATTATAAGTATGATCTCAAATCAGTTTGAATAATCATAATCGAAATCAAATTAATGTAGGTGAATTGAAAATCGATATATATTCAGATTTAAATTAAAACAAATATAAATAATATCTTGAATAAAATTTAAATTAAGAATTCACATGTTGACAAGGGTGGGACTTGAATTGGGGGATTTCAAAGTTCTCATAGTTCTATTCTTGCAAAATCAAGAAATTGGAGGATATTTATACTAATTAATACTCAATATTATCAAATTAAGAGGATGTTTACAATGTGATTCTAACGTTTGGTATGTAAAAATTGGTTTACCTTCTTTTGTATGTAATATTTTCTTAGTGTTTGGTATGATAGAAAATAGTAATTTTTTTGGAACTTAATTAGTTGGAAAGTGATTCTTATATTTAATTTGAGTTTCTAGTTGAATGTTGTGCATGAGACAATGCCGAAGTAAAGATTTATAACGTTCTCATGTGGTGTGAAGATTTTCATCATCCAGCTGAGGATAAGCAATAATATCATTTTGAAGACGAGCATTCCTTGTCGGCGGGTTAAATCGCAAAACAAACTGTGTTGCTAGTGCATCCAAAGAAATTGATCCGGCAGGTAGCCCAAAAAACTAAGTACGGGCTCTTCCTTGTAAGGAATAAGGAAATAATTACATCTTCAAGGCATCATTAAGAACGCCTTATTGACTAAAGGAAGCACAAATCAATAAAAAGGATTTAAAATGTTTTCTCGCATCTTCATGTGGCAGTCCAGCATATTGTCTATTAGAATTCAGCATTTGAAACATTACTGGCTTGAGTTCAAAATTCCCAGCTTGGATTGCTGGCCTAACAACCCCTGGTTGTAAATCATCCAAAACAGGTACTACAAAATCTCGTATAGTCCTATTTTGTATGCGAGCATCTTGCGGCAACAATGGGTTATTAACATTTTGCTGTTGCATTAGGGGTATGGCTGCATTGTTACCTAGTAAAGCCATATTTCTTTGTTCTCGGAGCCTACTTCGAACAGTCCTTTCAATTTCTGAATCAAAATCGACAAGAAAATCTGACTTGCTTCAGGTCATAAAACACCTAAATTGAAGTTAAAGAATTAGCAACAAAGAAAAACCAGTTAGTGAATACTAAATATTATATAAGGAAAATAAAGTGCAAAAACACACAAAAACAATAATAAACATCAAACAAATGTCATCCCCGGCAATAACGCCAAAAACTTGATCGGCTGTTTAACGTCACAACAATAATGTGCACGCGTACACTGTCGATGCAAGTATAGTAGACAGATGTGAGACTGTCAGATATCAAACTCACAAGGATGGTAGTCTTTTGTCTATTAATGTCGGTGCAACAACTAGATAGAAACGAGATAAATTGTGAGAATAGTTGTCGATGTAATAACTTGAAAAAAATAAAATAAAATATGATAAAGATAAACTGGGATCCCCAACATGATTCTTCAGTAGGATACTAAGTGCTCACAAGGTATAAAAAGATAGGTGATTGTCGAGGCAATAAAATTCAATGTATATCCTACCCAGCGTCACTCCTCTATTTAATCTGAAACTTAAACATGCATACTAACCCCACCTTCCGATGATGGCAATACAACACTATTAAGAACAAGTGAACTAAATTTCTCTAATCCTCACTCAACTTTCGTTGCAATGCTTGTTGGCTCAAATTGTCACTGCAATTTCTAGTGTCAGTGACTGCAATAACACTTCCGTGTTAAAAAACATTCAAACCCCAAGATTAAACAATAAAAGCAAGATTCAATAAGATAACATTTCACCAAGAATTCATGTGTACTTCCATACAAACAGAAAACATAGAGTAATCACTAGCATTTGGAAAGAAATAAGAAAGAATCGAGTGGAGAATTTTATTACAAGACAACTCGACTGAATCTCTCTATTCCCTCTTGTCTCGCACTTAGGTCTCCTCATCAGAAGCTAGTTTGCATTTGGTTTTCACGTTGGCTCACCCGTGAGAGGCTTAACCTGCCATGGCCGCAAGCTTCAAGGTAGGATGATGAAGATGATGATCCGGAAAAAAAAGCTCTCATTTTCTTTTGACGTCCACCTTTTATGTCCTCCTCAATAGTACAGGTATCCTTTCCTCAAAATTATTTTGTCCTTGTATGTATAGTTGGTTATACCAAACTAGACAGCTTACACAATTTTAGTTCTTATTCGGACAGCTGTCAGGTGTGGCGACAATTCTGGACGCAATCTGATATTAACTCATATAGTAACATTAATGCAATAAGATAGCAAAATTAAGGATAAAATAGGCTAGGATTCACTGAGTTATAAAATGAAATTTACTAAACTGAAAATGCTAAAATATATGCTAAGGATAACTAAATGGGAAGAATTTAACCAATAAGTAAGAGGAAAAACCTATGTTCTTTCTAGTGCTATCAGTGATCTGTTCTGTAACAGCCCGATTTTGGGGCTAATCAGAATAGTGGTCTTGAGACCACAAATTCGAATGCTGGAAAAATTATTTTATTATTATGGGATTATAGTATGTTTATAAGAGTGCATGAAAATTTTGGTGAAATAATTTTAGTGTTTGTGAGCCCGATTGCGAAAAAGGATTAAATCGCATAAAGTGCAAAAGTCCTATTTTAATGGTTAAACGTGTAAAATAACTAGAGAACCTAAATTGGGGGCCTTTAAGGGGCAATTAGACCCTCTAGGGAGGCATGGCCGGCCATAGGGAACAAACTGGTCAAAAAGTCAAAAGTTTAGGTGGTTTGGTGACTTAATTGATTAAAATAAAACAAAATGACTTCATCCTTTCATTCTCTTCTCCTACCACCAAAAATTTCAACCATTAGAGGGGTTTTTAAGCTTCAAAATTTCAGCCAAGTTATCTCCTCACAAGTAAGTGATTTTCATGACTTTTCTTAATGATTTTTACATTTTTGAGACCCTTGAAGCATAAACTTTCAAATGAGAGTATTATTTTGCAAAATGATTAAGAGTTTAGGGTTTTGCCATGAAAAGATTTTTAATGTTTGCTGAGTTTTTTTATGGAAGAAAATGAGTCTTGGGTGTGTTATAAACAACTCTTGTGAAAGGTGTTAGCCTAAAAACACCTAAAAGGACTATTTCGCATAAGTTGTAAAATAGTTGATAAAAGTGTGAAATAGTGGGAATTTGGAGTTTCTATAAGAGTAAAAAGGGTTTTTATAGACTTGATATGAGAAGAAATTCGATAAAAAATGATTTTCGGGTTTAGGGGTAAAATGGTCATTTTGTCAGTCTAGGGGCAAAATGGTCATTTTACTAAAAATGTGAATTTTTGATTGCCAAATTTTATTTAGCGACTAAATAAGTACATTTTGCTATTATAGATCAAGAAATACCGAATCCAAACTTAGATCGGGGGAAAGCCAAGCAAATCGACTAAATCGAGTAGTCGCCACATTTTGTAATCCGAGGTGAGTTGTAAGTAAATAATACAACTACATTGCTAATGTATGTGTTGAATTGTATTTGAATTAATATAGTATGAATTACTTGATTGTGGAATTGAGAAAGTAGGATGATAATAGAGATAATAGAGTTCCCGTTTGAACCTAGGAAATAAATAGGGTATTCATGCCATGACATGTGGGTTATCGTGGGCTAGTGTAAGACATGTCTGGGACATACATCAGCTACATTATGAGAGCCAGTGTAAGACCATGTCTGAGACATCGCATTGGCATTGAGACGAGTGCTAGTGTAAGACGTGTTTGGGACATGCATCGGCCTCAAGACGTAAGCCAGTGTAAGACATGTCTGGGACATGCATCGGCTACGATATGATAGTCAGTGTAAGACCATGTCTGGGACATGGCATTGACTTGAGATATGAGCCAGTGTAAGACCATGTCTAGGACACGGCATCTGTACCCTACCCCATGTTTGAGGCTTATCGAATATCCGATAAAGTTCCGGACGATTCAATGGTGAGAGATGCAGTTTAAGCTAATGAATAAGGTATAACCATGTTGTGAGTGGTGCAGATACCTATTTGAAATGTATGAGATATGAGCTCAATATATGTTATGAGATTTATATGGATAGTGATGAGTAAGTTATGCTTATGCCAACTTTTGTGTTACGAGCATGTTGATAAATGGTAAAATTGTTGTTGTATATTTATTTATGTGCAACTTACTAAGCTTTATGCTTACTCCCTTTCCTTTCTTTTTTCTTATAGTGCTGCCTAACTAGCTTGAGGATTATAGGACATCGAAGGCAACGATCACACTATCAGCCAAAGCACTCGGTATAGTGAGACTATTCGTTTTTTAGAATGGCATGTATAGGGTTTTTGAGTCTTTGAAAACTTTTGAAAACTGGCCAAATGTGTTGGCTTGCGTGATTCGCCTCCATTTTATATTAAGCCTCAAATGATGGCTAATATTCATTTTGACATATCCAAATGATGTTATCTTCATGGATGAGTAAAAGGCCCAAATGAAATGTTGTCTATTATGGCTGATTTGGTTACATGAAATAGTCTTGTATTGTTTTTGGTTGCTTTTGTGTAGGTTGTGTAAGTAAGGGTCGCAAAGAGGCTTGGTAAATATCCTTATTTTTTCCACACGGGTAGGCACACGGGTGTGTGTCTAGGCCGTGTGTGACACACGGCCAACCCCATGGGCGTGTTGTCCAGCAGTGTATCCCCTGCATGTAAAATTTGTAAAACAGTATACATAATAGTAAACGCACGGGCAGAGACACGACCATGTGTCTCAGCTGTGGGTCAGCCGTGGGAAGGGCATAGCCTAGCACACGTGCGTGTGCCTTGGCCGTGTGACCTTTAAGAATTACTGACGTCAGAAACAAAATGTCCAGGCTTTTGCACACGAGCTAGGACACGGGTGTGTCATGGCCGAGTGAAGGACACGGACCAAGGACACGGGCGTGTGCCAAGCCGTGTGAAAACCCCTATAGGTGTGAATTTAGAATTAATTCCACATGGGTGAGGAACACAGGCGTGTCCCTGTATTACTTAGGCCATGTGAGCCACACAGGTCAACAGCACGGCCATGTCGAAATGGTCGCATGGGCATGTTGCCCCTCCCACACGGGCGTGTGCCCGTATGTCAAGTGTCATTTTTGTAAAGTTTACTAAAGAACCTGAGTTGGTTCCGAATGATTTTCGATGTGTGTTTTGAGCCTCGTAGGCCCATATTAAGGATGTGTTGATAAGTTTGAGAAATTTTTAAATTTTTCCAAGTCGTGGAAACTCAGAAATGGTCGTAAGCACGAGTTTAAGTTAGGTAACACCTCGTATTCCGTCCCAGCATAGGATACGGGTATGGGGTGTTACATGTTCTGTTATGTATAAGCATGTGTAATATCTGTTACATGAGTATACATGATATCTTAATGCTGATATCTACTAATCTGTTTTATCTGATATTCTGTCTGTATTAGGCTATGGGGCAGGAATTGTATTATGAAGAGAAATTGTTTTGTGTGAGGCGATATCTCGCCATTATAATAGCAGTATTGCTGCGATTACTCTGAAAAGTGTCGTAAAGACACCAAGCGGTGTGTAGGTTTGGGTGGATGTTTTAAACCTCAAATAGTGTGTTGGGACGATCAGAGTTGTTGTATAAAGGATGTGAGTAGGATTATGCTTATCTGTATCTGTAAGTGTAACACACCTAACCCGTATCCGTCGCCGGACTAGGGTTAAAGGTGTTATTGGACAAATCCAGTCATCTCACATTTATTTCTCAATCATTATAGCATCATCACCACACATCATTACAAAGTCCCTTACATAGGTCAACGAGACCTTAAACATGCTTTAGAAAGGGGTCGGGACTAAACCGAGCACATACAAATTTTCTCAGAAACTTAACAAAATTTTTAAAGTTTCATTAGTCACACGCCCGTGTGAACAGGCCATGTGCCTCACACTACTTTAGGCATGCCTGTGTGTCTAAACCGTGGCAAAAGAAGGCATACATACTGACTTAACCACACGGTCACAAGACACCGCCGTGTGCCTTGGCCATGGTCGAAATTGACTTGGGTCACACAGCCAACCACACGCCTGTGTGTCTAGCCCGTGTACTCTTCGAAATGGCCACAAACGCCCATGTGCCAAGGCTGTGTGTCACACACGGCCACAAGACACACCCGTGTGTCTAGGCCCTGCTCAAGACTGACTTGTATAACTAAGTTATAACAAACACATGGTCGAGACACACGCCCGTGTGCTCATCCATTTGGGGTGAAATTTGGCTTAGTTTAAACCACATTTCCCACCTATCTTATGCACACCAAAGCCACAACATTTTTTTGCATCATTTGCATACATTTAAAGGCAACCAAAACATGCCAATTCAATCACATATCAAACTATATAACCTCAACCAATTCAATATGCCAACATCATCACAATTTACCAAAGTTCCAAATGCACAAACTCATTACTTCAATATCCCATAATAAACCATCACATAAACATTATAAACATCACATTTCTTACTTATCAAACATACCATTTAGGCCAACTCACGAGGCCATACATACCAATATTTACAAGCCAAGTCTCATGGCTAATCACAACACAAAACATACCAAAATGACACTAGCCTAAAAATGCCATATACCATATATGTAACTCTCAAAATGGTACCAAAATAGATGTCTGATAGTGTGATTGATGTCGCTGTCGATCCTTAAATCCGAGCTAGCTTTATAACACTGTAAAACAGATAACATTTCAGACAATAAGCTTTAAAGCTTAGTAAGTTCGTACCATAAATAATCAACAGTTTATAATATATGAAACATCAACTAATGAACACTTAATAATTCACAATTCATCCATCAATTCTATTCTATCCCATTTAATATGTTCATACGAATTCATCAAGCTTCATACACATAGTATCATCTACCACATAGGTATCGAACATACCTAAACTTTTCGTATTTATTCATTTCATTCTTAACATCCGTTCTGTGGGTAGTTTCGTACCTAACGCATCTTGTAATTTCTTCTAAAAGTGCGATGTGAATCTCGGATCTCTATCTGAAACAATAGAAATAGGTACTCCATGCAATCTCACAATCTGAAAAATGTACAACTCAGCAAGCTTATCAAATGAATAATCTGTGCGAACCAGAATGAAATGAGCCGATTTAGTCAATCTATCAACAACAACCCAGATTGCATCTTTCTTACTCAGTGTCAGAGGTAAACCCGATATAAAATCCATCGTGATTTTGTCCCATTTCCACTCAGGAATCATAATCAATTGAAGTAACCCAGACGGAACCTGATGCTCAGCCTTAACTTGCTGACAAATTAAGCATTTTGAAACAAATTCCGAGATATCTTATTTCATTCCATGTCACCAATAAAGCTGTTTTAGATCATTATACATTTTTGTACTCCCCAGATGTACAGATAAACGACTGTTGTGAGCTTCGTTCAAAATCATCTAAATCTACTCTGAATTTCTCGAAACACAAATCCAATTTTGAAATCTCAAGCAATCATCATTATCAACTCAGAATTCAAAATCAAAATACAAATCACACTGAGCTCATTTTGCTATTATCTCATTATCAACCTTTTGAGCATCAATAATTTGTTGTAAAAACAACGGTCTCACCTTCAATTCTGCTAAAATTGAGCCATCATCAGACAAAGCTAAATGAGTATTCACGGCACGTAATGCAAACAATGATTTTTGACTTAAAGCATCAGCAATAACATTTGCTTTTCCCGGATGATAATCGATAATAAGCTCTTAATCTTTTAGCAGTTCTAGCCATCTTCTCTATCGTAAATTCAAATCTTTCTGAGTCATCAAATATTTTAAGCTTTTGTGATCGGAATATACGTGACATTTTTCACCAAACAGATAATGGCGCCAAATATTCAAAGCAAACAAAATAGCCGCCAATTCCAGATCATGTGTCGGATAGTTCTATTCCTGAGGCTTTAACTGTCTCGAGGCATAAGCTATGACTTTGCCTTCCTGCATCAAAACACAACCTAGTTCGTTCAACGAATCATCAATGTAGATTACAAATTCTTTACCCGATTCTGGTTGTACTAACACCGGAGCTTTAGTCAATATGGCTTTCAACTAATCAAAACTTTTCTGACACATTTCAAACCATTCAAATTTCACATCTTTCTGAAGTAGTTTCGTCAACAGAGTCGCGATCATCGAAAAGCCTTTTACGAACCATCGATAATTACCAGCAAATCCCAGAAAACTACGGACTTCAGAAACATTTCTCGGAGGTTTCCAATCCAAAATAGCTGAAATTTTGCTCAAATCAACTTGAATACCAGATGCTGATACAATATGGCCCAGAAAATCAACTTTGCGTAACCAGAACTCACATTTACTAAACTTCGCATACAATTACTTATCTCGCAAAGTCTGTAGCACTATTCTCAAATGTTTAGTATGCTTAGTTTCATCATGCGAATAAATCAAAATGTCATCAATGAATACGAAAACAAATCAACCTAAATACGGTCTGGAAATTCTATTCATCAAATCCATAAAAATAGCAGGTGCATTTCTTAATCCAAAAGGCATAACCAAAAACTCATAATGTTCGTACCTCGTTCTGAATGTAGTTTTTGGAATATCTAAATCTTTTACTCGTAACTGATAATAACCCGATCTCAGATCTATTTTTGAAAACGCGGTAGCTCTTTTTAGTTGATCAAACAAATCATCTATCCACGGTAAAGGATATTTGTTCTTAATTGTCACTTTATTCAACTAACGATAATCAATGCACATTCTCATCGTGCCGTCTTTCTTTTTCCCAAACAAAACTGGTACACCCCAGGGAGAATAACTCGGTCGTGCGAAGCCTCTATCTATAAATTCTTGCAATTGAGCTTTCAACTCTTTTAATTCAGTCGGTGCCATTTGGTACGGAGCTATCGATATCAGAGTTGTTTCAGGCTCTAACTCAATATCAAATTCAACCTCTTGGATCAGTGGTAAACCCAGTAACTCTTCAGGAAACACATCTGAGTAATCACATATAACTGGCACTGATTCAATCTTCTTTTCAGCCATTTTCGTGTCAAGCACATAAGCTAAATAAGTTTCGCAACCCTTTCTCACATATTTCTGAGCTAACATCATTGAAATAACTGTTGGAAATCCATTCAAAACATCTAATTCAATTCGAATAATCTCATTACTCTGACATCTCAAATCAATCATCTTTCGTTTGCAATTTCCAACATCATCATGCAATATTAACCAGTCTATACCCAAGATTATTTCAAACTCGTCAAATGATAACAACATCAAATCGGCCAGAAAGAAATTATCCCGAATCATCAATGGACAATTCTTGTACACTTTATCAACCAATACACACTTACCTAAGGGGTTCGATACTCTAATTACAAATTCAGTAGACTCTACAGGCAAAGTCTTACTGGATACTAAATTCACACATATACGAATGAGTAGACCTTGGATCTATCAATGTAATAACTTTAGTATCATAGAGAGTAAAGTACCGGTAATAACATCTGGAGATGATGCTTCTTCCCGTGCTTGAATAGCGTAGACTCGTGCAGGTGCTCTAGCATCAGATTCTGCTGCAGTGTCTCACGTCACACTTCTACCACCACTCACATTTCCTATGTTTCTCGGTGGTCTACTTCTAGCTGCAGTGTTACTCGGCCTTATGTTCTGAGCATTATCTTTTTCAGTTAACTCTGGATAATCTTTTATAAAGTGATCTCATGAACCACAACTGTAACAAGCTCTGCTATTACTTTTTCCCTAGCAATCTCCAAAATACCGTCTTCCACATTGTTAACACTCAGGCTTAGCATCTTTTATGTTACCAATGCTTGATACCGATGTGGCTTGAGCTTTTTAGGATTAGTGTATTGCTTCCCACAATCTCTATTCTAATATCCCGTTGAAGCTTTCGATCGATTAAAGTAATCTCTTTATTTCTTCGACTAGGAATGATAATATTTATTCATTGATCTCTTCCTCGAATCTCTCACATTTGCATCAACTTCTCTCTTTTCTTTACTGAGGTCCTCGATTTTACAAGCCCTCTCAACCAGTACTACAAATTCTTTTAGCTCAAGTATCCCGACTAACAGCTTTATATCTTCATTTAATCCATCAACAAATCTTTTACACATGATCTCTTCAGTAGACACATATTCTCGAGCATATTTGCTTAAACGTACAAATTCTCTTACATATTCAATAACGGTCATCTGGCCTTGTTTCAATTCCAAAAACTCTTTATTTTTCTAATCGAGGAATCTCTGGCTTATGTACTTCTTCCGAAACTCAGTCAGAAAGAATTCCCAGGTAACTCATTCTCTAGGAACCACCGATGTCTACGTTTTCCACCAGTGATATGCGTTATCTCTAAACAAAGATACTACGTATTTAATACATTCGTCTGAAGTATAGGACAACTCATCGAATACTCGGATAGTGTTCTCAAGCCAGAACTCAGCCCTCTCGGCATCATCATCAACCGTAGCCCGAAACTCTTCAACCCCGTGTTTACTAATCTTATCAACAGGTGGCTTACTCAGTCGAATTGGACCTATTATTAGTGGCACAACCGGGACTTGTTGAGGAACAGGTGGGGGTGGAGGTTGTTTAGTAACCGGATTTGTTCGTAAGAATTTCGTGAACCACTCGGTCATCATTTGTGTAACACCCCTTACCCGTTACCGTCGCCGGAACAGGGTACGAGGTATTACTAGAACATAATACATACCATTAAACAAAACCGAGATAGAAATATGTCATCCAATTTGATAGTGCATCGTTATAACATATGTTTTGAACAATATTAATCAACTTCTATGGCTTGTACAAAGTAGTTGGTTGAGTACTGTAACCAATATTTTAAACCTAGGCAATTATGACACGTAACAAAATAATTAAGTCTACTATACATGCCATAATTCAAAATGTTTAGTTCGAATACCCTAAAGTATTGATAGTGCGGGCAGATCTTCACGATCCTTAACTCTGAAGCAAGTTGGGGATACTACAAGACAAAAGAGAGAAAACAAAGTAAGCTTATAGCTTAGTAAGTAAGTATGTAAATAATAATTAAAGAATTTAATATGTTTACACAACAACTCAAGTATATCTACTTTAATTTCAATATCCACTCCACTTTGATTAAGCTGTCTTTCCTGCATTATGTTCACTAAATAAATCATAACTCGAGTTACAAAACTCAAAATTAAAATCCGTAAAATTTCCCTAAATCTAGACTCATAAATATTCTTGCTAATTTTTTTCTAGAATTTTTAGTTCATCCGATTAGTACAGTTTATTAGTTAAAGTTTTCCCTGTTACACAGCTCGACTAGTCTGACCTCTGTTCACTATGAATTGAATTTCTCTCAGTACACAATTCAAATTACCCTGAAATTTGTTTCATTTAAAACTAGACTCAATAAGGAATTTAGATATGTAAACTATATTTCTTAATTTTCTTTTTACAATTTTTAATGATTTTTCAAAGTTGAAACAGGGGATCACATATTCATCCTGAGCAAGTCACACACAATTGTAAATATATCAAAATATAAAATTCCTTTGCTTGTTCTGTTTCTTTTATATGAAAGTAGACTCATTAAACTTTAATTTCACATCTCATTCAACCTCTAATTATGTTCCTCCCATTTTTGGTGATTTTTCAAAATCACGTCACTGCTACCGTCCAAAACAGTTTTAATGCTAATTTCACTCTTTCACACATTCTTTATGCTAACCTCATTTTATCTTACATATATAGATATACCACAATTCATTCATCACAAGTATAGGTCCATAACCACAACGTCACCACAAAACCATCCCGTTGAACAATTCGGATCAATCCTCGATATTTAATGGTTTTAGCACACAACCCCACCATCATACTTCATTTAGTTCGGCTCTCTTGTACACATGGTGAACACTTAATACCACTCATGCGACCTAGCCGATTTGTCTCGTAGCTCTCTTGTCTACATGGTGTCCTTCACTTGGAATCACGCATGCGACCTAGCTACATTTATCTCTTACGTAGCTCTCTTGTCTACATGGGATACATCCCGTATCACTCATGTGACCTAGCTACTACATGGTATTTCGTAGCTTTCTTGTACACATGATGTGCACTCAAGCATCATACATGTGACCTAGCTACGCTCCTCTATTTTATTCGATCTCTCCAATATTCAACCGGGATCTCTCTCTATTATTTATTTCCATTCTTCCAATAGTCGATTTATATTTTAACATCAGCTAGTATATTTATATAATAGGCTGAAATATAAGAATGTAAATGAAAATAATGTAATGTTTACATACAAACTTACCTCGGTGCAAAATGTGGAAATTTTGCGATTTAGTCCAAAACTTTTTCCTTCCCTCGTTCGAGGTCAATTCCACGCCTTTCTTGATTATGGAGCTTGAAAGTTGAAGAAACCCTAGCTATGGAGAGAGGAGAATTTGGCAGCAACTAAGGAGGATGATGACCAATTTTGTGTTATTTTTCCCATTTTATTTCATTTAATATCCAAATGACGAAAATGCCCCTCCTTACTAAACTTTCAAAAATTCCTTCCATGTCCTAATTTTGTCCATGAATTTAAAATTGGTCAAATTGCTATTTAAGACCTCCTAATTAATATTTTAAAGCAATTTCATACTAAAAACTTCTAAAATGTAAATTTTGCAACTTATTCGATTTAATCCCTATTTTCAATTTAAGCACTTTAGGCATAGAATTTCATCACGAAATTTTCACACAATCATGCAATCATATCATAAACCCCAAAATAATTATAAAACAATTATTTTTATCTCGGATTTGTGGTCACGAAACCACTATTCCGATTAGGCCCTAATTCGGGTTGTCACAATTCTCCCCCCCTTTAGAGATTTTCGTCCCCGAAAATCTTATCGGTAAAGAGGTTTGGGTACTGTTTCCTCATAGCTTCCTCAAGTTCCCACGTAGCCTCTTCTATTCCATGTCTGTGCCACAATACTTTCACTAAGGCTATACTTTTATTTCTTAACTGTTTAATTTCTCGAGCCAAAATCTTTATTGGTTCCTCCTCATAGGTCATATCCGATCGAATCTCAATTTCGTTGGGAGATCACATGTGAAGGATCGAACGATAACGTCGTAACATTGATACGTGAAACACATTATGAATTCTCTCGAACTCTGCCGGTAAGGCCAACCGATATGCCACTGGTCCAATTCTCTCAGTAATCTCATACGGCCCAATAAAACGCGGACTCAACTTGCCTTTTCGACTAAATCTCAGAATCTTTTTCCATGGTGACACCTTCAAGAACACTTTATCACCCACCTGAAATTCAATCTCTTTTCTTTCAAATCGCATATGACTTTTGTCGATCTGAAGCGACTTTCAAGCAATCCCGAATTACTTTTATTTTCTCTTCGGTTTCTTTAACTAGATCAACTCAGTGAATCTGTTTCTCACTAAGTTCACCCAATATAAAGGAGTCCGACACTTACGACCATACAAGGCTTAAATGCGGTGCCATTTGTATACTTGACTGATAAGCATTATTGTAGGCAAACTCAATTAAAGATAGATATTTCTCCCAACTACCTCCAAATTCTAAAATATAGCATCTAAGCATATCTTGAGTACTGGATTACTCTTTCCGATTGACCATCTGTTTGTGGATGAAACGCAGCGGTACTAAAGTTCAATTTTGTACCCAAAGCTTCTTGTAACTTTTTCCAAAATCTCGAGGTAAATTTCGGATCTCTATCTGATATTATAGACATAGGTACCCCGTGCAACCTCACAATTTCAGCAATATATAATTCGGCTAATTTATCAAGTGAGTAATCGATGCGTCTTTGGTATAAAGTGGGCTGATTTTGTTAATCTATCAACCACTACCCGCATAAAGATCCTTCTTTTTAGGAGTCAAAGGCAAACCGGTTACAAAATCCATGGTAATCTTGTCCCATTTCCACTCGTGCACCATTATCGGTGAAATAGTCCTCAAGGCATTTGATGTTCAGCTTTTACTTGTTGACAGATCAAACACTTGGTTACAAATTCGAAATGTCCCTTTTCATACACGCCACCAATACAACTTCTTTAAATCTTTATACATTTTTGTGCTACGGTGGTGAACTGATAAATGACCATTGTGCGCCTCATGTAATATTTTACGAATCAATTTATTATTTTTCTAAGCACACATATTCTGTCTCGAAACATTAAGCGATCGTCTGTCCAACTCGAAAATCTGAGTCGTAACTTTGATTCGCATTGAGTTCTTTTGGTCCGCAACTCATTATCATTCTTTTGAGCATCACAAATCAATCTGCGAAATAACGGTTTAGCTCTCATCTCTCGCTAAGATTGACCCATCATCGAGATAATGCTAACCCCGTATTCATGGCTCTCAAAGTAAAAAGAGATTTTCTGCTCAAGGCATCAAGAACTATATTTGCTTTTCCCGAATGATAATCAATCACTAGATCATAATCCTTTAATAATTCAAGCCATCTTATTTATTTCTGATTCAGATCCTTTTGATTCATCAAATACTTCAAATCTGTTGTGATCGGTAAAAATTCGGCATTTTTCACCGTACAAATAATGTCGCCAAATCTTCAAAGCAAAGACAATAGCGGCCAATTCCAAATCATGTGTAGGATAATTCTTTTCATGCGGTTTTAAGCGTGTCTCAAGCATAAGCTACCACTTTACCCTCTTGCATCAACACACATCCAAGGCACATCAACGATGCATCACAATAAATTACGAACTCTTTTCCTGGCTCGGGCCACTAAAATTGGTGCTTGATCAATCGTGCTTTCAACTTTTCAAAACTCTGCTGACATTTATCACCCATTCAAACATAACATTCTTTTGCAGCAACTTAGTCATAGGAGAGGCAATCATCGAAAATCCTCAACAAAACGTCTATAATATCCGGCTAAGCCTAAAAGCTTCTAACCTCAAATACATTCTTTGGCGGTTTCCAATCAACGATCGCAGAAATCTTGCTTGGATCCACCCGAATACCATCACCGAGACTATATGTCCCAAAAATCCGACTTCACGAAGCGAACTCACTTTTACTAAACTTGGCAAACAATTTCTTTTCTCTCAAGATCTACAATATGGTTCTCAAGTGTTCGGCATGTTCAAACTCATCCCGAGAATAAATTAGAATGTCATCTATGAACACTACTACAAACTTATCCAAATATAGCCGAAAGATCCGATTCATTAAGTCCATAAATATAGCTGGAGCATTTGTTAAGCGAAAGGCATTACAAGAAACTCATAATGTCCATACCTTGTCCTAAAGGCGATTTTCAAACATCCGACTCCTTAACTCTCAACCGGTAGTAACTGGACCTTAAATCAATCTTTGAAAACACTATAGCCCCCTTTAACCCGATCGAATAAATCATCAATCCTCAAAGAATGGGTACTTGTTCTTTATAGTCACCTTATTGAGTGACGATAATCAATGCAAAGTCTCATTGAACCATCCTTCTTCTTTACGAATAATACAGAGCACCCTGGAGAGAAACTTCGGTCTCACAAATCCCTTATCTGTTAATTCCTGCAATCGAGCCTTCAATTCTTTTAATTCATTCTGAGCCATTCTATATGGAGCAATCGAGATCGGTGCGATGCACCGGCAACAAATCAATGGCAAACTCTATCTCTCTGTTCGAGGCAACCTGCAATTCCTCCGGAAATACATCCGAAACTCACAAACTATCGATGATCGATTCAAACTTGATTGAGGCAACTCAAGATTCATTACATAAGCGGATAAGCTTCACACCCTTTCCTCGTGTATTTACGTGCGGACATGTGCGAAATCACCATAGGCAATTTATTTGATTAAATCTGTTTCAACCCACAAAATTTCTCCATTTTCACATTTCAACTCTAGTGTCTTTTGTTTACAATCTTTCTTATCATCATACAATGTCAACCAGTCCATTCCCAAGATAACGTCAAACTCATCAAATGGTAACAGCATCAAATTGGCCGGAAAACAGTGACCTTGAATCATTAATGGGCAATTCTTGCAAACCTTGTCAACTAGCACATATTGGCCTAAGGGGTTCGACACTTTAATCGTAAACTCAGTAAACTCAATAGGCAACTTTTTATTAGATACTAAATTCATGCAAATATAGGAATGAGTGGACCCGGGATCAATCAATGCAATAACAATAGTATCATAGAGAGAAAATGTACCGGTAATGACATCGGGAGATGATGCATCTTCTCGGGCACGTATAGCATAAGCTCTAGCAGGTGCTCTAGCTTCTGATCTTGCCACTGAGTCTTTCATCGCAGCTTTATTGCTAGTCCCACCTCCAATATTTCTCGGTGGTCTACCTCTACTAGCGGTGGTATTCTGTCTAGCACTCAAAATCTTTCTTCTTTAACTTTCTCCTGACAATCTCTAATAAAATGCTCATGAGAACCGCACTGAAACAAGCTCGCTTTCGGTTCCCAACACTCACCATAATGTTGCACGCCACATTCTTGACACTCTCGCTTTCTAGGTCGCACATTACCCACACTTGCCACTGAAGTAGCTTGAGCTTTAGACCCCGAATACGCTCTACCACGATCTCTGTGTGACTCCCCAATTGAAACTGTCATTCGAGGGTTTGCCTCTTTGAACCTCTTTGATTGAGATTGAAATGGCTTGCTTATCGGCCTTTTTCTCGCATCTCGAGCCTCAATAGCGACTTTTTCTTTTTCTTTGTTCAATTCTTGACTTTAAGAGCTCGATCAACCAATACAACAAATTCTTTCAATTCCAAAATTCCTACAAGCACTTTAATGTCCTCATTCAGCCCATCTTCAAACCTTCTCGCATAATGGCCTCGGTTGACACACATTCCCGGGCATACTTGCTAAGTCTCACAAATTCGCGTTCATATTCTGCCACAGACATCTTGCCTTGCTTCAATTCAAGGAACTCCTTCCATTTTTGATCCATAAATCGTTGACTTATGTATTTCTTTCTCAATTCTTCCTGGAAGAAATCCCAAGTAACTTTTCCTTTTGGCACCACTGATACCAAAGTCTTCCACCAATGGTAGGCCGAATCTCTCAAAAGTGATACAGCACACTTTAAGCATTCCTCGGGTGTACATGAGAGCTCATCAAATACACGGGTAGAATTTTCAAGCCAGAATTCCGCTTTCTCATCATCGATCTTTGCTCTAAACTCTTCGGCCCCTTGTTTTCGAATCTTGTCAACTGGAGGCTTGTTCATCCTTACCAAATTTATGTCTTGAGCAGCTCTGAGAATCATCCGAGGTATAGGAGGGGGTGGAGGAGGTTGAGTATTTGGATTTGCTCGAATAAATTCAATATATACCAATTGTTCATCCTTTGGAGAAAGGCATCCCGAGCCTCATCTCCTGTCTCAATGTCTCTAGTCTACTTTCCACACAGTGTACGGTCCCTTGTGCGGGGGCAGCGCATTACTAGCGACATCATCGACCACAGTTCCTTCAGGATCCATTACTATATTAAAACAAAACACGCTTTTAGAATAGTCGAGTCACCACACTATCACAATATTTTTATGGCATGTATAGCTAGACTTTTACACACACTTTATTAGTCCGAGAACCGACTAAACCATAGCTCGATACCACTAAATGTAACACCCTTACCCGTTACTGTCATTTAGCAGTAGTGCAGTATTACTAGAACATAATACATACCATTAAACAAAACCGAGATAGAAATATGTCATCCAATTTGATAGTGCATCGTTATAACATATGTTTTGGACAATATTAATCAACTTCTATGGCTTGTACAAAGTAGTTGGTTGAGTACTGTAACCAATATTTTAAACCTAGGCAATTATGACAAGTAACAAAATAATTAAGTCTACTATACATGCCATAATTCAAAATGTTTAGTTTAAATACCCTAAAGTATTGATAGTGCGGGCAGATCTTCACGATCCTTAACTCCTGAGCAAGTTGGAGGATACTACAAGACAAAAGAGAGAAAACAAAGTAAGCTTATAGCTTAGTAAGTAAGTATGTAAATAATAATTAAAGAATTTAATATGTTTACACAACAACTCAAGTATATCTACTTTAATTTCAATATCCACTCCACTTTGATTAAGCTGTCTTTCCTGCGTTATGTTCACTAAATAAATCATAACTCGAGTTACAAAACTCAAAATTAAAATCCGTAAAATTTCCCTGAATCTAGACTCATAAATATTCTTGTTAATTTTTTTCTAGAATTTTTGGTTCAGCCTATTAGTACAGTTTATTAGTTAAAGTTTCCCCTGTTACACAGCTCGACTAGTCTGACCTATGTTCACTACGAATTGAATTTCTCTCATTACACAATTCAAATTACCCTGAAATTTGTTTCATTTAAAACTAGACTCAATAAGGAATTTAGGTATGTAAACTATATTTCTTAATTTGCTTTGTACAATTTTTAATGATTTTTCAAAGTTGAAACAGTGGATCACATATTCATCCTGAGCAAGTCACACACAATTGTAAATATCTCAAAATATAAAATTCCTTTGCTTGTTCTATTTCTTTTATATGAAAGTAGACTCATTAAACTTTAATTTCACATCTCATTCAACCTCTAATTATGTTCCTCCTATTTTTGGTGATTTTTCAAAATCACGTCACTGCTACCGTCCAAAACAGTTTTAATGCTAATTTCACTCTTTCACACATTCTTTATGCTAACCTCATTTTATCTTACATATATAGATATACCACAAATCATTTTCACCACAATTCATTCATCACAAGTATAGGTCCATAACCACAACGTCACCACAAAACCATCCCGTTGAACAATTCGGATCAATCCTCGATATTTAATGGTTTTAGCACACAGCCCCACCATCATACTTCATTTAGTTCGGCTCTCTTGTACACATGGTGAACACTTAATACCACTCATGCGACCTAGCCGATTTGTCTCGTAGCTCTCTTGTCTACATGGTGTCCTTCACTTGGAATCACGCATGCGACCTAGCTACATTTATCTCTTACGTAGCTCTCTTGTCTACATGGGATACATCCCGTATCACTCATGTGACCTAGCTACTACATGGTATTTCGTAGCTTTCTTGTACACATGATGTGCACTCAGCATCATACATGTGACCTAGCTACGCTCCCTCTATTTTATTCGATCTCTCCGAATGTTCAATCGGGATCTCTCTCTATTATTTATTTCCATTCTTCCAATAGTCGATTTATATTTTAACATCAGCTAGTATATTTATATAATAGGCTGAAATATAAGAATGTAAATGAAAATAATGTAATGTTTACATACAAACTTACCTCGGTGCAAAATGTGGAAATTTTGCGATTTAGTCCAAAACTTTTTCTTCCTCGTTCGAGGTCAATTCCACGCCTTTCTTGATTATGGAGCTTGAAAGTTGAAGAAACCCTAGCTATGGAGAGAGAGAGAATTCGGCAAAGAACTAAGGAGGATGATGACCAATTTTGTGTTATTTTTCCCATTTTATTTCATTTAATATCCAAATGACCAAAATGCCCCTCCTTACTAAACTTTCAAAAATTCCTTCCATGTCCTAATTTTTTCCATGAACTTAAAATTGGTCAAATTGCTATTTAAGACCTCCTAATTAATATTTTAAAGCAATTTCATACTAAAAACTTCTAAAATGTAAATTTTGCAACTTATTCGATTTAATCCCTATTTTCAATTTAAGCACTTTAGGCATAGAATTTCATCACGAAATTTTCACACAATCATGCAATCATATCATAAACCCCAAAATAATTATAAAACAATTATTTTTATCTCGGATTTGTGGTCACAAAACCACTATTCCGATTAGGCCCTAATTCGGGTTGTCACAATTTGGAAGAAGGTTTGCTTAGTCTCTCCTCCCTGACTATTAGATATCGGCCTAGATTTGGTCGGCGCTGTCCCTTGAGTGGTAGTGGGCGCATTGCTTTCAACATCATCAGCTATCGCTCGTTCAAGATCTATTAGTTATATCAAAAACACATTTTAATTGTCAGGAATCATCATACTATCACAATTCATATATATGGCATGTATAACTAGACTCACATACACTATGTTAGTCCTAGAATCAACTAAACTGTGGCTCTAATACCAATAAATTGTAACACCCCTAAACTGTATCCGTCGCCGGAGTAGGGATAAAGGAGTTACTGGACAAATCTAATCATCTCGCATTTATTTCTCAATCATCATAGCATCACTGTCACACATCATTAAAAAGTCCTTTACATAGGTCAACGAGACCTTAAACATGCTTTAGAAAGGGGTCGGGACTAAACCGAGCACATATAAATTTTCTCAGAAACTTAACAAAATTTTTAAAGTTTTACAGGTCATACGCCCGTGTGAACAGGCCGAGTGCCTCACACGGCTTTAGACACGCCTGTGAATTTAAACCATGGCAAAACAGGGCATACATACTAACTTAACCACACGGTCACAAGACATGCCTGTGTGCTTTGGCCGTGGTTGAAACTAACTTGGGTCACACGGCCAACCACGCGCCCGTGTGTCTAGCCCGTGTACCTTTCGAAATTGCCACAAATGCCCATGTGCCAAGGCTGTGTGTCACACACAGCCACCAAACACACACGTGTGTCTAGGCCGTGCTCAAGACTGACTATCATAACTAAGTTATAACAAACACACGGTCGAGACACACGCCCGCCTGCTCATCTGTTTGGGGCAAAATTTGGCTTGGTTTAAACCACATTTCCCACCTATCTCAAGCACACCAAAGCCACAACAATTTTTTTTTTTTGCATCATTTGCATACATTTAAAGGCAACCAAAACATGCCAATTCAATCACATATCAAACTATATAACCTCAACCAATTCAATATGCCAACATCATCACAATTTACCAAAGTTCCAAATGCACAAACTCATTACTTCAATATCCCATAATAAACCATCACATAAACATTATAAACATCACATTTCTTACTTATCAAACATACAATTTAGGCCAACTTAAGAGGCCATACATACCAATATTTACAAGCCAAGTCTCATGCTAATCACAACACAAAACATACCAAAATGAAACTAGCCTATACATGTCATATACCATATATGCAACTCTCAAAATGGTACCAAAATAGATGTCCGATAGTGTGATTGATGTCGCTGACGATTCCTAAATCCTAGCTAGTTTTATAACATTGTAAAATAGAGAACATTTCACACAATAAGCTTTAAAGCTTAGTAAGTTCGTACCATAAATAATCATCTGTTTATAATATACGAAACATCAACTAATGAACACTTAATAATTCACAATTCATCCATCAATTCTATTCTTTCTCATTTAATATGTTCATACGAATTCATCAAGCTTCATACACATAGTATCATCTACCACATAGGTATCGAACATACCTGAACTTTTCGTATTTATACATTTCATTCCTAACTCTCGTTCAAATACATTAATTCATTCGGAAGTCTTTCCATGCTTTAAGAATTCACACACTTAGTGCATCAGTGATTTGCAGAAGCCATAACAATCTCACACACTTAGTGCTATTTCAATAAACCGAAGCTATCTTAGTATCACACACTTAGTGCCTCTTATAGCTGAAGCTATTCCAACTCGCACACTTAGTGCCATTTGTAGCCGAAGCTATTTCGAACCGCACACTTAGTACCGAACATAGTCGATTATCATCATGCTCAAACCGTAATCAAATATCTATACAATTTATGCATTATCAAAGCATTAAAACATAACTATAACATCATTTATCACATACGAACTTTCCTCGTACTCGAAATTGACGATTCAGACCGTTTACTCAATAACCTTCAACTTCCCTCGGTCTAAATCTGAATTCCTCTTTTCTTGATCTATATGTATTCAAAATGAACCCTTTTATTCAACAAATCATTAAATTTAATTCATAAACACATATTTAAGAATTTTACAAATTAGCCCTCACATTTTCACATTTTAAAATTTTAGTCCCTATTTCACAAAAACACAAAATACACATAATTTCAATGAACCCATATATAGCCGAATATCATAAGGACCTATAGGAGCCCAAAATATTCATTTATTTTACAATTCAACTCCTTAATATACTCTTTTCATAATTTAGTCCAAAATACTCAAATTCATCAAAATTCCCAATACAAAACATAGTAATCTAACACATATCTTCCATTTACTATCATAAAACTTCATAAAATTCACATTATCAACAATGGCTCAACTTAAAATCATCAACAATTTCCAAAATTCATACATCGGCATGATAGTATACAGAGCAACGATCACAAAACGTAGAAATTATCAAAAATCGAGCTCAAAACATACCTTAATCAAGCAATCAAAGTGCCGAACCCTAGCAAGCTTATTGTCTCTTCTTTTTTCTTAGTATTTTCAACAAAGGTGATGAATATATCACCAAAATCTTTTTTTGTTTTATTAATATTAACATAATAGCTATTTTACAATATTAACCTTAATGAAATAACATTTTAAACATGTAATGGTTGTCCAACAATGTCCACTATCATTTAAAATGGTTTAATTACCATTTAAGGCCATCATATTAAAAATTCAAAGTAATTTGACACATTTTATATGTAGAATGCAACTTTTGCATTTTACGCGATTTAGTCCTTTTCTCAAATTAACCACTTAAACGATAAAATTATCACACCAAACTTTCACACATATCTAATCTCATGTCATAAACACACAAAATAATATAAAAAAATAATTTTCAAACTTTAGATTTGTTGTCTCGAAATCACTGTTCCGATTAGGGTTTAAACCGAGTTGTTACAACTCTCCCCCTAAAAGATTTTCGTCCCCAAAAATCTTACCAGTGGATAGGTTTGGATATTGCTTTCTCATAACATCCTCGGGTTCCCATGTGGCTTTTTCAACCCCGTGCCGATGCCACAACACTTTTACTAACACTATTCTTTTATTTCTCAGCTCTTTGATCTTACGAGCTAAAATCTATTTCGGTTCTTCATCAAAAGACATATCAGGTTGAATTTAAACCTCAATCGGGGAGATGACATGCGAAGGATCTTATCTATATCTTCGTGGCATCGATACGTGAAATATGTTATGTAACTTTTCTAACTCAAACAGCAATGCTAATCGATAAGCCATTGGTACGACTCGTTCAATGATCTCATACGGTCCAATGAATCTTGGACTCAACTTGCCTTTTCTGCCAAATCGGAGTATTTTCTTTCACGGAGATACTTTCAAAAACACTTTGTCACCAATCTTAAACTCAATATCTTTTCTTTTCAAATCTGCATAAGATTTCTGATGATATGACGCTGCTTTTAGACTATCACAAATCACTTTCACTTTTTGCTCAGTCTCTTTTATCAAATCAACCCGTATATCTTTTTCTCACTCAACTCAGTCTAATACAAAGGTGTTAGACATTTATGATCGTACAAAGCCTAGTAAGGAGCCATTTTGATACTCGATTGAAAGCTATTATTATATGCAAATTCAATCAATGGAAAGTATCGTTCCCACGTACGTTCAAACTCAAGAATATAACATCTCAACATATTCTCAAGTATCTGAATAATCTGTTCGGACTGACCATCCGTCTATGGGTGAAAAGCAATGCTAAAATGTAGTTTCGTACCTAACGTATCTTGTAATTTCTTCCAAAAGCGCGATGTGAATCTCGGATCTCTATCCGAAACAATAGAAATAGGTATTCCATGCAATCTCACAATCTAAAAAATGTACAACTCAGCAAGCCTATCAAGTGAATAATCTGTGCGAACTGGAATGAAATGAGCCGATTTAATCAACCTATCAACAATAACCCAGATTGCATAACCCGATATAAAATCCATCGTGATTTTGTCCCATATCCACTCAAGAATCATATTCGGTTGAAGTAACCTAGACGGAACTTGATACTCAGCCTTAACTTGCTGACAAATTAAGCATTTCGAAACAAATTCTGAGATATCTTGTTTCATTCCATGCCACCAATAAAGCTGTTTTAGATCATTATACATTTTTGTACTACCCAGATGTACAGATAAATGACTGTTGTGAGCTTCGTTCAAAATCATCTGAATCAACTCTGAATTTCTCGAAACACAAATCTGATTTCAAAATCTCAAGCAATCATCATTATCAACTCGAAATTCAGAATCAGAATCCAAATCACACTGAGCTCATTTTGCTATTATCTCATTATCAACCTTTTGAGCATCAATAATCTGTTGTAAAAATAACAGTCTCACCTTCAATTCTGCTAAAATCAAACCATCATCAGACAAAGCTAAATAAGTATTCATGGCACGTAATGCAAACAATGATTTCCGACTTAAAGCATCAGCAACAACATTTGTTTTCCCCAAATGATAATCGATAATAAGCTCTTAATCTTTTAGCAGTTCTAGCCATCTTCTCTATCGTAAATTCAAATCTTTCTGAGTCATCAAATATTTTAAGCTTTTGTGATCGAAATATACGTGACATTTTTCACCAAACAGATAATGGAGCCAAATATTCAAAGTAAACACAATAGCTGCCAATTCCAGATCATGTGTCGGATAGTTCTTTTCCTGAGGCTTCAATTGTCTCGAGGCATAAGCTATGACTTTGGCTTCCTGTATCAAAACATAACCTAGTCCGTTAAACGAAGCATCAATGTAGATTACAAATTCTTTACCCGATTCTGGCTGTACTAACACCGGAGCTTTAGCCAATAAGGCTTTCAACTAATCAAAACTTTTCTGACACTTTTCAAACCATTCAAATTTCACATCTTTCTAAAGTAGTTTCGTCAACAGAGTCGTGATCATCGAAAAGCCTTTTATGAACCTTCGATAATTACTAGCAAGTCCCAGAAAACTACGGACTTCAGAAACATTTCTCGGAGGCTTCCAATCCAAAATAGCTAAAATTTTGCTCAGATCAACTCGAATACCAGATGCTGATACAATATGGCCTAGAAAATCAACTTTGCGTAATCAGAATTCACATTTACTGAACTTCGCATACAATTACTTATCTCGCAAAGTCTGTAGCACTATTCTCAAATGTTCAGCATGCTCAGTTTCATCATGCGAATAAATCAAAATGTCATCAATGAGTACAACAACAAATCGATCTAATACGGTCTGGAAATTCTGTTCATCAAATCTATAAAAACAACAGGTGCATTTGTTAATCCAATAGGCATAACCAAAAACTCATAATGTCTGCACCTCATTCTGAATATAGTTTTCAGAATATCTAAATCTTTTACTCGCAACTAATAATAACCCGATCTTAGATCTATCTTTGAAAACACGGTAGCTCCTTTCAGCTGATCAAACAAATCATCTATCCTCGGTAAATGATATTTGTTCTTGATCATCACTTTATTCAACTGATGATAATCAATGTACATTCTCATCGTGTCGTCTTTCTTTTTCATAAACAAAACAGGTGCACCCTAGGGAGAATAACTCGGTCGTTCGAATCCTCTATCTGTCAATTCTTGCAACTGAGCTTTCAACTTTTTTAATTCAGTCGGTGCCATTCGGTACGGAGCTATCGATATCGGAGTTGTTTCAGGCTCTAACTCAATACTAAATTCAACCTCTCGGATCGGTGGTAAACCCGGTAACTCTTTAGAAAAAACATCTGAGTAATCACATATAACTGGCACTGATTCAATCTTCTTTTCAGCCATTTTCGTGTCAAGCACATAAGTTAAATAAGCTTCGCGACCCTTTCCAACATATTTCTAAGCTAACATAATTGAAATCACTGCTGGAAATCCATTCAAAACATCTAATTCAATTCGAATAATCTCATTATTCTGACATCTCAAATCAATCATCTTTCGTTTGTAATTTACAACAACATCATGCAATGTTAACCAGTCCATACCCAAGATTATGTCAAACTTGTCAAATGATAACAACATTAAATCGGCCAGAAAACAATTATCTAGAATCATCAATGGACAATTCTTGCACACTTTATCAACCAATACACACTTACCTAAGGGGTTCGATACTCTAATTACAAATTCAGTAGACTCTACAGGTAAAGTCTTACTGGATACCAAATTCACACATATATACGAATGAGTAGACCCTGGATCTATCAATGTAATAACTTTAGTATCATAGAGAATAAAAGTACCGGTAATAACATCTGGAGATGACGCTTCTTCCCGGGCTCGAATAGCGTAGACTCGTACAGGTGCTCTAGCATCAGATCCTGCTACAGTGTCTCGCGTCACACTCCTGCCACCACTCACATTTCTCATGTTTCTCGGTGGTTTACCTCTAGTTGCAGTGTTACTCGGCCTTATGTTCTGAGCATTATCTTTTTCAGTTAACTCTGGGTAATCTTTTATAAAGTGATCTCATGAACCACAACTGTAACAAGCTCGGTTATTACTTTTTCCCCAGTAATCTCCAAAATGCTGTCTTCTACATTGTTGACACTCAGGCTTAACATCTTTTATGTTACCAACGCTCGATACTGATTTGGCTTGAGCTTTTTAGGATTAGTGTATTGCTTCCCGCGATATCTATTCTAATATTTGAAGCTCTCAATCGATTAAAGTAATCTCTTGATTTCTTCGACAATGAATGATAAGATTTATTCATTGATCTCTTCCTCGAATCTCTCACCTCTGCATCAACTTTTCTCTTTTCTTTGCTGAGGTCCTCGATTTTACAAGCCCTCTCAACCAGTACTACAAATTCTTTTAGCTCAAGTATCCCGACTAATAGCTTTATATCTTCATTTAATCCATCAACAAATCTTTTACACATGATCTCTTCAGTCGACCATATTCTCGAGCATATTTGCTTAAACGTACAAATTCTCTTTCATATTCAATAACGGTCATCCGGCCTTGTTTCAATTCCAAAAACTTTTTATTTTTCTAATCGAGGAATCTCTGGCTCATGTACTTCTTCTGAAACTCAGTAAGAAAGAATTCCCAGGTAACTCGTTCCCTAGGAACTACCGATGTCTACGTTTTCCACCAGTGATATATGTTATCTCTAAACAAAGATACTACGCATTTAATACATTCTTCTAAAGTATAGGACAACTCATCGAATACTCAAATAATGTTCTCAAGCCAGAACTCAGCCCTCACGGTATCATCATCAATCGTAGCCCGAAAATCTTCAGCCCCTTGTTTACCAATCTTATCAACAGGTGGCTTACTCAGTCGAATTAGATCTATTACTGGTGGCACAACCGGGACTTGTTGAGGAACAAGTGGGGGTGGAGGTTGTTTAGCAGCCGAATTCGTTCGTAAGAATTCTGTGAACAACTCAGTCATCATTTGGAATAAGGTTTGCTTAGCCTCTCCTCCCTGACTATTAGATATTGGCATAGATTCGGCCGGCGCTGCCCCTTGAGTGGGAGCGGGCGCATTGCTCTCAACATCATTAGCTATCGCTCGTTCAGGATCCGTTAGTTATATCAAAAACACATTTTAATTGTCAAGAATCATCACACTATCGCAATTCATATATATGGCATGTATAGCTAGACTCACATATGCTACGTTACTCCTAGAATCAACTAAATCGTGACTCTAATACCAATAAAATGTAATACCCCTAACCCATATCCGTCGCCGGACTAGGGTTAAAGGCGTTACCGGACAAATCTAATCATCTTACATTTATTTCTCAATCATCATAGCATCACTGTCACAAATCATTACAAAGTCCCTTACATAGGTCAACGAGACCTTAAACATGCTTAAGAAAGGGGTCGGGACTAAACCGAGCACATACAAATTTTCTCAGAAACTTAACAAAATTTTTAAAGTTTCACAAGTCACACACCCGTGTGCCTCACACAGCTTTAGACACGTCTGTGAGTTTAAACCATGGCAAAACAGAGCATACATACTGACTTAACCATACAGCCATAAGACATGCCTGTGTGCCTTGGCCGTGGTGAAAACTAACTTGGGTCACACGGCCAACCACGCGCCCGTGTGTCTAGCCCGTATACCTTTCGAAATGGCCACACACGCCCATGTGCCAAGGCTGTGTGTCACACACAGCAATAAGACACACCCGTGTGTCTAGGCTGCGCTCAAGACTGACATGCGTAACTAAGTTATAACAAACACACGGTCGAGACACACGCCCGTCTGCTCATCTGTGTGGGGCAAGATTTGGCTTGGTTTAAACCACATTTCCCACCTATCTCAAGCACACCAAAGCCACAACATTTTTTTTTACATCATTTGCATTCATTTAAAGGCAACCAAAACATGCCAATTCAATCACATATCAAACTATATAACCTCAAACAATTTAATATGCCAACATCATCACAATTTACCAATGTTCCAAATGCACAAACTCATTACTTCAATATCCCATAATAAACCATCACATAAACATTATAAACATCACATTTCTTACTTATCAAACATACCATTTAAGGCAACTTAAGAGGCCATACATACCAATATTTACAAGCCAAGTCTCATGGCTAATTACAACACAAAACATACTAAAATGACACTAGCCTATGCATGCCATATACCATATATGCAACTCTCAAAATGGTACCGAAATAGATGTCCGATAGTGTGATTGATGTCACTGACGATCCCCAAATTCGAGCTAGCTTTATAACACTGTAAAACATAGAACATTTCATACAATAAGCTTTAAAGCTTAGTAAGTTCGTACCATAAATAATCAACAGTTTATAATATACAAAACATCAACTAATGAACACTTAATAATTCACAATTCATCCATCAATTTTATTCTATCTCATTTAATATGTTCATATGAATTCATCAAGCTTCATACACATAGTATCATCTACCACGTAGGTATCAAACATACCTGAACTTTTCGTATTTATTCATTTCATTCTTAACTCTCGTTCAAATCAATTAATTCATTCGGAAGTCTTTCCATGCTTTAAGAATTCGTACACTTAGTGCATCAGTGATTTGTCGAAGCCGTAACAATCTCGCACATTTAGTGCTATTTCAATAAACCGAAGCTATCTCAGTATTGTACAGTTAGTGCCTCTTATAGCCGAAGCTATTCCAACTCGCATACTTAGTGCCATTTGTAGCCGAAGCTATTTCGAACCACACACTTAGTGCCAAACATAGTCGATTATTATCATGCTCAAACCGTAATCAAATTTCTATACAATTTATGCATTATCAAAGCATTAAAACATAACTATAACATCATTTATCACGTACGAACTTTCCTCGTACTCGGAATTGACGATTCGGACCGTTTACTCAATAACCTTCGATTTCCCTCAGTCTAAATCTGAATTCCTCTTTTCTTGATTTATATGTATTCAAAATTAACCCTTTTATTCAAAAAATCATTCAATTTAATCCATAAACACATATTTCTACATTTTACAAATTAGCTCTTACATTTTCACATTTTAACATTTTAGTCCATATTTCAGAAAAACACAAAATACACATAATTTCAATGAACCCATGCATAGCCGAATATCATAAGGGCCTCTTTGAGCCCAAAACTTTTATTTATTTCACAATTCAACCCCTCAATATATACTTTTCATAATTTAGTCCAAAATACTCAAATTCATCAAAAATCTCAATACAAAACATAGTAATCTAACACATATCTTCTATTTACTATCATCAAACTTCATAAAACTCACATTATCAACAATGGCTCAACTCAAAATCATCAACAATTTCCAAAATTCATACATCGGCATGATAGCATACAGAGCAACGATCATAAAAACGTAAAAATTATCAAAAATCGAGCTCAAAACATTCCTTAATCAAGCAATCGTAGTTCCAAACCCTAGCAAGCTTATTTTCTCTTCTTTTTTCTTAGTATTTTTGGAAAAGGTGATGAATATATTACCAAAATCATGTTTTGTTTTATTAATATTAACATAATAGCCATTTTACAATATTAACCTGAATGAATTAACATTTTAAACATGTAATGGTTGTCCAACAATGTCCACTATAATTTAAAATGGTTTAATTACCATTTAAGGCCATCATATTAAAAATCCGAAGTAATTTGACACCTTTTACATGTAGAATGTAACTTTTGCATTTTACGCGATTTAATCTTTTTCTCAAATTAACCACTTAAACGATAAAATTATCGCACCAAACTTTCACACATTTCTAATCTCATGTCATAAACACATAAAATAATATAAAAATAATTTTCAAACCTTGTATTTATGGTCCCGAATCCACTGTTCCGACTAGGGTCTAAACCGGGCTGTTATAGTATGATTCTGTATAATTCTGATTCTGTAAAAGATTTACATTTTTGTCTGTCCTGCCATGAATTTGTATATGAAATTTCTATTTATATACGCGTTACACACTGAGTTACCAAAACTCACTCTCTGTTGGTCTATTCTATTCAGGTAACCCTCAGACTTAGGTGGGTCGGTGCGACGGAAGCTCAGATGTGACCACTTTTCTGTAAAATTTCATTTTCATAAAATTTGTTTAATTTTTTTGTTCTTGAGAGTTCTATAATTTTGCGATTCTCCAGAATATTTTGAGACTATTTTTTGTTTCAGATTTTATTTTGGTTTTCTAGCATAACAATTGATAAAATAGTTTTTCTGAAAATGACAACTTTTCTAAAATAACAATTTTTAAGAAACAGTTTGATTTGCCAAAATATTACGTTTCAAAGAAACAATTTGATATAACGTTTTAAGAAACTTTGCTGCAAAATACTCTTTTTAATTAAGGGATGTAAGCGATCAATGATTTTAAATCAAATAAGTATATCAATAAGTTTTTCAAACAAATCGTACTCACTAAGCAACAACGGTTACGTTAATAAGGAAGAAGGTTTTTCTAATATTCTTCAGAAGACTTTCGAATTCGGTCATAACGTCTAGGTCGGGTTTGAGGTGTTACATTTAGTGGTATCAAAGCTAAGTTACAAAATTCAGGCCGTGAATTTTGGGTTCAAAATTTTGTTTGTCAAAACAGTTTTCGAGTAAAGTTTATTTTTAATCTGAAAGTAAGTATGTGGTACACCGAGTCTCTGGTACCAATTCTATAAGTACTTCTAACTTAGAAATACTTTAGTTAAAAACTCTGAAATTTCTAAAACTGCATTTAATTAGTTAGAGACTGAAAGTTTTGAACTTTGAGAAACTATTTCTGATAATTATTTGAAGCATAAAATATTGCTAATGAATACTGAAATTTATTCATAAAACTTCATAATATAGATAAAACTTTGAATACGATAAGTGCTTGAGGAACGCGTGATCATGGTACTCGTAGACGCGGTGGGCGTCGTAGAGGGACTCGAGCTGAGTCATCCTTGATGGGTAGTATGCCTAATCTGAATACAAGTGAGACACTAGCTACACCTAGTACTGAGACTGGGTCTCAAAGCCACTTGGTTGGGGATGACGAATTGTCTCAAGCTATGCTTAGAGTATTGGAGAGGGTCATTGGGCCCCATTCTGGTTCTGAGAGCCACGGGTCGGTAACTGAACAACTCTGGTCTAATGGTGCTGAACTATTTAGGGGCATCACTGGAGTTGCCCCGACGGTGGCCAAATACTGGTTGGAGGCTACCAAGAGGATAATGAATGATATTGACTACACCTCTAAGCAGAAATTGAAGGCTGCAGTATCTCCGCTTCACAATGAGGCATACTAGTGGTGGTTATCGGTTGTAGAGGGTATTCAGCTTGATCGGATAAATTGAGAGTATTTTAAGACTGCTTTCAAGAGGAAATATGTGGGGTCGAGTTATGTGGATGCTCGCAGACGTGAATTCAAGAACCTCACTCAAGGGGATAGAATTTTGGCTGAGTATAAGGCTGAATTTCTAAGATTGAGCTGTTACGCTCGTGGGATGGTGGCGTCTAAATATGAAAAATGCGTCCATTTTGAGGATGGCCTAAGAGACAGTCTGAGAGTTTGATAGCTCCGTAGATGGAGTTGGAGTTCGTCGTTTTGGTGGACAAGACGAAGATCGTCGAAGAGGTTAAGCGCATTAAGCGCTAGAACAGGGACCGTGAGAGAGGTAAGAATAAGAGAGATTCGAAGCCCTCTAGTTCTATTCAGAGGCCTAAGAAGCGGGCCAAACTTGATAGGACTTCTAGAGCTAGTGTTCTAGTTGTTCTTACTATGGCCCAATCGTGCAGTGACTCTGGTAGATGCCATTTGGGCAAGTGTTGGAAAAGGTTGGGAGTGTGTCTACGATGTGGGTCGATGGAGCATCATATTAGAAATTTCCCACAGCATTTTGATCAGATGCAAGCTCCAGCTTCGGGTTTTGTTCTGTCTTAGAGAGTAGTTCTGTAATAGCCTAGGGGCTGTGGTCCGGCCAGGGGTGGTAATGGAATGAGCAGAAGATAGAGAGCACCGGGTAGAAGTACTAATCAGACTGACGTGAGGCAGCTTGTACTGGTATATGCTGCTCGACGTCGTAAGGATAGAGACACTGCTAATGTGATTAGGGGTATGTTCTTTATTTTTTATGCCCCTAATTTTGCACTGATAGACATAAGGTTAACACGCTCCTATGTAGCTAGTTATGTTTTGGTAAACTTGGGGATTCTTGTTGAGAGTACTTCTAGCGAGATTTCTGTACTGAGTCTGTTAGGTCAATCTATTCAGGTAAATAGATTGTATAGGAATGTACCGTTGGAAGTACAAGGCGTTGTGTTTTTGACTAATCTGACGGAGGTACCACTCGGATAATTTGATTTGATTCTGGGTATGGACTGACTTGTTGAGTATCGAGTCAATTTGGATTGTGTTATTAAGAGGGTAGTTTTGAGATCTGAGAGGGATGTGGAAGTGATTATGATCGACGAGTGTCGAGATTATTTATCTAATGTGATCTCCGCTTTTGTGGCCGGAAAATTGGTTCGGAAAGGGTGTGAAGTGTATCTGGCTTTTGTAAGTGATTCAATTTTTGTGGACTCTTCTGTTAGGAACATCAGAACAGTTAAAAAATTTCTGAATGTTTTTCTTGAAGAATTACTGGGTTTACCTTCGAGTCGGGAAGTTGAGTTAGGTATTGAGCTTCTACCAGGTACAGCTCGGTGTCCATCGCTCTTTATCGTATGGCACCGAAGGAGCTTATGAAGCTAAAGGCCCAGCTTCAAGAGTTTTTGGATTGTGGATTCATCCATCCTAGTGTGTTTCCGTAGGGGGCATTGGTTTTGTTTGTAAAAAAAAAGGATGGTACCATGAGAATGTGCATCGACTACCGATAGTTGAATAAGCTAATTGTGAAAAGTAAGTACCCACTTCTGAGGATCGACGACCTATTTGATCAGTTTCGTGAGGCTTTGTGTAACATCTCGAAATAGGCCCTAGTCAGAATAGTGGTTTCGGGACCACAAATCTGACATTGAAATATTTATTTTATGATTATTATGAGGTGTAGAATATGAGAATATGCATGTGTTAAAGTTTCATGAAGAAATTCTTTAAGTAAGGTGTCCAATTGGAAAATAATGACCAAATTGAATAAATTTCAAAACTTGGATTCTAGAAGCAGTTTGTATGAAATTGCTTTAGATTATAAATTAAAATGTCTTGGAGAGCAATTTTCCCAATTTCTAAATTTTTGGACAAAAATGAGCATGTTTGGGTAAAAATTTAAAGAAAAAACTTAAGGGCATTTTGGTCATTTGGTAATTTAATGAAATAAAAAGTGAAAATTCAAGCCAAAATCAGCTCATTTTCTTCCCCATGCCGCCGAAACTCCAAGGGTCTCCATAGCTAGGGTTTTCTAACATTTCAAGCTTAATAGTAAGTGCTCCCAAGCCCCGCTTTTAATGTTCTTTGTATTTTTGAAATCCCGGTAGCTTACTCTCTCTATTTCTACCCATATTCCATGCTAGGGTTCATGTTTAGAAATTTACCCATGCATGAGTTACTTGTATTTTGATGGTTTATGGAGGAATATAAAAGTTGGATGTGTGTTAAACAACTTTTCCTAGGTGATTTTCATGAAAAACCCCTAAAAGGACCTACTTGCAAAATGTGTAAAATGTGTGGTAGAAATGAGAAATAATGGGAAAATGTGGGCTTCCATAAGAGGGAAAAACATTCGGCTAGGCTTGGGTAAGGTAGAAATTGCATGCATTTCATTATACGAGCCTAGGGACTAAATCGTAAAAATGTGAAAGGTTAGGGGCAAAACAATCATTTGGATCGGGGCTGAAATGTATACTCAAATAGTATAGTGTGAGTTGTTAATGATTTATTTTTATTGTTATAGACCCCGAGGAACAAATTCTGGAGGTCGATCGAGGAAAACGAAAGATTTCGGAATAACCAAAACACGATAACGAGATGAATACCAGGTAAGTTCGGATAAATTAAAGTAAACTCATAATATGCCTAATTGTATGATTTATGAATGTATGATAATTGCATTG
This sequence comes from Gossypium longicalyx, assembly GCA_025698465.1. Taxonomy (NCBI): domain Eukaryota; kingdom Viridiplantae; phylum Streptophyta; class Magnoliopsida; order Malvales; family Malvaceae; genus Gossypium; species Gossypium longicalyx. The sequence goes on from CM047004.1 coordinate 22,193,361, forward strand.
GATGATGGCATGAAAATACATGAAATGCATTTTTAACAATGACATGTTGAAAAATGTCCCGGTTGAGGTTGGAAAGGAAGTTCGATGGATGAACCATGTTGTATGTGATTTTGAGATCTTGCATGTGTTGCAGAAAGGATTTAGCCCAGACGGGTAATCCGTTGATCTCAAATATAGAAAGGATCTAGCCTGGACGGGTGTTCCTTGAGTGATCAAGCCTCCCGAAGAACATGTGTGCATTGTGGATTTAGCCCGGGTGGGTTATCCGATTAGGATCTGAATTTAGCCTAGACTGGTAATTCAAATCCAAGCACATTAAGGGTGTTTGTCGCTATAAGGGATTTAGCCTGGACTGGTAATCCCGACATCACAGTATGAGTTTATGACATGGGGGATTTAGCCTGGACTGATAATCCCGCAGTAAAATGTGAGGTTCGTGGGAGTGCATACCTGAAATGATCATTCTTATGAATTGACGGTAAATGGATAATCCATCAGGAGTTCCTAAAAACTCAACAGGATTAATATGAGATATATGTACAAAAGGAAATATTGAATGATGAACTCATCTAAGAAAAATTATATGGTACATTATTGTTGTGACTGACTTGTTGATTGAGTACATGTGATAGGGAAACCATTTCATTCTTGTTGGTTCTATTGCTTAATATGGTTGTATACTAATTAATCGGTAAGTTTTCTTTCCAGTTATTCGGGCTTACTAAGCATGTAAATGCTTACCCCTCTCATTTCCCTGTCTTACAGAGCTCGAGGACTTGTAAATATTAGAAGACGGTTGGAGAGTCGACACACTATCAACCAATCTAGCTTTGGTATATAGATACTCTTATTTTGTTCAATGGCATGTATAGGGCTTTTGGTGTATTTTGTTATATGTGTTATTTGATTTGCCAAGATGAAGGCATGTAAAAATATACCTATCTTTTTGTATATGGCCGTGGGAATTGACTCATTTTGAAGTAGGCTATGACCTTCAAATCTATACATGTTTATGTTTACATGAGATGACTTGGTTATAATTGGCAATGAGTTATAAGAATGAGCCAATCTTAAATGCGTCAATGAGACATGGAAACCCTTAATGCAAAAAGGGAATTTACCTAGCAGGTATAAAACCGATGATATGAGGTTTACATGCAATGAGGTTTATCAATGATATATGTAAGCGTATAATCTGGCCTTATTATGTATTAAGGTAACCTATAGTGTGATTGGTTGATAGAGGGTGACCAAAGACTTCGAAAATAGCCTAACAAGGTCCATAAGGGTAGACACACGGGCGTGTGTGACACATGGACCGCCCCCATGGGCATGTGGTATGGCCGTGCGTCCCCTGCACCTAAAATTTTAAGTCAGTTTCGAGCACAGGCTAGACACACAGGCATGTGTCTTGGCCGTGTTCCCCTAAATGCACGTTGACGTCATAAACAGAGAGTTACACAGGCTGAGGGCACAGGCGTGTCCCAAGCCACACGAGCGTGTGTGACCACACGGCTCTACCTACACGGGCGTGTGACTCTCCAAGGCAAGAAAATTTATTAAGTTGCCCAAAATCTATCGAATGTTTTCGGTTTTGTCCTGAACCGCCTCGATGTATGTTTTAGGCCTCGAAGGCCTGTATAAGGGACGATATGCATGTGTTTGAAAATTTTTAATTTTGAGTGAAATTTGATGAGCCGATTTTGTATGTCGTGAAAGTTTAAGTCCGGTAACGCCTCGAACCCTGTCCTGGCATTGGATACGAGTGAGAGGTGTTACACTTCGGCATTCTCTAAGATAGATCTCTATTTTAGGTATCATTAGCTTAAAGTTAAGGAAGTTGATGTCCATAAAACTGCTTTTAAGACTCGTTATGGGCATTACGAGTTCTTAATCATGCTCTTTGGTTTAACGAATGCTCCAACTACATTCATAAATCTGATGAATCGGGTTTTCTAGCCATATTTGGATCAGTTCATCATAGTTTTCATCAACGACATTCTGGTATACTTTAAGATTGAAGATGATCATGATGAACATCTTAGAGTAGTTCTTCAAATACATCGAAAGAAACAAATCTACGCTAAGTTGAGCAAGTGTGAATTCTAGTTGAGGGAAGTAATGGTTATGGGGTATGTGGTTTCTACTGAAGGGATCCGATTCCTAAAAAGATTAAGGTTATACTTGATTGGAAATAGCCTAAGAACATTTCTGAGATATGTAGTTTTCTGGGTCCTGTAGGTTATTACCATAGGTTTGTCGAGGGGTTCTTATTAATTGCAGCTCCTCTGACTAAGTTGTTGCAAAAGAATGTCCCTTTTGTCTGGACTGAAGAGCAGCAATCGAGCTTTGAGAAGCTCAAATCTATTTTGACTCGGGCTCTTGTTCTGATACAGCCTGAATCTAGTAAAGAGTTTGTGGTATATAATGATGCGTTGCATGTCAGTTTGGGATGTGTTCTGATGCAAGATGGTAAAGTTGTGGCTTATGCATCCAGACAACTTAAGTCACACGAGGGGAATTATCCGACGCATGATATCAAGTTGACTACCATGGTTTTTACCTTAAAGATTTTTAGGCACTATCTATATGGTGAGAGGTGTATCATTTACACCGATTACAAGAGCCTTAAGTACCTTAGGCAGCGTAGATGGATTAAACTGCTCAAGGATTACGATTGCACTATAGAGTATCATATTGGTAAGGCCAATATGGTGGCAATGTCTAATTTGATGGCAATTTTTGCTATTCTAGTTCTGTTTGATGATGAGAGTCTGCTAGCCGAATTGCAGGTTAAACCAACTTGGATTGATCAGATTCAGGATAAGCAGTTAGGGGATGATTCTCTAGTTCTGCATTTTCGTTAGGTAGAGGATGGTAGTACGTCTAACTTTGGGCTGAATAGTGATGGGATTTTGTGTTTCTGAGGATGGTTTTATGTACCGAATGACTTTGATTTGAGATAGTCTATTATGAGGGAAACGCATAATAGCCCAAATGTTATGCATCCCGTGTAACATCCCGCAATAGAGTCTAGTCAGAACAGTGGTTTTGAGACCACAAATCTGATGTTAAAATAATTACTTTATTATCATTATGAGGTTTAGGATATGGAAATATGCATGTGGTAAAGTTTCATGAAGAAATTCTAAGTATAAGGTGTTCAATTGGAAAATAAGGACCAAATTGAATAAGTTGCAAAACTTGGGTTTTAGAAGCAATTTGTATGAAATTGCTTTACATTTTTAATTATAAGGTCTTAAAGAGAAATTTTCCTAATTTTTAAGTTTTTGGACAAAAATGGGCATGTATGGATAAAATTTGAAGAAAGGGAAAATCAAGCAAGAATAAGCCATTTTCCTCTCCGTAGCTACCTAAATTTGCATGTTCTCCATATCTAGGGTTTTTAACATTTCAAGCTTGATAGTAAGTCAATCCTAGCCCCATTTTTTATGTTCTTTATGTTTTTGAGATCCTTGAAGCATACTCTTTCTATTTCTACCCATATCTCAAGCTAGGGTTCATGTTTAAAAAATTACCCATGCTTGAAATGCTTGTGTTTAGATGATTTATGGAGGAAAATGAAAATTTAAAAGATGGTAAACAACTTTTACTAGGTAGTTTTTCAAGGAAATGGCCTAAAGGACCATTTTGTAAAAGTTGTAAAAATGGGTAGAAAATTGTGAAATGAAGGAAATTGTGGGCTACTATAAGCATGAAAAATATTCAGCTAGGCTTGGGTAACCTAGAAATTACATGCATTTCATTATACGAGCTTTAGGACTAAATTGTAAATGTTGTGAAAGGTTAGGGGCAAAATGGTCATTTTGCCTGGGATGAGTTTTAGGCCTAAAACGAATAATGTGTTATATTAATGATCTAATTTTTATTAACATAGACCCCGAGGAACCAATTTCGGAGGTCGATCGTGGAAAACAGAAGGTTTCGAATTAGCCAAAATGCAAATCCGAAACGACTACCAGGTAAGTTCTTATAACCCGAAGTAAACTCTTAATATACTTAAATGAATGTTCTTGATTGCATGATAACACATGAAATGTGGTATTATAAATGAAAAAGTGATAAATGTCCCGGTTGAAATAGAAAAAGGAAAATACGATGGATAAAGTATGGCTTACATGATTTGAGATCCTGCATGTGTTGCAAAAAAGAATTTAGCCCAAACGGGTAATCCGTTGATCTCAATATAAAAAGGATCTAGCCCGGACGGGTGTTTTTTGAGTGATCGAGCCTCTCGATGAATATGGAAGCATTAAGGATTTAGCCCGGACGGGTAATCTGATTGAGATCTGAATTTAGCCTGGACTGGCAGTTCAGATTTGAGCTTATGAGAGCAACTGTCGTTGAAAGGGGTTTAGCCTGGACTGGTAATCCCAACATTGCTCTATGAGACTATTTCACTAGGATTTAGCCTGGACTAGTAATCCCGCCGTATGATGTAAGGTTCGCGGGAGTGCGTACTCGAGATGGTCACATGTATGACTTGACGGTAAATGAATTATCCATCGATATTTCTGAAAAATTCAATGGGAAATGTAAACCAGAAATTGAAATTGAAATATAGAATTGATGAGCTCATCTAAAACTAAAACTATAAAGCGTTGTCATGAGACTAACCTAATGGTTGAGTGCATGTGATAGGGAAAATTGTTTTATGCTTGATGGATATATTGTCTAATAGGGTTGTATGCTAAATTACCGGTAAGTTTACTTTCCAGTTATCCAGACTTACTAAGCATGTAAATGATTACCCCTTCCATTTTTCCTGTCTTACAGAGCTCGCGGACTTGTGAAGGTTGGAAGACGGTTGGAGAAGTCATCACACTATCAACTTGTCTTTGCTTTGGTATATAGAAACTCTTATTTTGTTATGATGGCATGTATAGGGTTATGGTCATTTTGTTATATGTGTCATTTAACTAGCCAATGTTATGGCTTATGAGTATTAGCTTATTCTTTAGTAATTAGCCATGAGATATGGCTTATGTTGATGTAGGTTGTAAACCTACTATTGATGCATGTTTATATTTAAATGTTTCATGTGACTTGGTGGTATGGTTTATCATAGACAGATGCATGATATGTGACTTATGGGAAAGATGTGATATGTGCCATAATAATCCTTAATACCAAAAAGGGACATTTAGCATGCACCAAACCGATGATATGAGGTTAACGTGAAATGAGTTATGCCAATGTTGTTCAAAAGTATAATTAGGCCATGTTAAATACCATTGAAGTCTCTAAGTGTGTATGGATGATAAAGGGTGACCACAGGCTTAGAAAATAGCCCTAAAAAGGTCCACATGGGCATGTGTCTAGGTCGTGTGTGACACACGGTCAGCCCAATGGGCATGTTGCCTGGCCGTGTGTCCCCTGTACTTAAAAATTTTAGGCCAGTTTGCATGGTAGTAAACACACGGGTAGAAACACGGCTATGTGTCTCAACGTGTGGAGGACACGACCTAGCACACGAGCGTGCGCCCAAGCCGTGTGCCTCAAAATGAATGATGACGTCATAAATAGAATATCTGGGTTTTTAGGCACGGGCAATGACACGAGCATGTCTAGGCCGTGTAAGGGACACAGGCATGTGCTTGGCCATGTGAAAACCTTTGTAGGTTCGAAATAGAAAATAAATTCAAATAATTCCACACGGGTAAGGGACACGGGCATGTCCCAAAGCACACGAGCGTGTATATTGCCTCCACACGGGCGTGTAAGGCTTTAACCTAGGAATTTTCCTAAGTTTTTCTTAAGCTCTGGGTTTAGTCCTGTGTCATTCTTTACACATGCTTTGGGTCTCGTAGGCCCATAATAGGGACACTAAGATGTTGTTTGATTGGTTTTAAATTGGAATGAAATCTTATAACCCGTATTTTTCGAAAGTGTCCGAGTTTGTGTTTGGTAACGCATCGTACCTTGTCCCGGTCTTGGGTACGGGTAAGGGGTGTTACATCCCGGTGGACATAAGATGTATTGGGATCTTCGTGAACTGTATTAGTGGCCAGGTTTGAAATGAGACGTAATGAATTTTGTTTTTCGTTGTCTGACGTGTCAGCAAGTTAAGGCTGAGCATCAATTGCCTTTGGGCCGAGTTAGAACAGTGGTCTTGGAACCACTATTCTGAGGCTGGAGAAATTATTTTTAATGATATTTTATGTGTTATAGTATGATTATATGAGTACATAAAAATTTTGGTGAAATAATTTTAGCGATTTCATGCTTAATTGCGAAAAAGGACTAAATCGCATAAAGGAAAAAAGTTTTGTTTTGCTAGCTTAATATGTTAAATAGCTAGAGAACCAAAATTTGGGGTGTTTAAAGAGAAATTTGACTCTTAAAATGTCGATGGCCGGCCATAGGGGGGACAAATGAGTTGAAAAGTCAAAATTTTGGTATGGTTGGTATTTGACTGAAAATTAGGGAAGAAAAACCTCCATGGGAGCTTGAAAATTTCAGCAACATAAACCTCTTTCATGTAAGTCATTCTGGTGTTGGTTTTTGATGTTTTTGAGATCCTTGAAGCATGATATAGCTATTTCTATCATTATTTTGAATTAGGGTTTATGTTCAAAAATTCACCCATGTGTGTCATGCATGTTATTTGATGTTTAATGGAAGAAAATGAGTCTTGGTTGTGTAATAAACAACTTTTGTGAAAGGATTTTCATGGAAAACACCTAAAAGGGCTATTTTGTAAAAGTTATAAAAATAGGTTGTAATTGGGAGAAATAGTGGAAATTTGGGGTTGTCATAAGAGTAATAATTGGTCGGTTAAGCTTGGCTAATAAGTGAATTCGATAAAAATCGATTTACGGGCCTAAGGGTAAAATGGTCATTTTGTGAAAGTCTAGGGGCAAAATGGTCATTTTTCCAAAAATGTGAATTTTGATTGTCCAAATTTATTTAGTGATTAAATGAGTGAATTTCATCATGTCAGATCAAGAAAATCAAGATTTAGGCTTAAATCGAGAAAGTGCATGGTTAAGGACAAAAAGAGAATAATTAGCTGAAATTGCATTTGAGGTAAGTCCATGTGATTAAATGAGCATGATATTTATGCCATTGTTATTATACTTGAAAATCTACCTTGCCATGATTGTATTAAATTTTATATTGATAATATTGTATATGAGAAAGTGATGTCAAATGTAAATAACATTTATGTGTTGATTGAATGCTTGGAGATTTGATGGAATATGATATTCCATTAAAACAAGTAAGTTGTATGTAAATAATACAATTACATTGTTATTATATGTGCTGAATTGATATAGCATGAAATTCTTGATTGTGGAAACGAGAATGCATGATGATAATTGAGATAATAGAATTCTCGTTTGAACTATAGGGAATAAATCGGATATTCATGCCATGATGTATGGGTTATTGTGAGCTAGTGTAAGACATGTCTAGGACATGCATCGGCCACATTATGAGAGCCAGCGTAAGACCATGTCTAGGACATGGCATCAGCATTAAGACAAGAGCTAATGTAAGACATGTCTGGGACATGCATCGGCCTCGAGATGTAAGCCAGTGTAAGACATGTTTGGGACATGGCATCGACACGAATATGTGAGAGCTAGTGTAAGACCATGTCTGGGACATGTCGTGAGCCTCGATTTCGATAGCCAGTGTAAGACTATGTCTGGGACATGGCATCGGCATTATACCTTATGTTTGAGGCTAAGTGAATATCCGATAGCTTTCCGAACGGTTCAACGGTGAGAGTTACGGTTTAAGCTAAATGAGAAAGGTTATGACCATATTGTGAGTGGTATAGGTACTTACATGAAATTGATGAGATGTGAATTCAATTCATGTTATATGATTAGTAAGGAATGAATATGAGCATGTTAAGTAACACAGTTATGTATGCCAAGCTTATGAAAAATGATTTCAGTTTATGATGCACATTTAGTGAAGATGTAAATAGGTAATTCATGCTTATGAGAATAATTTTGTGATGACTTTGTGATTATAGGTCTATACTTATGATGTACGAATATGTAACCTTACCAATGGGGTGAAAATGAATTAATATGGTGTGATAAACGTAGTATTGTTAATTTACACTAAAACAGTTTTGGACAATAGTCATAGTCCGAATTTAAAAATCCACCAAATATTGTGGAAATCAAGATTGTGGAAATCAAGTTAGTGGTTGAATAAAATGTGAAATTAAAGCCTAATGAGTCTAGTTTCACATAGAATAAATGGTGTAAGAAAAAGAGTTTCATATTATGAAATATTTTTAATTTTTGTGAGACAGAGTTAGAATGACTTCGAAATCCCCTGTTCTGATTTGAGAAAATCATTGAAAATTGTAAAAAAAAATTATGAGTTATAATTTATATTCATAGAATTATTAATGAGTCTATTTTCAAAAGAAATAGACAAGAACACCTTCCGAGTCCTGTATTATGAGATAATTAATTTTTAGTGAAGAGGGGTCAGAACTGTCAGATAGCGAAAAAAGGGTAAATTTAAGGAATAAACTATACTAATTGGCCAAACCAAAAATTCTAAAAATTTTATGGTAAGAAGATATGTGAGACTAGTTTTAGGTAAAATTAGCGGAACTTAATTTGGAGTTCCGTAGCTCCAAATATAAATAATTTAGTGACTATGACTCAAGAAAATAGCTTGACTAGAACATGAGTAAAAATGCAAATAGGGTTGTATTACCATGAGAAGCAAGTTGATAAATTGCTTATTATTATCATACGGTCTTACTAAGCTATAAAGCTTACTTCCTTCCTTCATTTCCTTTAGTGTTTTCAGGTTAGCTCAGGGTTGGAGATCGTCGGAGGCAGCATCACACTATCAAGTCGCTACCTTTGGAATAATGAAGCATATATTAGAAATTTCAAGTGAGTGGCATGTATAGAGATCTAGTTGATTGACATGTATTATTTTACTTTGGCCAAATATGTTAGCTTATATTGAGTTATATGTATATGGCCATGAGATGTGGCTCGTATTGATTATGGCTTGTAAGCCTAGCTATTCATGTCATGTCTAATGTTTATAATGTGATTATCTTTGTTTGCCATGCATGGTTAGTAATATGACATGTGTGTTGGATGTATGCTCTATGACCAATTGAGGTGGTCATAGCCATGTAGTAGTTGCATGTTATAAACACAACGTGATAATGATTGAACATGAGTGCTTGATCGATAAGTTGGTAACCATAGTATAATGGTAAAAGTGATCATCAAAATGACAAGTCTTATGAATGTGAAGTAAGGAATCTAGACTTGGTATTGCATGAGTAGATGCATTACATATAAGAGGACATGTTAATATGGTGAATATGTCTTAATAAAGAGTGTTTAAACATTAAAATGATGCCATGATTTGTGGTTTTAATACGTATAAGGTTGTAAGGGTTTTTGGGTAACATGAAGGCTTGGAAAATAGCCTAAGCGTTGACTACACGGGTTGAGATACGGTCGTGTGTCTCAACTGTGTGAGGGACACGGCCCGGAGACACTGGCGTGTGGCCCGGCCGTGTGGTTTGACTTGTATACTGACGTCATAAACAGAGAGTTACACGGCACGAGCACACGGGCGTGTCCCTATGTTCACATGGGGCATGTGACCCTGTTTCATGGGAAAATTTTCAAAGTCTTTCCTGAAACTTCTCAAGTCCTCGGTTTAGTCTCGAATCAATCTCGATGTATGTTTTGGGCTTCGTAGACCCAAATAAGGGACAACATACATGTGTTTGAAATGTTTTGAATTAAAAGAAATTTTAGGGCCTGATTTTTGCATGTTTGTGAACGTTTAAGTCCAGTAATGCCTCGTACCTTGTCCCGGCATTGGACACGGGTAAGGGGTGTTACAGTTGGTGTGTAGAGGATGGCGTTAGGGTTTTGCTTATTTGTATCTGTATGATTCTGTATAATTCTGATTCTGTAAAAGACTTACATTTGTGTCTGTTCTGCCATGAGTTTGAATTTAAATTTTTGTTTATATACACGTTACACACTGAGTTACTAAAACTCACTCTCTTTGTGTCTGTTCTGTTCAGGTAACCCTCAGATTTAGGTGGGTTAGTGCGACAGAAGCTTAGATGTGACCACTTTTCCGTAAAATTTTATTTTCATAAAATTTATTTAATTTTCTGGTTTTTGAGAGTTTTGTAATTTTGGGACTTTTCGGACTTTTTGGAACTATTTTTGGTTTAAAATTTTATTTTGGTTTTCTAGCATAACAACTGATAAAACGGTTTTTCTGAAAACGACAACTTTTCTAAAATAACGGTTACAAAGAAATAATTTGATATAACGCTTTAAGAAACTCCACTGCAAAATACTCGTTTTAAATTAAGGGACGTAAACGACCACTGATTTTAAATTAAATAAGTATATCAATAAGTTTTTCAAACAAATGGGACTTACTAAGTAACAACGGTTACGTTAACAAGGAAGATGGTTTTTCTAATATTCTTCGCAACACTTTCGGATTCAGCCATAATGTTTAGGCTGAGTTTAGGGTGTTACAATAAAATTATCAATTTGTCACAATTTGTATTGACATTATTAGTAAAATTGAAATGTATATTAAAGTAAACCAGAAATTTACTAATGCAAATACATTTACTACTTGGCATGACCAGTTAGACCATCCTGGATCATATATGATGCAAAAATTAATTGAAAATTCATATGGACATTCATTAAAGAACTAGAAGATTCTTTAATTTAAAGAATTCTCATTTGTTGCTTGTTCTCAATGAAAATTGATTATTAGAAACTCACTAGCTAAAGTTGAGATTTAATGTCTTATATTTATGAAATGAATATGGGCCCATTCATCGACTATGTGGATGGTTTTGATATTATATGATTTTGTTAGATGCATCTACAAAATAATCACATATGTGTTATCAACTTGCAACCTGTCGCTTGCAAGATTGCTTGTTTAAATAATTAATTTTAGATTATGCAATTAAGACAATTCATATTGGTAAAGCTGATGAGTTTATATCTCAGTCTTTTATTGATTGAGTTTGAAAAACTTTCGTAAAAGCTTGTTATTTATGCACATAATGGTTTATAGAAATTATTGATTGAACACATCTGATTAATATTTAAACCATTACTTATGAGAACTAATCTTCCTATTTCAACATGAGATTATGTTGATTTATGTGTTGTATGCATCAAGCCAATAAATTATAAATACTTCCCATTACAATTGGTTTTTAGTCAAGAGCTAAATATTTCTCATCTTTGAATTTTCTTATGTGCGTATATGTTCCAATTGCTCCACCACAACGCACAAAGATGAGTGAATCCTCAAAGAAAGTTGAGAATATATATTAATTATAAGTCACATTGTATTATTAGATGTTTTGAATGTATTAGAGATTCAATTATGACATGATCTGTAATTACTATTTTGATTTGATAGTTTTCTCAATATTAGGATGAAAAAAATAATAGCTAAATGAAATCACTGCTTGTAATAAGTTATCATTATCTAGATCCTCATAGAGAGTAATTTGAACCAGAAGTTCAGAAAGGATAACTCACTTTATTACAAGTTAACTGTCAGATGTATTTATAAACTTATGAGAATAACCAAGTGTTATATACCATCTAATATTTTAATTTGAATCAAAGTCCCAGTAGGACAATTAGTTAGAATAAATGATAGATTGATCGATTTCAAAAATGAAAATTCTTCTAGATGGTCATATAGTGGAGGTGGGTACTCTAGAAGAGACCTAAGACATAACTAATAACTGAAACTCCAAAAGAGATTCAAGTACCTGAATCTGAAGATTAAGATAGTGAAAATAAGAAATCTCGATAAATTATGTCATTTTGAGAAAATGTGGAACCGATAATAAAATTGGTCGACAATGGTTTTACATGCAATATTATTGTTGAAATAATGAAATAAAATGAGGATCTTGAATAAATCTATTGAGAAATATAGATATGGAATAGATTGATCAAAATAGAAAGACACAACTCAAGTACAATTAAATTTGTGGAGCTTTTGGACCAGTAGTCTAAATATCTAAAGGTATAAAGCCAATGAGGGTATAAATGAAGTAGTTTTGCAAAAACAAAATAAAATATGAAGTTTTTGCTAAGTCCTAACATTGATTATGAAAATATATAATATTCTTTTGCGGTGGATACAATAATCATTAGATATATTATTAAACTGGCAGTTCATAAAAGATTTAACTTGCGTCTAATAGTTGTTGTTATAACCTTTTATGAATCACTATACAGTAAAGTTTATATTAAAATCCTTGAAGGATTTAGAGTGCTAGAAGCATATTGAAATTCTTGAGAATTTGTTTATTTATATGGATTGAAATAATTTGAACATATGTGTTAAATTTAACTTAGTGAATAGTAGTTGAAGGAGGATTCTAAAATGATCCAAAATACCTATTTATGTTTTTATAGAAGAAGCTTGATTAAAGTTTGTTATGATTATTGTTGAAACTCCTGAAGAAATCAAAATATATTTCCCCCAAAATTTCTTTCACTCATGACTTTCAAAAAAATGGTGATATAAATGCTTAGCAAATACATTCAAATAGACATTTGAAAAACTAGTATTCAAGGTTGAATACTTAAATTATAAGAAAGTATGTGATATTTTCATGAAAGGGGGTAAATACGCGTAGTACTCTTTTTCCCTTAACCGAAGCTTTGTCTCATTGAGTTTTCCTAGTAAAGTTTTTAATGAGGTAGCATATTACGTGTGTTATAGATATATGTACTATTTTCCCTTTACTAGGAATTTTTAGATTAATATGGTAGAGATATTGGATCAATTTAAAATTTTACATTCATAATAAGTACAATTATATTGATAAATTCAACGGTTAAGTCATTAAAATATTAATCATATAAATAATTATAAAAATATATAAAATTAACTTAATTTTCATACTATGCAGTTTTCAAAAATATAAAATGATAATACACCCACACTTTGTATAATACTTTTACCAACTTATAACCGAATTACCATCAAGGTAATATGTGAAACTATGGGTCAACTCTGTTGACTAGTAGAGGGAGATTTGTTGTTGGTGTGAGTTGGGGGATTTTAAGAGCAAACTAATGCCAATTTTACTTAGAGGGAGACATTTACAAATAAGGTTACCATCTCACACTTTGCATCCAAGCGGGTGATCACTTGACTCACATTTCCCACATAAAATAATATAAACATGATTTCTGTATTTAGGTCCCACTAACATGAAAATATCCATTTAACATTATTGAGCTACACCCCCACCAAAAAAAATTGTAGCCAAACAATTATTATATCACGTGATAAAAATTTTGAGATGAACAATAATTGAATAGGTAACTTGAAGTACGGATTCTTTTATAAGTTTAATTTATTTTTCACAAACTATATATGATTACCTACCCCAAAGTCAAATTTGAGTTGCTATTTATTACTTAAATTTGTGACATGAAGACATCATTCTTTAAAAAAAATTAAATAAAATCTAATTAAGTTTTTTTTTTTTTTGAGATATTGTTGCAACTTGCAAGAAAAAGGAACCCACTCTTTTATTTTTTTTTAGTAGAGTAGAAGCAAATTATTCTATTAATTATTGAGATATATTATAAAATTATATATAAATTTTAATTTAATATAAAATATAATAAAGACTGCAATTTTAATATTTTTAATTATTACAACATAACCACTTCATATTAAATTTTAATATATAATATTCATTTAAATTTGATTAATTTTTAAATTAAAAAATAAAAGTAGAAGGATTAAATTTTTAAAGTTCAAGCACACATTGCATAACTAAACCATAAATCGAAAAAGAAGAAAATTCTCTCTCCCTTTTAAAGCTTCCTCATCTTTCATCTTCCCCCACCCCCTAAATTCTCAAATATTGAATCTTGTTTTTCTAAATATGGAAGAGCTGAGCTTCATTGTGGGTGTTATAGGTAAATTTGGAAAACATCCATTTCATTTTGTTGTCATATATATATATACTTTCTCTAACAATTCATACATGTTTGACTGTTAAAAGTTGTACACATATGTTGTCCTTCATGCAGGCAATGTCATCTCAGTTCTGGTTTTTCTTTCTCCAGTGTAAGAACTTCAAAATCTAAGAAAGATGGTGCTTTTGTGATTTGGTTCTGTCTGTTGATGTTGTTGTTTATGAGTGTTTTTATTTTTGAAGTGGAACGTTTTGGAGGATAGTGAAGAATGGATCAACGGAGGATTTTGAGAGTCTTCCTTACGTTTGCACATTGTTGAGTTCAAGCTTGTGGACTTACTATGGAATCACAAAGCCTGGGGCTTACCTTGTTGCCACTGTGAATGGCTTTGGCATCCTGGCTGAAGCTGTCTATGTTGTTTTGTTCCTGATATATGCACCCAGAAAGATGAGGGTATAATATTTTTATATATATTGTAAACAAGTTGTAGTGGGATGCAGATGGGGTTAATGAATGGAATGAAAATGCAGGTGAAGACTGGGATTTTGGTGGGGATATTAAATGTGGGGTTCCTGGTAGCAGCTATTTTGGCTACTCATTTAGCATTGGAAGGAGACACTCGAATCGATGCAATAGGGTTCATGTGTGCTGGGCTTAACATCATCATGTATGGCTCCCCTTTAGCTGCCATGGTAAGTTTATACCTAATGTTCAATCCCCTTTCATTCTCTTTTTAACTTTTTATCTGTTAATAGAGAGGGATCGAAAACATAAAGATTAGTTGTTGTTTTTCTGTCTTAATATTGGATCTGTTTTATCTATTAACAAGGTACATAATTATACTTTTTAATAATTGATTCAAGTTTTAACTACTTTTCTACAAGTAGTGCAAAAAGAAATGAATTGATTACCACAGGTGTCAAATATTTATGCCTGTGACGCTGCTTGCATTTGCTCCTCATGTTTTAGGGTCATGGGGGACCCTTTTGCAACAATAGCTTTCTTCTCTTGGACATTTTCTTCTTTTTTCCATTTCTCATTTGTTTTTTTGTTTTGTCCTTCTACTAGTAAGATTTCAAAATCTGAGAAAATATTATCAAGAAATTTGAATGATGCCAATAATTTGTTTAAATGTCTACTACATATATTTCATTTGTCAATTCGTCTATTTATATGTATTATAATTATAATTCTCTTTGCACATTATAATTGTATTAATTGTAATTACAACATAATTATATATATAATTAAACGAAATTAGAGAATTTTCTCGTTTATTTTTAAAGTTTTTATTGATTTATTTTTGTATAAAATTTTCAGAAAACGGTAGTGACAAGCAAAAGTGTAGAATACATGCCATTTTTTCTGTCGTTTTTCCTGTTCTTGAACGGAGGAATTTGGGCATTCTATGCATTGCTGGAGCATGACATTTTCCTTGGGGTAATATATCTCTTCCTCTGAATCATTACAATATGTATTCAGCATTCATTTTAGTTTTATGTTTGGTTGATTAATTATATAGGTACCAAATGGGATAGGTTTTCTACTTGGAACAGCACAACTTATTCTGTATGCCCTTTATCGCAAAGCAAGGCCATCAAACGACACCATTTCTCAAGGATTACTGGAACAAGGTTTTCAAAAGTAGTCCCAATCCCGCCATTCTCATTACTTCTGTGCTTTGCAAATCAACCATCTTCCTACAATTTTTTATTTTATTTTATTTTATTTTTTTGGTTTAATAAGAGAAAATGAAATATTATGATGTGGTAGACTATATGTGTCATACTGTTTGCTCTAAGTATTCCTATATTTTAGAGATTTTGGTTTCATTATCACTTTATATTCTTTAGCAGCTTCAAGATACAATTTAGGTTCTCTTTAGAGTTCAAAGTGTTAATATCCTATGACTTATTAATATGATGCAAAATTAATTACTATATTTATACTATTTTTCTTACCTGTATGAATTAATCTTGTAAGAATAAATTTCCATAATTTTTTAAAAAAAATAAGTTTAAAATCATTTTTTTGTTTCAATTTTTTTACTTTATACTAATGTAAAGGATTTTAAAATAGATGTATATACCGGACTGCTTAGATCATTGGTTTCTGATACAATTGTTTTAATTAGTTTTTAAAACTCTATTAGATTAAAATTAAAAAAAATGGGATAAAGTTAAATCATCTCAATTATTATTGGACTAAAAAATAAGAAAAAAAAAAGTTGCTAAGGATAAGATTCAAAAATCAAATCTCAAATCTGTTACATGTTATATCTTAATTTTGTGAGATAATTTTATGCTGGATTCCCACATGTTAGATTTTTTTTTGTTAAAACTTAATGATTTTTTTATATAAAATGTAATATTTCATTATAATTTAATAAAAATATATTAATAAAAACAAGGGTATTATAATCATGTATGGACATAAATAAGGAAATAATTAGTTCTTAAGTAGTTAGATTTTTTTTCAGTTATCTTACTTAACTTCTCACACATCAACAATAATATATTCGAAGGTTTAATTACAAGCTATATATTATTCATAATGTCTATTTTACTTAATTTAGAAAAAGGATAAATAAAAGTCAAACTTTGTTAAAAATTATAAATATGGAAAATTTATAAAAATCTTTTTAATAAAATAATTTGGAAATAAAAAAGCATAAAAATTATTTCCTCAAATACTAATTTAGAATAAGGAATCATAAACTTTTGGTCAAGAATCACTCAAATTTGACATGCATGATTTATATGAAAATATTATAAAATATAATGATTAGATCGTTAAAATATTAACCATATAAATAATACAGAAGTGTGTGAAACTACTTTAATTTTTACACTGTGTAAGCGGATCCCTCTAATATATTCAACAATTGATTTTTATATATATAAAACAAATAGTTAGGAGTTTTAAATTTACATCAAATTTGACATGCATGATCTATATGAATAGACTATAAAATATAACAGTCAGATCGTTAAAATATTAATCATATAAATAATTATGGAAGTGTGTAAAAATATTTTAATTTTTACATGGTGTAAGTGAATCCTTCCTCTAATCTTGGGGAGGGGTCCACTTACATAATGTAAAAACTAAAGTAGTTTTACACATTTCTATAATTGTTTATATGATTAAAATTTTAACGATCCAACTGTTGAATTTATCAATATAATTGTACTTGTCATATATATAAATTTTCAAATTAATCTAATATCTCTACTATATCAGTCTAAAATACTATATATATATATATATATATATATATATATATATTCAACAGTTGAATTTCTTTTACATAAAACAAATAGTTAGAAATTTTAAATTTATATCAAACTTGTAACATCCCAAAAATTTAATTTTTAATTTGTTAGATTTTATTATAATTAGTATCTATTTCAGTGGTTTAAGAACTTTGGGTGTTGGTTGGTGGTCTTGGATTTAAACCCTAGCATAAGTGATTTGGCAATTTTTTTTTTGCTATTATTGTTTGAATCACTAAATGGTAGTGTATGATCGAGTTTTGAATTGTGTAGGAAACTTGATAAATTTTTTCTTATAAAAATCAGGATGTTTGGGTGGTTAATATCTTTTATTATTTTAATTTTTTTATTTCTAAATCCCCACAAATCAAAACAGATCGGCACATTTTCACACCTCCCTTGTTCCTTCAAATTTCTATATATTTTTCTAATTTTTGGTTTGAAGTCTGTTACCCTTTTTCTTCTTTTACAAATTCCACGATTTCTTAATTTGTTTCACCGTTCTTGCTTAGTTATTTTGCACTATTATAGATTTATTATTTTCTTGATTCGATAAATTCTTTTTGTAACATTTAATCCTTGTTCTGTTGACTGCAAATCGTTAATAGGTAAGGTTTTGATTATTTTTGTTATTCTTTTGTTGAAAGTGGTCTTTGGACGTTTAGGGATTTCTAAAAATTCCGTGGTTGTGGTGTTAATTCAAGTGGGTGTTATTTAATTATTTTGATTCGCTATAGGGGACATTCGAGAGATGATTGGTGATCCTCCAGCGACTTAAAATTCATGTAGTTGTTGTCTGTTAAGCGGTAAAGGTTCTCAATATGTTTGGAGGGTTTTAATTAGTTATGTGTGAGCGACTTTCGTGTAAATTTGCAAACCGTTACTGATTTAGGTTGTGTTAACTGTTGATTTAGGTGTGGGAGTACTCAATTGTTGACTTCACATCAGAAAACCTCCAAGTGTGCAACAAGAAACCTGAAAATCAGTGAACAACGAAAGTCAAAAAATAACACTGTCGACGCCACACGACCATGTGCCAAGCCGTGTGGTAGGCCGTGTGCGACACACGACCGTGTGACAAGTTTAGGGTGTGACAGACAGTGTGCTGGACCATGTGTGACACGCGGTCTAGACCATTTGGGCTGTGTGGACCCCACTGACGTGTGTGAGGCCATGTGGGCCATACGGGCTGGCCGTTTGGGCTACACAAACGTGTGGGCCCAAAATTCTAAAATTTTTCCTAAGGCCATTCACGTCGTTCCAATCGACCGTAGGCCTTTCGTGGGGTCGGTATGTGCTTAAATGGACTGAAAAATATAAAAAAAAAATAGTCAACTGTTTACATGAGTTCTGATATTTGTTCTACATTTGAAACGTCATATGACGAGTAAATTATGTAACGGTCTATAGGAAAACCAGTAAAAGTACGATATATGTTGTGCATCAGTTATGCTATATATATGTACTATGCTTATGACTAATTATCGATATGTACTGTATCTATTAATGGGATGGGTTTTACTATGTGGAGGAAGTATATCTGAAAAGGCAATAATTCGCCTATTTATCTGGCAACACAGCTGCAATTATTTTGTAAGTGTCTTAAATGACACTAAGTGGTGTGTAGGGTTGGATGAGTGTTTTATACCCTATATGGTGTGTTGGGATAGTCGGAGATGGTGTGTAGCAGATGGGGGTAGGAAAATATATCTGTATCTATATTGTTCTGTTAAGACTATGTTATTGTTAAATCTATTTGATATGCTTTAACTGTTTTAAGTTAATCGTTATACACTCAATTTTGAAAACTCACTTTTTATTTAACTGATATTTTCAGGTAATCCTCAGACTTAGGCTGGTCGATGCTACGGGAACTCGATTATAAAAAATCTTGCATTTATTTTAATTATTTAAATTTTGGAAATTTTGGTGTTTTGTAAATTTTGGACTTTTTGACTATTTTGGTTTGTTTTTGAGGTTTTTATTTTTGCTTTGCATAAAATGTTGTTAAAATGTTTTATTGATAAAAATAATTTTTTCCTGCAAAAGTAACGAATTTCGAGCAATAAGGAGAGCATTTAAAAAAAATGCTATAAGAATTTTCCGCTACAAAATTATGAGTTTTATAATATAAGCAAACAATGTTTTCAATAAAATGGCTAGACAAGGAATGTTTTCAAATAATTCAAAATTTTAAGAATTCAAAACAGAATTCAAAAATACATGTGAACTGAATTTTTAAACAATTATGTAACACTTTCTGATCTAGTCGTAACGTCTAGGCCGGATTTGGGGTGTTACATTTAGTGATATCAAAGCTAGGTTACAAAATTCAGGCTGTGAAATTGTTTATCCAAGTAAAGTTTATTGTTGCACAAATCTGAAAAATAATTCTGTAAAATACCGAGTCTCCAGCACTGATCCTGTAAGTACTTCTGACTTAGAAAAACCTTAGTTTAGAAAACTCTGAAATGGTTAGAACTGTACTGTGATAGTTAGAGATTGAAATATCTCTGAAACTTCTTCTGATAACTTTTGAGCATGAAAAATCTGCTAACAAATATTGAAACTGATACATAAAATTTGTAATGTAGATATTATAGACAATGAGCACTCGGGGATCACGTGGACGCAGTACCTGTAGGCACAGCAGGCGCTGTAGAGGGGCTCGAGTTGAGTCATCCTCGATGGGCAGTATACCAAATCTAAATACGAGTGGGACACTAACTACACCTACTGTTGAGACCAGGTCTCAGTCGCTCGGCTGGGGACAACCCATTGTCTCAAACCATATTTAGAGTTTTGGAGAGGGTTGTTAGGCCCCAATCTAGTTTTGAGAGCTGTGGGTCGGTAAATGAACGACTCCGGTCAAACGGTGCTGAATTGTTTAAAGGTGTCACTAGAGTCGCCCCAACTGTGGCCAAATATTGGTTAGAGGCCATAGAGAGGATTATGAATGACATCGACTGCACCCCTGAGTAGAAATTGAAGGGTGCAATATGTCTGTTTCGCCATGAGGCATATCAGTAGTGGTTAACAGTTGAGAAGGATACTCAACTGGATTAAATCATTTGGGATCAGTTTAAGAGCGCTTTCCAAAGTAAATATGTGAGGCGAGTTATCTGGATGCTCGTAAACATTATTTTATGAGCCTTACCTAGGAAGATAAGGCTATGGCCGAATATAATGCCGAATTTCTGCAATTATATACTCGTGGGATAGGATCAATTGAATATGAAAAGTGCATTCGTTTCGAGGTAGGATTGAGGGATAATCTGAGGGTTCTGATAGCTCTGCAGAGGGAGCGAGTTTTTGTCGTCTTGGTGGACAAGGCAAAAATTGCTGATGAGGTTAAACGCGTTAAGCGCGAAAATAGGGACCGTGT
Organism: Gossypium longicalyx; assembly: GCA_025698465.1. Taxonomy (NCBI): domain Eukaryota; kingdom Viridiplantae; phylum Streptophyta; class Magnoliopsida; order Malvales; family Malvaceae; genus Gossypium; species Gossypium longicalyx. The sequence continues at coordinate 22,214,012 of CM047004.1, forward strand.
AAGAGGTAAGAATAAGAGGGATTCGGAGCCTTCTAGTTTTACTTAGTGGCCTAAAAAATGGGCTAAATCTGATAGGCTTCCGAGATTTGAGGTCCTAGTTGCTCCTACTGTAGTTTAGCCGTGTAGAGATTGTGATAGACGCCATCTGGGCCAATGTTGGAGGATGTTAGGAGCTTGTCTGCGATGTGGGTCGATGGAGCACCGTATTAGGGATTGTCCACTGTGTTATGATAAGATGCAAGCTTTAACTCTGGGATTTGTTTAGCCACAGTGGGTAGTTCAGTAATCATTTAGGGGCTGCGGTCTGGCCAAGGGTGGTAATGGTTTAAAGAGAGGTTAGAGAGCACCGGGCAAAGTTGCTAATTTGACTAAGGCGAGGCAGCTTGCATTGGTATATGCTGCTAGACATCGTAAGGATAGAGATGCCACAGATGTTATCGTCGATACATTTTTTATTCATACTGCTCCTTATTTTACATTAATAGATATAGGATCAACACACTCCTATATTGCTAGCTCTGTTTCTGTAAATTTGGGGATTTTTGTTGAGAGCACTTTTGGAGAGATTATTGTACTTATTCTGTTGGGTTAATCAGTTCAGGTTAATAAACTGTATAGGAATGTACCGTTAGAGATATTAGGGGTTGTGTTTCCGACTAATCTAATGGAGTTACCATTTGGGGAATTCGATCTGATTTTGGAAATGGACTTGCTTATGGAGCATGAGGTCACTTTGGATTGTATTACTAAGAGGGTATTTCTGATATTTGAGAATGATGTGGAAGTGATTATGATCGGTGAGCGTCGGGATTAGTTATCTAATGTAATCCCTACTTTTGTGGTCGAAAAGTTGGTTCATAAGAGGTGTGAGGTATTTTTGGCCTATGTGTGTAATTATGTTTCTATGGATTTATCTGTTAGGAATATTCAAATGGTTAAGGAGTTTTTGAATATTTTTCCAATAAGTTAATGGATTTGCCTCCGGATTGGGAGGTTAAGTATGGTATCGAGCTTCTACCGGGTATAGCTCTAGTGTTCATTGCTTCTTACTGTATAACACCGAAAGAGCTTATGGAATTAAAGGCTCAGCTTCAAAAATTCCTCGATTGAGAATTTATCCATCCTAGTATGTCTCTGTAGGGGTTGCTAGTTCTATTTGTAAAAAAGAATAATGGTACTATGAGGATATGTATAAATTACCGTCAGCTGAATAAATTGACGATAAAGAATAAGTACCCACTTCTGAGGATCGACGACTTATTCGACCAGTTCCGTAGAGGGTTTTTAATTTTCAAGATAGATATCCATTTTGGGTATCATTAGCTTAAGGTTAAGGACTTCGATTTTCATAAGACTACTTTTAGGACTCGATATGGGCACTACGAGTTTCTAATCATGCTTTTTGGTTTGATGAATGCTCCGGCTGCATTTATGAATCTTATGAACTGAGTTTTCCAGCCGTTTTTGGATCAATTCATTATGGTCTTCATTAACGACATTTTGGTATACTCTAAGACTGAGAATGATCATGATGAACATCTTAGAGTAATTCTTTAAATACTCTGTAAGAAACAATTTTATGCTAAGTTGAGCAAGTGCGAATTTTGTTTAAGAGATGTAACTTTTTTGGGCCATATGGTTTTTGCTAAGGGGATTCGAGTTGATACTAAGAAAATTGAGGCTGTGCTTGAGTGAAAATAGCCTAGAAATGTTTTTTAGATCCGTAGCTTCCTTAGGCTAACAGGTTATTATCAGAGGTTTGTCAAGAGGTTCTCACTTATTGCAGCTCATCTGACTAATTTGTTGCATAAGAACGCCCTATTTGTCTAAATTGATGAGCAGCAACGAAGTTTTAAGAAGCTCAAATGCATTCTGACTCAGGCTCTTGTTCTGATACAGCCTGAATTCGGTAAGGAATTTGTGGTTTATAGTGATGCATCACATGTTGGTTTGAGTTATGTTCTGATGCAAGACAGTAAGGTAGTGGCTTATGCGTTTTGACAGCTTATGTTATATGAGTACAACTATCCTATACACAATCTTGAGTTGGCTGCGGTTGTCTTTGCCTTAAAGGTTTGGAGGCATTATCTACATAGTGAGAGGCGTATCATTTACACCAATCACAAGAGCCTCAAGTATTTTTTTTAATCATAAGGAGTTAAACCTTAGGCAACGTAGATGAATTGAGTTGCTTAAGGATTACGACTGTATTATTGAGTATCATCTCGATAAGGCCAATATGGTGGCCGATGCTTTTAGTCGTAGAGCAATGTCTGATTTGTAGGCGATGTTTGCTCGCCTAAATCTGTTTGATGATGAGAGTCTGTTAGCTGAGTTACAAGTTAAGCCGACTTAGATTGATTAGATTCGGGTTAAACAGTTAGAGGATGATTATTTGGTTCTGCGATTCCATCAGGTGGAAGATGATAGTACACTTGATTTTGGGCTGAACAGTGATAGAGTTTTGTGTTTCCGAGGATAGGTTTATGTGCCTAACGACTTTGATTTGAGACAGTCCATTCTGCGGCAAGCGCATAGTAGCTCATATGCTATGCATCCCAACGGAAATAAGATGTATTATGATTTGCGTGAGTTATACTGGTGGCCAAGGTTGAAATAAAAGGTAACATATTTTGTTTCTCGGTGTCTGACGTGCCAGCAGGTTAAAGTTGAGCACCAATTGCCTTCGAGTTTACTTCAACCCAGAAAGATTCCTTTATGGAAATGGGAACGGTTGATTATAGACTTTGTTAGTGGGTTGCCCTTAACACCCACTAAGAAGAATTCTGTGTGGGTCATCGTGGATCGGTTGACCAAGTCTGCCCACTTCATTCCTGTTAGGATAGATTACTCCCTTTAGAAGTTGGCTAAGTTATATGTTTCTGATATCGTGAGACTTTATGAGGTTCCTGTCTCGATTATTTCTGATAGAGATCCTCGCTTCACTTCTCAGTTTTGGAAAAAGCTTCACGAGGTTATGGGTTCAAGATTAGACTTCAGTACTGTGTTATCTAAATGGGTGATTCAGATACTAGATGATATGTTTTGGAATTTTGTGATCAATTTTCGAGGTAGTTGGGAGGAGTTTCCGCCATTAGTCGAGTTCGCCTACAATAATAGTTTCTAGTCTAGTATTCAGATGGCACTTTACGAGGCTATGTATGGTCGTAAGTGTCATACTCTGTTGTGTTGGAATGAGTTGGGTGAGCGAGGGGTTTTGGGTTCTCAGTTGGTTTCCGAAACTGAGGATAAAGTTAGACTGATTCGGGATCGGCTTAATATGGCTTCTGATAGACAGAAGTCTTAATATTAAGTATTCTGTGGAGGACTATGTTTTCCTTAAAGTATCTCCGTGGAAGAAGGTTCTACAGTTTAGACGTAAGGGCAAGTTAAAGCCTAGGTTCATTAGGCTGTATCAGATTCTGAAACGTGTGGGACCAATCGCCTATCAGTTAGAGCTACCTCCAAAGCTGAACTGTATTCATGATGTATTCCATGTCTCCATGTTGAGGTGTTATCGGTTGGACCCATCTCATATTATTTTTGTTGAGGAGATTGACGTTAGACCAGATTTGACATTTGAGGAAGAGCCGATTTAGATTCTGGATCGAGACGTTAAAGTCTTGAGAAGAAAGTCTATTCCTTTGGTAAAGATTTTGTGGCAGAATCTTGGCACTAAGGAATCTACGTGGAAACTTGAGGACTTGATTCAACAACAATATCTGCATCTGTTTGAATCAAGTAAATTTTGAGACCGAAATTTCTTTTAGGGAGATAGAGTTGTAATGTCCCAAAAATTTAATTTTTAATTTATTTGATTCTAACTTAATTAGTATCTGTTTTAGTGGTTTAGGTGCTTTAGGTGTTGGTTGGAGGTCTTGGATTCAACCCCGACGTTAGCAATTTGGCCTTTTTTTTTTTTGCTATTATTGTTTGAATTGGCTGACGGTAGAGTTTGATTGGGTTTTGAATTGTGTAGGATTTTTTTTTAAAAAAAATCAGGTTGTTTAGGTGGTTAATATCTTTTATTATTTTAATTTATTTATTTTTCTAAATTCCCAAAAACCAGAACAGATTGGCACGTTTCCACACACCCCTTGTTCCTTCAATTTTCTATATAATTTTTTAATTTTTGGTTTGAAGTCTGTTTCCTTTTTTCTTCTTTTCCAAATTCCACGATTTCTTAATTTGTTTCACCCTTCTTGCTTAGTTCTTTCGCACTATTATAGATTTATTATTTTCTTGATTTGATAAATTCTTTTTATAACACTTAATCCCTATTTTGTTGACTGCAAATCGTTAAAAGGTAAGGTTTTGATTATTTTTGTTATTCTTTTGTTGAAAGTAGTCTTTGGACATTTAGGAATTTCTAGAAATTCTGTGGTTATGGTGTTAATTTGAGAGGGTGTTATCTATTTAGTTCGATTCATTATAAGGGACATTCGAGAGATGATTGGTGATCTTCCAGCGACCTAAAATTCGTGTAGTTGATGTCCGTTAAGTGGTAAAGGTTCTCAATATATTTTGGAGGGTTTTAATTAGTCATGTGTGAGCGATTTTTGTGTAAATTCGTAAACTGTTACTGATTTAAGTTGTGTTAACTGTTGATTTAAGTGTGGGAATACCCAATTGTTGATTTCACGTCAGAAAACCTCCAAGTGTGTAACGAGAAACCCGAAAATCAACAAGTACAAAATAACACAGTCGACGTGATCGTGTATCAAGCCAATATGTATTAATTAAAATGTAATTTATTTTTAATTTAATACTAAAAATTTAAATAATTGCTGACATAGAAAAATAATTGAAAGCAAGAACATAGACAAATATATGTTAAAAATAAGAAATTAAAATACTATTCTTTTTTTAATAATTTTATACAATAATTGTGAATATTTATATAGATTTTTAAAAAAAATTAAAAATTAAAAATTAAAAATTAAAAATTTATTTATCTAGTTATCTTAAATTAAATTAAGTAATACATAAAAATTATATAATATTTATATTCATTATAGTATTATTTATCGTTTATGATAATTATATATATATTTATTTTTTTAGAGAAAAAACTTTCAAAAATCATCTAACCATTTCAAATTTTACTTAATACTTTAAATTTTATTTATTTAAATTTATAAAAAAAAAATAGTAACATTTATCCATTAAGTTGTGTACGTAATCTTAGACCTTGTTATTTAATCTAATCTAATCTAATCAAATATATATGATTTATACCATATAATAAAATACACATTTTATGATATATTTGATTATGATTTACTATTTTCTTAAAGAACATTTATTTATTGACATTTTGAGTTAAAATTTTGCAATAATTGAGCTTCAATATCTTTTAAAATGGTTTGATGAATTGAATTAAAGATTTGGTTTAACTGAAAGACCAAATTGAGTTGTTGAAAACGCCTTTGTTTTAGTTGGGTCCTATAAATTTTTAGGTAATAGTGATCCAAGTCCAAATTCAATGAAGGCCCAATTTCAGGAGCCCAAACCAGTTTTAATACTTTACGAATCAAGGTTTTGGAGCAATTATGAAAAACTTCAATAGTTTAGCCACATTTCACTTTAAATAAAATGGAAATGTTGTTGTAAATATAAAATGAAATCTGTTTTATGTGATATTAGCTTAATATAATTTAATTTTATAAAATTGTTGGACGTGAATCCAATATTAGCTAATATTAAATTGAAGATTGATTTTAGAAAATGATATTTTATTATATATATATATTACATAATTAAAACAACCAAATCAAGGTTACATAATTACGGGACTTGAATTCAAATATTAGCTAATAGGACGTGAATTACGTAATATAAATAATAAAATCAATCAAATTGGTAATTAAGCTGCAAATAATTTAATTCTTTAATTTGTAATAGCAAGAAACGCATATTTATAAGCACTAGAATCAAAGTACCATATCAATAGATATATTTTTTATTGGTATTAGTACATATTGATATCAGCATGTTTTGATCTATCATTTTAGATTCATCGATATGTTTTTAAAAAAAAAATAATATCTATTACATATAGATGTTATATAAACATGATTCCCTTTATATTTTATGAAAAATTACATTTTATTTGAAAATATTTTATTTATCAAAATTATTTTTATTTATTATCTTAAATTCATTAAAAATTTCTTTTGGACTAGAGTTATTTGGATGGGTATTTAGATCAATCCATCCAAAATGTTTTTGGACTTACTTTTTAAGCCCATCCCAAATCTATGTTTATTTATTTTTAATGTTTTGATCTATGTTTCGAGGTCGAAATTTCTTTTAGAAAGAGTAGAGTTGTAACGCCCCAAAAAAATTAAGTCTTTATTTTTGTATGTCATGTTGCTTAAGCATGTGCCTTTTCCAACGGTTGAGTGTCCTAAGAGGTGCTGGAGAGGTCCTGTGTTCAAGCCTTGGCTTGTACTAAATTTTGGTTTTTGTTTGAGTTAAACCTGTCTCTGGTTAGTTGGTCTTTTAAATTAAGTTGAGTAAAGTATGGCATAAGAAGCTTGCTTGTCTTGTGGCAAGTGGCGTGTGGAGTGATCTTGAAGGTTTGGAGTTCGAGCCCTGTTGCGCACAAGGTGTTCTTTTTGCTACAGTGTTGTGGAAGTATCTTAGGTTGACTGGAATTGAAGTGGTTGAATGGAGTTTGAATGGGTGGTTGGGAGGAGAGAAATTAAGAGATCATGGGGGCATTTGGATAGTGATGAGGTTGAGTGATGTATGGAGAGATTTTAGGAGAAGTTGTGGGGGAGTTGGGGAGAGAGTGTTAGTGTGTCGAATTTAGGTTGGTGGCATTGAGGAAGTTCGGCTAAAGTGTTTTGCTCAAGCTATCGGTTTTTGGTTTTCCTTTTTCTCTCTTTGTTGAATAGTGTTGGGGGTTTTTCTTTGGGGTTTTGCGTTTGCTTATTCGACTTTTTCCAATTGGCTCTCTCACTCTTTGCACTTTTGGGATTTGACAATTGTGTCTCTTAGGTTTTCTTTTGGCCAACTTCTCCAACTTCTCCCTCACTCTTCTAATTTGTTGGTGACCGAATAGTTTTTCTCTCTTTTTTTTGCACCTTTTTTTTTCTTCTGTTAAGCGCTTATCTTATCATCTTCCCCTTCTTTTGACCCTTTGCCGAATACTCCTTCTTTTCTCTCCTCTTGTCATCTTTTCACCACTTGGTATTATAACTGTTGCGGCACTACTCTTTTCTCTAGTCCTGTTTTTGATTTTTTTCAATTGATTATTGGAACAATCGGTGGGTGCTTGTTTATCCTCTTTGTTCTTTCTTTTTCTTCTCGATGTAGTAGTTTTTTTGACACCTTCTCTACTGCCGTTTATGATTAGGGTCCTGTGGGTGCCGAACCTTGTCCCTGTTGTTTTGGATTCTCACTTCGAGAATAGGACCAACTGTCTTTTTCCCCACAATTGATTTTACATTCTCGATAAGTGATTATATTGGTTCAATCTTTATGTGATTGATATCGATATAGGTTAATGAAATTTGATTGTATGCAGATTAGTCAAGGAGTTGTATTCAGCCTTCGTCAAATGGTTCATACAGGGTTAATCTAACTTTCGCAATCAAGGAAAGTTTTGGGTATTATTTCAAGTTGGGGAACAGAAAAGGGTAATTAACTCTAGTATCGAATGACTAACGGATCATCATGATTGAATGTAGGTTTGGGGAGCACTTTGATTGGTCGCACGTTTCGCAACAGGTGTGTAATCACACTATCTTTAGCAATAGATTGGCAAAAGCCGGAAATGTTCGACTGTTGACACTACACAAGTGTACAAACACACGTGTGGTGAGTCGAATGCTCACAATGTGGGCATTCGATTGAAGAGGCCACCATGAACGCATTCGTGAGCTTAGGCGGATCTTGGGCCACAATGGGCCAAAATGGGTTGTGTGGGCCCCACGAACTCGTGGGTCTCACACGGGCAAACTGCACGAATGTGTGGAGATTGTTGGGTCGGTTGTGTAGTTTGTACGGCCAAGGCCATTATTTGGGCTTAGTGGGTCACACGAGCATGTATGCCTACATGGGCCGTATTATGGACTTGGGCCCATTTTTGCGATTTAGCTGTTAAGGTTGCACGGGTCGCACAAGACGACTGTGAACCTACTGTTAGGTCGGTAAGTATACCTAGACCCTAAATTATGAATTGACTGTTATACCCCTATGAGGTAAATGACTAATATACCCTTATGTGATGTATGACTGTTTAAGCATGTCATTCTTATCGTATGATCATTTATATTATGATACATTATATAGGGTGGGATATATGATATTGGAAGAAGTGTACTGAAAGGCTATAAGCCTACTACTGGCAGCTTTGCTGTAATTACTGTAGTGCCGATACTAGTATTTTATTCTGGAATGTAGGGATGGGTGGGTCGATTTATTCCCCACATGGAGTGTAGGGCTGGATGGAGTGGAGTGTAGAGGATGGTTGGGTAGGATCTCTTTATGCATTTTTGATACTGTACTGAAACGGGCTAAGGTCCACACTGTTACTACTACTGTAATGGGCTATGGCCCACACTGATATTACTACTGATACGGGCTTAGGCCCAGACTGTTCAACACTGTATGTTTGACTGTTTAGTAAATAAGGATTACACATTGAGTTTCATAACTCACCTTTTTCTGCTTAACTGTGTAATTAATCTTTAGGCGGGTCGGTGCTGCGAGAAGGTCGGAGACAACCACACCACTTTTTTTTTATAATTTTGTTTTAATTTTAGTAAGAGAAGCTTTATTTGGGGTATTTTATGTAATAAGGCCTTTTTAAGTTTTTATTTTTATTTGGGGATTTTATTAAACTGACTTATTTCTGTTAGTCGTAGGAATCAGGTTTCAAAAGGCAAATGATTTTCAACTATCATACTACGTAACTTGATTTAAAAGCTTTCGCAACGATAAATGTTTTACAACATAATAACAACCTAGTATGAGACATGTTTTATTAAACGAACCTGAAATTTGGATAATGGATTAAACAAATCAGCTTTACAAAAGATCCCAAACAAGGTTTTAAACAAATGAGCTTTTCTATTAATCTGCGATTTCCAAAACCCACTCCAATGTGACATCACGGATTCAGCCATAACGTCTAGGTTGGGTTTGAGGTGTTACATTTTATGGTATCAGAGTTAGGTTACAAAACTCGACTGTGGATTTGGGATTTTTTAAAAACGTAAAATTTTCAGAAGGGACTGTTTCAAATAGTTTTCGGAAGTGATACTTTTAAAAGTGTAGTCTACCGAGTCTGCGGCGCCGATCCTGTAAGTTCCTTAAAACTACTGTTTGACTTAACTGAAAGATTGAGATTATCGTAGATAGTAGACTGTACTGAAACTTTGGTTAGGGTAACCTAAAATTATAGTAATATTACGATCTGTGAAAACAAATAACTCTGAATTATTGATGCTATTTTTATAAAATATCTGTTAATAAACACTAGAACTATAAAACTAATGCATAAAACTGTTAATAAAGATAATACAAGAATTGACTATGAGCACTAGAGTTACTCGTGGAAGGGGTACTAAAAGCTGCGGTGGAGGCTGTGGAGGTGCTAAGGCTAGGTCTTCGGCGTCGAGCCATATGCCTAATGTTGAGGCAAGGGAGGCATCGGCTTCACTGGTGACTGAGACTGGGTCACACGATCGTGCAGCTGGGGACAACGTACTACCCCAAGCTATGCTGCGAAATTTAGAAAGGGTTGCTGGGCCCAATACTGGTACTGTGGGCCATGGGTCGATGACGGAACGACTCAGGTCTAATGGAGCTGAGATCTTTAGGGGTATCACTAGAGTTGCCCCTAATGTGGCTGAATATTGGATGGAGGCTACGGAGAGGATCATGGATGACCTCGACTGCACCCTAGAGCAGAAATTAAAAGGTGCAGTATCGTTATTGAGAAATGAAGCCTATCAGTGGTGGCTTACTATGAAAGAGGGTACTCAGCCTGATTGATTAACTTGGGATTTTTTCAAGAATGCCTTCCAAGAGAAATATGTGGGCGCTAGCTATGTGGATGCTTGCAGAAGGGAGTTTCAGAATCTGGCCTAGGGGGATAAGACCGTAGTTGAATATGAGGCAGAATTTTTACGATTGAGCCGCTATGCGCGAGGCATGGTGGGCACTGAATATGAGCGTTGTGTTCATTTTGAGGACGGTCTCAGAGATAATTTGCGGGTTCTGATAGCTCCACAGAGGGAGCGTGATTTTGCAGTGTTAGTAGAAAAGGCAAAGATAGCTGAGGATGTGAAACGTGCTGAGTGTCAGAATCGTGAAAAGGATAAGGGGAGAAACAAGAGGGTTTGGAAGCCCTCAAGTTCGGCTATAATGCCTAAGAAAAAGGCCCGGGTTGAAGGGCCAGCTAGAGTTGGGGCCCCTGTTCCTACTTTTGGGTTGCAGCCTTGTATTGTTTGTGGGATACGCCATCAGGGAGAGTGCTGGGTATAGAAGGGGGTATGTTTCAGATGTGAATTTATGGAACACCGAATTAGGGATTGTCCATAGAGGCCCAATCTGATGCAAGCTACTAGTAGGGGTACTGTTGAGCCACAGAGAGGTTTTCAGCAGCCACCGAAAGGTCGTGGTTAGGCCAGAGGTGGGAATGGTATGAGCTGTAGTCGTGAAGCATCGGCCAGAGGTGCTGGTCATTCTGAGGCAAGACAACTGGCACTAGTTTATGCTACAGGTCACCGAGAGAATGGAGATGCCTAGACGTTATTATGGGTACGTTCTTTATTCATCAGGTACCTTACACTGCATTAATTGATGTTGGTTCTACACACTCTTATATAGCATGCACTGTGTTTGAGTTATTGGGTGTGATGTGTGAAAACATAACAAGTGAGGTTATAGTGTTAAGTTTATCAGGGTAGTCAGTGGGAGTAAATAAACTTTTTAAGGATGTACCTTTGGAGGTTCATGGAATGATCTTTTTGGTGGACTTAATGGAACTTCTATTTGGGGAATTCGACATAATATTAGGCATGAACTGGTTGCTTAAGCATTAGGCAAACTTGAACTGTGCTGCAAAGTGGATGATATTGAGAATTGAAAAGGGTAATGAGGTAATTATAATTGGAAAGCGTCGAAATTATCCATCAAATATGATTTCTGCACTTAGGGCTGAGAAGCTAGTGCGTAAAGGTTGTGAGGTGTATCTAGCCTACGTCAGTGCTTCTAGTTCTGAGGTTTCTTCTGTAAAGGATATCAGAACAGTTAAGGACTTTTCGGACGTCTTTCCTGATGAGTTACCTGGGTTACCTCCAAGCAGAAAAGTTGAATTTGGGATTGAGCTTTTGTCTGGTATAACTCCGGTGTTCATCGCCCCTTATAGAATGGCACAGAAGGATCTTGAGGAGCTTAAAGTGTAGATTCAAGAATTACTAGATCGAGGGTTCATCCGCCGTAGTGTGTTTCTATGGAGAGCACCGGTTTATTTGTGAAAAAGAAAGATGAAACCATGTATATGTGCATCGATTACCGGTAACTGAACAAATTGCTATAAAAAATAAGTACCCCCTACCGAGGATTGACGATCTTTTTGACTAGTTTCGAGGAGCTTCGATTTTTTCTAAGATTGATCTCTGATTGGGGTACCATCAACTAATGGTCAAGGAGACTGATGTATACAAGACAACATTTAGGACTCGTTACGGTCACTACGAGTTTCTTGTGATGCCTTTTGGACTAACAAATGCACCAGCGGCTTTTATGAATTTAATGAACTGAGTGTTCTAGCCCTATCTGGATCGGTTCGTAGTGGTGTTTATAGATGAAATTCTGGTGTATTCAAGGATTGAGGATGAACATGATACGCATCTCCGGGTTGTTCTGCAGATTTTGAGGGAGAAACAGTTATATGCTAAATTTAGTATGTATGAATTCTAGCTTTGTGAGGTAACTTTTCTGGGTCATGTGGTGTCTGTTGAGGGGATTAGGGTTGATCCTCGAAAAATTGAAGCGGTTCTAGATTGGAAACAGCCAAAGTCGGTATCTGAGATTCAGAGTTTTTTAGGTCTTGCAGGGTATTATAGACGGTTTGTTGAGGGGTTTTCGTTAATTGCTACACCTCTGACTAAGTTACTGTGTAAAGGGGTACTGTTTAACTAGACTGATAAGGAATAGGAAAGTTTTGAGAAACTTAAGAAAGTTCTGATTGAGGCCCCTGTCTTGGTACAGCCAGAATCTAGGAAGCAATTCACTGTCTACAGCGATGAGTCACATGTTGGCTTGGGGTGCATGTTGATGCAAGAGGGTAAGGTAGTGGCGTATGCTTCTCGTCAGCTTAAGACACATGAAGCGAACTACCCGATGAATGACTTGGAGTTGGCTGCGGTGGTATTCGCACTGAAGATTTGGAGGCATTACCTGTATGGTGAGAAGCGTATCATTTACATGGATCACAAGAGCCTCAAGTATCTCTTCACTCAGAAGGAGTTGAACCTTAGGCAGCGTAGGTAGATTGAGTTGCTTAAGAATTACGACTGTTCGATTGAATATCATCCTGGAAAGGCTAATGTGGTAGCCGATGCACTGAGCCATAGGGCTGTTACTGATTTGAGGGTGATGTTTACTTGTCTCAGTTTATTGGATGATGGTAGTTTACTGGCCGAACTTCAAGTTAAACTGAGATGGATTGAGTAGATTAAGGGTAAGCAGTTGGAGGATGACTTACTGGGTTCCCGTTTTCGACATATTGAAAAGGGGGAAACTTCAAATTTTGGGTTAAATAGCGAAGTGGTACTTTACTTCTGTGAGAGAGTTTGTGTACTGAAAGATACGAATTTGAGGCAGTCTATACTACAAGAGGCGCATAGTAGTCCTTACACTATGCATCCTGGCGGCAATAAAATGTATTGAGACCTTCGGGAGTTATATTAGTTGCTAGGACTTAAGCAGGAAGTTACTGATTTTGTGAGTAAGTGTCTGACTTGCCAGCAGGTTAAGGCGAAGCATCAGTTGCCTTCAGGGTTACTTCAGCCAGTTAAGGTTCCGTTGTGGAAGTAGGAGAGAGTAACTATAGACTTTGTTAGTAGGCTACTTCTAACGCCTTCTAAGAAAGATTCGGTATGGGCCATCGTGGACCGACTGACCAAGTCTGCTCACTTTATACCTGTTCGTACTGATTACTACTCCTTACAGAAGCTGGCTAAGCTGTATGTATCCGAAATTGTGAGACTACATAGGTTACCGATTTCTATTATATCCGATAGAGATCCTCATTTTATGTCCCGTTTCTGGAAAAAGTTGCATGAGGCACTACGCACAAGGTTGGACTTCAATACTGCGTTCCATCCTCAGATAGACGATCAGTTAGAAAGGGTGATTCAGATACTGGAGGACATGTTAAGGAGTTGTGTAATTGACTTTCGGAGTAGTTGGGAGGATTTCTTACTATTGGCAGAGTTTGCATATAACAATAGCTACCAGTCTAGCATACAAATGGCATCTTATGAGGCATTATATTGTCGTAGGTGTCGTACTCCTTCTTTTTGGACAGAGTTGGGTGAACAGCGTATTTTGGGCCCTGAGTTGATTTCTTATATTGAAGATAAGGTCAAGTTGATTCGGGATTGGTTGGAGATGGCTTCAGACAGACAGAAGTCTTATACGGATCTGAAGCGTAAGGAGATTGAGTTTTCGGTGGGGGACTTGGTGTTTCTTAAGGTCTCGCCATGGAAGAAGGTACTGAGGTTTGGGCGAAAGGGCAAGCTAAGCCTTAGATTTATTGGCCTTATTGCATAATAAAGCGAGTAGGACTAGTTGCCTATCAGCTTGAGTTATCTTCTGAGTTGGACCGGATTCATAATGTGCTCCACGTTTCTATGTTGAGACGATATTATTCTGATCCTGCGCATATCGTTTCGACTGAGGAGGTTGAGGTTAGGCCAGATCTGACCTTTGAGGAAGAGCTGGTTCAGATCTTAGATCATGATATAAAGGTTTTGAGGAGGAAGTCAATTCCACTGGTTAAGGTGCTATGGCGTAATCATAGTTCCAATGAAGCTACGTGGGAACCTGAGGAGGTGATGCGACAACAATACCCTCACCTATTTTGATCAGGTAAATTTCGAGGCCGAAATTTCTTTTAGGGGGATAGAGTTGTAACGCCCTAAAAATATTAGGTCTTTATTTTTGTATGTCGTGTTGCTTAAGCATGTGCCTTTTCCAATGGTTGAGTGTCCTGAGAGGTGCTGGAGAGGTCCTGTGTTCAAGGCTTGGCTTGTACTAAATTTTGGTTTTTGTTTGAGTTAAACCTGCCTCTAGTTAGTTGGTCTTTTAAATTAAGTTGAGTAAAGTATGGCATAAGAAGCTTGCTTGTCTTGTGGCAAGTGGCGTGTGGAGTGATCTTGGAGGTCTAGAGTTCGAGCCCTGTTGCGCACAATGTGTTCTTTTTGCTGCAGTGTCGTGGGAGTATCCTAGGTTGACTAGAATTGAAGTGGTTGAATAGAGTTTGAATGGGTGGTTGGGAGGAGAGAAACTAGGAGATCATGGGGGGATTTGGATAGCAATGAGGTTGAGTGATGTATGGAAAGATTTTAGAAGAAGTTGTGGGGGAGTTGGGGAGAGAGTGTTTGTGTGTCGAATTTGGGTTGGTGGCATTGAGGAAGTTTGGCTAAAGTTTTTGCTCAAGCTATCGGTTTTTAGTTTTCCTTTTTCTCTCTTTGTTGAATAGTGTTGGGGGTTTTTCTTTGGGGTTTTGCGTTTGCTTATTCGACTTTTTCCAATTGGTTCTCTCACTCTTTGCACTTTTGGGATTTGACAATTGTGTCTCTTGGGTTTTCTTTTGGCCGACTTCTCCACCTTCTCCCTCCCTCTTCTAATTTGTTGGTGACCGAATAGTTTTTCTCTCTTCTTTTTGCACCTTTTCTTTTCTTTTGTTAAGCGTTTCTCTTATTATCTTCCCCTTCTTTTGACCCTTTGCCAAATATTCCTTCTTTTCTCTCCTCTTGTCATCTTTTCACCTCTTGGTACTGTAACTGTTGCAGCACTACTCTTTTCCGTACTCCTGTTTTCGATTTTTTTTCAATTGATTGTTGGAACAATCGGTGGGTGCTTGTTTTTCCTCTTTATTCTTTCTTTTTCTTCTTGATGTAGTAGTTTCTTTGACACCTTCTCTACTGTCGTTTATGATTAGGGTCGTGTGGGTGCCGAACCTTGTCCCTGTTGTTTTGGATTCTCACTTCGAGAATAGGGCCCACTGTCTTTTTCCCCACAATTGATTTTACATTCTCGATAAGTGATTATATTGGTTCAATCTTTATGTGATCGATATCGATATAGGTTAATGAAATTAGGTTGTATGCAGATTAGTCAAGGAGTTGTATTTAGCCTTCGTCAAACGGTTCATATAGGGCTAATCTCACTTTCGCAATCAAGGCAAGTTTTGGGTATTATTTCAAGTTGGGGAATAGAAAAGGGTAATTAACTGTAGTATCAAATGACTAACAGATCATCATGATTGAATGTAGGTTTAGAGAGCACTTGAATTGGTCGCACGTTTCGCAACAGGTGTGTAATCACACTGTCTTTAGCAATAGATTGGCAAAAGCCGAAAATGTTCGACTGTTGACACTACACGAGCTTACGAACGCACGTGTGGTGAGTCGAATGCTCACAATGTGGGCATTCGATCGAAGAGGCCCCCATGAACGCATTCGTGGGCTTAGGCGGATCTTGGGCCATGATGGGCTAAAATGGGCTGTGTGGGCCCTACGGGCTCGTGGGCCCCGCACTGGCAAACTGCACTGATGTGTGGAGATTGTTGGGCTGGCTGTGTGTTTGCACGACCAAGGCCGTTATTTGGGCTTAGTGGGTTACACGAGCGTGTGGGCCCATATGGGCCGTATTATTGGCTTGGGCCTATTTTTGCGATTTAATTGTTAAGGTTTCACGGGTCGCACAAGACGAATGTGAACCTACTGTTGGGTCGGTAAGTATACTTAGACCCTAAATTATAAATTAACTATTATACCCTTTTGAGGTAAATGACTGATATACCCTTATGTGATGTATGACTGTTTGAGCATGCCATTCTTATCGTACGATCATTTATATTATGATGCATTGTATGGGGTGAGATATATGATATTGGAGGAAGTGTACTGAAAGGCTATAAGCCTACTACTGGTCGCTTTGTTGCAATTACAGTAGTGCCGATACTGGTACTTTATTCTGGAGTGTAGGGATGGGTGGGTCGATTTATTCCCTACATGGAGTGTAGGGCTAGACGGAGTAGAGTGTAGAGGATGGTTGGGTAGGATCTCTTTATGCATTTCTGATACTGTACTGAATCGAGCTAAGGCCCACACTGTTACTACTATTGTAATGGGCTATGGCCCACACTAATATTGCGACTGTTACGGGCTTAAGCCTAGACTGTTCAGTATTGTATGTTTGACTGTTTAGTAAATAGGGATTACACACTAAATGTCATAACTCACCTTTTTCGCTTAACTATGCAGGTAATCCTTAGGTGGGCCGGTGCTGCGAGGGACTTGGAGACGGCCACACCACTTTTTTATAATTTTGTTTTGATTTTAGTAAGAGAAGCTTTATTTGGGGTATTTTATGTAATAAGGTTGTTTTAAGTTTTTATTTTTATTTGGGGATTTTATTAAACTGACTTATTTCTGTTAGCCGTAGGAATCGGGTTTTAAAAGGTAAATGATTTTCAACTATCACACTACGTAACTTGATTTAAAAGCTTCCGCAACGATAAATGTTTTACAACGTAATAACAACCTAGTATGAGACATGTTGTATTAAACAAACCTAAAATTTGGATAATGGATTAAACAAATCAGCTTTTCAAAGGATCCCAAACAAGGTTTTAAACAAATGAGCTTTTCTATTAATCTACGATTTCCAAAACCCACTCTAATGTGACATCACGGATTTGGCCATGATGTCTAGGCCGGGTTTGGGTGTTACACTTGCAATGTCGTTCTTCTTCCATATTCTACAATTTATTTCTTTATCCATAGATGGTTATTTTCCATCAAATTTTAAATGGCACCATGTAACACACCTTACCTACCTTGACATATGGTACGAATGAGAGATGCTACTGGAAACTCTCAAGTTTAAACAAAAAATTTTCTTTGGTAAAAATATATGTTTCGTCGTATATTAATGTTATTTAAATCAAATTGGTAAAGTCTATGAAGATTCAAATATTATTAGAAATCATTTCGAGACATTGAACACATACAAAAACATTACCAAATCATAAAGCAAGTGTTTAAAACCATTCGAGTTGAGAAAAATAGAGGTTTTACTATAATTTAAAATTTTAGACAACTTAGATGAAATAACACACTAATAATATATTTGTTTATAATAGTTCTTAAAGAGTCTCCAACTCTAGCATGTTTCGATTTTAGGGTTTTTATTTTTTTATTATTTTTTGTCTTCTTTTTTGAATTTTTTTTGAGGCAGTGGTGATTGGGGAGCTGTTAGTCTTTTATGATTGATTTTAGACTATATGGAAAATTATTTGGCTAATATTTTTTTGGATGATGAGGAGAAGGAGATCTTACAGATCCAAAGTAAGGATGAGCATGTAAAGGAGAACTATGATCTTTGCTTGGTGGGGTGCTTTCATTATGAGAAGCACTATGGCTAATCTCTAGCACCTGGTGAGAGGGGTCCAAATTACAGATATGAGAGAAAAACATTTTTTATTTCGTTTCTTTCATAAAATAGATCTAGAACGGGTGCAAAATGGTGATCCTTACATCCTCAACAATCATCTTCTAATAACGCATCGATTGGTGGATGGAGAAAATCCTCTAAAAGTACCTTCACTTTATCTAATGTTTTGGGTACAAGTCCATGAATTACCACCGAGTTTTTTCTCTGAGCATATAGCAAAACAATTGGGAGATTTTATAGGGGGAATTCCTAGAGTATGATACTAAAAATTTAGAGAGGGGTTTGAACAATTATATGCGGATCCGGGTAAAAATAGATGTTAGGCATCCTCTCAGAAGAAAGAAGAATATTATGTTTGCCCTAGGTAAATGTTTGTTTGTTAGTTTCAAGTATGAAAAACTTACTCTATCTGCTTCTTTTTTGGTCACTTGGGACATAACGATTCGTTCTATCAAATCTAAAAGGTGAACATGTTGAAAGAAGTGGAAACGGGATGAGATTTGTTGATTTGAGCCCAATCAAGGAGAGCTATGACAACGAGTAGCAGATGTTTAAGATGTGAGGGGGTAAGGGAGACTTAGGGTGATGCTATAACTCAATATGATTTGGTCTTAGGGTTGAACTTAGAAGGAGACACAAATTTTATGGAAAATAAAAAAAAGGGATCGAATAGATATGGAACATGATTCAGATGATGAACCACTAGAAGGGGGTGATGGTAAGAAGAGACCAATGAGGGAATGAGGTAACCAAAACGAATGCCACCATCAACTACTGAAGACCTACTGCTGCCAACCATTTTTCAACCACTGGAATGCCACCATCATAGCCGTCGACACCCCAATCTGGTTTGGTTTTTGCCTATTTGGTCCAGGCAAATGACGGCCTGATCGGTCCGATCCAATGATGGCCTGACTGGTCCAGTCCAGCCACTGGTTGGACCGTCAGCCTGGTTTCATATACCAGGCTCGGTTCGACCAGTTTTTGGGTCTTCGTCTCAGTTTCAAACTCCCGAGCCAAATTTACGATCTCAGGTCCAACTTTCAAGTTTAATTACCCATTGGGCCAATTGTCTAACTTGAAAATTAATTTCCAAAAATATCATATTAATTTTAGTTAATTTGATTAATTTAATTTTACTTTATCAAAATTAATTTTCCCATAAATCACTTAGATTTTTCAAATTAATTTTTCAAGAAAAGTCTTTAATCAAATTCTTTACTTGAACAATTCTTATGATTGCCCAATTTAATTCCACATTTAATAAATTGACTCAATTAAATTATTTTCAAAGTCATAGAATTTTCTTATAATTCAAATGCAATCCGATCAAGCTTTTGTTGAGCTAGCGGAGGGACCAATTAGACATATACAATTAGGCTCTAGTAATTGCAATTATGTCCAGAAGCATCATTCAGATAATTCACAATTACTTAATCATGGAGTCAGTTCACAAGAAGTACCATGATTGAAAACTCCTTATTGTATACCCTTTACGAAAACAATTCATCCAACTGCTTTTTCCAATGACCTAGTCATGTGTGTGTTACCCTCGTATGATACCTTTGATTCATTTGAGTTAAATTCGTTCACTCAATACAATCTTATTTTATATCATTGTCACCGTTGTGTCTTCTTAATGATTAATAAGACCACTGTCAACAAATGACTGTCATAAATTGCTCGTTCGAGAACTAATAACCCGTGGCCACATTCCATATTTATCAATCTATATAATGTCCATGAGAGGATATTGTTAACTCTTTAATTGAGCTATGAATTCCACTGTTGCTAGTAAAGCCATGCCATACATAAGTCATGTACCCAACATATCGGCTATCGACTCTATCATCTTTACAGCATAACCTCCACTTATATCAAAGCACATAAGTTACATACGCATGGTCAATGACTAACTCAGGATTTAGGTAAATCACAACATGAATGTCACAAGTGGGTTGATTCACAAACGAATTCAGAATTAATTCATCTTGGGTCTAGTTCAGTGTATCATTTCGCCAATAAATACATATATGTCTCTACTCGTAGAGTCAACTGCTCCGATAGCCAAGACTAACCATCTTCGTAACTAGATTTGTAGACAACATAATAATCCTTTTTAGTATTTGAATCAAATGCTCGCTTTGATTCTTTTACAGGGTTATGGATTCGTTTATATTATCTACTAAAGTAGATTGTCTTTCTCGCAATGTAAATGTTCTTATAGTGTAACTTATCATCAATTCAAACTTAGACAATCAATGAGCTAATATTTACTTGTCATAATTTCACTATGTGATAAGTGATAAATATAACATATTTTAGCCTTATTTTTAATGTGTTTTTGGATGATTATTCAATTTAAAATGGTGAATTTTATGCTTTTAATCCATTAAATTCATGTTTCTATACTTAAGAGGGCTACCACACGGCCATGTGCCAGACCATGTAGAAATCACGAATCGCACTCCAAACTTGTGGGAAATCGCATTTTTTAGGTTTTTCAGGCATTTTAAGACCTATATATATCAAAAATAAGAAGATAGGAGTGAGCCGTCAGAGAATATTAAAGAAAACAACTTAAAAACCACCACTGAAACCGACTCTGAAGTATATTTCCATCAAGATTGGAGATTTCCTTTTGATTTATTTGAAGTTTATTATGAGTTTCTTTGTTTCTTGTGGTTATACTGTCTTTGAGATGTTTTTATTTGCTATTATGAACTAATTTTCCAAATACCTAGGGAGATGAACCCTAGGATGGATTATATTATTTTATTTCTATTTTTACGCAATAAATACCTGGATTTTGTTTTCAATTATGTGTGCTTAATTCTTAGTTTGATATTTTTAGACTATTAATCCATGTTTGATGTGCTTAAATCAGAGGAGGAATAGACCCTGTTTAAGAGTAAAGCTAGCGTAATTGAGTGGAGTTGCATGCAATCCTAGAAATAAGATGACATAAATCTACCAGATTATAGTAAAATCTAATAGGGGGATCCATAGATCGAGTTAATGCGAAAATAGGAGTTTTAATTAGAAAGAAATTTCAATTAATCAACCTAGAGTCGGTTGATCTTAGTCTTGAAGAGAGATATTAGTATAATTTAGGGATTTCTATGGATCAAGATACTAAGTGAAGAAATTGCATAATTTAGATTGATAATGATAGATGAAGTCTAGGTGAATTCTTTCCTAGGTATTGTTTCACTTCTTGGTTGTTAATCGTTTATTTTCTTGATTTGTTCTTTTGTTAAATTAATTAGTTAATTTTAGTCTTTAATCAACCACTCCAATTTGTCAGTTAAATAATAGAAAGACAATAATTACTAGTACTTTTAGTCTTTGTGGGAACGATATATTTTCTTACCGTACCTATACTATTAATTGATAGGTGCACTTGCCTTTGTCGAATTTTTAGTTGGTTTACGACTACATCACTATGCATGCAAATGTGAAAGATAGAAATACAACAGACATAACAGTGAAATGTGAAATTTAATTATTCATTTTTCAAATACATAGAAAATAATTATATGTTTACTACAATATGGACACATTCCCAATAATAATATAGTTTTACAATGAAGTATTGGAGTACTCCGAGGATCGTACCCAAGCGGGGTGAGACTAAACTAAGATTAACTTCTATGCTAATCGTCTAGTTAGTACTTTAACTAAACTATATTACGATTAATCCTTAGGTGATGAGAAAACCTATTTTATAAAAAAATAATAAAAACTATGGTGGATATAGATTGCAGATTTTATTAGATTTAATGATAGAGGACTAACTCGCTCCAGTGTTCATAATTAACTCCTATTTTGGGTTCTATTAAATCAACTAGTCATTAACCTAACAGAGCCTCTCGGCCTTCCACTAACCTAATGTGTCAGCAATAATTACTTATCTCTTGATGTCATAGTCCAGACCGGATTGGGGTAAGGTTTTCACGGATAACAATACTGATTTCGAGTTTATTCCCACCTGTAGAACTTTTTAGGGTCGTTAAGCCTAGAGTTTTAAGTTTTTCCTATCCCAATGAGTTGTTCCGCTAAGAAACCCTACATAGCCGTTAATTAATCTCACATCCACTCGTTAATCTCCCTTACCAGATTAGTTTCCCATGGATTTAACAAACACAATGCAATTGATGGAAAATATAAACATTAAGAATAGATAAAAAAAACAAAGATAAGAAAAATCTTGATATAATTATAAACTTGCGAATAATAATCCGTTAAAGAATTGATGATACTACAATCTGATCTTCGTGAAGAACAAAATAGAAAACTGATAGAAAAACTAAAACTAAAAGAAAATCTAAATTACAATTGAAAGTGAAAATAAAACTAAGTAAAATTTGTCCCTAAAGTGTTCAGAACAACTCTATTTATAGAACTAGGGTTGGCCGCTGATCATTGACCTAATCCGACTGACAATATTGCATTAAGGGTCAATGTGAACACGGAAACACCCTTGGCTCATTAAGTGTCCTCGTCATGTCGATGTCACGACAGGTGTCGTGACATCAAAGGCAGATTGCTCCTTTTGGGTACTTTGTTCACTGTGTTGTGACATCCAAGCTCCGTGTTGCAACATCCCAAGTAGTCTCCTGTCTTTATACCTCTAACTGGTGTCCAACACACTTACCGAACATATTAGTCTACCTTTAGGCCTACTTTGGCCCCCAAGGTCATATAAATAACTCAAATGGTTATTTTTATTATCTACATACTAAAAGTGAAAACTAAACAAAAACAAAAACATAACTAAATTACTTTCCTACAAGCTCATTAAGTATGAAAAATAGTTTAATTTGCTACAACAAATTGCCGAATATCATTTATCCCTTTAAAAAAGAAAAAAATTACAAGTTTTCTTGATAGAATAGCAACTCAAAATTTTATTCATAATTCAAATCAGTTACTAATTTTATTCATAATCAAAATATTTAACAAAATTATTTTTAGTGAATCCTTTATATAATGTATATATTATTCCTTGAAGAAAAGGACAAATATTATAGTGCTTTGCTGTTGTTGCTCACCTGTCCATGCAAATAAAGAAACCATTTGAATATTGGAATTAAAAAAAAGAAGTTTTGCATTAAATAACATGGTGGTGCATTAAATTTGTGCCGTAAAAGTATGAAATGCGCCCTAAAAGTAAGAATGGTCCCCCACCCCAAAACCCTTCTTTCCCACTCCCTTCTGAATTATATCTTCTCCTTATGATAATATTAATTACTAAGGCGCCGCTCTTAAACACTAATATTCTAAACCAAGTAGATCTTATACAAATTGTTTGACAATCAAAGATCCATCCCTTTCTCACTTCTCCATACTTCAATCACCATCTCTATATTATATGCATTCCATTTCTCTTTTTGTTTTATTTCTCCCTTATTTTAAGCCATGATTTGTTCATGCTTCATTCATCACTATGTAAGTCTTAAATTTGCTATTTTTAAATTTTTTTTATTTTATGAAAATAGATAAATTAATCATTTTTTAATTTAATCCTTGAATTTTATGAAATTTGAAAAATTAGTCTAATTGTTAGTAAATATATAGACTTGAATCACTTTTTTTTTTTTTGCTAATTATTTACATATAAATTATTGAACTACTTTCTTTTTTTTTTAATCCTTTATATATAAAATGCAAACCCATTACTAACAAGTGGTTGAAAGAAGTGAGAGTAGATTTCTTCTCTAAGTATTTGGATCAAGTTTGAATCTCAGAATTGATATTGTTGGGAGGACTTTACCTAAATATCATTCTTGGCTCTCCAAATAGGATTAAACTCAAACGGTAAAATGAATGAGAACATTTGTATTTGTATAAAACAAAAATTACAAAGCCATTATAATTTTAATAATTTAGAGCGTAAATTATTTGTTTTTCTTCATAAAAAAAAAGTATATGTTTATCCAATATATGGCTTAATAAATCATTTTGGTGTACGAGTTTAATATTTTTTAACGTGGCACCTGTATTTTTTTATACTATATAATATTGGTATTTAATAAAAATTATACATTTTAGTACTTAAAGGTGACAATGTTAATTTTTAATTTTTAATTAGAGTTTAGGATTTGATGAAAATTCATAATTAATTTATAATATTAACAATTAAATTTGATAAAATCAATCCTAAAATTTAAAAAATAAAATCATAAAAATTTAAACATAACAATAGTAATAATTAGCTTTTATCAAATTAACTCTAAAATCTAAAGTAAATACTAAGTAATTAACATAGTTATCTTTAGACACGAAAATACATAATTTTTTTGTTAAATATAGATACTATTTTAAACTTAAAAAAAATATCAAATTAAAAAAAGTGTGAAACAAAAATATATATTAATATTTTTATGATCAGATTGAAAGTAATTATGAAGAAAAAAAAAAGCTAAGCTACTTTTGTCTTGCTCTGTATCATCCTTTTGCACTCCTAACCTATGATTGAAACAATACCGGATATGATATTAATTTGATATTTGATGAAATAAATTTTAAAACACGATACAAATTGATATATAAATGTATAATATATATACCTATTATGAATTATTAATATTATAAATTCATGAAAATCACTTATTTATAGTATAAGTAGGTATTTAAAAGTAATATATATAAAAATTAATCAAATGTAAAGTTTGAAATTAATAAAAAATATAATATGTAAAAAATTAAAATTAAAATTAAAATTAAAATTTTATTTTATTTTATTTGAAAATAAAATGAAATTTAAATAGTTAAATATATTAAATTAAAAATATTTAAATTATTTAAATTATTTATCATGATATTTGCTTTCTTAAAATGTATAAATTATTAAAATAAAATTTTGATTGAAGTGATAAAAATAAATTCTATAAATATGATTAAACCATAATATTTGGATTTTTTAATTAAAGATTATGTAAAATAATTTAATCAATTGAGTTAAAACTTTTTTATTAAAGAAAACAGTTTTGTACGATTATATTATGACAAAATAAAAGGAAAACAACACGCGTGCACGTTAGTGAACAATACCCTTTGAATGTAAACAATACACTTTGCATTTATGACTTTTTGTCTATCAAATTGTTTGGAAATGATGCCCTCTAAACCTATTTTAAAATGTATTACATTAAAAATAAATAACTGCATTGAAAACCCTTTACATTATGGATCGGATTATATTTTGTTTTTTTATTTAACAATAAATAAATTAATAATTATATGTTAAATTAAGAAGTAAATTAGTCTTTTTATTAATAATTTATTTTATTTTTACTCTTAAAAAATAAATTATTATACATCAGCATGAGATATACGTAGCATGTTACGTATTTATATCTAGTTATTTTGTCAACTACATTAATTTTTAACAATACAAGTAAATAAAATTTTTAATAAAAAATTAACTTAAATATAACGAACATAAATTAAATTACTTATTTTTTAACTAAAACAATAAAATGTAATATAATTATTAGTACATGAACTTTTATAATACATTTACCTAATTCAGACTAAATATTTGAAAGTTGGCCTCACGATGTAGACAATAGACATCAAACATTCCTATTTTTTAATAATAGTGATGATGATGACGATGCCTCTTCACGGTACACTTTTAATTTTATACATGACTATAAAAATTATGATGAAATCTTATGGTGACATAAAAACTAATTATTAAAAAAAATGAATGGGTAATTAAATTAGGTAAACATTATTATGAAATAAAATTCGTGGACTAAAGGGAAGAAAAAGGGCAGAATGCAATGGTTTCATAGGACAAAAGTAGGAAAGGGAAAGAGAAAGGGAAGGTTGATGTTTGAAATGAAAGGAGGAAGGACAGATGGAAGAAAGTTGTAATTAAGATGGGAGGAAAGTGGGGGCAACTAATGAATAATGTGATACATAATTAATTTCATCATAAACAGAC
This sequence comes from Gossypium longicalyx, assembly GCA_025698465.1. Taxonomy (NCBI): domain Eukaryota; kingdom Viridiplantae; phylum Streptophyta; class Magnoliopsida; order Malvales; family Malvaceae; genus Gossypium; species Gossypium longicalyx. The sequence goes on from CM047004.1 coordinate 22,239,678, forward strand.
GATGAAGTAAAATCCAGTGATAGAGACTACTCACCTTATGAGTTGTCACGCTTGCAATTAGATATATTCATGAATTGAAGTTGTAACTTGATTTTTATTAATAAAAAAGAAAATTTTAAATTCTTATTTCAATGTTCACAATCTTTATATACTATTATATATTATAATATTAATTTTTTTTATATAAATAATCTGTAACTTTGAATTGATTTCAAATTAAAAACTTATTTGTTTATCTTTTGATAAGACTCCAAGTCATAACTTAGCATAAAAAATGTCTTGTATAAAGCTTGGCTAGCAAGGGTTGCTTCTATCGAGTCGAGGAGTTGCTTGACTTGTGTATCATGGGTCACGGATCGAAGTTCGTGATGAATATACATAATGCATCTTATAGAGGTCAATTGATTAAATGTGGCTCATTTGACCTATTTGAACTAGTCTGATTCGTAGAACATATGGAGAAGCTAATCTACTTAAAGCCTTGGTTGCTTAGTGGAACACTCTAGTAAAACTAAAGTTACCATGGTGAATATTGCAAATTCTAAGGGATAAGATTGTATAGAGTTTAAATCCTTTAGGACTCTCATCTTGTAGATAGACTTTAATCTTAACCGTTGATGTAATTTAGAATGTACCGTTAGATCTGGAAGAGCTCAACTATAAATAGAGATCTTGCCCCTCATTTGTAATCATCCCATTCATAGTAATTGAATATTATTGAGAGCATTTACTCAAACACCTGGTGTGCTTAGTTTTCTTGTGGCTTTTTTATCGCAAATAAACATGTTATTGTTTATAGTAAAAACATCACACAAAAAATATATAAAATTAAATCGGCGGTGCCCACAAGCATACAAATTATGCATAGTAAAATTCATAACGAAACACTGGTAAGTATTCCGAGGATCGTACCCAAGGGATTGCATATTGGATAAATTATTATTAAATTAATTACATAAAATAATTACTAATCTAATTGAGTCACGAATTAGTAGTGTTAGTTCAAATTAATATATTGATTAAATTAATTAAATTATTAAACCTAAAATAACCTAATGGGCTTTCCTATTCCTAGTGTTGACAACGAGAGCCTCTAGCCTATGATCGATTAAATCCCTAATTAATAAACAGAAGATTACTGAATACAAATTCTACAATACTAGCACGCTTCTGTCTGCTGCACGAGCACGCTTATGGTTTTCTTCTTTTACTTTTCTACTTCGTTTTCTTTTTCTGTTTCTAGTTGATGAGCGATTCTTTACATTTGGTGGGGTGGATTTAGTTGATAGTAGACTCTACAAATATGGAAAATGAGATGGTAGATCTATCATTAGAGGACGGTGAAGAATAGGTTTTGTTGGTACAGAAGGAATCGGGATCTCAGACGGTGGTGTTTAGTTTTAGTTTGGTTGGTTGTTTTCTAACGACTAGTATAGCTTATTTTTCGGCTATGAAAAGTACCATGGCGAATGTTTGGCACCCAGTAAAAGGAGTTTAGATCTCAGATTTAAGGGATAAAAGATTTCTATTCAGATTTTTCCATAAAATGGATCTAGAGCAGGTAATAAGTGGTTCGTCTTGGACATTCAACAATCATCTCTTGGTGTTCCCTCGATTAGAGAATAGGGAAGATCTGGTAAAGGTTCCATTAGTCTTCTTAAATTTTTGGGTACAAGTCTATGAGTTACCTACGGGTTGTTCTCGGAGGATATTATGAGGCAATTAGGGGATTTTATAGGAAAATTCCTTCAAAATGACTCGAAGAGTTTGAGTAGGGGCGTGAGGAATTTCCTTCAAATTAGGGTTCAGTTGGATGTTAGGAGGCCTTTGAAAAAGGAAGAAGAAAATTTATGTTTGCACCCGGGAATTGTACTTATGTCAGTTTCAAGTACGAGAGATTAACAATAGTCTGTTTCTATTGTGGTTGGCTAGGGCACAACAACTCATTCTACCAAACTAGAATGTCAAAAGGGGAGGAGTCTGTAGAGTTGGGTTGGATTTGTCTCTTCAAGCGTAGTTTAGAAGAGCTACTGCAATGAACAATGTATGGTTGATAGAAGTAGGCGATGGGGGGGACTGAGAGCAACATTAGGTACTCGAGCTTGGGAAGTGACTTTGGGGAAGGTGGCCAAAGGGTTTCAGGGATGAGATTAGATCCTATGTTAGGTTTTAATTTGGAAGGGGATGTGAGAAATAGTTTAGGGGAAAGCAGGAGCGAGGCACAAATTTAGGGGAGGACTTAGTAGTGGTTAGAGAGAAGAGGCCGATAGGGAGAGCCCATTTTATATTGGGGGATACCAAGAGGCAAACTGATCGGTCGTAATAAAAATCTTATGTTGGAATGTCCATGGTTTGGGGAGTCTACGGGCAATGGTGAGGCTTCAGCATTTGCTGAAGATGTATAATCCCCAAATAGTCTTTTTTATGGAGACTAAATTAAATAATAGAATAATGGAAAGTTTTCATAAGAGATGTGGTTTCTTGAATGGTTTTGAAGTTTCAACTGAAGGGTCAAGAGGAGGTTTAAGTCTGGTTGGAAAGGAAACATTATAGTCGCTCTTAGGAGTTATTTAGTACATCATATTGGTGTTTAAGTTTAAGAGCACAAGAATAATATACAATGGAGATTTATCAGTTGTGATGGGGCTCCTTATGCTCGAGGAAGGGGATGATATGTGAAGTTTACTAAAAACTTTGTGAAACACCGCTTACCCGTATTCAACGCTGAAACCGGGCACGGGACATTACCGTACTTAAACACAAACAAACATTCAAAATCGAGACATGAATTTCCACCCAAATTTAAAACTTTTCGCATACATTCATATCATCCCTTATATGGGCCTACGAGACCCAAAACATACATTGGAAGTGGTTCGGGACTAAACTGAGAACTTTCAAAATTTTTTAAAACACTTAGAAATTTTTTCATCAAAACAGGGGTCACACGCTCGTGTGGCTTTGGGACACGCCCGTGTTGGCAGATAGTGTGGTTACGCATGCTCGTGTCCCTAACCTGTATAATTCTCTATTTATGATGTCATCAACATTTAAAAGTCACACGGCCAAGTCACACGCCCGTGTGGCGATTTAATTTTCATAATTTTTCATAAAATAGGTGTAGACTTCAGACGCCCTGAGCACACACCCATGTCCTTAGGCCGTGTCCCTCACACGGCTGAGACACATGGCCGTGTCTCTGCCCGTGTGACCAATTCGAAGCTAAAATTCAAAATACAGGGGAGACACGACTGGATCACACACCCATGGGACAAGTCCTGTGTCACACACAGTCTACCCATGTGGACAAAAATAAGGGTATTTACCAAGTCATTTTGCCACCCTTACTTGCACCAACCTACACAACAACAAGCTACACCAATCCAAGCATATTCATAAAACCAATTCAGCCATAAACAAGATATCAATATATCATTTACATGCAACCATCTACCACATACAAACATCACCTACTTATCAACCCAATCCATGCAAATTCTCACATCCATGAAAATATCATCATATGCATATATATACTTAAGCCAATATTGGCCAATTTCAATGACCATTTACAAAATGAATTATCAACCATTAAAGCCAACACATTTGGCCAAATCAAATATGACACATAACAAAATGACCAAGTCCCTATACATGCCATAGCTCAAAATATTGTAATCATAAGTACCCAAAATGATAATTTGATAGTGTGAATGGATCTCCGTTCGTCTTCAATCCTTGAGCTGGCTTGGTGATGCTATAAGACAAGGGAAAAAGAAAGGGGAGTAAGCTTTAAAGCTTAGTAAGTTCCTATGCAAATAATAGGCATCATACACACTTTAGCATAAATTTAACATGAAGTAAATTAATATAAATGTCATTGTAAAATGTCATAATCAAACTTAACATAGATGTTATTAAAACCTTAACATCATAACTTACTCAATCATACCACACCGAGGGTTCATCACATGTCAAGCTCATTAAGCATGAGTTTTATGTACATACCTGTACCAACTTGCAACTTACCATAGTCTTTCACAACTTAAACATCACCGTTAAGTTTCCCGTTGAACCACTTGGAATACTAAATGATACTCGGGATATCTCACACACATAGTACCATACCAATGCCATATCCTAGATATGGTCTTACATGGGATCTCATATCAATGCCAATAGCCCAGCTATGGTCTTACATGAAGTCTCGTATCAATGCCATATCCCAAATATGGTCTTACACATAATCTCAACTAACCCTAATGTCATGACATTTGTATCCTAACTATTCCTAAGGTTCAACCGGGATTTTCTCTCTTGTCAAACTTTGTCAATTATGCTAAAAGAGCAAATTACAATTCATATGATATTAAAGCAATTAAAGCGTAAATAACGATGCATTATTTACATACGAACTTACCTCTGTACAAAAATAGTAGAAAATGATCTAATCATCAAACACCTTATTCTTTCCCCGATCAAGGTTCGAACTTCATTTTTCTTGATCTATAATAGCAAATTTAGCTTATTTAATATTCACATTACTCATATTAGTCCAAACATCACATTATGAAAAAATTACCTTTTTGCCCCTAAAGTTTCACATTTTTAAAAATTAGTCCATAGGCTCGTAAAATGAAATGTATTCAATTTCTTTGTTACCCAAGCTAGCTGAACCATATGCATGCTTATATCAGCCCACATTTTTCATCAAATCAGATTTTTACTACCCATTTTACATCTTTTTACAAATAGATCCTTTTTAGGTATTTTCATGAAAAATCACTTAGTAAAAGTTGTTTATTACACATCAAACTTTCATTTTCTACCATTAAACATCAAAACACATGCATGTCACACATGGGTAAATTTTTAAACATGAACCCTACTTCAAAACAAGGGTAGAAATAGAAAGATCGAGTGAGTACGACTTCAAAAATGTAAAGAGCATTAAAATGGGGCTAGGATGTACTTACAATCAAGCTTGAAAGATGACAAAACCATAGCTATGGAGAGCTTGAAAATTTTCACGAAATGGAAAGATCGGGTGAATACGACTTCGAAAATATAAAGAGCATTAAAAACGGGGCTAGGATGTACTTACAATCAAGCTTGAAAGATGAAAAAACCCTAGCTATGGAGAGGTTGAAAATTTCAGCCAAGGGTTGGAGAAGATGGACAAATTTTGGCTTTATTTTCCCATTTTATTCTTTTATTTACCAAATAACCAAAATGCCCTTTTTGCCAAACTTTAAAATTTTATCTTACCATGTCCATTTTTGTCCACTAACTTAACAAATGGTCTAATTATCATATAAGGACCTCTAATTTAAAATCTCATGGTAATTGGACACCTTTAACATGTAGAACTCAACTTTTGCACTTTTTACAATTTAGTCATTTTTACTAAATTGAGTGCCCAAACGTCAAAATTTTTGAACGAAATTTTCATGAAATCATTCTATGAAGTTGTAGACCATAAAAATCTAATAAAATTTATTTTTTTAGTCAGATTTGTGGTCCCAAAACCACTGTTTTGACTAGCCCCAAAATTGGGCTATTACAATTTGAGTCGCTTGCAAAATCTTCCGTAGATGGTATGTAGGGATTTAATGAGATAATTGTATTCTTTTAAGAATGTGGGTGGGGAACAAAGGGAAGAAAGTAGAATGGAAATGTTCCGAGGAGTATTAGAGAAGCGTTATTTAGTGGATGTGGGATACTCTTAGCTATGGTTCACTTGAGAGAGGGGTAATCTTATGGAAACATACATTAGAGAAATGTTGGATAGGGGAGTGGTGAAAGAATGAATGGTGAATATCTTCTCAAACTTAGCGGTTTTGTAACACCCCTAACCCGTGTCCGTCGTTGGAATAGGGTTACGGAGCATTACTAGGGTTTTTAAAATATTTACAAATAATCCATGTAAATTATTATTCATTTACCGAAATTATTCATAACATCCGTTAAATGGACCCTCGAGGCCCAATATGAGTATTAGAATCGAGTCGGGACTAAATCGGGAACTCAGAGAATTTTTCACAAAATTTCAAAATTTTTCCTTGGTACAAGGCATACACGCCCTTGTGGTCAAGGGACACGCCCGTGTGACCCTTTGACATGCCCATGCTTCAGGCCATGTCCTACCCCGTGTAACTCCCTGACTTAGGTCACACGGCTAGCCTCACGCCCGTGTGCTAAGCCGTGTAGTCAATTTATTTTTCAAAAATTAGGTGCAGGTTTTACACGGTCAGGTCACACGCCCGTGTTTTAGACCGTGTACTCCAGACGGCTGAGACACAAGCCTGTGTCTCTGCCCGTGTGCTCAATTTTGAGCATTTTGTTTCTCAAATTTTAAGATGCAGGGGACACATGGCCAGACTACGCACCCATATGCATGGCCCTGTGTCACACACGGTCAAGACACACGCCCATATGTCTACCTATGTGGACAATATAAAGCCATTTCTAACATTATTTCTCACCCAAAACTTTGCCAATATCCTACATTCATATACCAACCAATTCAAGCATTATAACCAAGCTAATTCTAATATTTAAAATGGTATAGCATTACATGCGTTCATGTTTATAATCTTACCCTTTTGTGAACATACATGTTAACATAATTTAATCAACCACACTAAACACATAGATATTCATCATGGTATACTTTACAATTTTACCAAAACAAATCTTTACTAACCATTCTAATGGCTAGTTTGCAATCAACCTGTTACATGCTAATATGGCTAATTAACCTATACATGCCATTATAACCATAACTGATTTACCATATGTACCAAAATGGGCCAATGGATAGTGTGAGTGATCTCCGTTAAGCTTCTAATCCAACGAGCTTCCGATTTACTATAAAACAGGGAAATAAAATTAAGTAAGCACATAATGCTTAGTAAGTTCCTACAACATGATACTTAACTTACCATTCATTCTATTTCAAGATAACCATGTAAGGAACATTCAATCAATTTGATCTTAAGCCCTACACATATCCCCATTGCCCTTGTTAGTCATACATTCCACAATATCATCAAGAAACATATATGGGCTCAACAAAAATTAGATTTCCAAACACATATGCTTCCCACATCACGTATTCATTTAACATGTATAAATCATATCATTCGAAATATCAATGTCACACGAGTAGTACACTGAAGGAGCACAAATCTATAATCAAGGATGAACATATTCATCAAATAAACTTCATGTACAAATATCATCATCTCGTGTTTTCATATATTAATTATCATGTATCATCATTTTCATGTATTTTAGGCAGATACGTGTAATAACTCATTTCTTATTCATATATTCTCATGTTAAGGTTTTTACCCATTAAATTTATTTGAAATATCGATGTATACACAGGTAGTACACTTAAGGTGTACAAATCAGGATCCGTCAATTCATATTCAGGGGTACCTTTTAGGGCACTTAATCAGAAAACACACTCTCGAGCCACATATCATATAACAGGATTACTTGTCCAAGCTAAATCCTGTTTTCAACATATGCTCACAAGAGCTTAATTAGGATTACCCGTTCGGGCTAAATCCTATCTGCACATATGCTCAAGAGGGCATATATCAGGATTACTAGTCTAGGCTAAATCCTTTCTGTAATGAGGTCAATAGGATTACTCGTTCGAGCTAAATCTCGTCAGCAACAAATGCATGACCTCATTCAATAAGGAAAATCACATTTATCCATTGATTTTCTTTTATTCAATCGGGATTTAAAATTTTTCAAGCATTATTAGGCATGTGATTATTTCATACATCTATAACATTCATATAATTCAAATAAACACATTCCACATTCATTTCAAGCATAAAAGTAACATTTTTATCATTTATCATTTATCTGGCATTATCATTGATCGGGCTTTTTCGGTTATGTTTTCAATGTCATATATATATGATATTTATATAAATTACATGCAAAAAATCTAATTCAAGCATATGAATATACAATTTAGTTACACGAACTTACCTCGACAAATGTTTGTGTACATAAAATCTACTAATTCGACATTTTCCTCTTTTCCTCATTCTAACTCCGAATTTGGTCTATCCGGATCTATACGAGTAAATTTAACATCAATTTAATACAATTTAAACTCAATTCAGTCCAATTTATATCTTAGGAAAAATTACCATTTTGTCCCTAAACTTTTAATTAATAACGATTTCGTCCCTAGGCTCGGAAAATGGAATTCATGCAAATTACTCCTTATTCCAAACCTAACCAAAATTTTAATATAAAATTTACAGAACATGTATTCTATAAAATTTATAATTTTTCTTCAATTTTCACAACTTTACAATTTAGTCCCTAAATCATGTTTTCATCAAAATTCATTTCGTAAAACTTGTTTATCTATCAACAACCTTTCATATTCTATCATAAATTTTAAATTTTTAGCATATTCACCCATGGCATAACTTCTATACTTTGATAACTTTTCTAATTAATCCCCCAAATAGAAAGATTAAACTATCCCGATTTCGAAAATATAAAAATTACTAAAAACGAGACTTGAATACTTACCTAATTTGGCCAAGAAAGCTTGCTTTCTCTTTCCTAGGGTTTCCATGGAATATTTGGGGAAGAACATGATATAAAATAATTTTTATTTCTATTTAATTATTTATCATTTTTGAATTTTATCACTTTCCAATTTAGTCCTTAGCCTTTTTCTATTTTTCCATGGACGAATCATCCAAAAATATCTACTAACTTTTAATTAATGGTCTAATTACCATATAAGGACCTCCAATTTAAAGTTCTATAGCTATTTAATCCCTTTAGCTATTAGAACTCAACTTTTGCACTTTGTGCAATTTGGGCCCTTATCAAATTAAACATGTAATCGATAAAATTTCTTTAAGAAATTTTCACACAATATTATTATCATATTGCAGATCATAAAATAGTATTAAAATATTTTTTCTTTTCGGACTCGAATCTGTGGTTCTGAAACCACTGTTCCAATTTTATCAAAAATAGGCTGTTACAACTCTCCCCCTTAAAGAATTTTCGTCTTCAAAAATTTTACCAGTAAAGAGATTCAAATATTGCTTTCTCATAGTTTCCTCCGGTTCATAGGTAGCTTCTTCCATATCATGTCATTATCAGAAAACTTTTTCTAAAGCTACCTTTTTAATTCTCAATTTTTCTCTTCAAGTGCCAAAATTTCAATTAGTCTTTCACTGTAAATCATGTCATGCTGAATTTCAATATCTATTAGAGAAATAACATGTGATGGATTTGGTTGATACCGTCATAACATAATCACAGGAAAAACATTGTAAATTCTGTCAAGCTCTGGCAATAATGCCAACCAATACACAACAAGTCCGATTCTTCTCAATGATCTCATATGACCTGATAAGCCGCAGACGTAATTTGTGTGTATAGCCAATCCGGAGAACTTTCTTCCATGGAAAATTTTCAAGGATATTTTGTCGCCAATTTGAAACTCTATTTCTTTTCATTTTAGACTCACATCAGATTTCTGACGATCAAATACTGCTTTTAAACTGTCTCAAATTACTTTAATCTTTCTTTAGTTTCAACGAATCAAACCAACTACATGTATCTTTTCTCACTGAGTTTAGTCTAAAACACTGAATTTTTACATTTGTGACCATATAAAGCCTCGTATGGTATAATTTTATACTTGACTGTTAACTGTTATTATATACGAATTCAACTAACGACAAATATTTCTTTTTCAATTGCCCTCGAATTCTAAAATACATCACCAAAACATATCTTCAAAAATCTGAATTATATGTTCAGATTGATTATCCATCTAATAATGAAATGCGGTACTAAAATGTAACTGTGTACCCAAAGCTTCTTGTAACTTATTCCAGAATTGAAATGAGAATCGTGGATCTCAATAAAAAATAATGGAAATTGGCATACCATGTACTCTAAAAAATCTCAGAAACAGATAATTTAGACAATATATCAAGTGAGAAATCCATTCATGCCAGAATAAAATGTGCAAGCTTCGTCAAACAATCGATAATTACTCAAATAGTATATTTCTTTTTCATAGACAGGAATAATCCCGATATAAAATTCATATTAACTTTTTCCCATTTCCATTTCAGTATCGTCATTGGCTGTAACTATCCTGAAAGTATCATTTTTATCTTGCTGATACATCCAACATGTAACATCCCTAACCCATATCCATCACTAGAGTAGGGTTACGAGGTATTACCGATCAATATGACGGTATTACTGATCAATATACGTCATATAGCATACATTTATCAAACATAAAGCATTAATTCTCATAAATCATTCAACACAATCACATTGTCCCTTATAAGGGCCTATGAGGCCTTAAGCATACTTTAGAAGTGATTCGGGACTAAACTGATAACATATGAAAATTTATGAAACTTAGAAAAATTTCAACCATACAGGGGTCACACGCTCATGTGAATAGGCCGTGTGCCTCACACGGCTCTAGACATGCCCGTGTCTCAGGCCGTGTGGAAACAGAGCATACATATTGACTTGTATCACACGGTCGAGGACACGCCCGTGTGCGAAGCCATGTGAAAACTTGAGGGTATATTGACTTATGCAACACGACCAAGTCACAAGCCCGTGTGCTAGGCCATGTGCCAATTAGGGCGTATACTAACTTGTACCACATGACCAGTCACACGTCCGTGTGTGAGACCTTGTGGAGCATACTGACTTCAATTCAATTTCATCACTAGGGGACACACGACCGTGTAACATGACTGTGTGTCACACACGGCTGAGACACACGCTCGTGTCTCTGCATCTGTGGACAAAAATAGGCCATTTGTAAGGCCAATTTGCCACCTCAACTTTAATGTACCTACACAAGGAAAAATGATACTGTTTCATCGTACAATTAGGCAGGCAAATCATCAACCAAATGCACGTTTCATACCATTATAATTTCACCTATTCCGAATCTCGAATCACTACCATTTACTTAGCCAAATACATGCCAAAACAATATAAAAAAAATATGGTTCATTTATCATAATTCACATAACCATTTGAGCAACTATAAACCATAAACATTCATACCAAAACATACCAAAATAAGCCATCACTCATGGCTATATATATACAAACCAAAACATATATATTTACAAGCCATTTCTAATAGCCAAACACACATCAATATTAACATCATTTACAAGCCAAATCTCATGGCTATGATCACAACCAAACTACCACATTTAGCCTATACATGCCATATACCATAATTGTATAATTCCAAAGTACCAATTTAGATGTGTGATAGTGCAATGATGTTCCCAACGACTCCCAGATCTGAGCTAGCCTTGATTCCCTATAAAACATAGAAAAATAACATGAAGTAAGCTTCATAGCTTAGTAAGCTCGTAGGTGAATAACTTAATTCATCGAAACAATGTAAATCAACCAATTACACATAAAAAAACCATATACACATTAACTAAAAACCTTTCTCATGTCTCAAAACATGATCAAATACCATCTCATCGAACTTTCACTATTTAGTACTCGAATAGGTTTTGTACATATATGTATCGCCTCGTACTAACCTCTTCCTCAACCACATTGTTTGTTTACCCGTTGAACTATTCAGAATAGAAATTGGATACTCAAGAGTCTAGTACGATAAGTACCTATACCATGGCTCGTAGCCAAATCAAGGTAACTTATTTGAAGAATTATTATCATGGCCCAAAGCCAAATCATCCGATAGGCATGGCCCAAAGCCAAATAGGTAAAATACACACCCGAAGTGCTAATATCATGGCCCGAAGCCAACTCAACGTATCACTTATTGACATGTCAATAGTATCCAAAACTATTCTTACGGTTCAACTGGGCTTTCACACTTTTCGTTTCTATCATCGAATGCATTTGTAGAGTCGTTTTCACACTTCATACATTATCCATAATCCCATTTTAATAGTTTATGAAATATTACAACATTTTAACATACATTTATAATGTAGCCATCACATATGAACTTACCTCGTATTCGAAATTGACAGATCGGGTCAACTACTCGATAACCTTGCTTTTCCCCCGATCTAAATCTGAATTCTTTCTTTCTTGATCTATATGAATTCAAAATTAACTCATTTATTCATAAACTCATTCAATTAATCCAAAAATACATATTTGGGCATTTTTATACATTAGCCCCTAAACTTTCGCATTTAATCAATTTAGTCCCTATTTCACAAATACCCAAAATTCACACAATTTAACAAAACCCATGCTCCATCGAATTATATATATGTCCCTAGCAGCCCAAAGATTTCATTTATTTCACATTTCAGCCACACAATTTGCACATTTCACAAATTAATCCCTTTGTGACATTTTTGTCAAAAATCACTTTACAAAACTAGTTTAACTATAAAAAGCTCTTCAAAATCCATCATCAACCATCAAATTACTTAAGTATTCAACAATGGAAACATGTTAAATCTTTAACAATTTCGAAATCTAAGGTACGGGCTAGCTAGAATACGAAACAACGATCTCAAAAACGTAAAAATCATAAAAAAATTGAGCTCAAAACACTTACCAATTAAGCTAGGAGTTAGCCAAACCCTAAATGCTTTCCCATGGCTTCTTTCTCTTTTAATTTCGATTGGAAAGATGATAATATGAACAAATTTTCATTTTGTTTTATTAATATTAACATTATTAATCAAATACCAAAATTAACCTTTAAGTTATAACATTTAAAATCACTTAATGATGTCCATAAAAGTCCACTAACATTTAAAATGGTTTAATTACCATTTAAGGCCATCATATTTAAAAGCCAAAGCTATTTGACACCTTTAACTAATAGAACATACATTTTACATTTTACGCGATTTAGTCCTTTTTATCAAATTAACCAACCAATCGATAAAATTAGCTCACGAAATTTTCACGCATATCACATAACATGCTATAAATACCAAAAATAATATTAAAATAATTTTTTTACATCGGATTTTTGGTTTCAAAACCACTATTCCAATTTAGCTAAAAACGGGCTATTACACAAAATTTAAATACCAATTCAGAAATACCACATTTCATTCTGGGCTACTAATACATCTTTTTGAAATCGTTATGCATTTTATCGTTCCCCGGATGAACAGACATAGTACCACTGTGGGCATTTGTGTAAAATTTTCTGTACAAGTTCCAAATTCTTTAGTACATAGATTCTGTCTCTGAATAACAGATAATTATCAAATCTATTCTGAAATTTTGAATAAAAAATTAATTCACACTGTACTCATTTAACTTATAAGTCATTATCACTTTTCTGAGTTTAACTGACCAGTTGTAGAATCATCGGTTTAGCTCTATACTCAGCTAAAATTGAGCTATTATCAGACAATCACAATCGGTATCTAATACTTGTAAGACAAATAGGGATTTTCTTCTCAAAGTGTCAGCAATTACACTAGCTTTTCGCAAATGAAAATCAATTATCAAATCATAGTGTTTTAACAATTCAAGCCATATATGCTATCTCAGATTCAAATCTTTTTGCAACATCAGATACTTCAAACTTTTATGATCGGTGAATATATGACATTTTTCACCAAACAAGTAATGTTGTTAGATTTCAATACAAAAACAATACCTATCAATTCTAGATCATGTATGGGGTAATTCTTTCCATGTAGTTTTTAACTGTCTGAAAGTACAAGCTATTACTTTTCCTTACTGCATCATAACACAGTCTAATCTCATTCAATAATACATCACTGTAATAACAAATTCCTTACCCGATTCAGGCTGAACCTAAATTAATACTTCGGTCGACAGAGCTTCCAACTGGTCAAAACTTTAATGATATTTATCGGTCCATTCAAATCTTACATCTTTTTTGTAATAACTGTGTCATCAATATAGCTATTTCAATTATTAACATTGAAGCTTTGATTTTTTTCGAAACCACAACCATCAGATAGATTTAAAAACCATAGTGCTTTAATATGACCGACAATTCAACCATATAGATTAAACAATACTTTAACATTAATAGTGCACCTCAAATTAAAGAGGAAAACCGAAAGTGTCCCCAATAATAACCAGTGCAGTAATATAGTTTCTATAATCTGTGATCCCTATCACCAAACTTCATGATCAAGTCAATATTTATAACAGTAATAAATGTAATTACCTCCGGCCAATGAATATCTTCCACAGATAAACCATGTTTGTATATTAAATACATTGATGATATCTCAGAAAAATCCATAAAAGTAATATCGCACATACGTAGTAGAAACAACTGTATTAAAGACAATATAATTTGCATATTCGCAATTCAAGGCTTCAATCAGTAGACGTGGAAAATAGTATCATATGAATCTTATCATCAAGTCTTTTATTAATCATGATGAATTTGAAAACCCAAGAAAGATAGAGCAATACCACTCATGAATCAACCGGACTTACAATAATTCCATCAATTATAATTAGCCAGCCCTCTAATATGATAAATATTGCATCTGAACATAAACGATTTCATATGTCTCTAAAAATAACAGAACATATAGAATACCCAGAAGAGATTACTGTAATGTACTCAATTATAATGGTTGTATTCAAATATCTTTGCAATTTCATCACTATTCCACTGACTAATAAAGTCATCAATAATCTTACATTATTCAGTTTACTAAAAGAACCAATTCAAAAGAAATTTTCGGCTAATCCGTTATGTAGATATCATACTTGAATAAGTCGATTACTCATGAATAACTTCTTCCTTAACAGTGACATCATATATTCAGAATAATCTTTTTAGAAAAAAATCTGATATCTTTTTTAATACTGTCTTTACATACAACCCATTCTCAATTCTGACTACATTATTAATCATTCAGCCTTTGAACTCTTCAGTTTCACAGTTATGAACTTAATCAATATAAATCTTGTGAATTTCATTGTATAAAACTGTATTGGTGAATGGGTAGAGATCGTAAAGCCTTAAAATTTAACTTTCATAAATACACACATATCACTTAACATTTATCATCAACATGTTTACTATAAAACATTTATTTCATACCTTTATAAATCCCATTTCATTATAAGCAACATTTTTACTCAGATATGCCAGTATCACTTTCAGCATTACCAGAATTCGCTCGGTTGGAAAGCATCTCTGTTTATTAGCAAAATAATTTTCATCAGAGTCGAGAGATATCACACTATCACAGGTTATATAATGGCATGTATTTCTAGATGCTACATTCAGTCCAAGAACCGACTAAACCGTAGCTCTGATACTAATAAATGTAACACCCCTAACCCGTGTCTGTTGCAGGAATAAGGTTACGGAGCATTACTGAAGTTTTCAAAACATTTATAGATAATTCACGTAAATTATTATTCATTTACCGGATTATTCATAACATCCCTTAAATGGACCCTCGAGGCCCAATATGAGTATTAGAATCGAGTCCGAACTAAATAGGGAACTCAGAGAATTTTCACAAAATTTTAAACCTATTCCTTGGTACAGGGCACACATGCCCGTGTGGTCAAGGGACATGCTAGTGTGACCGTTTGGCATGCCCATGCTTCAGGCCGTGCCTTACCCCGTGTAACTCCCTAACTTAGGTCACACAGTAGCCACACGCCTATGTGCTAGGCCATGTGGTCAATTTATTTTTCAAAATTTAGGTGCAAGTTTTACACGGTCAGGTCACATGCCCGTGTTTTAGACCGTATACTTCACAAGGCTGAGACACACGCCTGTGTCTCTGCCCGTGTGCTCAATTCTTAGCATTCTTTTTCTCAAATTTAAAGATGTAGGGGACACACAACCAGACTACACGCCCATGTGCATGGTCGTGTGTCACATACGATCAAGGTACACGCCCATGTGTCTACCCATGTGGACAAAATAAAACCATTTCTAACTTTATTTCTCACCCAAAACTTTGCTAATAACCTACATTCATATACCAACCAATTCAAGCATTATAACCAAGCTAATTCTAATATTTAACATGGTATATCATTACATGCGTTCATGTTTATAATCTTACCCTTTTGTGAACATACACGTTAACATAATTTAATCAACCACACTAAACACATGGATATTCATCATGGTATACTTTATAATTTTACCAAAACAAATCTTTACTAGCCATTCCCATAGCTAGTTTACAATTAACCAGTTATATGCCAATATGGCCAATTAACCTATACATGCCATTATAACCATAACTGATTTATCATATGTACCAAAATGGACCGATGGATAGTGTGAGTGATTTTCGCTAAGCTTCCAATCCAACGAGCTTCCGATTTACTATAAAACAGGGAAATAAAACTAAGTAAGCATATAATGCTTAGTACGTTCGTATAACATGGTACTTAACTTACCATTCATTCTATTTCAAGATAAACATGTAAGACACATTCAATCAATTTGATCTCAAGCCGTACACATATCTTCATTGCCCTTGTTAGTCGTACATTCCACAATATCATCAAGAAACATATATGGGCTCAACAAAAATCAAATTTCCAAACACATATGCTTCCCACATCACGTATTCATTTAACATATATAAATCATATCATTCGAAATATCAATGTCACACGAGTAGTACACTCAAGGTGTGCAAATCTATAATTAAGGATGAACATATTACTCAAATAAAATTCATGTACAAATATCATCATCTCATGTTTTCATATATCAATTATCATGTATCATCATTTTCATGTATTTTAGGCAGATACGTGTAATAACTCATTTCTTATTCATATCTTCTCAGGTTAGGATTTTTACTCATTGAATTTATTTGAAATATCGATGGATACACAGGTAGTACACTTAAGGTGTACAATTCAGGATCCATCATTTCATACTTAGGGGTACCCTTTTGGGCACTTAATCAGAAAACACACTCTCGAGCCATATATCATATAACAGGATTACTTGTCCAAGCTAAATCCTATTTTCAACATATGCTCACAAAAGCTTAATCAGGATTACCCGTCCGGGCTAAACCCTATCTGTACATATGCTCGAGAGGGCTTATATCAGGATTACCAGTCTAGGCTAAATCCTTTCTATAATGAGGTCAATAGGATTACTCGTCCGAGCTATATCCTGTTAGCAACAAATGCAGAACCTAATTCAATAAGGGAAATCACATTATCCATGGATTTTCATTTATTCAAACGAGATTTAACATTTTTCAAGCATTATTAGGTATGTGATTATTTCATACATCTATAACACTCAAATAATTCAAATGAACACATTCCACATTCATTTCAAGCATAAAAGTAACATTTTTATCATTTATCATTTATCGGGCATTATCATTGATCAGGCTTTTTCGGTTATGTTTTCAATGTCATATATATATGATATTTATATAAATTACATACACATAATCTAATTCAAGCATATAAATATACAATTTAGTTACATGAGCTTACCTCAACAAATGTTCGTGTACGTAAAATCTACTAATCCGACATTTTCCTCTTTTTCCTTGTTCTAACTCCGAATTTGGTCTATAACACCCCTTACCTGTATCTGATGCCAGAATAGGGTTTGAGGCGTTACCAAACTTAATCATAAACCCTCACATAAAATTGAGCCATAAAATTTCGTCCAAATTTAAAACTTTTCAATCACACGCAAATTGTCCCTTCTATGGGCCTACGAGGCCCAAAACATACATTGGAAGCGATTCAGGACTAATCTGAGAACTTTTAGGACCTCAGGATAACTTAGAAAATTTTCTAGTTTTGGAGATTCCCACGCCCGTGTGGGTAGGCCGTGTGGTCACACACGCCCATGTGGCTCGAGACATGCCTGTGTCCTCAGCCAGTGTAACTCTCCGACTATGACATCATCAACAAAATAAGGTCACACGGCCAAGTCACATGCCCATGTGCTTAGACCATATGGCAAATTAAATTCAACAAATTAAGTGCAAACTTCACACGGCTTGGGCACACACCCATGTCCCAAGGCTGTGTCCTTCACATGGTTGTGACACACGGTTGTGTCTCTGCCCATGTGTTTACTACTGGGCATTCTGTTTTGCATAATTAAGGTGCAGGGGACACACGACCGGATCACACGCCCATGGGGCAGACCGTGTGTCACATAAGGTCAAGATACATGCCTGTGTGTCTAACCGTGTGGACAATTTTTAGGCTATTTTCCAAGCCATTTGCCACCCTCAAACACTCACATACTTACACCCACTTCATGGCATGCAACATGGCACATTTGCTTACTCAAACATTCATAATCATGGTTAAATTGTAACTTGAAGATGTCAAAATTTCACCTATTCAGCTATCATGCTTTGATAGGGCATTCCAACACCAATTTTATCTTTGTCTACCATCTTTGCTAACCTACTTTTAAGTTATACATTTGTACCACATTTATTGCATACACATTTATCATATTCCATGCACCAAACATATATGTCATCCATCACACTCATTAACCATAAGTAACTATAACCACATTAAGGCATAAGCATATTTGCATGCATGCATCAATAATTAGGGTTACAACCCAAATAATTAATATGAGCCACCTCTCATGGCCATATATAAAATAACCACAATAACATCATGAGCCAACACATTTGGCTAATAAATATGACACATAACAAAAAGACTAAGTCCCTATACATGCCATATCCAAAATGATGAAACTAACTATACCCAAATGTTTAATTGATAGTGTGATTATCTTCGATGTCCTCCGATTCCGGAGCTAGCTTGGTCGAACTATAATAGATGGAAAGGAAAGGGGGTAAGCATAAAGCTTGGTAAGTTCACATGCAAATAAAATGCAACTTAAACAAGCATAAATTATGCATTTAACATAACAAACATAACCTTGCATTTCATCAAATCTCATAAACTTATTCTTCATATATATATCTATACATGTTCTTACCACGAGCTCATCATATATCATGTCATTCACATGAGTTCGATGTACATACCTGTGCCCACTTGCACATAATAACTTACTTTCTTGTCTTGCTGCAATCGTTACGATTACCCATTAGACTTCTTTTGAACTACCCGTTGAACACTCAGAATACTATCGGATATATCAGAAGCTTGCACCTAAGTGCCTCATATGTAGCCATTGCTACTTCATATCTCAGATCACATGTTGCTAGTTTATAAGCTACTCACGGGTCTACTCATGTAGGCCGTCAGGTGTCCGCAACACATGCTGGACTACCTTGCCATTAATAGCATATACGAGACCAATACGTGGACGCTAAAACATGTGTCATACATATCATAAACTCAGACCATAACTCAATGAGTTCGGATGTCACATATATCATGAACTCACAATGAGTTCGGATGTCACATATATCATGAACTCAAACACAACTCAATGAGTTTAGATTACATAATTCCTAGTGGCATGTCACTTGTATCCTACCTATTCCTAAGGTTCAAATAGGATTCTTCGATACCATATTTCTGTAGAACTTGTTCGTAACATTGATTTCAATGCTCATAGCACCAATCACATATTCATGGAATGATCAAAGCATATTTTATGATAAAATTTAGGCAATAAACACATGATACAACAACATATCAATTATGTAAGTACTTATCATACATGCAACGTTAAAGCATTTAAAGTATGGTACAAGTTGCATCATTTGCAAATGAACTTACCTTGGTACAAAATGATAGAGATGAGCCTGATCCTCGTAAACTTTGTTTTTCCCTCGATCAAGACCCGAATCACCTTTTTCTTGATCTATAATGCAAAATTTAACTCGTTCAATACACACATTACTCATATTGACCCATAACACAAGCTTAGGTAAAATTACCTTTTTACCCCTAACTTTTCACTTATTTACACTTTAGTCCCTAGGCTCGTAAAATGAAATGCATGCAATTTCTTGGCTATCCAAGCCTAGCCGATTCATATTCCATCTCATATCAACCCATATTTTTCTTTATTTCACATTTCTACTACTCATTTTTAAACTTTTAGAAACAAGTCATTTTTAGGTGTTTTCACTAAAAATCACTTAGCAAAAGATGTTTATCACACATCAAACATCCATATTCCTCCATTAAATATCAAAATACAACCATTTCACACATGGGTCAATTTTCATACATGAACCCTAGCTCAAAATAATGGTAGAAATAACTAGATCGGTTGATGACAACTTCAAAAATGTAAAGAACATTAAAAACGGGGCTAGGGAGCACTTACAATCAAGCTTGAAAAGTTGAAAACCCTAGCTATGGAACCCTTGTAAAATTCAGCTATGGCTTGAAGAAGATGGACAAGATTTTCACTTCATTGTCCCTTTTCATTCTTTTATTTACCAAATGACAAACATGCCCTTAAGGCCTTTCTTTCAAATTTTTCCTATTCATGCCCATTTTTTTCCAAAATTTTAGAACTTAGTCTAATTGCTATTTAAGGACCTCTAATTAATAATGCAATGCAATTTCATGCTTAAAGCTTCTAGAACAAAAGTTTTGCAACTTATTCAATCTAGTCCTTCAAGTCAAATTAGACATCTTAGGCATAAAATTTCTTCATGAAAATTTCACACAAGCATGGAATCATATCATGGACCATCAAATAATCATAAAATAATTAATTCTATTTCAGATTTGTGGTCTCGAAACCATTGTTTCGACTAGACCCTAATTAGGGATGTTACATGGTCTATCTGGATCTATATGAGTAAATTTGACATCAATTTAATACAATTTAAACTCAATTCGGTCCAATTTACATCTTAGGAAAAATTACCATTTTACCTCTAAACTTTTAATTAATGACGATTTCGTCCTTAGGCTCGGAAAATGAAATTCATGCAAATTATTCCTTATTCCAAGCATAACCAAAATTTCAATATAAGATTTATAGCACATGTATTCTATAAAATTCAGAATTTTTCTTCAATTTTCACAACTTTACAATTTAGTCCCTAAATCATGTTTTCATCAAAATTCACTTCGTAAAAGTTGTTTATCTATCAACAACCTTCATATTCTACCATAAATTTCAAATTTTAAGCATATTCACCCATGGAATAACTTCTATAATTTGATAACCTTTCAAATTAATCCCCCAAATAGATAGATTAAACTATCCCGATTTCAAAAATATAAAAATTACTAAAAAAGGGACTTGAATACTTACCTAAGTTGGCCAAGAAAGCTTGCTTTCTCTTTCCTAGGGTTTCCATGGAATATTTGGGGAATAAGATGATATAAAATGATTTTTATTTCCATTTAATTATTTATTATCTTTGAATTTTATCACTTTCAAATTTAGTCCTTAGTCTTTTTCTAATTTTTCATGGATGAATCATCCAAAAATATCTACTAACTTTTAATTAATGGTCTAATTACCATATAAGGACCTCCAATTTAAATTTCTATAGCTATTTAATCCCTTTAGCTATTAGAACTCAACTTTTGCACTTTGTGCAATTTGGGCCTTTATCAAATTAAACATGTAACCGATAAAATTTCTTTACGAAATTTTCACACACTATTATTATCATACTGTAGCTCATAAAATAGTATTAAAATAATTTTTCTTATAGATAATAAAATAGTATTAAAATAATTTTTCTTTCTGAACTCGGATCTGTGGTACCAAAACTATTGTTTCGATTTGATAAAAAATGGGCTGTTACAGGTTTTCCATCTCCCACATTTGTATTCAAATCACTATCCTCTTCTTGTCCCGTTGGAGAGGGTTTTAATCGAAGCCAAAAAGATTCCAATTTGTGGCATGGTGGGCAATGGAGGAGTCTTTTGAAGGTGAGGTTAAGAAGTTGTGGGATTGGGCTAGAGGAGATATTTATGTCAAGTTAGAGTGCCTAAGGAAAGGTTTGTGTGATTGGGCGAAAATGGTTAGAAGGAAAATGGATGCAATTAAAAGAGACTTGACTAATAAATTAGACGAGTTATTGTAGAAGGACAAAGGCAGTGACACTCTTGAGGAGTTGATTGATATGAAAATCCCATTTAATTTGGAGATTGACAAAGACAAAATGTTCTGGGAGCAGAGAGCTAGAGTGAACTAGTTGCGATTGGGGGATAAGAACACAACCTTTTTCCATAACTATGCTTCACAACAGCGAATGATGAATAGAACTGGGGGCTTCAGTATGAGGATGGGAGAGTGACAGTGGAGGAGTAAGAAATAGAAGACATTGCTTGAAGCTATTTCCAAAATCTATTCTCGACAAAGGGGACAGGAGTTACAGATCATATATTGGAAGGGGTGGGAAATTGTATCTCTAATGAAGCCAATTTAATGTTGACAGAGGTATACAAAGGATGATATTGTCACGGCCTTGAAAGGAATAGGGCCAACAAAGGCGTCAGTGATGATGGTTTTTCTGCTTTCTTTTTTCAAAAATGCTGGCACATTGTGGGGAGAGAGATTTTTAATATTTTCTTGGAGATGTTGACTGAAGGTAAGGCGCTGGATACTTTAAACATCACTAATATTGTGTTAATTCTGAAAATTCCCCATCCAGTGCATCTTAAAAATTTTATGCCTATAATTTTATGTGTAGTAGTTTATAAAATTAATAGCTAAAGTGATAGCTAATCATTTTCAACAAGTGTTAGAAGACTACATTGATAATGCCTAAAATGTCTTTATGCCTAGGAGGTTGATTTTTGATAATATGTTGTTGGCCTATGAGAAATAACGGTTTTATGGCATTAAAGCTAGATATGAGTAAATTGAGTTGAATGCTATAACAACCCGATTTTGAGCCTAGTCGGAACAGTAGTTTCGGAACCACTAACTTGAGGTCAGAGAAATTATTTTTAATATTATTTTATGTGTTATAGCATGTTTATATGAGTGCATGAAAATTTTGGTGAAATAATTTTGGCGATTGCATGCTCAATTACGAAAAAGGACTAAATCACATAAGGGACAAAAGTTTTATTTCATTAGCTAAAGGTGTTAAATAGCTAGTGAAGCAAAATTAAGGGTCTTTAAAAAGAAAATAGGCCTTTATTAATGGCATGGTCGGCCATAGGGACAAAGGAAATTAGAAAGTAAAAAAAAAAAGGTTAAATTTGGTAACCAATTTGACTAGATTTATAATAAAATAAATAGAAAAAGATATCACCTTTCATCTTCCTCCTCTCCACTGAAAATACCAACAAAAGTAAGGGTTTTAGAGCTTCAAAAAATTCAGCCACTCTTTACCCTTACAAGTAAGTGATTTTGATGGCCTTTCTTGATAATTTTTGTACTTTTGGGACCATTGTAGCATAATCTAGCTAATGAGGGGACTATTTTGCAAAATGGTTGAGAGCCTAGGGTTTTTACATGATAGTAATCATGTTGATTTCTGAAATTTTATAGAAGAAGATGAATCATGGTTGTTAAACAAACAACTTTCGTGAAGTAGTTTTCATGAAAACCCTAACTAAGGACCATTTTGCATAGGTTATAAATTATGTGGTAAATGTGTGAAATAATTGAAATTCTGAGATGCTATAGGCTTATAGTAGTTTTGGCTAAGCTTGGTTAATGAGGAAATTCGATAAAAATTGATTTACGAGCCTATGGGTAAAATCATAATTTTTGTGAAAGTCTAGGGGCAAAATGGTCATTTTGCCAAAATATGAATTATGAAATGCATTGAGTAATATGATGATTAAATTAGGGAATCTTTATCATTTTAGATCAAGAAATACAAAATCCGGGTCTAGACCGGGGGAAGGCCAAGCAAGTAGATTAAATTCAACTAGTCGCCCACTTTTTGTATATCGAGGTAAGTTGTACGTAAGTAAGGCAACTTTTTCGTATAGCTAGTTTAATATTTTGATTGTGGCATGTATAGCGACTTGAATATTTTTTTTAGTGTCTTGTTAGTTTAGACACAAGTGTTGGCTCATATGATGGATGTGATATTCATTATGTATAGGCTATTAATGTTGGCTAATATTGATTATTATTAAATGCATTTGATGCAAATTTCTCATGGTTGTGGTTGTTTTCGTCATATGTGTTATGCTTGGATTGGTTTTGGTTGATGTTGTGTAGGTTGGTGCAAGTAAGGGTGGCAAAAAGGCTTGGTAAATAGCCTTGTTTTTGTCCACACGGGCAGTACATGGGAGTGTGTCTAGACCGTGTGTGACACACGGGTTGCCCCATGGGTGTGTAGTAAGGTTGTTTGTCCCTTGAACCTAAAGTTGGCAAAATACAATGCCTAGTAGTAACTAAAAGAGCAGAGACATGGTCGTGTGTCCCTATCGTGTGGAGGACACGACCTAGTACACGTGTGTGTACCATGGCCGTGTGCCCTTCAGAGGTTGTTGACATCAAAAACAGAATGTCAAGGTTTTTGCACATGGGCTGAGACATAGGCGTGTCATGGCCGTGTGGGAGACACGGGTAATGGACACAGGCGTGTGCCAAGCCGTGTGAAAACCCCTATAGGTTCGAATTAAAAAATAAATTCACATAGGCTAGGGACACAGGCGTGTCCTAAAAAGTTCATACCGTGTGAGCCACACGGGCCTTCAACATGGCCATGTTAAGAAGACACACGGGCGTGTTACCCTTCCATACGGGCGTGTGTCCCTGTTTACTTGAAATTTTACAAAGTTTTCTAGAGTGCACAGAATTGTCCCAAATCAACTCCAAAGTGTGCTCTGGGCCTCGTAGGCCATAGTAGGGACATTAGGGTATTGCTAAATGTAACACCCCAAATTTTGGGCCTAGAAGTATTAGGTCTTGAGCATGGGAACAGTTAGAAGGATGCACATAAATGTTTAGTCGTGCAAGAAAGTGACACAATTGTGTATCTGCTTCAATGGTTAAGTGTTCTGAGTGTTCTAGGAGTATCAGAGAAGTCTTGGGTTCAAGCCTTTGCTTGCACAAAAATTTTGTTTTAATTGGTTAAACCCTTATCTCTAGTTAGTAGGCTTTTAAATTAATGTGAGCATAACATGACAGAATGGGCCTGTTGGTCTAGAGGATAAGTGGCGTGTCACTGTTAATGGAGGTATTGAGTTTGAGTCCTGCTATGCGCAATGTGTGTTTTATTTTGCTGCTCTTGCCGTATGAGTAGTAGAGGTTGACCGAAACTCTGCTGGCTGTGTGGATTTTGAAATTGGTGGTTGAGGAGATTATGGTGGAGGGATTTTAGGAGAAAATCGTGGGGATTTGTAGTTGGAGAAGAGTTGGTGCGGAATGGGAAATGTAGTCACTCAATACATTTGGTTTTGGGGGCTGACAATTGCTCTTCATTTTTCAGTAACTGTCAACATTTGTTCGTTTTCCTTCCTTCGGTAGTCGAGCATCACTTTTGAATATTCAGGTACTTTTCATATTGGCCTATTTTTGTTTTGCTCTCCAATAATGTGCCTTTATTGATCGACTTTCCTCCCTCTCTCACTTTTCTTCTCTCAATTTCCTTTGCCTTTGCCGAACCTTCATTCTCTCCTCTCCCTCCATCAGTTTGGGTTGGTCGATTCTCTGCTCTTTTCTCTCTTCTCTATCCCAATTCTTTTGCTCTCTTCTTTTGTTGAGGCCGAATATCTCCTCCCCTTATAGCCGAATCTTATTTTTCCATCAATCTCTCCCTCTTTTCATTGCTGACTCCCATCTCCTCTTACTTAGTTGTGGTGTTCTCTTGGTTTCTGGAACTACTCAAGAGTAGGGGATTTTCATTGATAGTGAAGCAGCCAAAATCTTTCCCTCATCACTCGATCGAAGGTAACTCTGTTTGTAATCATTTTGTTCAACTGGGGTATATTGGCTTGCATTCTTTGGTGTTGGCTGAATACTTCTCCCTACTTCTGGGTTTTGTGTTTTCTGTAAGTTTGTGTATGTTGATTCAAGCCATGTGTTTAAGTAATCATAATTAATGGATTTTGCTGGTAATGCAGATATTCAACAATGAGCGTGTGATCAATCTTGGTTAGTGGTTTAAGTGGGCTAAGCCACATTTGTTCAATCAAGGCATGTATTATGGATAAGTTTGGATTGTATTAAGAGAGGTTGTTAACCTTATTTTCAAACGACTAATAGAATGCCTTGATTAAATGTAGGTTTTGGTGCTTGTGGACTTTTAGCATGTTTCGTGAACAAGGTGTGCGTAAACACTGCCCAATTCTTTAATCGACAAAAGTCAATAAATGTGACCATTGGCGCTACACGGGCGTGCACTCGCTCGTGTGGTAATCCGAACGTATAAACTTGGGCATTTGATCGTAGAGGCCACCATGAGCGATTTCATGGGCTTAGGCTGTTTTGGGCGGAAATGGACCATGTGGGCCTCACGGGCACGTGGGCCTTACATGGGTAAACCATACGGATATGTGAAGAATATTGGGCTAGGCTGTGTAATCCACATCGACAAAGCCATTTTTGGGCTAAGTGGGCCACACGGGTATGTGGGCCTACAGGGGCCCGTATTATGGGCCTTGGGCCCATTTACACTGTTTGACTGTTAAGGTTGCTCGGGTCGCCCGAGACGACTGTGGACCTACTGTTGGATCGGTAAGTATACCTAGACCCTAAATTGATAAATGACTGTTATGACCCTATGAGGTAAAATGACTATTATGCCCTTATGAAATGTATGATTGTAATCGAGCATGCCATTTTATATATATTGCATACATGTATGATAGTATGACATGAAACATGATATATTGTATGGGGATGGGTTTATTATGATTGGAGGAAGTGTACTATATTGGCAGCTCTTCTGCAAATACTGTTTAGTGCCGCAACCGGTGTTATTTTGGAGTTTAGTGATGGGTGGGTTGATTTTATCCCCACATGGAGTGTAGGGCTGGACAGAGTGGAGTGTAGAGGCTGGTTGGGTAGGATTTCTTATTGCATATCTATACTGTTACTGTCACTGAAATGGGCTAAGGCCCACACTGATGTTGATACTGATACTATAATGGGCTAAGGCCCTAACTGAAACTGGACAGTTACTGATACAGGCTTAGGCCCAGACTGCATTTGCTTATTGCATGATTGACTGTTTGTTTATTGAGGTATTACACACTGAGTTTTTGTAAACTCACCCTTCTATTTATCTGTGCAGGTAACCCTCAGTTTTAGGCGGGTCGGTGCTACAAGGGACTCAAAGGTGGCCACACATCTGTACAGAGTGCTACGAGGGACTCAAAGGTGGCCACACATCTGTACAGACTTTTTCATTAGATTTTAAATTATGAGTATTTTAATTTGGGTATCTTTTTATGTAATAAGGCCTCTATAAATTTTAATCTTTAATTAGGGCTTTTAATTATTTTAATTTACAACTGCTAGCAGTAGGATAAGACGTGGTTTTTTTTCAGAAGGCAAATGTTTTCCAAAAATACCAAGAATATGTAATTGTTTAAGAGCTTCCACAAGAGACAACGTTTTAAAAATTAAAGACGTTTTAACATGGGTAGCCTTTGATAAATGACATGTTTTAAATCATCATTAAAAACACGTAACAAAGGGAAATATGGAAAAAGGGTTTTCTCTCGATATCACGCTTTGCGAAAAATACTTCAATGTGACATCGCCAGAATCGGCCATAATATCTAGGCCGGGTTTGGGGTGTTACATTAAAAGTTTTAAATTGGAGCAAAATTTCATAACTAGTAAATGTACATTTGTATGTGTTTAAGTCCGGTAACACCTCGTATCCTATTTCAGCGTCAAACTCGGGTAAGGGGTGTTACATTTAGTGGTATCAAAGCTATGGGTTAGTCGATTCTCAGACTAACCTAGCAAGAATACGAGTCTAGCTATACATGCCATAAATATATTGTGATAGTGTGACGACTCCTGACAAATTTAAATTGTGTTTTCATATAGTAAATGGATCCTGACGGAGCAATGGCGGATGATGTAGAGAGTAATGTGCCGGCTCCCACTGAAGGGACCGCGCCAGTAGAGAGTGGGCCCGTGATAATGAGTCAGGGCGGAGGGGCTAGAGAAGCCTACCTCCATATGATGGATGCCTGGTATTCAGAGTTTGTGCGTACAAATCCGAACAGTCCACCTTCCCCACCCCCTCCAATCCCTCAACCTAACCCCATAGCGCCCCAAAGGGTAGAGATGTTAAGAAAGGATAAACCTCTAGTTGATAGAATTAGAAAGCAAGGGGCCGAAGAGTTTAAAGCGAATATAGATGATGACCCCGAGAGGGCAGAATTTTGGCTAGAAAATACCATTAGGGTATTCGATGAGTTGTCTTGCACACTTGAGGAGTGCATGAAGTGTGTTGTGTCACTCTTGCTAGAATCAGCCTACTAGTGGTGGAACACCCTTGTGTTGGTTGTACCACGGTAAAGGATTACTTGAGAGTTTTTCCAAGAGGAATTTCGAAAGAAGTATATTAGCTTGAGGTTTATAGATCAGAAGATGAAGGAATTTCTAGAATTGAAGCAAGGCCGAATGTCAGTAACAGAGTTTGAGCGTGAGTTCGTGAGGCTTAGCAAGTACGCTAGGGAGTACGTATCTACCGAAGCTATCTTGTGCAAGAGATTTGAGGACGGATTGAACGAAGACATCAGATTATTAGTTGGCATCTTAGAGTTAAGAGAGTTTGTGATACTGGTTGAAAGAGCTTGTAAGCCAAAAGAATTAACCAAAGAGAAGAGAAAAGCTGATATTGAGTCTCGTGACTTAAGGAAAAGACAGATGGGGAAATCACATCAGTCATCATCTAAGAGATCGAGAGAGTTAACTACCCAATCAAATGCTTCAATGGGATTCTCGAGTAGAAATAAGAATAAGTAGTACACGACGTCTAAAACTCAAACCACTTCTATCGCGAGTGTTAGTAGTGCTCGACCAAACAGACCGAGATGTTCATAGTGTAGTAGACGCTATTTTTGTTAGTGTTGAGGGAATGAAATGGGCTATTTCAAATGTGGATCGTTAGACCATTTCATCCGAAACTGTCCTGAAATGGGTGAGAAAGATGAAAAGCAAGATGTGAAAGTGAGTAATGCTCATTCGAGAGGTAGACCACAGAAGAATTCAGGAAGAGGAACTAGTAATAGAGGTGTGCCTAGAGATTCCACCGTAAGGTCCTAGGGCTGAGTGCCCGCAAAGACTTATGCCATTCGCGCTCGCGAAGAGGCATCGTCACTGGATGTGATTACAGGTACTTTCTCTCTTCATGGTATTTCTGTTGTTGCTTTGATAGATCTGGGGTCTACCCATTCGTATGCTTGTGTGAAACTGGTGTCTAGCATGAATATGCCTGTTGAGTCTACAAAATTTGTGGTAAAGGTGTCAAACCTGTTAGGCAAGCATGTATTAGTCAACCAAGTATGTAGAAATTGTCCTTAACAATTAGAGGTCATTGTTTTTCGACTAACCTCATCTTATTGCCGTTTGATGAATTTGACGTTATCCTTGGTATAGATTGGTTGTCTACCCATGATGTCATAGTAAATTGGGGAAAGATATTCATTGAACTGAAATGTGAAAATGGGGATATTCTTCGGGTTAAATCAGGTGAACCGGATAGCTTACCTGTAGTGATTTCTTTTATGACTACTGAGAAATATATGAGAAAAAGGTATGAGTCTTATCTCGTATTTGTGTTGAATATCCAAGTGTTGGAAGTGAAGATTGAGTCAATGCCAGTGGTGTGTGAATTTCCAGATGTGTTTCCGGAAAAGTTGCCCAAATTGCTTCCAATTAAGGAAGTCAAGTTTGGTATCGAGGTGGTCCCTGGTACTGTGCCTATATTGATTTCCCCGTATAGGATGACACCGTTGGAGTTAAAAGAGTTGAAGGCTCAGCTACAAGAATTAACAGATAAGGGTTTTACGAGATCGAGCTATTCTCTATGAGGTGCTCCGGTACTTTTTGTAAAAAAGAAAGACGGGTCGATAAGGTTATGTATAGACTATAGACAGCTCAATAAGGTGATGGTGAAGAACAAGTACTGCTTGCTAAGGATCGACAATTTGTTTGATCAATTAAAGGGAGCCACGATGTTTTCTAAGATGGACTTGAGATCCGGTTATTACCAGCTAAGAGTTAAGGAGCAAGATGTGCCGAAAACCACGTTTCGGACGAGATATGGGCATTATGAGTTCTTTGTCATGCCCTTTGGCTTAACAAATGCTCCCACCGTGTTTATGGACTTAATGAACCGTATTTTCTGGCCATACTTGGATAAATTCGTTGTGGTTTTTATTGATGATATATTAATTTATTCTCGTGATAAGAGTGATCATGCGAAGCATTTGAGAATTGTTTTGCATATTTTAAGAGATAAACAGTTGTATGCCAAGTTTAGTAAAAGCGAGTTTTGGCTCCGAGAGGTCGGATTCTTAGGACACATCGTGTTAGGTGAAGGAATTAGAGTTGACCTGAGTAAGATCTCAGCTATTGTTGAGTGGAAATCGTCAGGGAATGTATCGGAGATTAGAAGCTTTCTAGGCTTAGCGGGTTACTATAGAAGATTAGTTAAAGGATTCTCCATGATTGCTCCTCCAATGACGAGGTTGCTACAGAAGGATGTCAAGTTCGAGTGGACGAAAAAATGCCAACAGAGTTTTGAGAAACTTAAGGCGTTGTTGACTGAAGCCCCAATTTTATTGCAACCAGAACCGAGAAAAGAATTCGTAGTGTACAGTGATGCATCCTTGAATGGATTAGGATGCGTGCTTATGCACGAAGGCAAGGTAATAGCATATGCCTCGAGACAGCTGAAGCAGCATGAGAAAATTATCCAACACACGATTTAGAGTTAGAAGCCATAGTGTTCGCACTGAAGATTTGGAAACACCATTTGTATGGCGAGAGATGCCGAGTATTCACCGACAAAAAAAGTCTAAAGTACTTGATGACTCAAAAGGATTTGCACTTATAACAACGAAGGTAGCTAGATTTGATAAAAGATTACGAGTTGGTAATTGCCTATCTTCCGAGAAAGGCAAACGTGGTCGCAGATGCATTCAGTAGGAAGTCATTATTTGCCTTGAGAGCTATGAATACTCAGTTGTCTATAATCAAGGATGGTTCGATTCTAGTAGAGTTGAGAGCTAGACCTATGTTTCTTCAAGAGATTGGTGAAGCTCAGAAGAGTGATAAAGATTTGCAAGCCAAGATGACTCAGTGTGAGACAGTTGACGAATCAGATTTTCAGATTAGTACCAACAGTTGTTTGATGTTCTGAGATAGGGTCTGCATACCTAGAAATGATGAGCTTATTAGGAAAATTCTTCACGAGGCACATAGTAGTTGTATGTCAGTCCATCCAGGTAGTACTAAGATGTATAATGACTTGAAGAGAATGTATTGGTGGCCAGGCATGAAAAGAGACATCTAAGAGTTTGTGTCAAAATGTTTAATTTATCAGCAAGTGAAAGACGAGCACCAAGTACCTTCGGGTTTACTTCAGTCTCTGATGGTTCTCGAGAAGAAATGGGATCGAATTGCCATGGATTTTGTGACAGGATTGCCATTGTCACCCAGAAGAAAGATGTTATTTGGGTCATAGTTGATCGACTAATGAAATCAGCTCACTTTATTCCGGTGCGTACCGACTACTCACTCGATAAGCTAGTCAAGCTATATATTTTTGAGATTGTGAGACTTCATGGAGTACCTTTGTTGATTATTTCGGATAGTGATCTAAGGTTTACTTCGAGGTTTTGAAAAAAGTTACAAGAAGCTTTGGGGACAAAGTTGAATTTCAGCACGGCTTTCCAACCGCAAACCGATGGTCAGTCGGAAAGAGTAATTCAGATTCTTGAAGATATGTTGCAGTATTGTGACCTTGAATTCTAAGGCAGTTGGGAAAAGTATTTATCGCTGGTAGAGTTTGCCTACAGCAATAGCTATCAGTCGAGCTTAAGAATGGCACCTTCTGAGGCTTTGTATGGGCGCAAGTGCCGAACGCCCTTGTTTTGGACTAAACTCAAAGAAAATCAGATTCACGGGGTCGACTTAGTCAAAGAGACCGAAAAATAGTTAGGGTAATTCGTGATTGTTTGAAGGCTGCTTCGGATACATAGAAATCCTATGCGGATTTGAAATGAATGGAAATTGAGTTTCAAGTCGGTGATAAGGTGTTTTTGAAAGTATCCCCGTGGAAGAAAGTCCTAAGATTTGGTAAGAAAGGAAAATTAAGTCCACGTTTTATTGGACCTTATGAGATGGCAGAGAGGATTGGACCGATAGCTTATCAACTAGCCGTGCCATTCGAGTCAGAGAAGATCCATAATGGTTTCCATTTGTCGATGTTACGCCGTTACCGTTATAACCCTTCGCATGTGCTTTCGCTAACAGAGGTTGAGATTCGATCAGACATGACTTACAGCGAAGAGCTGGTTAAGATTTTAGCTCGGGAGGTTAAACAATTGAGAAATAAGAGTATAGCACTTGTAAAGGTATTATGGCATACATATGGGATAGAAGAGGCCACATGGGAGCCCGAGAAGACCATGAGAGACCAATACCCAAACCTTTTTAACGGTTAGATTTTCGGGGACGAAAATCCCTAAGGGGGCAAATTGTAACAACTCGATTTTGGGCCTAGTCGGAACAATGATTTTGGAGCCACTAAACCGAGGTCAAAAAAATTATTTTTAATATTATTTTATGTGTTATAGCATGTTTATATGAGTGCATGAAAATTTTGGTGAAATAATTTTGGCGATTGCATGCTCAATTGCGAAAAAGGACTAAATCGCATAAGGGAAAAAAGTTTTACTTCATTAGCTAAAGGTGTCAAATAGATAGAGAACCAAAATTAAGGGTCTTTAAAGAGCAAATAGGCCTTTGTTAATGGCATGGCCGGCCATAGGGACAAAGAAAATCAAAAAGTAAAAAAAAATTAGGTGAAATTTAGTGACCAATTTGACTAGATTTATAATAAAATAAAAAGAAAAAGATATCACCTTTCATCTTCCTCCTCTCCACTAAAAATACCAGCAAAAATAAGGGTTTTTGAGCTTCAGTAAGTGATTTTGATGGCCTTTCTTGATAATTTTTATACTTTTGGGACCATTGTAGCATAATCTAGCGAATGAGAGGACTATTTTGAAAAATGGTTGAGAGCATAGGGTTTTTCTATGATAGTAATCATTTTTATTTCTGAAATTTTATAGAAGAATATGAATTATGGTTGTTAAACAAACAACTTTCGTGAAGTAGTTTTCATGAAAACCTTAACTAAGGACTATTTTGCATAGGTTATAAATTATGTGGCAAATGTATGAAATAATTGAAATTGTGAGACGATATAGGCTTATAGTAGTTTTTGCTAAGCTTGGTTAATGAGGAAATTCGATAAAAATTGATTTACGAGCCTAAGGGCAAAATAGTAATTTTTGTAAAAGTCTAGGGGCAAAATGGTCATTTTGCCAAAATATGAATTATGAAATGCATTGAGTAATATGATGATTAAATTAGTGGATTTTTATCATTTTAGATCAAGAGATACAAAATTCGGGACTAGATCGGGGGAAGGCCAAGCAAGTAGATTAAATTCAACTAGTCGCCCACTTTTTGTATACTGAGGTAAGTTGTACGTAAGTAAGGCAACTTTATTGCTATTATGGGTTGAATGATTGCTTTTGCATAATATGGTTGAATATGATTATGAATAATGCATGATGAAATTAATGTGGTAAATTCCCGGTTGAGCCTAGGAATAGATTGGATATCCATGCCATGACATTTGGGTGATATGTGTGCTAGTGTAAGACTATGTCTGGGACATGGCATTAGCCACATTATGAGAGCCAGTGTAAGACCATGTCTGGGACATGGCATTGGCCACATTATGAGAGCCAGTGTAAGAACATGTTTGGGACATGGTATCAACATTGATGTGTGCGCTAGTGTAAGACCATGTCTGGGACGTGGCATCGGCCACATTACGAGAGCTAGTGTAAGACCATGTCTGGGACATGGCATCGGTATTGAGACGGGAGCTAGTGTAAGACAATGTCTAGGACATGGCATCGGTCTCGACATGTGAGGCACTGTAAGACCATATTTGGAACATGGCATCGGCAAATCACCCTCTTGTGTAAAGCTTGTCAGATATCTTTTAGTATTCCAAATAGTTTCACGGGTTATTTTAAAGCTTATGACAATGATATGGAATGATATAATCATGTTGTGAGTGGTACAGGTTCTTATTCGAAACTCATGAGATATGAGTCTAGTTATGATGTCTTAATGGTAAGAATAACATGAGTAAGCTCTATCTATGAAAATGATTTTGAAATATTTGGCTTATATTTTTAATGTATAAGTATGTGGTGATATCTACCTTTGTGCACTCAAGAATGTTGTGATGATTTATTATATGCTATGTGTTTTAAATATGCGTGGTTGACGTTGTTATTTATTTACATGCAACTTACTATGCTTTATGCTTACTCCCTCTCCTTTCTATTTTCTTATAGTGCCGCCAAGCTAGTATCGGGGATCAAGGGATGTCGGAGGCATCGATCACACTATCACCTAAAGCCTTGGTATAACTAGCTTAATATTTTGATTGTGGCATGTATAGGGACTTGAATCTTTTGTTTAGTGTCTTGTTAGTTTAGACACAATTGTTGGCCCATATGATGGATGTGATATTAATTTTGTATAGGTCATTAATGTTGGCTAATATTGATTATTATTAAATGCATTTGATGCAAATTTCTCATGGTTGTGGTTGTTTTGGTTATATGTGTTATGCTTGGATTGGTTTTGGTTGATGTTGTGTAGATTGGTGCAAGTAAGGGTGGCAAAAAGGCTTGGTAAATAGCCTTGTTTTTGTCCACATGGGTAGTACACAGGCGTGTGTCTAGACCTTGTGTGACACACGACTTGCCCTGTGGGAGTGTAGTAAGGTCATGTGTCCCCTGCACCTAAAGTTGGCAAAACAGAATGCCAAGTAGTAACCACATAGACGGAGACACGGCCGTGTGTCCCAATCGTGTGGAGGACACTGCTTAGTACACAGGCGTGTACCATGGCTGTGTGCCCTTAAGAGGTTGCTAACGTCAGAAACAGAATGTCAAGATTTTTGTACATGGGCTGAGACACGGGCGTGTCATGGCCGTGTGGGAGACACGGGTAATGGACACGGGCGTGTGCCAAGCCGTGTAAAAACCCCTATAGGTTCGAATTGAAAAATAAATTCGCATGGGCTCTGGACACGGGCGTGTCCCGAAAAGATCAGGCCATGTGAGCCACATGGGCCTTCAACATGGCCATGTTAAGAAGACACACGGGCATGCTACCCTTCCATACGGGCGTGTGTCCCTATTTACTTGAAATTTTACAAAGTTTTCTAGAGTGCACAGAATTGTCCCAAATCAACTCCAAAATGTTCGGGCCCTCATAGGCCTATAGTAGGGACATTAGGGTATTGTTAAAAGTTTTAAATTGGAGCGAAATTTCATAACTAGTAAATGTACGTTTGTATGTGTTTGAGTCCGGTAACACCTCGTATCCTGTTCTGGCGTCGAACTCGGGTAAGGGGTGTTACAAATGGGGTTTCCTCTAGGTGATGATGGAATGGATGGGTTTTGCCATGTTGTGGGTAGATTTAATTATGCATTGTATTTCCTCTGTCTTGTACTTAGTGATTGTTAGTGGGAAGGTTTGGAAGGTTTTTGAACTGAGTAGAGGGCTTTGTCAAGAGGACCTATTGAGTCCATTCCTTTTCTTAATTTGTAGTGAAGGATTGTCTGTCCTGATGAAGTTGGCTTTGAATGAAAGTTTGCTTAAAGGGACTAAGGTTAGTAGAAGAGGGCCATAGATAATACATTTGTTATTTGCTGACAATTGTGTGTTGTTTGGTAAGGCAAATGAAAGTGGGGCCCATACTTTGAAAAATATTTTAAGGGAGTATG
This sequence comes from Gossypium longicalyx, assembly GCA_025698465.1. Taxonomy (NCBI): domain Eukaryota; kingdom Viridiplantae; phylum Streptophyta; class Magnoliopsida; order Malvales; family Malvaceae; genus Gossypium; species Gossypium longicalyx. The sequence goes on from CM047004.1 coordinate 22,275,633, forward strand.
AGGTCTGCTCACCACAGTGTATTAATTATGATAAGTCTACGAATTTTTTCAGTCTGAATACTATTGACAGTAAAAGGCTAGCAGTTTCGAGAATATTAGGTGTTAGGTGTTCAAGTGATCTAGAATGTTACTTGGGACTTCCAAATATGGTGGGAAGACGAAAGAAATTGGCATTCCAGATTTTAAAGGGTAGGGTTAAACAGAAGATAGACAATTGGAGTACAAGATTTCTATCTCAAGGGGGAAATGAAGTATTCATTAGAGTCGTCCTACAAGTCATTCCAACGTATTCTATGATGTGTTTCTTGCTGCCTATATCGCTTTGTGGAGATTTGGAGAGCATAAAGGGTGGATTCTGATGGTAGAAAGGACATGGTTGAAGGGGTATATGTTGGTGTGAACGGAATAGGTTGTGTGAATTGAAAGAGAACGGAGGCTTGGGTTTTCATAGCATAGCAAAACTTAATTTAGCTTTGTTAGAAAAATGGGGTTAGCATCTTTTTGCAATCCAAATTCCTTGTTAGCACATGTGTGAAAGGTAAAATATTATCCACATTGTGAATTTTTGGAAGCTAGGTTAAGGAGTCTACCTTCTTATACCTGGCAAAGTATATGGATAGCTAGGGGTATCTTTAAGAAGGGCCTTTGATAGTGGGATAAGAATGGTGACAAAATATCTATTGTAGATGCCGTATGGATCCTAGGAGATGAAAATTATAGAATCAGTGTAATATTTGTAACACTAGAAGAACAAAGGTATTAGAATTAATTGATAATTTAACTAGAACTTGGAAAGTTGAAGTTGTTGAGGATACCTTTTCTAAAGTTGATGCAGGTAAAATCTTGAGGAATCATTTGATCTTGATAGAACATGAAGATTTGTTGGTATAGAGGGGAGAGCCTTCTAGTTAGTTCTTGGTTAGTAGTGGGAACAAACTGTTGCTAGATAGTACAACTGATCCTACTACTATTGAATTACAGAATGATATGGAATCCTTTTACAGGAAAATATGAAACCTCAAACTAACAACTAAACAAAAAATTACAATATGGAAAATCTCTTGGAATTTCTCGCCTACTCTAGTAAATCTACATTACAGAACGGTTAGATTGAATACAACATGCCAAGATATGGTGATGGGGAGCAGACTATTGCATTCGTGTTTAAAGAATACCCTATTTCAGTAGAAGTTTGAAACGTTTTAAATCTCGAATAGGTATTATCTATGCCAAATCTAGAAACCTGGGAGTGGCTCACCTAGAAAATAGTTCGAGAATAGGGTTATCAGAGCGAATTACTAGATATATTCAGGAAATCGGTGAACTAAGGGATAGAAATCTCACCAAACAGTGTACGGTTTTAGAATGGAGGCCTTTTGAAAACCAAATCATTTGAATAAACTTTGACGTGACCTATAATCCTCAATAGTTCATATCAGCCTTGGGACTGGTAGCCAAAAATGAAAGAGGAGAGGTATTGGGTTCAAAATCGATATTGGTGAAGGAGAAAGCTTTTTCGTTCACTATAGAGGCTTGTGCATGTTTTCAAGCGGTAAGATTGGGGATAAGCATGTTCGAAGGCTACGCGCTAACAATAATAAAGCAATGTCAGTCCAATGGGTTAGATAAATTGGAGATTGGGGCATACATCAGAGACATAAAACAATTCAAAAGAAGATTTCAAAGAATTCGATTCAAACACAACTCAAGATTGGCAAATTAGACAGCCCATATAATCGCAACAGAGAGCCTAAAGAGGGACAAGAGGTTTACTTGGAAGGAGCGGTGCCTTCTTACGTCGTAGAATCATTAGGATTTTGAAGGCAAAGGGAAATATAGTCTGACTGAGAGGCTTCGAGAACCTTCGAATCGATGGAGAGGATGCTAGATGTAGGTATCTGAGTAGCATCAATAAAATCCTATGAGAACTGGAACTGACAACAAGAAAAGTGATTTTTAGGAAAGTGGAGTGGATGGCAGTTCCTTATTTTGACTGGACAGGTTTTTTTAGTTTCCTTTGGTTTTGTAGTTTTATTTTCTGGCAGGTAGGCTACTATCTGTTGGGCTCTATTTCTGTTTTGGACTTGACCACAAGGTGTTGGGCTTTTTCTTTTTTCTGGGGGGGGTTTGGTTTATATTTTAATAAAGTCTAGTTTGATTATTCAAAAAAGAAAAGAAAAGAAGATTAACTAATTTAAGAATTCGACCTTTAATATGAATTAGCTACAAATTAACTAGTATTACCTCTCGACCTCTACTATCTAATTAACCGGCGGATACTCGCTTATCTCTCGACCTTACTTTATCTGCCAAGATAAATTATGATTTACTCAGTTCGACTTATCTCCCGATCTCGTCTCGCCTATGATAACTTCCTTGTGTTTTCAAGCCTAGGGTTTAAGGACACAAATCTATACCAACTAATCTTATTATGAACCCATATTCTTTTGTTAATTAATCGACTTGATTAATTAATTAGTTCAATAAACGAATCATGAAGGATATGAATTAAGCATAATATTTATTCTAATATTCATACAAACATTAGTTGATCAGGCTAACAAAACATAAACAAAAGAATAAAATAGAAGAGTAAAGAGAATCCTTATGAATATATATTGAAGCGCAAATCAAGAGCAATCTCCGCTCGCAATTATCTTCACATCAAAATAGAAAAGTTTTAACTAAAACATAAACGAAAAGAAAACTAAAACTATGTTTGATGAATGGATTGATAGATTGATTTATTGGATGCCCTAATTTGTATACAAAAGCTTCTTATTTATAGGCTAAAAGATGTGCACTTTATGCTCAATATACCCCCGATACTTTGGGTGCAAGTAAGAAATAAAATCCCCAAGAATCTGTCAAAAAACGGTTGCCAACGTCATCCTTACTTTTAGCCCACATTCAGGCCGTAGCTTAACAGAGGGCTGCTATAGCTCAACACAGGGTATGTGTCGTGCCATAGACATTGCATGTCATGCCACGCAAGACATTTTATGGCATTGGACGTTTTCGTCATGCTTTCGTGGCCTGGAAAGCTTGTACATCACTCGTCCCAACTTTTTATGTCAATTGGGCCTGAAATAAAGCTTATTGCACACTTAAATACACAAATTAACCCTATCTAAGGCCCGTGTCGGCCTAATAGGTTATCAATACTAAAAAATGTGTTATAATTACTTATTTTTATTAGCCTTAAATGTGGAATTAAGTGCGACATTAACTACCACATTTGATGGCAGGTCAAATACCCCTACACTTAAGTTTTTGCTTATCCTCAAGCAAACTAAACAAAAACAAAATGAAAACTATAACTAAACAATGTACTTGTGTAACACCCCTAACTCGTACCTGTTACTAGAACATGGTTTCAAAGCATTACTAGAACATTCAAAACATTTTTCCATTAAATTTCGTAAATTACTATTTATTTACTGAGATCATCCATAATGTCCCTTGATCGGGCCCTCGAGGCCTAATATGAGCATTAGAATCGAATCGGGACTTTATCAGGACCTTTAATTATTTTTCATGAAATTACAAAATTTTCCAAGGTGCAGGGCTCACACGCCTGTGTGGTCCAAGGGACACACCCGATGACCCTGGGACACGCCCTTATTGGAGGCCGTGTTCGACCCTGTGTAACTCTCTGACTTGCACACATGGCCAAGCCACACGCCCGTGTGCTACGCCGTGTGGTTAATTAATTCAATTCAAAATTAGATGCAGGTTTCGCACGGCCAATACAGATGCCCGTGTCTCTACCCGTGTGCCCAATTCTGAGCATTTTGTTTCTCAAAATTAAGGTGCAGGGGACACACGGCCTAACCATATACCCATGTTACCAGGCTGTGTGTCACATACGGTCTAGACACACCTACGTGTGTCTGCCCGTGTGGAAAAAATGAAGCCATTTCTAACTTCATTTCTCTTCCAAAATTTCACCCAAGACCTGCACTTGAAACACACATCCAAAACCAACCAATTCAAGCATTTTAATTGGGCAATTTTCATCATTCAGCAAGGCACATCACTATATGCATATGTGTTTATAAACTTACCTTGGAATAACTTAGGCAATAGCAACCTTTGATAACATATTCATAACATCACACATGTGTATATATATATCATAACAATCTACTTAGTTATACCAAAATGAACCATTACTAGCCATTCCAATGGCTAGGTTACAAAATAAGATTTTCAAGCCATTGTTGACCAAGTTGTCCTATACATGCCATTATACCCAAAATGATTTCACTAAAAATTCCTAAAATGCTAGTTGATAGTGTGATGAGGCTCCAATGATCTTCCAACCTTCACGAGCTTCCGAGCACTATAAAATAGGGGAGAAACAAAACGGAGTAAGCATTACATGCTTAGTAAGTTCGTATAATAGAAACTAAACTTACCAATATTTTGTTTTTAAAAAAATCTAGGAATACAATGTTATGTTTCCATCCATTTGGTTAAATTGCCTAATCACATACATTCCATCCAACATGTTAGTCACCAAAATATTCATATCAATCAAGTAACATAGGTGAGCTCATCAAGCAGCATTCTTTCAAGTCATTATCATATCATATCAAGATTTTCATGCCATGTCAAGAGTTTTATGTCCGTTGAATCATTAAATTTTGATGGATGCTTACGTAGTACACTCGAAGTGTACGAATCAATTAATCTGTCAATTTCTTATTCAAGGGTACCCATTCAGGGCACTTAACCAAGAAACATTCTCTTGAGCCACACATCGTATAACAGGATTATCGGTTCAGGCTAAATCCTTTATATAGCATATGCTCAAAAGAGCTCGATTAGGGTAACCAGTCCAGGCTAAACCCTAATCAGAACGTATGTTCGATAGGTATTATATCGGGATTACCCGTCCAGGCTAAATCCTTTCTATAACAAGGCCAATGGGATTACTCGTATGAGCTAAATCCCATCCACAACAAATACAGGACTTTATTAGTTTCGAGAAAACGCATACAATCATCGGAACTCAACATTCAATCGGGACTCTACCCTTATTCACCATTGTCAAGCATGTATCAAATTTCACATGATAGCATTCAAGTAATGTACATCAATATAAATCATATTACATACAAACACAACATTCAATTAACATAATTACATGCCCGATTAAGTTACATGAACTTACCTCAACGCTTGTTTGCGTAAAAGTCTACTAATTTGAAATCTTTTCTTTTCCTCGATCTAGCCTCGAATTAGTGTTGTTCGGATCTATAGAAATGAATTTAACCATAAATTTCACAAATTTCATATCTAAATGAATTCAATTTACGTCCTAGACAAAATTACCATTTTGCCCCTAACTTTTCCATAAATTCTAATTTTGTCCCTAGGCTCGGAAAATGAAACTTGTGCAAATTACTCCCTATTGCAAGCCTAACCAAAGCCCCATTACAAATTTTCTAGCACATGTATTCATAAAATTTTAGAAATTTTGATCAAATTTTACAACTTTTCATTTTAGTCCCTAAATCATTTTTCCATTAAAAATCACTTTGTAAAAGTTGTTTATCTATCAATAATCTTTCATTTTCTACCATAAATTTCTAATTCCAGCATATACATCCATGACCCATTTTCATACATTGATAAATTTTCAAATTAATCCCTCAAATAGGGAGATTAAACTATCCCGGTTTCAAAAATACCAAAATTACTAGAAACGGGACAAGAGAACTTACCCAATTAGGCCCTGAAAGTTTCCCCTCTCTGTCCTTTGGTTTCCATAAAATTTTAGGTTGAATATGATGAAAATAAGATGATATTTTTCTTTTCATATTTTAATTAATTAAGTATTTTAGTATTTCCAATTTAGTCCTTGCCCTTTTTTCTATAATTCCATGGATGAGTCACCAAGCAAAGTCTACATACTTTTCTTAATGGTCTAATTACCATATAAGGACCTTAAGTTTTGAAGTCCATAGCTATTTGATCCTTATAGCTACTAGAATTCAACATTCGCATTTTATACGATTTAGTCCTTTTCGTAATCAAACACTAAATTGATAAAATTTTTGTATCAAAATTTTCACACGACATATTTACCATATTATGGACCATATAATAAAATAAAAATAAATCATATTTTTGGGTTGGATTTGTGGTCCCGAAACCATTGTTTCGATTTTACTGAAAAAATGTGCTGTTACAACTTGAGCTGGCTTGACACAAGATTTTAGATCGGAGTTTCGACACTAAGAAAATTTGTCTAAATATATAACTCTAGATAGAAATTTAAACAATTCACACTTATTACACATAAACAGACTAGTTCAATAAAGTATAAAGTAAACAAATTAAAGAAAATTAAATATATATATCTCCATCAAAATGTATCTATGAATATAATATTTATTTTTGCAAGGAATAGTCAGTTCGAATATTTTTTCCTACTCAATTTATTTTTATCCATGCTTTGAACTCTAAAGCAATAATATTTCCCCGATAATCCATTATATTTATTTATTTATTTATTTGTGTCAATACGATTGAGATTTTTCTCGAGCACTTTTTGTATGGGTTATACTAGTAAACTGCACCATTTCAATAACCATGGATTTTACTAAGTATTTTATTTTTAATTCGAACATCCTATATTTCTAAAAATACAATTACCTATTTGTATCTACCTTTATCACTTGGTATATTTAATCTCTTTTCCTACTTACAGTTTAATAAACTGAACTAATTTGTCTAAATATAAGTAACCTAAATTATTTAATTTTAGGCTAAATTTACAATTTAAACAAACAACCTAGGTATATGATCCTAACCAATCACTTGTATTTCTACAAGCTCAAGCACATAGAAAACATGTAATTAAAAAATAAAAATGAAAGAAAGAAAATAAAGTAAATATAACAGAAAAAATTTAAAAATTTTCCTAAGTCACCCCACATTTTGTTCGATACATTGTCCCTAATGTACAATAAAATATAAAGGAAAGATGCTACATGATTGGCATCATACATGCAATATAATTGGTGGGACCACTCTTCCTTTCGATTTTGGCTCACAATTGTAGTGCTGTAAAAAATATTGGGTTCGTACAAGGAAAACCTAAATACAAACTATATATGTATAATAAAATAAAATTGTAATTAAGCTAACTAAAAATTATCCAAAATATAAACCCAAAATATAAACCCAAAATAAAAATAAAAAATGTTTAGAATTAGTTAGTATCAAGTTCCAACTCCTCCATCATTAGTGGTTTGCCGCTCTCGCGCCTTACTGACATTTTAATAACCCGCATTCTTGATGTCTTGGCCCGATTGTGATGGACTGGGTCATGGATCACCACACCTTTCATTGAGGAGCGATCTAGTCGAAATAATCACTCATAATTTGGTGGTATGAGCGAGGTCTCTTCCTCATTATAATAATCATTTTCTTATTCATTGTTTGCGACCTCCTCGCCTGGCGATGGGAATCGCTCAAACATGTCCAGGAGTGGTGTAGGTGTTGGCCATCCATTCTGTTCCGCAACACAAATCAAAATGTCATCCATATCTTTCATCCATTATGTCTGCCACTTCGAGATGGGCATGTCTGTGAGCCCCGTCATTTTTTACGTGTGAGCTTTAGTTTTTCTCTTTGTTAGCCTTTGAGGATTGCTCTTATGTTTGGTTTATTGCTCATTCTCTCAATTTTTTTCTCTTTTGAGGCTCAACGTACTGGCCATAAAGGTTTTCCCCAATCACGCTCTCATAGGTCTCGTGAATGGCTCGAATGGAGACATAGGAACGTCAACTTGGCAGCATAGAGCAATGACCAAATGTGAGAAGTAAATACTTTCCTTTCGACTCTGTATGCACTTTAGCATTTCCTCGTAAATCTAGTGGCCATTAAAAATCTCATTTCTCTGTAAAATAAAATAAAGCATAATCACTCGGTAGGTGGTAACGTTTAAAGTGTTATGTGTTGGTTCTAGACGGGTGCACATGAATTTCATCCATATCTTGGCCATCGAAAACATGATAGTTATGTTGGATTTGAGGGGCTCATCACTATTGGAATGATGAGTCCACTCTTCACGCCCCTCCGCCAAATAATCTATTATACCCTTCATATTAAAATCCTCGAATGTGAATAAGTCTAAAGTCTCTAAATGGTCATGGGTTTGATTTGGGGCATCTTAATATCGACAAATTTCATGAGGAGCAACTGATATCTCTTTTCCCCGAATGGTAACGCTAGTGATTGTCTTACTCGTTCTTGCAATACTCCCTATCCTTCAGGGAGGCATAAAACTCATAAAAAATTGTGTCGATCACCGATTCGATTCACACAAAAGTTATTACAATGATAGGATTGTACCAAATCCCATATGTCATCACAAGCAGACATGGTGGGATCGAACCCACGTTCCTGAATAAAATAACATCCACTTATTTTGAGAAAGAACCTCTTAACTTCAAGGTTATGAAAGCGATTGGAATCAATATTGCTCTGTGCTTGAATGATACATTATTGTTCTTGTGGTGCCATTTTTTCAAATTAAAGCAAAATAACAATAAACCCGAATGATAAAGTTTATGAAAACAAAGTAAGAACACAAAACCTCGAGTAGTTGTCGACAAGATTCATTTTTCAATCAATGTGGACTATAATCTGAAATAGAAGATGAAATCTAGAAAAATGTGAAGAAAAGTGACGAAAAAAACTTACTTATGAAAATTGTAGGTAGGGAATGCAATTAAAATTCTAAATCCTAAAACCTAACTAATAATACAAACAACGAAAAATAAAATTTAACAGCAAAGTCCATTTTCGAAGTCAGTCGATCCGTATCACCCCTAAAGAAGAACTTCCAACAAGCCCTCGAGACTTTAATTTGTCATTTGTTCCATTTTTGGTAAATCTAAACCAGAATATTTGGTCAATTCCAATAATATTGCCTTATCTTCGACCGACTCGACATTCACATCACGAGCCACTTGGTGCCGAATCCAAGCCAGCCTCACATTATTTTTTGGGGTATTATTGGCTTGAGCTTCCTCGCCTACATGTCACGAGAAGCTTTGGTTGCCCAAGCTTTATCTTCATCGTTGAAAGAGAATAAGATAAACTCGTCGATTTCTTCGGTTGGCACCATATGGGTTATGGCTAGAAAATGTATCGATTCGTCTATACTTTCATTCAGAATCGGTTGTAGCTCAAAGTTAGTTGTTAATTCTATTTATACTTCTATGTTTTCATTTATTTTATGTTAATTGGATCAGAAATGTCTTCGGTTGTATCTAGTTCATTCCCATCTCTGGATCCAAACTCTTGTTGACATTCAAGATTTAATTTGGATGCCTGACGGTAGTACATTAGCCATTTGGATCGAAATTGCAGGCATCATGTATGACCTCTTCCAATGCAGTACTTGCTTGGGATCTTTTTCCAAAGAATTCCTCTAATTGATCTAACTGTTGTTGGATACCTTTGATTTAGGTTGGAATTCTCGCTCGTGACTTTCTTGTTCGGACGTATCGTTAGATATTCAGATGTTCCCAATTGTCACTCAAGTATCTCTTCCTATGGGATATCTTATTTTGTTTTCTTTCGGCGTGATTCCTCTAACTAGTCCACCTATTTTTGAACTTCTTCAAATTCAAGATCATAGAGAAAGGATTTATATAAATCCAAAACATAAGCGAGTTTGGATAAATAATCATTGTCTCCAATCCTGCGATCATAACACCGTTGATTGGTAGGGACTTCTTGTGTCAGACTTGACATTTTTTTGCTTTGATGTTGTTCAAGCAAGTGCCTATATACATAATCATCCATTATTAAATCCAATTCTTGTTGAACCGAGTAGTTGGGCATGCCATATTATCCGCCGTAACTCTTTCGATTCATCGGATCTCCACCCCTCTCACATGTATACTCGTGCAGCTTAGGTGGGAGTTCATTCAAACACTGAGGCTGCTCGTCTTTATAATCTCGACTCTGTTGGTTTCTTGAATCTCCGTACAAACAACTCAATTTGGATAGCTCATAAATCGACCTATAAAATTCAATGTTCATGATTACATCTAATAATCAACAAGGTAAGTAAATAATAATCATAATAAATTTTTTAAATAAATAAATTATTATATATATTTTATGCACACTAAAAAAATAAAATTAATTAAATAAAAGTTAGAATACTATCTAGCTCGTTTGTCTTTCGACTAATATTATTTTACAGTAATCAATCTAACAAAAAATTTACCATTACAATCCCTGGCAACGGTGCCAACAACTTAACTGCCTGTCAACTTGTTATCCTTTATAGTAGAAATATCAGACCAAAAATATATTAAATTAAATTTGTGGTGTCCGCAAGCGTATGAGTCAAACTGTAATATAGTAAAGTTTACAACGAAACACTGGCAAGTATTCCGAAGATCGTACCCAAGGGATTGTAGATTGGAGAAATTATTATTAAATGAATTACAAAAAATAATTACTAATCTAATCGAGTCACAAATTAGTAGCGTTAGTCCTAATAAATAGATTGATTAAACTAATTAAATTATTAAACTTAAATTAACCTAATGGACTTTCCTATTCCTAGTGTTGACAACGCGAGCCTCTAGCCTATGATCGGTTAAATCCTTAATTAATAAACAAAAGGTTAACTAATTTCAAAATTTGGTCTGTGATATGAATTAGCTATTAATTAACTAGTATTACCTCCCAGCCTCCACTAACTAATTAATCGGTGAATACAAGCTCATCTTCTGACCTTATTTTCTTTGTCAGGATAAACTACGATTTACATGGTTCGACTTATCTCCCGATCTCGTCTCCCTATGATAACTTCTTAGGTTTTCAAACCTAGGGTGTAGAAACGCATAATCTATACCAACTAATCCTATTATGAAACCTTATTCTTTTGTTAATTAATCGACTTGATTAATTAATTAGTTCAATAAACGAATCATGCAAGATATAAATTAAGCAAAAAAATTTATATTAATACTCATGCAAACATTAGTTGACCAGGCTAACAAAATATAAATAAAAGAATACAATAGAAGAGTAAGGAGAATGCCCGTGAATATATATTGAAGCGTGTATCTGGAGTAATCTCTGCTCGTAATTGTCTTCACATTGGAATAGAAAATTTTTGACTAAAACATAAAAGAAAAGAAAAGAAAACTGAAAATTGTGTTTGACGAATGGGTTGATGGATTTATTGATTGAATGCCCTAATTTGTGTACAAAAACCTATTATTTATAGGCTAAAAGATGTGCACTTCATGCCTAATATGCCCCCAATAATTTAGGTGCAGGTAAGAACTAAAATCTCTAAGAATTTTGCAAAATATGGTTGTCGATGTCATCCTTACTTGTAGCCCACGTTCAGGCTGTGGCTCAAAACAAGGTGTGTGTTGCAACACAGGTATTACGTATCGCGCCACACAAGACATTTTGTGTCCTTCGATGTTTTTGTCATGGTTTCATGGCCTAGGAAGCTTGTGTATCACTCATCCCAAGTTCCTACATCAATTGGGACTAAAATTAAGCCTTCTACACACTGAAATACATAAATTAACCCTACCTAAGGTCCATATCGATCTAATAGGTCATCAACACTAAAAAATGTGTTAAAAAACTTATATTTATTAACTTTTAATCCTAAGTCCTAAATATTAAAAATGAAATATTATATACTAAATTGGTAAGAAAACAAGCTCCTTAAGTGCAAAATTGACCCGAATTAACTACTACATTTGACGACAAGTCACTTTTCTATTTGAGTTTTGCCTTTTTGTTTGTGAGTTGTTTCCTCTTTACTTTTTGTGCCTCAAAGAATTTCCCTTGTGAATTCTCAAATTTCGAGAGTTAGGCTAACTTAGGTAGATTTGACACTAAGAAGTCACCTAACGTCGCGTGGCTAGCCTTATTAAAGTTCTAGCCCCTGTGACATGTGGTATTCGAGCTAAGGTTTGAAGGCATCAATTGCGATGACAAAAAGATTAGATGAGTAGATTGAGCCTGAGGAGACTCATGGTGGGGGTAGGAAATTTAGTAGGTCAAAGGATATGCTGTCAGCTTTAGATGGTAGGGATTCTAAACTCGAGGGACCATGGGTGATGTGAAGGAGACCCTTGAAGAAGTTGAAGGACGCACCACAGAGCTAGGATTGAGCCAAGATAAGCTAAATGGGAAAGTGGTAGAAGCCCTCAATGCTAATGCGAATGCGATATAAAGGGGTCCTCAATACTATTATGGGTGAGCTGATTGAGAAGAATGATGCTCTCGAGGCCATGGTGCCAACCTTGAAGGAATAAATTGAACAGCTCACAGAGGAGCTCATTATCTACAAAGCTATTTTGGGTAATAGGATGTTTGCTATGAAACCCAAGCTTAAAGTGGATGTCCCCAAGTTGAATTAATTCAATGAGACGAGGTCTATAAAAGATATGGATAACTTCTTATAGGCAATGGAACAATACTTCTATGCCAAAGGCATCATGGATGATGCTACTAAGGTAAAAGTTTTGGCTTTGTATTTTAATAATGTCACTTTATTATGGTGGCATTGTAGGTCCATAGATGATAAACGAGGTGGAGTTACCATTAAGACCTGGGAGGAGTTCCAAAGTGAATTTAAAGGGCAGTTTTATCTAGAGTATATCGAGGATGAAGCTTGGGTTAAGTTGTGCCGGCTTATGCAACAAGGCACAATTAGGGAGTATGTGCGGGACTTTGATAAACTCATGCTCCAAATTTTCGATTAGGGTAAGGAGGCCTTTTTCTCCTTATAAGCTAAAGCCTTAGTTGAAGTAAGAGTTGCAACATCAAAAGGTCAAGAAACTTACCAAATCTATGTCCTTGGCATAGTCCTTAATCGAACATATTACAAGGAAAGACAAGTTTTAGTCTTCTAAGTCCAATGAAAAAGGCAATGGTGGGGGAGATGAAGAAGAACAAGTAAAAAACGATAATGGTAAGAATCATGGTAATAGGAAACCATGGAATGGAAAGTAAAAGCCCAAAAACAAACTGAAGGAGTTAATGAAATGCTTCTTTTATGTCGGTTCGCATATAGTGAAAGGTTATCCAAAAAAATATGTTTTTTGCCATCGAAAGGGATAATGAGATAGATAAAGTACCGATGAAACTTGGTCCAATCTTGAATTCTGTCAAAGTGAAGAGGGCCAAAAAGAATGAAAAGAAGCCAATGAAGTATTTCTTATGTTGTGGTCCACATATGATGCAAGACTGTCTAGAGTGATCCAAGATATTTGTGATCAGTATAAAAAAGAAAGCACAGCCCGATGTAGAAAGGGTATTAAGGCTTGGATCAATGATACTCAATTATACAAAAGTGAATAGGGATTGCAAGTGAAAATGGTTAATGCTTGTGAATGTCAACATCACAGTCCAAATGAGGAGTGCTCTTATTGATATGATGGCATATGATTTGTTCATATCATAGAAATTCATCGGTAAACTTGGTCTTTCATTTAGCAAACTAACTAAGAAGATCAGGACTGTAAATTCCAAAGAGATCCCAACAGTGGGAGTAGCATAAAGAGTTGATTTATAAATTGGTGGTTGGAAAGGCAAGTAAGACTTTGAGGTAATTCTCTTATATGATTATGACTTTGTTCTTGGCTTGAATTTCCTTGAAAAGATTTATACTTTGTTGGCTCCTTTTGTTGATTACTTATGTATCTTTGATACTAACCAAGGACATGTTTTATACCGGTGAGACGTGATAAGAAAGGTGGAACCAAGGTATTATCGAAAATTTAAGGTAAATTAGAGTGCTACGAAGACCCCCTTGGAAATGCTAGAGGTGTGGTAAACCAATGAAGCCTGTTGAGTTATTAATGGGGCTACCACCTATAAGAGAGGTGGGTTGTGCATCAAACTTTGGAGAAAAAATGGTGATGCAAACTAGGCAGTTAAATAGAGTAAATGTTACGAGAAAGGTCCATCTCAAACAATTTCATTGTGTTTTACATTTTGACTTATTGTTGGGTTGGAAAAGACACAGGTGCTTTTTCAGAATTTTGAACCGGGTAAGCCAAGGGGCTTACAAACCAGATTTGGCAGTTATACGTAAGGTTAACACAGTGTTCAATGTCGATGTGCCAAAGTCTCTTTGCGAGAAGCAACAAGATCCCGATCAAGGCAAGTTACAATAAAGGTAAGTAAAAGCGGTGGTCTCTTACAATCAAGATGTATAAAAGAGAGAAATAGTTCAAGTTAGAGGATGATAGTGACACAAATTGAGGCAAATGTTCTGAGGAATGAAACTACTTGAAAGAGAAACTAGTCAGGAATCGACCGATTCATAGAGACAATACCTAGACAAGTCAAACCAGTGTAATTCTAAGAATGCAATGAATGCATCACGAGAAATGGTGGTGGAGAATGTCACGATTGTGACCACCTCCCAACGTACTATCATCGAGAGTGAGAATACTTTAACTAGAGATAGGAATTTAGTCAGTGTCTGCATGTATACGTGTTATGTTGTAATATAGTTTTGTACAACGAAGTACATGAAGTACTCCAAGGATCATACCCAAAAGAGGCTTGATTAAATTAGTACTAATTTCTATGCTAATAGTTCTAACTAGTACTCTAACCAAATTATATTATGATGATTCATAAAGTGGTGATAAAAAGGAATTCTAAATAAAGAATATAAATTGTCAACAGAAATAGATTGCAAATATTATCATATCTAAAGGCAAAAGACTAACTCACTTTAGTGTTCATAGTTGTCCTATTTCGGGTTCTATAAAATCAGCTGGTCATTAACCTAGCAAGGCCTCTCGGCCTTCCACTAACCTAATGAATCGAAAATCACTACTTATCTCTCGATGTTACAGGCCAGATCTGGCTAGGGTAACGTCTTCAAGGTAGACTATACCAATTTCGGGTTCATATCTACCTATATGACTTCCTAGGGTCGTCAAGCCTAGGGTTTAAGTTTTTCCTTTCCCAACCAACTAATCCGCTAAGAACCCTACATAGTTGTAAACTAATCCCACATCCACTTGTTAATCTTTCTAAGGGTTTAGTTACTCATGGATCTAGCAAACATCATAGAGTTAAATTGAAACATGAACATATTGCACAATCAAATAAATAGGATAGAAAGATCCTAAACATTGTATTGAAACTTGAAGTGTAATCCTTGACAAAGTCTGATTAATTCACAATCTAAATCTTCTAAAGAACAAAACACTAACGAGAATAAAAGAAACTAAAAGTACAAACCTAAAAAAGAAAGAATGAAAGTGAAAACAAAAGGGAGGCTAAAATTCCCCTAAATAGTTCTGAGCAATGGTATTTATAGGCCTAGGTTAACAGCTTCATCTTGAACTAAAAAAACTAACTAAACTTTATTAAATTGTGTTGTATGGAGAAAAACACTCTTGCTCTTTTAACTGGCCACATCAAGCCTGTGTTGTGACACTGACGGAAAATTGCTTCTTTGGGCGTGTCTTCAGGGTTGTATCATGAAACTCTTTGCCTATGTCACGACATTCTAGGTGGTTTGCTCCTTAGTGTATTTTGGCTGCTATGTTGCGACATCCAAGCTCCGTGTTGCAACGTCGAGAGGTGAGCATTTGGATAAAAAAAATAGGCTCGAAAAATGGGCTTGGAAAAAAAATAAGGCCCGTTTAAAAATGGGTCGGGTCTCGGGTAAGGCATTTTTGGCCGGGGCCCTACCCGAATTCACTAAAGGACAAAACAAATCTAATTTTTTAATATTATTTTCTTGTAATTTTCTCCCTATTTTGCTACCATTTTACTATTATGTTGTTATTATTTTGTTGTTATTGTTTGGATATTGTATAAAACTTATTCTATTGTTAAGTTTGTTATTATTTTAAAGACATTTGTTAATTTTGTTATCATTTTAGAGACATTTGCTTGTTAAGTTGCATCTATCTTAGTGTTATTAAAGTATACATATTTTTTAAAATTTATTTTCAATTTGTTGGGAAATATTTATTTTGATGTTTTTAGTATTTTTGATGTATTATATATATTTTAAATTTATATAAAATTAATATAAAAATTAATATGGCCGAGCCAAGTCGGGCTTGAGTTTTAGCATTTTTAACTGGGTCTGGCTTGGACAAAATTTTAGGCCCATTTTTCAGGTCAGGCTGGGCCTGGGCCTACCAAACAGGGTTGAATTTTTAGTCAAGCCTGGCCCGAACCCGACCCATGCTCACCTCTACACTCACCTAACATGTCAGTATACCTTTAGGCCTAATTTGTCCTAATAGGTCATATAAAACACCTCAATTACTCATTTTATTCCCTAAGTACTAAAGATAAAAACTAAGTAAAAACATAACTAAATTGCTCTTTAACAAGCTCATTAAGTATAGAAAGAGGTTTAATCTGCTGCAATAAATTGCGACAAATCAAACTTCCTCACATGAATTGGAACGACACGAGGGAAATTATCCAACACATGAATTGGAGCTAGCAGCCATAGTATTTGCCCTGAAAATTTGGAGACACCATTTGTTTGGTGAGACATGTCGTGTATTCACTGATCACAAGAGCTTGAAGTACTTGATGACTCAAAGGGAATTGAATCTGAGACAACGGAGATGGTTAGAGTTGATTAAATCTTATGAGCTAATAATTTATTATCACATAGGAAAGGCTTATATGGTATCGGATGCTCTGAGCAGAAAATCCTTTTTTGCTTTGAGAGCTCTGAACACACAGCTGGCGTTCTCTAAAGATGGTTCGGTCTTGGAAGAGTTAAGGGTTAGGCCGACATTTCTTTAGGAAATTTGTGATGCCCAGATCAATGATAGTGACCTACAAGCTAAGAGAACTCTTTAACACCCCTTACTCGTACCTGAGACCGAGACTGGATACAAGGCATCACCAGACATGAACTTGAACATTTTCAAAAAATACAGGTTTTAAAATTTCATTCCAATATAAAATAGATCAAATTGCATCATAATGTCCCTATTATAGGCCTACGAGGTCTGAGACTAAACCGAGAACTTACGAAAGTTCATAAAAATTTTCCTAGGTAAAGCCTCACACGCCCGTGTGGAGGCAATGCACACGCCTGTGTGCTTTGGGACACGTTCTTATCCCATACCCGTGTTGAATTTATGAAAATTATTTTTCATATCGAACCTACAAGGGTTTTCAGATAGCCGAGCACACACCCGTGTCCCTAGCCCGTGTCCTTCACACGGCCTAGACACGACCGTTTGGTCACTCGTGTCCAAAAACTCGAGCATTCTATTTATGATGTTAGCATGCATTTAGGGCCACACAGCTATGACACACGCCCATCTGATATGGGATATGCCCGTGTTCTTCACTCCTGTGTTTATTACCATGCATTCTGACTTAAGATTAAGGTGCAGGGGATACACGACCATACCACATGCCCACAGGGGCGATCTGTGTGTCACACACGGCCTAGACACACACCCGTGTGTCTACCCGTGTGGACCTTATTAGGCTATTTTCCAAGCCTTTGGTTACCCTCTACATCACTTATACTTAATGGTTACCAAAATACAAAGTAAGACATGATTGTACACTTACAAATAACCTTAATAAACCTCATTGCATGTAAACCTCGTATCATCGATTTAACAGATGCTAGGTTATTTCCTTAGTTTTAAGGATTTCCATGTCTCGTTAACACTTTTAAAATTGGCTCATTATTATAACTCATTGCCAATTATGGTCAAGCCATCCCATGCAAACATAAGCATGCATAAGTTTGTAGGCTATAACCTACTTCAAAATGAGCCAATTCCCATGCCCATATACAAAAAGATGGGCATATCTTTACATGCCTTCATTTTGGAAAATCAAATGACACATATAACAAAATAAACCAAAGCCCTATACATGCCATTGAACCAAATAAAAGTGTCTTTATACCAAAGCTGGACTAGTTTATAGTGTGTCGACTCTCCTACCGTCTTCCAATCTTTACGAGTCCTCAAGCTCTGTAAGACAGGGAAAAAAGAGGGGTAAGCATTTACATGCTTAGCAAGCCCGAATAACTGGAAAGTAAACTTACCGAGTAATTAGCATACAACCATATTAAGCAAATAAACCAACAAGAATGAAATGGTTTCCCTATCACATGCACTCAATCAACAACTTAGCCACAATAATAATGCACCATGTAATTTGTCTTAGATGAGCTCATCATTCATCGTCTCATTTATATACATCATATTAATCCCGTTGAGTTTCTAGGAAATCCCGATGGATTATCCATTTACTGTCAATTCATAAGAATGATCATTTTAGGTATGCACTCCTGCGAACCTCACATTTTACAGCGGGATTACCAGTCTAGGCTAAATCCCCCGTATCGTAAACTCATAAGGTGAAATCAGGATTACTAGTCTAAGCTAAATCCCTTATAGCGACAAACACCCTTAATGAGCTCAGATCTGAATTACCAGTCCAGGCTAAATTCACACCTTAATCGGATTACCTGTCCAGGCTAAATCCACAATGCACACATATTCTTCGGGAGGTTCGATCACTGAAGGAACACCCGTCCGAGTTAGATCCTTTTTATATTTGAGATCAATGGATTACCTGTCCGTGCTAAATTCTTCTACAGCACATGCAGGATCTCAAGTAACATATAAATCATGGTTTATCCACCAAACTTCCTTTTTAACCTCAATCGGGACATTTATTAACATGTCATTATTAAAGATACATTTCATGTATTTTCATGCCATCGTAAAATGAAATTATCATACATTCATAAATCATGCAATTAGGCATATTATGAGTTTACTTCAAGTCATTCGAAATTACCTGGTACTCGTCTCAGTATCGTGTTTCGGTTATTCCGAAACCTTTTGTTTTCCTCGATCGACATCTGGAATTTGTTCCTCAGGGTCTATAACAATAAAAATAAATCATTGACAACTTACATTATATTTTTCAAGTATAAATTTCACCACCGATTCAAATGACCGTTTTGCCCCTAATCTTTTACATTTTTACGATTTAGTCCCTAGGCTCGTATAATGAAATGCATGCAATTTCTACATTACCCCAGCCTAGCCGAATGTTCTTTCCTCTTATGGCACCCCACATTTTTCCATTATTTCACATTTCTACCTCACATTTTACACATTTTGCAAAAAAGGTCCTTTTAGGGGTTTTTCATGAAAATCACCTAGGAAAAGATGTTTAACACACATCCAACTTCCATATTTCTCCATAAACCATCAAAATACAAGTAATTCATGCCTATTTAAATCTCTAAACATGAACCCTAGCATGAAATATGGGTATAAATAGAGAGAGTAATCTACCGGGATTTCAAAAACACGAAGAACATTAAAAACGGGGCTTGGGAGCACTTACTATTGAGCTTGAAAGTGTTGAAAACCATAGCTATGGAGACTTGAGAGTTTCGACTGGACAAGGAAGAAGAATGGCTGATTTTTCCCTTCTTTTTCCCATTTTATTTTATTAAATTGCCAAATGACCAAAATACCCTTAAGCCCTTTCTTTAAGATTTCATCCGCACAAGCCCATTTTTGTCCAAAAGCTTAAAAATTGGGCAAATTGCTCTTCAAAACCTTTTAATTTATAATCTAAAACAATTTTATACAATTTTTTTTCTAGAATCCAAGTTTTAAAATTTATTCAATTTGGTCCCTATTTTCCAATTAGACGCCTTACTCATAGAATTCCTTCATGAAACTTTATCACATGCATATTCTCGTATTCTAGACCTCATAATAGTCATAAAATAAATATTTTGATGTCAAATTTGTGGTCCTAAAACCACTATTCTGAGGCCCTATTTCAGGATATTACAAACTCAATGCGAGTCAAGCATTGAATTAGATTTTCATATCAGTCCTGATGGTTGTTTGATGTTCAGAGACAAGGTCTGTGTACCGAGAGACGATGAGCTTATTTGGAAAGTTTTACAAAAGGCACATGATAGTCGTTTGTCTATTAATCTAGGAAGTACCAAGATGTACAATGATTTGAAGAAAATATACTAGTGGAATGGCATGAAAAAAGACATCTCCGAATTTGTATCGAAATGCTTGATATGTCAGCAAGTCAAGGCTGAACACCAAGTACCTGTAGGTTTGTTACAGCCTGTGATATTCCCTGAGTGGAAGTGGGATAGGATTACAATGGATTTCATGACAGGATTACCGTTAACCCCAAAAAAGAATGATGTTGTTTGGGTTATAGTTGATAGACTAACGAAGTCGACTCACTTCATCCCAGTGCAGACTGATTATTCTCTCGACAGATTGGCCAACTTGTACATATCCGAGATTGTGAGATTACATGGGGTACCGTTGTCGATTATCTCAGACAGAGAGCCGAGATTCACTTCGAGATTTTGGAAGAAGCTGCAAGAAGCCTTGGGTACAAAGTTGAGTTTTAGCACAGCTGTAACACCCCGTACCTGTATCCTACTCCGAGACAGAATACGAGGCATTACCTCACTTGAATTCATGCTTACAACCCTTTCTGGGTCTCCAAGACTTGGACAAATTTAAAACTTTCTCAAACCTATCGACGTATCCTTATTATGGGCCTACAAGGCCAAAAACACACATCGAAAATTACTCAGAACCAACTCGAGTTCTCTAGCCAACTTTAGAAAAATGTCACTTGACATAGGGGCACACGCCCTTGTGGAAGGGCAACATGCTCGTGTGACTATTTCAACATGGTCGTGCTGATGGCCTGCGTGGCTCACACGGCCTAAGCAATATAGGGACACGCCCGTGTCCAACACCCGTGTGGAATTAAATCTACATGCACACCTACAGGGGTTTTCACACGGCCTGGCACACACCCGTGTCCCTGGCCCGTGTCCTTCACACGGCCATGACACGCCTGTGTGCAAAAGCATAGAAATTTTGTTTCTAATGTTATCAACTCCAAAATGTCACACGGCCAAAGCACACGACCTTGTGCTGGGTCGTGTCCCTCTCACGGCTGAGACACACAATCATTTCTCTACCCGTGTGTTTACTACCATGCATACTGACTTGAAAATTTTATGTGCAGGGGACACACGACTGGACCACACGCCCATGAGGCTTGACACACGCTCCTGTGTCTACTCGTGTGGACAAAAATAGCCTTACTTACACAACCTACACAATAACAACCACAACCAATACAAGACTATTTCATGCAATAAAATCAGCCACAATAAACAACATTTCATTTGTGCATTTTGCTCGTCCATGAACATAACATCATTTGCATATATTAGAATGAGTAATTAGCCATCATTCGAGGCTTAATACAAAATGAGGGATTTATCCCCAAGCCAACACATTTGTCCAAATTACAAATACACAAAACACAAGTCTAATCCCCTATACATGCCATATTCAAAAATATAAATCAAACTATACTGAATGCTTCGATTGATAGTGTGATCGATATCTCTAACTTCCTTTGGTCCTTGAGCTAGCTAGGCAGCACTATAAGAAAATGGAAAAGGAGAGGGAGTAAGCATAAAGCCTAGTAAGTTGCACATAAATAAATATTCAACATGTATTTACCATTTATCAACAAACATCATAACACACAAGTGGGCATAAGCAAAACTTACTCATAAATATTCAATACACACCATATAGCATATAATGAGCTCACATCTCACACATACCAAATAGGTACATGTATCACTCATAACACGGTTATAATTTCCTCATTATCTTGAAATCAAAATTTTCACCGTTGAACCATTTGGTACACTTTCAGATATTCATTTAGCCTCAAACATGGAATAAGGTGCTGATGCCATGTCCCAGACATGGTCTTACACAAGCTCTAGCATATTGGTGTCGATGCCATGTCCCAGCCATGGTCTTACACTGACACATCTCGTAGCCAATGCATGTCCCAGACATGTCTTACACTGGCTTACGTCTTGAGGCCGATGCATGTCCCAGACATGTCTTATACTAGCACTCGTCACAATGCCGATGCCATATCCCAGACATGGTCTTACACTGGCTCTCATAATGTGGCTGATGCATGTCCCACACATGTCTTACACTAGCTTACACAAGTGACCCAAATGTCATGGCATGAATATCCGATCCATTTCCTAGGTTCAAACGGGAACTATACTATTTATATTATCATAATACTTTCTCTATTCCACACTCAAGCAATTCAAACTATATTAATTCAAATATAATTCAACATATACATTAGCAATGTAGTTATATTATTTACATACAACTTACCTCAAATTTCAAAATGTGGTGACTAGTCGATTTAGTCGATTTGCTTGGCTTTCCCCTAGTCTAGGTTCGGACTCAGTAATTCTTGATCTATAATAACAAAACGCACTTATTTAGTGACTTTATCAACCTAGTCATTCAACAATTCACAATTGGGCAAAATGACCATTTTGACCCTAAACTCTTGCAAAATGACCATTTTACCCCTCGACCCAAAAAATCGATTCTTATCAAATTTCTTCATATCCTAAGGCTAGCCAAACCCTTTTTACTCTTATGGAAACTCCAAATTTCCACTATTTCACACATTTATCCACAAACTTCCAATTTATGCAAAGTAGTCCTTTTAGGTGTTTTCATGCTAACACATTTCACAAAAGTTGTTTATAAGACACCCAAGATTCATTTTCTTCCATAAAAACTCAGAAAAAAAATTAAAAATCCTTTCATGGAAAAACCCTAAAATCTTAATCATTTTGCAAAATAGTACCCTCATTTGAAAGCTCATGCTTCAAGGGTCTCAAAAGTACAAAAATATTCAGGAAAAGCCATTAAAATCACTTACTTGTAGAGATGCTAAGTGGCTGAAATTTTTGAGCTTCAAAACCCCTCTAATGGCTGATATTTTCGATAGGAAAGAGATGAGAAAAAAAAATGAAAATGACAATTTTTTTTCTTTTTCTTATTTTCTATTCAATTAAGCCACCAAATATCACCTAATCTTTGACTTTTCTTATCTTTTTGTCCCTATGGCCGGCCAAGCTATCACAATAAGGTCTAATTGCCCTTTAAAGACCCCCAATTTTTATGCCCTTTAAAGACCCCCAATTTTTATTCTCTAGCTATTTGACACCTTTAGCTATCAATTTAGGACTTTTGCATTTTATACGATTTAGTCCTTTTTCGCAATTGGGATCTCAAACGTTAAAATTAGCTTACCAATTTTTTCATGCACTATTATAAACATGCTACGACTCCATTTTAATAATAAAATAATTTTTTTGACCTTAGATTTGTGGTCTCGGGACCACTATTCTAACTAGTCCCTAAATCGGAATGTTACAACAGACTTCCACCCGCAGATTGATGGTCAGTCCGAACGGATGATTCAAATTCTTAAAGACATGTTACGGTGTTGTGTCCTTGAATTTCAGGGAAGTTGGGAAAAATACTTACCATTGGTGGAATTCGCCAACAATAATAGTTTCTAGATGAGTTTGAAAATGGAACCCTATGAGGCCTTGTATTACAGGAAGTGTCGAACTCCACTGTATTGGACAAAACTCAAAGAAAACTAGATTCACGAAGTTAACCTAATCAAAGAAACTAAAGAAAGGGTTAAAGTGATACGGGATTGCTTGAAAGCGGCATCGGATAGGTAGAAATCTTATACTGGTTTGAAAAGAAAAGAGGTTGAGTTTCAAGTGGGAGATAAAGTATTCTTGAAAGTGTCTCAATGGAAAAAGGTATTGAGATTTGGTCGGAAAGGCAAATTGAGTTCGCGTTTTATCAGACCATACGAGATCACTAAAAGACTTGGACTATTAGCCTACCGTTTAGCACTACCATCCGAATTGGAGAAGATTCACGATGTGTTCCATGTATCCATGTTACAAAGTTATAGATCAGACCCCTCTCATGTGGTTTCACCGACAGAAGTTGAGATTAGACCAGATATGACCTATGGTGAAGAACCAGTCAAGATTTTGGCTCGAGAAGTCAAACAATTGAGAAACAAGAATATTGCCTTGGTAAAAGTATTATGGCATAGACATGGAGTAGAAGAGGCTACATGGGAACCTGAAGAAACCATGAGGAGTCAATATTCGAACCTGTTTACTGGTAAGACTTTTGAGGACGAGAGTCGTTAAGGGGGGAGAAATGTAACATCCTGAAATAGGGCCTAGTTGGAATAGTGGTTTTGGGACCACAAATCTGATGTTAAAATAATTATTTCATGATTATTATGAGGTATAGCATATGAAAATAAGCATGTGTTAAAGTTTCATGAAGAAATTCTATGTGTAAAGTGTCTGATTGGAAATTAGGGACCAAATTGAATAAACTGCAAAACTTCGATTCTAGAAGAAATTTTTATGAAATTGCTTTGGATTATTAATTAGAGACCCTTAAAGAGAAATTTTCCCAATTTCTAAGTTTTTGGACAAAAATGGGCATGCATGGAAAATTTGGAAAGGTTAGTAAGAAAGGGCATTTTGGTCATTTGGTTAATTAATGTAATAAAAAGGGAAAATCAAGCAAAAATTCACTCATTTTCTTCCCCATGCTGCAGAATTTGAAGGGGTCTCCATAGCTAGGGTTTTCCAACATTTCAAGCTTGATAGTAAGTCAATCCTAGCCCTGTTTTTAATGTTCTTCGTATTTTTGAGATCCTCGTAACATGCTCTTTCTATTTCTACCCATATCTCAAGCTAGGGTTCATGTTTAGAAAATTACCCATGCATGAGATGCTTGTGTTTTGATGATTTATGGGGGAATATGAAAGTTTAAAGGATGGTAAACAACTTTTACTAAGTAGTTTTCATGGAAATGGCCTAAAGGACCATTTTGTAAAAGTTGTAAAAATGGGTAGAAAAATGTGAAGTGATGGAAAATTGTGGGCTGCTATAAGAATGTAAAATATTCTGCTAGGCTTGGATAACCTAGAAATTTTATGCATTCCATCATACGAGCCTAAGGATTGATTTGTAAAAATCTCAAAGGTTAAGGGCAAAATGGTTATTTTGCCCTAAGGTGAGTTTTAGCCGAAATTGAATAATGTAAGGTATTAATGATTTATTTTTACTGATATAGACTCCGAGGAACCAATTCCGGAGGTCGATCGTAGAAAACGAAAGGTTTTGGAATAACCAAAATACAAATCCGAAACGACTACCAAGTGTGTATAACTTGAATGTAGACTATTTAAATACATAAAAAGTGTATATTTCTATAGGATTTTAAATGGTGATTTACAATGTAAATAATTCATGAAAATTAATGATATGGAAAATGTTTCGGTTGAATAAAAAGGGATATCTGATGGATACGCCATTCTTACATGATACGAGATCCTGCATGTGTTGTAGAAAAGTATTTAGCCTAGACGGGTAATCCGTTGATCTTGGTATAGTAAAGATCTAGTAATACGATTAGGGTCTGAATTTAGCCTATACTGGTAATTCAGATCCGAGCTTATTAAGAGTGTTTTTCGTTACAAGGGATTTAGCTTGGACTGGTAATCCCGACATCTCTCCATGGATTTATACTGCGGGGGATTTAGCCTGGACTGGTAATTCCGTCGTAAGATGTAAGGTTCGCGGGAGTGCACGCTTGAAAATGATCGCCTGTATGATTTGACGGTAAATGGGCAATCCATCAAGATTTTTGAGAAATTCAATGAGATTAAAATGAGAAATAAGAATGGAAATTCTTGAATTGATGAGCTCATCTAGATTAACGTTGTAAAATTTTGACATGAGACTAACTTGATGATTTGAGTGCATGCGATAGGAAACTATCCTATACTTGTTGGGATGTATGACTAATATGGTTGTATGTTAAATAACCATAAGTTTACCTTCCCGTTATTTGAACTTACTAAGCATATAAATGCTTACCCCCTTCTCTTTTCCCTGTCTTACAGAGCTCGTGGACTCGTGAAGA
The DNA here is from genome assembly GCA_025698465.1 of Gossypium longicalyx. Lineage (NCBI taxonomy): Eukaryota > Viridiplantae > Streptophyta > Magnoliopsida > Malvales > Malvaceae > Gossypium > Gossypium longicalyx. Next base: position 22,301,588 of record CM047004.1, read on the forward strand.
TTGGAAGACGATTGGAGAATCAACACAGTATCGACTTGTTCCGCTTTGGTATATAGATACTTTTTATTTTGTTTAATGGCATGTATAGGGTTTTTGGCTATTTTATTGTATGTGTCATTTGGCTAGCCATTGTAAGGGCTTAAATAGCATACCTATTCTTTTGTATATGGCCATGAGATGTGGCTCATATTGATGTAGGTTGTAAACCTACTAATGATGCATGTTTATGTTTTAAATATTTCATGAGATTTGACGATGAGGTTTATCATGGATGGATGCTTGAAATTAGACCTAATGATTTAAGAGTGAAAATAGCATGTAATGGTATATGGCTATAATATGGCCTAAATGAAAAATGAGTTATGTTAATCCCTCATACGAAAAGGATTATGTAACACCCCTCATCCGTATCCGACGCTGGGATAGGGTTCGAGGCATTACCGGGATTACATATTCACAAACACGTTAAGTCGGGTCACCGAATTTTTTCCCAAAATTAAAACTTGTCAAACATGTACCTCTCGTCCCTAATACTGGCCTTCGAGGCCTAAGACACACATAGGGGCAGTACAGGACAAAATCGAAAACATTCAATAAAATTTGGGCGGGATTACCAGTCTAGGCTAAATCCCCTTATAACGACAAACACCCTTAGTGAGCTCGGCAGTCCAGGCTAAATTCAGACCCTAATCGGATTACTCGTCCAGGCTAAATCCTTTCTATACCAAGATCAACGGATTACCTGTCCTGGCTAAATCCTTTCTACAACACATGCAGGATCTCAATTCACATGTCAATCATGGTTCATTCATCGAATTCCTTTTTTTAACCCCAACCGAGACATTTTCCAACAAATCATTGTCGAAGATGCATTTCATATGATTTCATGCCATTAATAAATGCAATGACCATGCATTCATAAATCATATAATTAGACACATTTTGAGTTTACTTTAAGTTATCCGAACTTACCTGGTACTCGTTTCGGTGTTATGTTTCGGTTATTTCAAAACCTTTTGCTTTCCTCGGTTGACCTCCGAAATTTGTTCATTGGGGTCTATAAGAATAAAATTGAATCATTAACACTTCACATTATACCTTTCAAGTCTAAATTCCACCTCAACCAGAATGACTGTTTTGCCCCTAACCTCTCACATTTTTACAATTTAGTCCCTAGGCTCGTATAATGATCACATGCAATTTCTATCTTACCCAAGCCTAGCCGAACACTTTTTCCTCTTATGGAAGCCCAAATTTTTCATTATTTTCACATTTCTACCACATATTTAACAAATTTTGCAAAAAGGTCACTTTAGGGGTTTTTCGTGAAAATCACCTAGGAAAATATGTTTAACACACCTCCAACTTTCATATTCCTCCATAAACCATCAAAATACAAGTAACTCATGTATGGGTAGATTTTTAAACATGAACCCTAGCATGAAATATGGGTAGAAATGGAGAGAGTAAGCTACCGGGATTTCAAAAATATAAAGAACATTAAAAACGGGGCTTGGGTGCACTTAGTATTAAGCTTGAAAATGTTCAAAACCCTAGCTATTGATTCCATTGAAGTTTCAGCAGCATGGAGAAGAAAATGAGCTGATTTTGGTTCATTTTTCCCATTTTATTTCATTAAAATGTCAAATGACCAAAATGTCCTTAAGCCCTTTCTTTAAAATTTCATCTATGCAAGCCCATTTTTGTCCAAAAACTTAGAAATTGGGCAAATTTATCTCTAAGACCTCCTAATTTATAATCTAAAATAATTTCATACAAATTGGTTCTAGAACCCATGTTTTGCAATTTATTCAATTTGGTCCCTATTTTACAATTGGACACCTTACTCAAAGAGTTTCTTCATGAAAATTTAACACATGCATTTACTCATATTCTAAACCTTATAATAATCATAAAATAAATATTTTGATGTCAGATTTGTGGTCCCGAAACCACTATTCTGACAAGGCCCTATTTCGGGATGTTACATTTCATCCCCCCTTAGGGACTTTCGTCCTCAAAAGTCTTACAAGTAAACAGGTCTGGATATTGGCTTCTTATGGTTTCTTCCGGTTCTCATGTACCCTCTTTCACACCATGTCAATGCCACAAAACCTTTACTAAAGCCACATTTTTATTTCTCAACTGTTTAACCTCACGAGAAAAAATCTTGACCGGTTCCTCTCCATAGGTCATGTCTGGTCTAATCTCAACTCTGCTGGTGAAATCACATGAGAGGAGTCTTATCGATATTGCCTTAACATGGATACATGGAACACGTCGTGAATCTTTTCCAATTCGGGTGGCAATGTCAAACGATAGGCTAATGGTCCAACTCTTTCAGTGATCTCGTACGGTCCAATAAATCGTGGACTCAATTTGCCTTTCTGGCCAAATCTCAACACCTTTTTCCATGGAGATACTTTTAAGAATACTCTATCTCCAACTTGGAACTCAATCTCTTTTCTTTTTTGATCAGCATATGACTTTTGCCTATCTGATGCTACTTTTAAACAGTCTCATATCACTTTAACCTTTTCTTCAGTTTCTTTGATCAGATCAACCCCGTGAACCTGACTCACCTTATGTTCTGTCCAGTACAATGGAGTTCGGCACTTTCTGCCATACAAGGCCTCATAAGGCACCATTTTCAAAACGTTTGAAAACTGTTGTTGTAGGCAAATTCTACCAATGGCAAGTACCTTTCCCAGCTACCCTGAAATTCGAGGATGCAACACCGCAACATATCCTCAAAGATCTGAATCATCCGCTCAGACTTACCATCGGTCTGTGGGTGAAAAGCCATACTAAAATTCAACCTTGTACCCAAGGCTGTCTGTAACTTCTTCCATTATCTCGAAGTGAACCTCGGGTCTCTGTCCGAAATAATCGACAGCGGTACCTCATGTGATCTTACAATCTCAAATATGTACAAGTCATCCAATCTATCAAGAGAATAATCTGTTCTTACCGAAATGAAATGAGCCGACTTTGTCAACTTATCCACCACAACCCATACGGCATCCTTCTTTTTCGGAGTCAATAGCAATCCTATCACGAAATCCATAGTAACTTTGTCCCACTTTCATTCGGGGACCATTACAGGTTGTAACATACCAGAAGGTACTTGATGTTCAGCTTTAACTTGCTGACATATCAGGCACTTCGATACAAATTCGAAAATGTCTCTTTTCATGCCGTTCCACTAGCACATTTTCTCCAAACCATTTTACATCTTGGTACTCCCTGGATGAATAGACAAATGACTGTTATGTGCTTCTTGCTAGATTTTTCGAATAAGTTTATCATCTTTGGGTACACAAACCCTATCCTTGAACATCAAACATCTATCAGGACTAATCTGAAAATCTGATTCATTGCCCAACTTGTATTGAGCTCTTTTGGTCTGCAGGTCATTATCATTAATCTGAGCATTATAGATTTCCTAAAGAAATGTCAGCCTAGCCTCTAGCTCTGCCATGACTGAACCATCATCAAGCAATGCAAATCGAACATCCATGGCTCTCAGTGCAAACAACGATTTTCTACTCAACGCGTCGGCGACCACATTTGCCTTTCCCAGGTGATAGTCAATGATCAGCTCTTAATCTTTTATTAATTCCAACCACCTTCGTTGTCTTAGATTCAATTCTTTTTGAGTCAACAAATACTTCAAACTCTTGTGATCAGTAAATACATGACAGGGTTCACCATATAAATAATGCCTCTAAATTTTCAAAGCAAAAATAATGGCGGTGAGCTCCAAGTCATGTGTCGGATAGATTTTATCGTATGGCTTCAACTACTATGAAGCGTAGGCTATCACCTTGCCATCTTGCATGAGTACACAACCCAGACCATTCAAGGATGCATCACTATAGACCACAAACTCTTTTCCCAGTTCAGGTAATATTAAAACAGGAGCTTCAGTTAGCAATGTCTTTAACTTCTCAAAACTCTGCTGACACCTTTCTATCCACTCAAACCTAACGTCTTTCTGTAGCAACCTCGTCATTGGAGTCACTATCATGGAGAATCCTTTCACAAATCTTTGGTAGTAACCGGCTAAGCCCAAAAAGCTTCTAACCTCAGTTACATTTTTAGGCAGTTTCCATTCAACAATAGCAGAAATCTTACTTGGATCCATTCGGATACCTTCACTTGAAACAATATGACCCAAAAACCCAACTTCTTGGAGCCAAAACTCACTCTTGCTAAATTTAGCATACAGCTGTTTTTCCTGTAAAGTCTACAACACAGTTCTCAGGTGCTTCGCATGCTCTGCCTCATCTTTAGAATAAATCAAGATGTCACCAATGAACACAACGACAAACTTATCCAAGTATGACTGAAAGATCCTATTCATTAGGTCTATGAATACAGCTGGTGCATTCGTTAATCCAAATGGCATAACAAGAAATTCATAGTGGCCGTATCTTGTTCTAAAAGCTGTCTTTGGCACGTCCGATTCCTTAACATGTAACTGATAGTAGCCAGATCTCAAGTCTATCTTAGAGAACACCGTGGCTCCTCTCAACTGGTCGAATAAATCATCGATCCTTGGCAAAGGATACTTATTCTTGATAGTTACCTTGTTTAGTTGTCGGTAATCTATACATAGTCTTATTGAACCATCTTTCTTCTTTACAAACATTATGGGGGCACCCTAAGGTGAAAAGCTTGGCCTTGCAAAACCTTTATCCGTCAACTCTTGCAACTGTGCTTTTAATTCTTTCAGCTCGGTTGGCACCATTCTGTACGGAGCAATAGAGATGGGAGCAGTTCCTGGCACCAATTCAATACCAAACTCTATCTCTCTTTCAGAAGGTAATTTGGGTAATTCTTCAAGGAATACGTCTGGACATTCACATACTATTGGCACAGTCTCAATATTTAACTCTGTTTCCTTCGTGTTCAACACAAAAGCAAGATAGGCTTCGTACCCTTTTCTCATATATCTCTGAGCAACCATTATCGTGATTATAGCTGGCGACGTGCCCAAATCTCTTGAATCAACCCGTAGAATCTTCCCATCTGAACATTTCAATTTAATATACTTGCTACCACTATTTACAATTACATCATGCAGGGCTAACTAATCCATACCAAGTATTACATCAAACTCATCAAAAGGTAACAATATAAGGTTAGCTGGAAAGCAATGACCCTGAATCGTCAAAGGACAATTCTTACAAACTTTATCAACCAGAACTGATCTGCCTAGTGGGGTTGACACTTTAATAATAAATTTCGTAGGCTCAATGGGTATGTTCATACTAGACACCAATCTCATGCAAATGTATGAATGTGTCAATCTCGGATCAATTAAAGCAACAACACATGTATTAAAAAGAGAAAAAGTACCTGTAATAATGTTAGGATCATAGGCTTCCTCTCGAGCACGTATTGCATTTGTTCTTGCCGAGGCTCGAGCCTCTGATTTTGCAGTGTCTTTGGCTGTAACTCGACTGCCACTAGCACTTTCAGGGTATCTCAGAGGTCTACCTTGTGCCATGGGAGCACTCGACTTCGAGGTTACTTCCACTTCTTTTTCAATTCACTTTAGGCAGTCCCTGAGAAAGTTGTCAAAAGAACCACATCTGAAACATGCACCACTATTTATTCAGCACTTTCCAAAGTGAAATTTGTTGCAACTCTTACACTTTGGATTTTGGTCATCTACACTCCCCACACTAGTCACCATCGAGGAGGGAGACTTCTGATTTTGTCATTTAGAGCCTCTCGTTCTACCAGAATATCCTACAGATGAAGTGGAGTGTTCATGTTGGCTCCTTGATTTTTTTAGAAAATGAGAGTGTCCTACCGTTGGATCTCTTGCTCGAAACTCGAGCCTCTCTCTTCGCTTGCTTTCTTTCTTTATTGAGTTCCTCGGCTTTTCTGGCCCGATCAGCTAATGCGGCAAACTCCCATATTTCAAGGATCCCAATCAACAACTTGATTTCCTCATTCAAACCTTCCTCGAAGAGTTTACACATTTCTGACTCGGTTTGAACCCACTCAGTTGCATACTGACTTAACCTTACAAACTCCCTTTCGTATTCTGCCACAGTCTTATTCCCTTGTTTAAGTTCCAGGAACTCCTTTCGCTTCGAGTCTAAGAACCTTTGACCGATATACTTCTTCCTAAACTCTACTTGGAAGAATTCTCAAGTGATATGTTCCTTTGGCACCACCAAAGATACGGTCTTCCACCAGTGGTATGTAGTATCCTTCAGGAGGGACACAGCACACTTTAAGCACTTCTCAAGTGTGCACGACAACTCATCTAATACCCGTGTAGTATTTTCGAGCCAAAACTCGGCTCTTTCAGCATCATCTTCGATTTTAGCTCTGAATTCCTCGCCCCATACTTTCTAAGCTTATCTACGGGGGCCTTACCAATTCTTACCAGTGCCATACCTCGTGGAAAATCCTCATCAGGTTGGTTAGGGGGCGGGGGTCGTGGTATGTTGGGGCGATTCCTCAGATAATCCCCAAACTATTCATCCATCATGTTAAAGAAGGCGGCTCGAGCCTCTTCCTGGCCTTCAAACATAACCTTTCTACTGCTACTAGATACAACTCGTTGTACGGAAGCTGGACCATGGCTCTCGGCTCCGTCAGACTCATCTTGTGCTTGATTGGAAGACATTTACTATATTCAAAAATAATTTTAAACTGTTAGGAGATATTACACTATCAACGTTCATATAATGGCATGTATAACGAACCTCAATGCTCTCTACAGTAGTCCTAGAACTAACTAAATTGTAGCTCTGATACCACTAAATGTAACAACCTTCACCCATATCCGATGCCAGGATAGGGTTTGAGGCGTTATTGGGATTACATATTCACAAACACGCTAAGTCGGGTCACCGAATTTTTTCCCCAAATTAAAACTTTTCAAACATATACCTCTCGTCCCTTATACAGGCCTTCAAGGCCTAAGACACACCAAGGGGCAATACGGGACAAAACTGAAAACATTCAATAAACTTTGGGCACCTTAGAAAATTTTCCCTTACTTTGAAGTGTGACACGCCCGTGTGGTGGGGCCGTGTGGTCACACATGCCCGTGTGGCTTGGGACACGCCCGTGCCCTCAGCCTATGTACAACACTAACCTCATCATACAATTAGGGGCACACAACCAAGACACATGCCCGTGTGGACCTTATTAGGCTATTTTCCAAGCCTTTGGTCACTCTCTACCAACCTATCACACTTATAGGTTACTTTTACACATGATAAGGCCAAATTATACACTTGTATAAAACCATGATAAACCTTATAGCATGACAACCTCATATCATCGGTTTTATACATGCTAGGTTATTTCCCATCTTGTATTTAAGGGGATTCCATGTCTCATTGACACGCTTAAATTTGGCTCATTTTCGTAACTCATTGCCAATTATAACCAAGCCATCACATATGAACATAAACATGCATAGATTTGTAAGTCATAGCCTACTTCAAAATAAGCCAATTTCCATGGCCATATACAAAAAGAATAGTATAATTTTACATGCCTTTATTTTGGCAAATCAAATGATACATATAACAAAATATTTAAAAGTTCTATACATGCCATTGAACAAAACATAAGTGTCTATATACCAAAGTTGAATTAGTTGATAGTGTGTAGACTCTCCAACCGTCTTCCAATCTTTATGAGTCCTCGAGCTCTGAAAATAGGGAAAAAGAGAGGTGTAAGCATTTACATGCTCAGTAAGCTCGATTAACTGGAAAGTAAACTTACCAATTATTTATCATACATCCTTATTAGATAATGAAACCAACGAATATGAGAATGGTTTCCCTATCACATGCACTCAATCAATGAGTCAGTCACATAACAAAACACCATGTAATTTGTCATAGATGAGCTCATCATTCAACATGTCATTTGTACATATACCTCGTGTTAGTCCCGTTGATTTTCTAGGAATTCTTGATGGATTATCCAATCACAATCAATTCATACAAATGATCATTTCAGGTATGCACTCCCGTGAACCTCACATCTTACGGCGAGATTACCAGTCTAGGCTAAATCCCCTTATAACGACAAACACCCTTAGTGAGCTCAGATCTTAATTACCAGTCCAAGCTAAATTCAGACCCTAATCGGATTACCCATCCGGGCTAAATCCTTAATGCACACATATTCTTCGGGAGGCTCGATCACTCAAGGAACACCCATCTGGGCTAGATCCTTTTTATACTTGAGATCATCTGATTACCCGTCCGGGCTAAATCCATTCTACAACACATGCAGGATCTCAATTCACATGTCAATCATGGTTCATCCATCGAATTCCTTTTTTTAACCCCAACCGAGACATTTTCCAACAAATCATTGTCAAAGATGCATTTCATATAATTTCATGCCATTAATAAATGAAATCACCATGCATTCATAAATCATATAATTAGACACATTTTGAGTTTTCTTTAAGTTATCCAAACTTACCTGGTACTTGTTTCAGTGTTGTGTTTCGGTTATTCTGAAACCTTTCGCTTTCCTTAGTCGACCTCCGAAATTTGTTCATCGGGGTCTATAAGAATAAAATTGAATCATTAACACTCCACATTATACCTTTCAAGTCTAAATTCCACCCCGGCCCCGAATGACTATTTTGCCCCTAACCTCTCACATTTTTACGATTTAGTCCTTAGGTTCGTATAACGATCACATGCAATATCTATCTTACCCAAGCCTAGCTGAACACTTTTCCCTCTTATGGAAGCCCAAATTTTCCATTATTTTCACATTTCTACCACATATTTAACAACTTTTGTAAAAAGGTCCCTTTAGGGGTTTTTCATGAAAATCACCTAAGAAAAGATGTTTAACACACCTCCAACTTTCATATTCCTCCATAAACCATCAAAATACAAGTAACTCATGTATGGGTAGATTTTTAAACATGAACCCTAGCATGAAATATGGGTAGAAATGCAGAGAGTAAGCTACCGGGATTTCAAAAATACAAAGAACATTAAAAACGGGACTTGGGTGCACTTACTATTAAGCTTGAAAATGTTCAAAACCCTAGCGATGGAGTCCCTTGAAGTTTCAGCAGCATAGAGAAGAAAATGAGCTGATTTTGGTTCATTTTTCCCATTTTATTTCATTAAAATGCCAAATGACCAAAATGCCCTTAAGCCCTTTCTTTAAAATTTCATCTATGCAAGCCCATTTTTGTCCAAAAACTTAGAAATTGGGAAAATTTATCTCTAAGACCTCCTAATTTATAATCTAAAATAATTTCATACAAATTGGTTCTAGAACCCATGTTTTGCAATTTATTCAATTTGGTCCCTATTTTACAATTGGACACCTTACTCAAAGAGTTTCTTCATGAAACTTTAACACATGCATGTACTCATATCCTAAACCTCATAATAATCATATAATAAATATTTTGATGTCAGATTTGTGGTCCCAAAACCACTATTCTGACAATGCCCTATTTTGGGATGTTACAGATAATTTAGCATGTACTATGCCGATGAGATAAGGCTAAAATGCAATGAGTTTTTCCAAGGTTGTTTAAAAGTATAATAAGGCTATGTTATATACCATTGAAGTTTATAAGTGTGTAAGGATGTTAGAAGGTGACCAAAGGCTTTGAAAATATCCTTAAAAAGGTCCACACGGGTAGACACACGGGCATGTGTCTAGGCCGTGTGTGACACACGGTCAGCCCCCATGGGCGTGTTGCCTGGCCGTGTATCTCTTGCACCTAAAATTTTAGGTCAGATTGCATGGTAGTAAACACACGGGCAGAGACATGGCCATGTGTTTCAATTGTGGAGGACACGGCCTTGCACACAGGCATGTGCCTTGGCCGTGTGCCTCAAAATGAATGATGACATCATAAACAGAATGTCTGAGTTTTTGGACACAGGCGATGATTCAGGCGTGTCTAGGCTGTGTGTGGGACTCGGGCCAGAGACACGGGCGTGTGCATAGCCGAGTGAAAACCCCTGTAGGTTCAAAATGAAAAATAAATCCAAATAATTCAACACGGATAAGGGACACGAGCGTGTCCTCAAGCACACGGGCGTGTGCTTGCCTTCATACGGGCGTGTGAGGCATAACCCTAGGAACTTTACTAAAATTTTCTATAGTTTTTGGTTTAGTCCCGGATCAATTTAATGTATGTTTTGGACCTTGTAGGTCCTTAATAGAGACACTATGATGTTGTTTGATTGGTTTTAAATTGGAATGAAATTTTATAATCATATTTTCTGATATGTCTGATATGTGTCTGGTAACGCCTCAAACTTTGTCCCGGTCTCGGGTACGGGTAAGGGGTGTTATAGTTAAATGGAGGTCATGTTATATGTCCTTGATGTTGTATAAATGTGTGAGGGTTTATGGTTGACCAAGGCTTGGAAAATAGCCTAAGTGTTGGCCACACGGGCAGAGACACGGCCGTGTGTCTCAGCCATGTGGGGAGCACGGCCCTAGCACACAGGCGTTTGACTTGGTCGTGTGACCCCATTTCATTGTTTACATTATAAATAGAGAGGTACACAAGTTGAGGACACGGGCGTGTCCTAAGCCACATGGGCGTGTGACTCTCTAAACATGGAAAATTCCCTGAGTATTGTAAAATTTCTAAAATTTCTCGGTTTAGTCCTGAACCACCCTCGACGTATGTTTTGGGCCTCGTAGGCCCGTATAAGGGACGATATGCATGTGCTTGAATGTTTTTGAATTGGTTGAAATTTTATGGCCCAGTTTTACATGTATGTGTATGTTTAAGTCCAGTAATGCCTCGTATCCTGTCTTGGTGTCGAACATGGGTAAAGGGTGTTACAATTTTATTGAACTTCAAGGAAAAACCTTTCTCCAAGAGAGGGGATTTGATCCATCTATGATTTTGTGTAAGGAAATATGGCTTTTAGTCAGATATCATAGCTGGGAATGATTCTGGACAATCCCTAAAGATAATGTTGTGGCCCCTGTTGTTAAAGAATTTTATGCATCATTATAGGACGAAGAGTTTAGGAGCACTGAAGGTCATATGTGGGAATCAGTACTTGTAACACCCCTAACCCATATCAGTCGCCGAACTAGGGTTAAAGGCACTACAATTCATTAACATTATCCATAATAGTAGTCATACATCACAATAGAGTCTCTTAAATAGGTCATTGAGACCTTAAACATGCATTAGAAATGGGTTGAGACTAAATCGAATGCATACAAAATTTTTCTAAACGTAAACATTTTTCAAAGTTGTACAGGTCACATGCCCATGTGAACAAGCCGTGTACCTCACATGGCTTTAGACACGCCTGTGTGTCTAGGCCGTGTCAAAACAGGGCATACATACTGACTTCTCCACACAGCCACAAGACACTCCTGTGTCCTAGGCCGTGTGAAAATTAGGGAGGCTACTGAATTGAGTCACACGGCTGACCACACGCCCGTATGTCTAGCCCGTGGTAGAAACTGACTTGGCCACACGGCGTAGCACACACCCGTGTCCCTACTCGTATAGGTAAAAATAGGCTATTTACAAGGCCAATTTGCCACCCCTCTAAGGATCCTCCCCATAAGCATCAAAACCAGATCATTTTATACCAAATTTTCAACCATTTTTCAACCAAAAAATATACCATTCATGCCATAACATTATTAATCAATTTCATACTCAATATATAAACCGAAACATACCCAAACCCTAAGCCAAAATCATACCAAAACATAGGTTTCATAATCTCTAATCGCACAATCAAATCTCATGTCAAATTCTTACTAAATTCCATAATAGGCACATATCAAAACTTACCAAATTGATCAATTCTTTTGGCCATTCAAGAACATATCATAAAAACAACATTGCATCATATAATTCATACCAAAAACTCATTCATATTCATTACCAAAACCAAGCCAAATCAAATGGTAAGATATATACATAACCAAAACATATACAATTACTTCCAGCCTATACATGCCATACTTCAATATACACATTTTCAAAGGTGCCAAAATAAGGTTCGATAGTGTGGTGACGATCCTCGATGATCCTTGAGCTCCCGATAGCTTCGATATCTAAAAAAAAAATAGTTGAAAAACACACAGAGTAAGCTTTCAAAAGCTTAGTAAGCCATATACAAATAAACTTAACATTCAAAACATGAAAGCATCATCAAATTACATATACTCCATGGCCAAATACTATCTCAAACCACATAGTTCATATACCTTTAACATATTCCCAATTCATTTACACATATAGCATATTTTCTCATACTTATAACACATATCATCACTTGTACATATACTTACCTTTTATTCTCAAACATAGTATACATTTCAAACGTACCTGAATTGGATACACATATCATATAATCATTCGTTTCTCGGAATGCCCGTTGAACCATTCGAAATCATAAGGATACGTGGATAGCTCGAAAAGATCATACAATGCCAACGTCCCAGACGTGGTCTTACATGTAATCACATATCAATGCCACTATCCTAGATAGGGTCTTACCCAAAATCAAATACGATGCCAACATCCCAAACGTGGTCTTACACGTAAATCATAAGTCGATGCCAACGTCCCAGACGTGGTCTTACACAAAAACACATATCGGATCCTATGTCACGACATATGTATCCTAACTATTCTTATGGTTCGTACGGGGCTTTTTGGATGTTGTCATATTATCGGAGATTTCTTGGATATCACATATTGAGCTCTCATTTAGCCATACAACATAATTCAATGTCATATAAACATAAATAAATCAACTCAAACACATTTATTTGTATATTGACTTACCTCGTATGGATTTAGACGAATAGAGTCGACTACTCGACGACTTTCGATTTCCCCCGATCTAATTCCATTTTCTTTCTTAACTCTTTTATTCACCAAATCATTCAAATCAATCCACAAATACACATTTAGAGCAATTTACAAATTAGCCCCCATATTTTCATATTTTGATACTTTAGTCCTTAATTCACAAAATCACAAAATACACATAATTTCTTTGCTCCATGCCTAGCCGAATTCTCATAGTGCTCATACAAGTCCACACATTTCTTTTATTTCTCATTTTAATCCCTCAATTTATAATTTTCACAATTTAGCCCATTTTACTCAAATTCATCAAAAATTCAAAGACAAAACATGTTGACCCAAAACATATCTTCCATTTATCAACAACTAACTTCACAAAACTTATAATTTAATCAATGGGATAACTCAAAATTATCAACAAAATCAGAAATTGAGACATAGGCTTGATAGATTACTAAGCAAGGATCACAAAAACATAAAAATTATCAAAAACGGATCAAAACACATAACTTAATCCTCAAATTATTTAGCCGAACCCTAAAAGCTTTTTCTTCTTCTTTTTCTTGGCTAATTCCGGCTATGGATGAACAC